>CM040745.1:36018840-37218840 GCA_022829145.1 Albula goreensis
ACATTACAGAGCTAGCAGAAAGCAAGAGCTTTCCATAGATCTGTCAGGCAGTCCCACTTGTGTTTGTGTGTGCGCGTGTGTGTGTGCGAGATTGAGGGAGACATAGAGGGTGATGTGGGAGGTAAGTCAATTGGACAGCCTGTCTTTAAACGATATATGGTATAGTTTAGCCAATCAAGCTTGAGCAAGGGGAACAGAGATCAAGCTAGCAGTCTATTAATATGAAACACTGCTCTGAAGTCATTTTTATGACAGATAGGGTATGCTCAACACGTCGGATCTTTCAAACACAAGTCAAAAGTGTGTGTGTGCGTGTGTGTGTATATATATGCATAAATTCTTACATTCATCACTCATGAATACATACATAGGGTGGAGAAGATAATGGAAACGGAATGAAAAGAACTCACATTCTGAAATAATGAAAAAGTTAAAGAGGAGTCTACAAATGCGTTTCATATGAATGTCAGATATAATTAGCGATGTAATTCTCCAATAAAAGGTGTTTTTGAGCTGAACTCTTTCATATGTGAATTTCTAAAGCCACCCATGAGATCTAACAGAGTTTGAAAGGGGTCAAATTCCTGACGTGGGAATCGAAGGTGCGTCATTCTCAGGAAGCGCAAAAATATTTAACGCATCAAGGGGCGCAGTGTGAAAAATCACGACGGCAAATGCCGAGGCACCAGGAGAGAGGAACAGTGGTTGCAAGTTGAAGCTCACCGACAGTGATAAGCAGACTCTTAACAGTAGAGCTGATAAAAAAAAAACTAACAACAATGCCCTAAAATATGACAGCGCTGAATCTACACCTCCACAACCCAGTCTCAACAGACTGAAAGTCGTGAACTTCACAAAGCTGATATTTACGGTAGGCTTCCTCTGTGTAACAATGAATAACTTGGGGTAATGAGTACACCAGCTGGACCTCTGGAACACTGGAAAAAGGTAATACAGCCTATGGCCAGGTGAGTGGTCTTCCCTTCTTTATTCTACATTCCATTCGGTGACCCAGGTGCACCCGTCATTTCTTCAAAAAGTTATCATATTTCAAGATGATAAAGTCCTCCATTTAAACTAACATATTGGAATGGTTTCATGAACTCCAGGATGAAATAAAACCTGCCATTATCTCCCTAACAACATGATATAAACATCAAAAAGATCTGGAACATTGAGTGTTCAGTGCATTTCAGCTCCTTCCTCTCTCAAAGAACTGGAGGCTTTCTTTCATGAATAATGGTCCAAAATCTTCCTAGGACCATTAGAAATTGTATAATTATAAAATTGCAGCTATTCCAGTGACAGCCATACTCTTTATTGATTCAAAAATATGCATCATTTGGTATAGTCTAGTGTTTGGTATTTAGTCTTGCTTTTATTTTGGATACCAAGTGTGCATATGTGCAATTGTGTAAGTTGAGTGTCTTTGTCACATGGTGGTACAGGTTGAACGTTAAATGTAAGTGAAGTTTCAGTAAGAGGGAATGAAAACCAAACCTTTTCTAGACCATTAGGACTATCAGAGGAAACTCAGAGGAAGTTCAAGTGGTTTCCATGTAAATGTTTAATGTTTGGTGCCAGAAAAAAACCCCTTTTACCATGAGAGTTGTCTGGACAAAATAGACACCGTGACGCAAAAAAAGGGAAAAAAACTCCTGCGAGTTGACCGAAACTGTTCCCGTCTGTTTCACAAGTAAGACTCAAGAGGCCCTCCTAGACCTGTTTATATAGAAGCTCTCAGCAAGGCATATCTGAGATCAGATCTGTACAAAAACACTCTAAAAACAACTGAAACCGTCACAGCATTTAATGGAGATAATGCACCAAGCATTAATTGTTCCGTGAGAATGTTCTTTACAGCATTTAATTTGGGTGCACTTATGGAATCGGAGAGAATGGCTGGGTTTCAATAGCCTCAAAAAAAAAAAAAAACTTTTCCGTTTAATGGTCCTCTAGAAGAGACAGACATTATTAATTCAAGAAAACTTCAATTCCTCACTCTCCTGGATAATCCCTTGCAATCTCTCACAATGGCATGAATATTTTTCTTTTCTTTTATCTTTAAGCCTGTTGAAATCAGTTCATGCACCTGTATTGTATATTTAATAGAATTTAGTATTTAGAATAGAGTATTTAATATAATAACTATTTCAAACTTGCAACTTAATTAAAGTGGTGACAAATAAAGAAACTGGCAATCAAATCCAAGATTACACTGATCTGTTTGAAATGTTTGATTGTGCAGTGAAGCCAAACAGGAATCATGTCCGAGTTACAGCACCATTACCATTTTGAACTATGCCTAAAAGCAGTCTTTATATATGGTTAGGGAGCTATAGAACAACTTTGCAGTTTGGGTGAGAAGTATTATTACATCCAGTCACTGGATGTTCCAACTAAGATTGCTCGTTTACAGAATTCCATCAGGGTTTCACAGATGCAGCGCACAAACAGAGGGACAAATGTATCCAAAGAACATGAGAAAGGATGTAGGACTTTCTCGCAACTTTCGTTCCAAGGCCTTGTGGAGATATGGTCTCAAATTCCTTTTAGACCTTGAAGACATACACGTGTTTAATGTTCACAGATCACTGATGAAAAGAAGAGCAACGAACATGATTCTAGCAATACTCAAACAAACAGCAATGAAATGACTGTCCTTACTCATGACCTAGAAGGCATTCGAGTTTCTGGAGACGGGTAATAGGTATGGCTGAGGGGTGAGTGGATTCAGACCTCGATTAAAGTGAACGAAATCCATGCACTGGTCTCTCAAGGTTGTGCTCCTGTGCTGTTGTATTTCTGTGCTTTTATTCATGCGAGTTTGTACAGGCCTTCACAAGATCAACAATTTCAGTTTGGAATTTCAAGTGTGCCAACTGCTGTAAAAAATTATGTTTGAGTATTAACACAAAACAGGGGAGATGTCAAAGCCATTTCAATTGCTGTCAAAATCCATTAAGGCATTTGTAATAGTAGATGCACTGTAGGAATGCTTTGTTGAATTCCTCTTGCTGCTTTTCGCCAAGTCAAGCCTTGTGAAAATTAACCCAACCACTGTTCATTCAAGGCCGGATGACAGAACAAGGTTGTACTGCTTTAGAGCTCTGTACTCAACACCAGCCATTCACAAAAAAAAAAAAATCATATATTTATCAGCTGTCTTGGCTACGATGCTTCACATTGATTTTAACTGATAAGCGAGCATGGTTTACATCTCATGTAAACTGCAAATGATGTATGTTTGAAATATGTCCTTGGGATCTCATACATAATATTATATATAATACATCAATAATAGAAATACATATCTAATTTTTTGCTGAATTGATTTGTTGCTGTAAGACCATCTTAGAAAGACTTCTTGTACCACGGATGTATGACTTGCTAAATCTACAGTACAGTAATGAACTGAGTAAATCAAACCACCAGAGGCCTGTCATGAGCGTTCATTCAAACGCGAAATCACATTCAACCCCGTGCCACTTGAGTCGAGCGTCAACAAGGCAATGAGCGCGTTCACTTCTCGGAGACAGTCAACGACAACCAAGTTATTCATCCGAGCTACACCTGATGTACCTTGATAACCACAGTCTCTTTTCATGAGTGAACGTGGGAGGCGAGAATTCAATTACCGCCGCCGTGAACGCGGTGACATTTGAGATATCCTATTTGTGGTGCACGTCTCCACAGTAATGACTATTTTAGGACATCTCAAGCTGTCCTTGATGTACAAGGCAATGGTGCGCACGCTGCGTGTGACTGCATGGATCTCGCCATCTGCAGTGATTTTTGCATCTATTACACCAACATTATACTGCAGGTACTGCAGGTTCCTTCCACCAAACTGAAATGGCAGCTCAATAAGCAAACCAGATACACGGGCATTCCTTACTTAACTATGTCCCTTGCCAATAAAACAATGATTAGTTACTACAAAAGACTAATTGCAGTTTTGTGTAGCGGTATGTGGCTATGCAAATTCTGAAAATTTCCAAATTTTTTTTATGTAATAAACATAGGCAAACCTTTTCCGGATAAATTAGACCCAATGCTTGAAATCTGAAGGCACCAATAAACTTGCCAAAAATGCAATGCCAAAAATCAGCGCACTGTTTTCAGATGCTCTATCAAAGACTGAGAGTGTGAAAGGGTTAACGACAGCAAGGCGTGGATCAGTCAAACGATCAACGTTCGACTCCAAATAATGATCCATTTGCACAGGAAACGGACACTTATCAGAAAGAAAGCCTGCGCACGGCTGTCCGTGATATTTTTCTAGAAGTCTGCATCTTGCCTGTTTTCAATTTTCACCATATCGCATTCACACCCTCCGGAGTCCAAAAGCTTTTACAAGCCTGCGCCATTCTTGTGGTGCAGGACAGATCCAATTTTGCGTGACAAGAAATATTACGTTGGGTGGAAAAATTCCAGACCCAAACACAGGGCATGCTTCTATCAGCTGAATTGTAAGATATACTGCACAGCACTTAGAGCCCTTTATCAAAGTTTCCGATGAAACTCTGAAAAATGCTACTCTCACTTTCCAACTTTGTTGAGATGGGACAAACATGCGTTGCTTTGGTTTTTGAGGGACATTTATACATTTTCACACACAAAAATCCCTTTCAAATGAAGGGCCTGCTCATATCCGTCTGTCAACAGAGTAGGGTAAGCGTTTCTATGTATTCTCACTCTGGAATATGAATAAAAGAGCAGACAAGCAGACAATAAAGAACAATCATTCCTTCTGCCTCATGGAGAGGTATAGATATGATTGTATGACACCAGCTCTGAATGTAGCATGGATGGGCTGCTCACACTGAGCTAATAAACACTGGTTGATCAGACAGAGATAAAGTCCCGACATTCACTGGACAGACAGGTGTTTTGAGTGGTTGTGCTAAATTCTGTTCTCGGCTTTGAATACTCTTCATCTGTTACTGACAAAAGCCAGGCCATGCTCCTGTGAAGGCACTCTTATTAGAAGACATCTGGCTTAATGCGTTCTGAAAGATGTTCTTGAATTTCTTCTTGAGAGGAGGCAAAAAAAAATCTATTAATAAGACTTATTATTGGAGTAGTGGCAGGTGTGGTGACTGTGGTAGGTGGTCATTGAAGGACAAAACCCAAACCCCAACTGCCAAAGGCTACTTTTTCCCTTTTTAAGGGAGAAGGGAGAACACAAAAAAAAGACTAAAAGGAATATTAAAAAAAGAAGAAATCGTGGCATAGCTGATTCTATCTCAGGCTCATAACAGGAAACCAAAAACGCTGCTTCCCCGTTCCAGCCTAAGCAAAGGAAATGGGTCACACCTGGAGTGATAACAGATCCTTCTCAGGTGTACCTGTCATTTCGTAAGGCCACCGCCGTCCAAGTGTTCATTGGCTCCCCAGGCTGAGGGAGGGAACAGGAAGACTGACCGCAGCCAAAAATGAGAGGGGCAGGCCCCCACGGCTCCTTTCTCCACACGTCCAGGCCCCACGTACGGAATAACACGGAGTGTAAATTTTGTGAACGGAACCAGAGGGCACGGACGGGAATGGATTTAGGTAATATTTCACTCAGACACAGGAAAGTACATCGCACATAGTATTATAAATACACAGAACACCTCCACAGGATATGGCATTGACTCAGCACTGGCACCAGGTGCAACACAGCCATTAACTCAGTCTTCGATAGAGAAAATAATGATAAGCCAAGACAAGTCAAATGACACCCATTAAGGATCGTCATAAATTACTTCCGATCCAACTCTACCTCAGAAGATGCTGAACTGCAATAAAGTTTTACAGTCAGTCATTGCTTCTTAGTAATGGAGAACAAAATGTGGATCAGGCCAGACCCCATCAATTCTGATCTGGTGTATGTCAATTTATGATGTCAGGTTAGGCAACATACTCATGTGTATTGGAAGCGTTTCCAGATATGTCATGACAGAGCTTTGTGTGATTGATGTGATTGGTTCAAACCCATTTAGGGAAAAACTGAAATATTTTTGCTTGGTATCTTGACAACTGCATACAATCTATCCATCAATGTATTTTGCGTATAAGTAATTCCTTAGCAGGCAAATATGCACAGTCAAGATGTTTTATTGTTTTCAAAACATCTTTAGAGTTCATGCTGGTATGAAAGTAGTTTCAAGTTTGAAACAACCATATGTCTGTCTTTTAAGACCGCAATATTTTTAGGCCTGGTGGGGGTTGTGATTGAATTTAGAATATTAATGAAAAAGGAAAGTTCTCTTTTTGTGATAGGACTTTAATATGATCTTATTGCGGTCTTCATTTTTTAAAATATTGAAAATAAGTTCAAATCTATTCTATTCAATGTGATAGGTCTTCAAACAGAGAAAAAAGAAGTGAAGTGAATATAAAAGATGAGAGCAGATTAATTAGGTTTGTCTTTTAACTAAGAGACGGTAATTAACCGAAGAGAGCCCTTATATCACTCAGAGATGGCTCTTTGACAGCAGCTGTCGACCATAGCCGTAACTGCCATTAGGAGAGGAATTATTTGAAGTGCTCTCAGCTCAGAGCGAGACCGGAGTTTGACTTATTAATGGTTCGTGATCATAAGGAAATTATGAAAAAGAAAGAAAGAAAAGGCTGGAAAGTTCCATCACACTTTAAATTGATTTGTTTTTACTTACAGTATGGAGTGGACTGAAAATGTCTGAAGCAGATTCTTTTCAATGAGTGGCTGTCATCTCTATAACAGGATTGTGATATCATTTCTGTCACATAAGAATAAGGAAGTACAAAGTTGGTATTTGGTAAATGAGAAACAGAGGATGCTGGGAAGTTGGTGGCACATTTTCATTGCGGCATCTGGCACCGTTCACTGCATTTCCAAGATAAAGACAGAGAATTATCATTTTAATAGGAGGCAAAATGTAGAGACAACTCTCTGAGCCTTTACCTCCATTGCTTATCTTGTCATCATTAAACACCATTACCCATGCCGAACGCCTTTCTTGCGAAGAACCCATTTTGTTTTAGATTGCATTTCGGAAGGACGAAATCCATCAAATCATGGCGTCATGGGCGTTTTTCGCAAGGGGTTGTGCTTCCCACTCAATTTGCCGTACAGAGGTAAGCTTGGTTTTCTCAGCATTGCACGCAACACACCATGAGGGGTAAAATGTAATTCTGCATTTTGATTAATGTTGTAGCGGGTGGTTAGGCCTTTTGCTGTGACCAGTGGATAACGCATAGCCTTAAATACTGTGTGTCTCACTGATATTAAAACCCTGAGGGAGTTTAAACAAAGTGAAACATTACATACCCTAACCTTGCATATGTCGGGCATCTGGTTAGCTTGTTAATCGTCAAATTCGCCTGTCAAGTTATTTTTATTTAAGCACTTGGACATAAAAATTTACCAGCTTTTTCTTCTTTTAATTGAGAAAAAAACAAGACAAGCATCATTCAA
The DNA here is from genome assembly GCA_022829145.1 of Albula goreensis. Classification (NCBI taxonomy): domain Eukaryota; kingdom Metazoa; phylum Chordata; class Actinopteri; order Albuliformes; family Albulidae; genus Albula; species Albula goreensis. Next base: position 36,026,285 of record CM040745.1, read on the forward strand.
AATAAGAGATATAATGTATCCATAGTGGAAAGAAAAGAATTTCCAGGTCTCGTCCAATCGGCCTGTATTTGAGTTCACTGTCACACAAACACACATGTAAATCCACATAAGTAGCATTAAATACTTGATATATGAGGCCCACCCTGTGTATTGTTTAATTTAAGCATATCTTGAAATCATCATTGGAAATTCACTGTAAGAAAAGTCTAAGAACTGTTGTATGTGGATGCACAGCTAAATTCGCTGTATGTAAGGCACAGAATTAGTAGGGCCATTTTTCATGTCTGTCAGGACAATGCAGTGTGACGGCCCGGGATGGAATTTGGGCTTATAAGGGTGGAGGAATAACGGGAGGGACAGAATGGATGTTTCACTTCTAATTGCGTCATGTTCCATGCCCTTGCTCTACATTGATTTAATCGCAATGATTGGGAAACAACGGAGCAGGGATAGAAAATGAAATAAAATAAGGAAACACAGCTGTTGTGTCCCTTTTTGTTTGGTTTTCCATTTATCTTGGCTTATTTCAAATGTATTCTCAATTTTTCTTGACTGTGTGATGAAATATTCCCTTGTTTCTCCATTTCAATTAAGATAACACCCCTGCCCCATTCATCTCTGCAAGCCACTCACTATACAAACAATGGTATCTGAAGTATTTTTAATTCATATTGTACATACAATAATATTCTGCCATATGTATTAGATTAAGGTGGTCATGGGCCCCCAAGACTGACAAATGTTACCATAACAATGGAGCCGGCAACCGGGTCAAAGTGCAATGTATTTCAACTCAAGGCAACATGGTCGGTTACCACTGAACGAAAGGTCGGCCGAAGTATAAACCAAATGTCGTTGGCCGCAGCGACAGTCGCCCAATGGAGTATAAACCAGCCTTTATATACACACATGGAGATGGCCTTCACTATAAACAGCAATGCCACAGAAAAAAGACAATCACAGTGCATTTCCAAGCTGGTAACAGTTTTTAGCTTTCTGAACATCTGCAGCTGTACAGAGAACCCTGTTTTACTGAGGCAAAATCACAACTTCCTTACAGACACACAGATTGAATCGCAGAAGTAGCTAAACGCATGTAAGCCATCAAACCATCGGCCTTGGGCACTTGTTTGTTTTGCTTTGCCATCTCGTCAACACAGCAATTCTAATAAGCCGTAGGATGCGAGTGAACAGGATGAATAGGATGACCCAGGTACTCTGGGAATCATCCCTGCTTTTAACTCAGTGTGCTTCACATGACACCTGGCAGCGCGACCGGTCCAATTTGTGGTGGGAAGAAGATGTAGTTTATCCCACTATTCAAATGATTTTGTTCCTCTTGCTCCACTTCATCCAGACTCCCTCCTCTCGGCAAGATAATGAGACCTCATGGCCTTCCGCTTGTTATGCAGGGCCTGTCATGGCTTGACGACATGTTCGGATATAGCATACCTATTGATATAGTCTAACGATCTTAACGTTAGATGAAGCAATAGCTAGTCTATGTTGCTATTATCTAACGTTAATCAGCTGATCAATTCCTTGGCAGAAGCATTTTACTAGTGAAAAAAGTCAACAAAAGCATTTACTATACCACCTTTGACCACAAACTGACTTGCAATCTGGTTAACTATTTATCACTATCGTTAGCGATACAGGCAAAAACAGAACTAGCCTGAGCTGTGCACTGTATGTCCCACCCCTTCTTCAATGTGATTGGACAGCTGGGTACAAAGTGACAGTGATGAGCGTACCATATTTTCAAAGTTGAACATTTTTCAACTCTCAGCGAGCAAAATTAAACACCGGCCACTGTGCGTTCATCGCTGAAAATAAATAATTAAAAACAGTCTGGCGAATGCAGGGCCCTTGCACACATGGGGCCCTTAGGCTAAAGCCTAGGCCAGCATGTGCATTAATCTGTGCCTGATTCCGCATACTGTTTGAACAATCCGCCAGTTTCACATTTACAGAATGCATTTAAGTACTGAAACAATCAACATGCTTACATTCGTCAGTATGCAGACACAAACAGAGAAGGAGCATACCAAACTGAAATGTTGCTCTCGGCTACAGCTTGTTGTGTGTATCTCACATTGTCTTAAAATACATGTAGGTTTCCAGGCAACACCGGTATTTAACCTTATGTGCTGTACCTTTATGTAATAAAGGGAAATAAATGAATTGAAATTCACAAAATATATCATGCTGAAGAAAATAACACTTTTCTGAGAAACCATAAGCTCCACAGTGTGCAGAAAAAGAAAAGCGACTGACAAATTACCTGAGTTAACTGTAAATGTGCAGCATGAAGGCATGTGTGAAGGCATGTGTGAGTCTCGCAAGCAACTACACTTGCTGGCTATTCCGAGTCGTCAAATGAACCCATGATATGAGATTGTTAAGACCTCTGTGGGAACAGATGCATGGTAGGGTATCATATTAGCTCTATAGTTTTCTTCCTTCGAGTTGTGATGTTCTGATTCAGAGACCTGCATCCGTCAGTTCAGCTTTTCCAAAAAAAAAAATCAAAAGTCGTAAAACATTACTGTCCTTTTAATAATGTAAATTTTAAACCTGATATTAAAAAGCTTTCCTTAAACTGCAGGTGAAGTTCCCCATGTTATAATCATAATCAATAACTAGCAATCACATTTCTCTTCCAACACGTTAACAGCCGCAATCAATCTTGCTTTGCAAGTGCTTCAAAATTAGAGCTCAGCATTGATCACCATGAGGCAAAATGTTACATTTTGCACGAGATTATTGGCCTTTTGCATTGCAGTTATGGATAGGACTGGACGCCCAGCATTGTCCTAAAGACATTAATTCTGGTATAAGATAGTGAATATTGAAGGAGAAATATATCAGAGAGGAGAAAATGTTACATCCATAAGCTCAGAAACCCAAAGGCATGAGACAAATGTATACAAATCCTGAAGTTCCCCATCTATTTATCCCAAAGCGACACCGGCCTTATTATTACAAACTGCTGGTAGACATACATTTTATGATAGTACCATATAGTGTTATTTTCATCTGCTGTGGTTTCTGTATTATGTCATTGCCAGACAGGTAATGCACATAAACTGAGGACATCTCATCTGTTGTTCCGCCATTTTTTTGTTTGCTCCATAAGATGCATTTTCAAGAGGAAATTATGAGGTGTGGGATCCCTGAGGGAGATGCGGGGGGGGGGGCAAAAGCATTGTTCAGCCAGAATGGGGGCCACGGTTGGTTGTTTGACGGTGGCGGAGACGTGCTGGCTAATTGATCAATTTTAAAGCGGGACATTCCGCGGCGTTAATCGCAACATTTTTCCAGGTAATTGGGTTCTTTACTTCCACCAGCTGTCGCAGGTAGTTCCCACATCCTCCCACTTTCTCTTCTCCTGCGCCAGAACGTGTCCATCCTTCACAGATGGCATGGAGACGCATCGGGGACCTGTCTCCAATTAGCCAGTCAGATCTGCCGAAGGTTTTTTTTTTTTTTTTTTTGAAGAGGTGATGAAAGATCGTGGGCGGAAAAGAGCTAAAGGTGGTCTGACAAAGTCTTGTCATAGGCAATAAAGTCTGTCACCGTCACCTAATGGGGATAGTCAGAAACCAGTCCTCGGCCCCCCCTCCCTGAGCAGAATCCTTCAGGGGAGGGTTAGAGAGATGGAAACACCGCCTTCAGAAGTGTATAGACCTAGATGGAGGGTATGTCGAGAAACAATACCTAAACATTTTGATATTTTTTTTTGTTTAAAAAAGGTTTCTATGATTTTGTAGCAATACATTTGACTTACCCCCGTATACGCTCACCAAGACTGAGTACAAAATGCTATAACATATCCCGTTTGTTACTGTAACCAACTTGAGCAAAGTGCTCATCATCAAAAAGCATACAGTTCAAACCATTAGCATAGAGCAAGCAGCCAGCTAATTCTTCAGCTATGCTAACTGGCTAGTGATGGAGATACTGAGGATTCTCAGTCAACAATAATGTATAATTTTTATGTGGATGCTACACCTTGGTTGGTACTTGGCTCAAATGCAAACAACCACACTGAGGGGCAAATAATGTGCTCAAGACACCAAAATCAAATGAAACACCTATGTGTGTTCGTATTTCTTACAAATCTGAATTTAATTCAAAGTTGGAAATTGTTCTGAAAGCCCCAGTGCACATCATTGTTGGTTCACTCCTACATTGGTAAACTGAAAAACATCTCCACTGGTATTTTAACTGCCATCTGCACCAAAATAAAATTCTCAGGTCAAATAAATTACCGGACTTGAAGTTTTAAGAGCAGAATTTTTGCATGAAATCCATTACTACAAGAAATAATGGTCATGCATCTTGTGGAACCTCCTAGAACACAGTGGGGTTCTCTGCTGAGTTTCCTTTTCGAGCTATTGCATATTGTAAGATGGCAGCAACTCTTCGTCAACATGATTCATTTAGACTGGGGTTTGATAAGTCTTAGAACCCGGGCGGTCAGGCCTGGAACCATCTCAAAGCCCTCTCGCATCACCATCTGGGAGCCACACTCACAGCGCCAGTGATTACCACGCTATTGGATGAGGCAGCTTTGAATTCGAGGTTGATTTCCGGAAGTGCGACGCGGCCGACACACACCTCCTCTGAGCATAAGTATCTCTAAAAACAATTAACAGCGTTTATAGCTGACTTTACAAACATATCCTCTCATGAATGATTTGGTGCAATTGCATTATTACTTATTTTCATCTATATTCACATGCGTTTCCTTATTTCATTACTCATCCAGTTTAATCAACGATCATTTATGGAACAGCTTTAAGACCACTTTGTTAGGCTCCCTAACAATGAAAATGTATTTTTAGATCTACTTATTAGTCATTTTTAATCCAAGTACTGACATTGTATTCTGTACTCTGAAGGGGGTGGCAGTAAATGGAAAAACAGAATTTAAAATTATAGGATGTAATTACAGTCATGATTCGGCATGATTTCCCAAATGGTATCCATGAATACATAGGACCTTGGAGAGTGAAAGCTGGTTTTTATTGTCACCGGTATTATAGATCTCATGTGTGAGGGACTGTTCTGCCATTTATGAACTCTTACAGATCTGGAGTGTGTATGCAGAGCGTGAGTGTGCTGCCACGATCAGCTCTTTGCCAGCGCGCACTCAGGATAGAGGAGACATCGGTCAGGGTCTGGGGAAGCCGAGCAGACGGCCGCCTTCATAAGTGTTGTTTACAGAGTGCTGCTCCTCTTGGAAGACACTCAAGGTTCTCCCAACACCTCCTAAAACCCTCACAGTTCTTACAGTCTGGGAAACCTGAATGGAGAGAATGAAAGAGAGGGGAGGGATGGGGTAGTCATGTAAGTAATATTACATAAATATTTAAGGAGCACACAATATTTATTTATCCATCAGAACCCCACTAATCCAGACTAGGTAATCTGACAATACCTGTCGCCTGAATAGGATATATATCTGGACATATTGTTGTGATTGTGCCCCATTAACACGAATGGAAAAAGGAAAGCATTACACCAAAACATTATTAAACCTTACCTGGATATAAAACACAAATAGTCATGACAATAAGGCTATGTCTAGGCATTATTTCTAAGTAATACTATTTGTGGAAAATGAAACTAGATACCAAAAGCCTGGTCATGTATTTGTTGAAGAAATCAACAATTACCTAATCAGTTAGGGTAATAAACAGCTCGACACAATTAAATAGTAAATTAAGCTAAGTAGCAAACTATAAGCATAAATAGCAAGTGTCTAGCTTTTTGTTATCTTCAATACGACCAATAAGAAAAGCAAACATTAAGACAATGATAAAAATAACTTTCCTTTTTTAATTATTATTATTTTTTTAATCATCATAATTTGTACATGCTGGGGAGGGCAGGTTTGTGTTTGATGATTAGTTCTGCTCAGAACTGGTCAGTTGCTGCCTCAATCCAGCTTACATCTGAACAAACATTCTTTATGAACTATTTAGCTACATGGTACTGCAACGTCTTACTGTCTCACGATAGTGCTGTCCATGTTTTCAGATTAGCTAGCTCTTATCTGGTGGTGGTGAAGTAGCTGATATGATATGCTGTCTTTCTATTAAAAAAAAACAAAACAAAACAGAGACACCATCTCTGCTTAAGTGAAGCAGGTTTACGTAGCAAGATAATTCCCTGAAACACATAGGCAACCATTCATCTTAATTGTTGAACAAAAATATCATGTTTTGGAATGGCCAGGTCAAAATACAGAACCTGGTCACACTGGGATATTGTTGCATGACCTGAAACTAGCAGTTCATACACTAAAAACACCCACAAATGCCTGAAGTTAAAGCATCTCAGATATTAAATTCCTTCACTGAGAGAGGCTGCTCTGTACCCACAGAATTTTGGTTGCATTCACTTTTGCATAATCAGGTGGCATAATCAGTTATTTACCAGTAAATAACTTATACCAGTAGGCCTAATGCATTCTTTAACAAAAAAGTGTAATAAATATCTACATTGTGTTTTTTGTTCATTCTGGTGCCTTTTTTTACTTAATTAGGTGTTGGTTGAACATCTGATAACATTCAGTGTAAATTTATGAACAACAAAATGCACATTTTTAATTAGTGTTTTATAATTTATTCAGCAGCTGTTGAGAAAATGGGACCTGCTTATTCAAGTATCACAATGCCAAGTTGCCCTGGTAACAAATTCTAGTGCCTTCACATGTATTGACACCTTGTTTCTTTCTTCCTTCACAATTTGGGCCCAGTGTAGCAAGGCTTGTAAACAGCCAGCATGTTCGAGATTGAGAAAAATTATAAAAGGAAAACATAATTGAGGCAATGTTAAAATACACAGCAGTTAAGCTTAAAAGTGCAAAAGAAAAAACAATCTGCAAATTGCAAAACTGCAATCCGGGAATGATTCTGGTGACGGTGAAAAAAATCCTCCCAGGTGTCAGTGATTTGGAAAATTCACTTACAAGTCCTTATAGACTTCTAAGATCCCCTCATCCCACTGTTACAGTTTGATTATTTTTCAAAATGTGTTTGTATCACCAACTTGTACTTTCAGAAATACACTTCAAAGCTTCCAGTATTTGCTGAGAAGTTAATTTGCTTATTTATTTCCACAAACAAACACACCAAGCACTTAGAGAATGGAGAGCCCTGTGCTTAATTAGTTTGACACAACTGCACATCGAAGTAAGCAAACTGAAAGAGGTAAATAGCATATATTCTGAACATGAATCTGTACAGTCATGAATCTGCAATACTATATACGTAGGCATCCACAAAATCTCCAATGCCGATCTCTCAGTACTTTTCTAAGATCAGTGTTAATTGCAAAGATAAAGTTCTACAGTCAAAATAAAATAAAACCAGAAGCAGTCGGCCATGACAGATGTTAACATTTGCGGGGTTCTGGGATGCTGCTCTGGAGCAAGTCCCAGATGATATTCTCAATGACTGCCAGCATGAATAAAACATCAGTGAAGAGTGAATATAATATCTCATAATCTCCCAGTAAGCATGGAGCACTGAGGCAGGTTCATTGCACTTTTAAAGCAAAGGTCAGGCCTGGCGCAGAGCAGCACTGGAGCGCAGAGGCTCGTTGGGAGGCTTCACTGAACCCCACAACCATGATTAAACTGGAGAGTACCGCAACAGAGGGGATTTCATTTATGTACAAGATTAACAGATGCCTCTGAAAAACCTAATATTCGGGATGATTTACTCTTATGATGGAATGAAGATACTTTGCTTGAGTATTTTTTCCATATCTGCATTATGACTGTGGCAATTAGCAATTATACTAACACTAGAAGTTTCACATATTTACAAGAATCTGAACAAAGATTAGAGTAAGTTTCACAACATACTCATTACGATCAGAAGCCCTGCCTTAACTGGTCTTACAAATCTTAATCAATATAGATCCCTATAAAAAAAAAATCAGAGTTTCTACATACAAGATCTTCAATGATCTATGATATCAATATTTAGATTTAGAGTTTGCATCCCAGCTGCTGTTCAGATCAGAATGATCTCTGGTGTTGCAAACTGATGCCCCTTAAAAGCCCAACAGAAAGGCCATTGTCACACCCTGATTGGCTAAGGGGGAATGCACTTACACCTGCACTCAATCACTGATTAGGAGCCAGTCCCAACACCACAGAACACAGGTGATTGAAATAATCCTCCAATCACCAGAATGAGCTACAGGAATTCAAATAACCTGAAATCAAAATTTAGGAGAAACCCATTGTTTTGCAAAAACGAAAGAGCATGCTAAAAGAAATTACCAGCCAGCACCATAGAATGTGAGACTGCTACAATCCTCTGGCATTCTTGCCACAATTTGTTTTGTTTCAATCAACTCTGGGTATGTAGATTTACAGGCTCTGCTACCTGGGATTAGCGAACCACAAGATTTCCTGTTCACCCAGCATACCTCTCTTGGTATCCCCAGATAGGGCCCTGCACCTGTAGATTCCCAGAATAAGCTGGAGCAAAAGATATGCAGAAAGATCATCAGAGGACACTTCTTCATGTCTAATCAACAGCTGATGTGCAGCAATTTCTTCTCTTACATTATTCTGAATGACACAGATTAAAGCATAACTTATTCAGACTTGCAATCCCACAGTAGAATAAATCATGACTAGATACTGTGTCGGCATTTACAGGAAATAGTCCTCCTTGAGACATTAAGATACTTAATGTCAGGAAACCATCCATCACATTTTAAATTTGAAGCTCCAAAAGCTCATCAGCATACAGTTGGCAGACTTGTTATTGAAGAGGAAATTATGGCTACATATCAGCTTTGGTGTAAAACTGATTATTGATGTTGAGGGACTATTTGCTGCAACTGGTCTGGGCGCCCTTTGTAAGATCAGTGGAATCATGAGGTCTGGATGGACCAGGATGCTTTTCCTGAAAACCTAGGCTGCATCTGAAATCACATCACAATCAGTGCCTGCTAAATTCAAACAAAAATGTTCTGCTCTTACATCAATGTAGTGCCTGCTACTCAGTGCCGTATACAAGATTTCGGACATACTACCATAGATATAATCGCTATTTTCTTCAGTCTAATAGCCAGAAGTTTACAACTGACGTACATCCGTCATCAAACTTCACAGAACTCCGCCATCTCTGCCGTCTTCTTCTTTGGTATAGAAGTGGAGAATCAGTGACAGCAGAAACATTAACAGATATATATATATTAATACCGCAAAAGTAATAATGGTTGCAGTAATAATTGCTATAGCTGTACTTCATTGCAGTACAACTCTCAAATATTGAGAAACTTGCAGAGAGAAAATCCAACATATCCAGCTCTGTGCTGATCCTTTATTGAATGAATATTTTGGAATTTTACTTGTAAATGTAAAAGACGCCGTAAAATATTAATATAAGCCAAGCAAAGACAAACAATGGAGGGGACACTCCTGCAAATATAACTTTATCATTAATATTCAGAATATACATCAGAATATTCTCTATAGGTGCAAATTATGATACCATCTGAATCATATTCTGAATTTTGATAGAGGGTATTTTGATGAGAAACTCCCCGATTTCTACAAATGTCGAGCCCAAACACGCAAGTCTCCTAAGCAAGCTTAGAGGTTCAAGGTCAGAATAGGAACAGACACTGAAAAGGTGAACAACGGGTTAAAAAAGCGAAGTGACGCTGAGTGCAGGTCTGAATAGACCCCAAAAATCCAATGATATTGAATTATTGGCAGGAGTGTCACATTTTGTAAGTCTTAGAGGTATCCTGGATTGTAATGATGGATGGGAACTCCAAAAGATAACACAAAGGAAGGTGTTCAGAACAACAAAAATGAACTATTCTAGGAGAACATTTTATATTTTATCATATTTGTTTATCATTTCCATGACAATTTTTATTTATTTTAATTTTTTTCCTCTTACTTCAAATTAGGTCCAGTGATTTTCAGATATTCAGATTATTCACATCCTGCAAAATTAATTCATTGTATCCAATTTCTGTGCTTTTACAGCTTGCCAGCTTGGCTTACATTTTAACTTTTTTACTACTTTTTTTTTTACATTTTCATTCTAAAATAATGGCAAAGTGTCAACCTGCAAGGTGGCCACACTCATCCACGGGTGTTCCCTGTCAAAATTTAGACATGTGTGACAGCTGGCCTTTCCAGCACTGTGTCAAAAAGAAGTGACTTGCTCTTTGAATTTTTACCAGCGACACTGGGAATGGAATGATTTCAGTCGAGGAAACCTCATACAAGATTGCCATGCCCTGCTCCCATTTCACACTTCACGATTAGTTCTTTCACCACACAGTTTTATAAATACTTGATTTGTGGACATAATGGTGTCGGTGAAAGCGGGTTTATCAGTTCACAATCTGCCTATTTAAATATATACATTTTTTCTTTTTCCTGATTAACTTTGTACAGGCAGCATGATTAAATGTTTGCCCTTCTCTACAGACATTCTGGCAGTGCAGCACATTGCAAATGCAAGCTTTGACTTCTGTTTGTCACATGTAACAAATTTGGCTACATTTCGCCCTGGCATCAATAAAATCCACAAATCTGTATTTATCTTAAGTGTTGCGGATGGAAATACATTATTGGAAGAATCCCATGTGTGTCACACTGTGAAAGTACATCATTTTTTTCCTTGTAACTCTTATCTCAACCTCTTACCTTATCAGGGCTCACTGTTGCTGCCTGCCGGACGAAGTGGCACTAAATTGGCTGTAGGCTCACCTGGGATTATTTTTTGTCAAAAGCCCTCAGCATATTTAATAAAAAAATAAATATGTATAATCCTTATGTTCCATTGATTTAGGGTCTGAGGTCTCCAGGACCCCAAACAGTATGTGAAGGTTAAAAAATTATTTTCGTTTTTTATTTTTAATTTTGAAGTGATGCTCTATGAAGGGTGTAGACTATTAGGAATTAATTGACATATATCCATGTTGCTCTGGTTGTGGAAGACCAGACTTGTATGGCTCAAATGCTGCTTTGTCTTTATACAATCTACCTCATTTTCGCAGAACAGAAATGTCTGCATCATCTTTGAAGACCCGGTGAAAGAGTTTGACTCAGTTACCCGAGGACCGGCCTGGCATTTGGTGGGAACGGAAGGCATCCCCTATGTGTCACACTTAAATGTCACACTACCACAGAACGGCTGAGAGCAGAGCGGCTCATTTAACTTCGAGCGACGGCTTAGTAAAGCAGTCTCGCTCCATTGGTTTTTAATTTAATATTTACTGTGAAAACAAAAACTCGGTGATTGTCAGAATAATGCAGCAGCCTTTGATTCTCTTTGGAGGGAAGAGTCCCTGATTTCCCTTTTATGGAGAAAGAGTGGCAGAGATTAATAGAGATACTTGGGGAACAGTCACCTCAGTCACATTGTTGATTCTGCAGTAATCAGCAAACTTAGTCTATGAATGTCAGACATTTCCCCAATAGTATTTATTGAGTGGGCTGTCAATGTTTCAGTCAAATCATTTTATCCAAAGATGGAAAATGGAGAGATAGGCCTAGCACCTGTTGCTTCTATCTGACCTACTCTCAAGCCACTTGTAACTTGCACTTGTGACTTATACATGTTATATACGACATACAATGAGGGAGAAGAGAAAACAGAGAACTGAAATGTGGGGAATGAGAGAACATCGTCAATACTCCTTCCCTGGCTGCAAAAGAGAAATCAGTCGCTGGCCTCCAGGAGCACTCTCACCCTCACATAATTCAGCAACACTCTCACCCATACACATAATTCTGAGTGATTGGTTATGATTGGCTGAAGTTACACTTTTAGTTAAACTTTTCAAAATACAGTCTGTTTGTTTTCCAGGTTAGCTAATTCAAAATACATTCCAGGTTCACAATTTTCGCACATCTAACAAATGTATTGTACATTGTCATTTGTCAGTTGTTTGTCTTTTATATTAAAAATGTCTAAGGTTAAAATAAAAAAAAACAATTCAAACTGGGAATCACTTCTTCAAAGACTCTCTGAGAATTTGACCAGTGTCTGAGCTGCCATGTCCCCAGAGAGACCTCAAGGGATCGTTGTTGATTCAAATTTCCACCAGTGGAAAAGAGGCCTATGAGACAAGAGTTAGCGAACGTAGCTAAATGCACAGTGTTAAGCTCCATTTTACTCCACTTTATACTGTCACGTGCTCACATTGTGAAGGTTCAGACTGTCAGAACTCAGAGGGACCCAAGCGCAGACGAAGATACGTAATAAACCAGGGTTTATTGAGCAGCCAAAAACAAAGTCCACAAATCCAAAATCAAAGTCGTGAATCAGGCAGAGGTCAAAACCAGAGAGACTCGGCAAAAGTACAGAAACACAATCCAGGGTGGTAGTCAAAAACAGGCAAAGAGTTCGTAACAGGCAGGCTCAGCAAAGGTACAAAATCACAAGGCGAAGAATCAAAACCAAAAAACAGACAGGGTAATAACAGGCAGGCAGATCAGAAACAGAACGGCTTGTAGCGCAACAGGTACTAAACACACTGAGACGAACTCGCACAGAACACACACAAGACAGGGTTTAAATGCACAGACTAACGAGCCAACGAGACACAGGTGCACAATAGGGCAGGTGAAACAAATGGGTAATCAAACAGGGAAGGTAACAAGGAGGGCGGGGCAGACACAAGGGGGAATGAAAACAAAAGCACATGGACAGGGAAAAACAAAAACAAAAACACAGCATCAGACAGTATTACTGACACAGACACATATATCTACATATCTACTATTTTTAACAAGGTCGAAAAACTGGTTTTCACTTGGCTTTATATGACAAACAAGATTTATTCAGAACTCTTTTCTAATTAAACCTTCTCATGCAATTGCCTTAAAGGCCATTTTCAACATTTCAGAAGTCCAAGAAGGGAATGTACAAATACTGCTTTAAATACCATAAATATTAGAAGAAAATGTACCTGCCAAGTTGTTGATTTAGTGAGGCATTTTCCACAATGTTTGATATGAATCAGTCAAAGATTTGTACTTAAGTATCACAACTTTAATGAAAGCTTGTCATGCACAGCATAGGAAATCAGCCCACGCAATGGCAGCACCACAATGTACATAATGAGCCGTGAGCCAGAAATGAACTGACATGTAGCCTGGAGAGCACTGGCGTCTTCGAATTATGGGCTTACGGGGGCCGGCCTTCTGAGAAAAACATAGAGCTGAGGACATTTATCTAGCTATCAGCTATTAACCTGCAGAATAGCTTGTTTAACAAAAGCTTGTTTAGTTGATGTTGTGCATTTGCATTGAGCTCAGGTACTTTTCATATGCTAAACATCTCCGCACGCAGTGCTCCGCTTCACTTAAAATTCATCTCCAGAAGTGGAAAGCTCTCATGGTGACATGTGGATGCTGGAAGAGGAAAGGAACATTGGACTTATTTCCAAATGGAATTTGTGAAGCTGACGGGGGCTAGAGGAGCCAAAATGACCTTTAAAGAGAGGCCCTGCCTCAAGACAAGGAACCACTAATTTATTCTGTTATTCATTCCATACATTCTCTAATGTGGATTTTAAGTCCTTCCAAGAAGAATGTAACAAAATAACATAAAGACACATCCTTATGAGCACTGTGAGGTTTTCTTCAAAATAATACAAAGAATAAACATTGCATAATTTTCACAGTCAGACTGAACAATTATCCCTCAAATTCAATTTATTTACTATAAACTACACTATACTTCTAAATACAGTAAATGAGGATTTACAATAGTGGTCTGGCCATGGTTTGGATATCTCCTTCGGTCCTTGCGCTGCTACTCATGAAACCCTTTTGAAATTTTGTCATGTAACTTCCAATTGGGTTTGGATTCATTGAATGAACTGGGCTGTGTACTCCTTGTAATTGTGTTAAGACTCAGCACAATGAGACTGAATTCTGCAGCCGCATTCTTTAATAACCCGCGCCTATGGGAGTGCCAGTCTTACATTCCACGATATATAGGGGGAGCAAGCAGAAGTTGCACACAGTTGAGCAGGGTCCAGTCACATTATACTCTAGCTGTACTGTCTCTGTGCAGGGCTCATTTTCATAATCATATAAACTGACCGTACTCACATCAACAGAACACTGATATACCATTTGCAATATTAATCTCCTCACTGAAAGATTCCAGGATATCTGATTGAGCATACACCATGACCAGTAGCCTCAGTTTGAATTGTAACGTGTTGCGCATGACAAAATTCGATTACAACATTAAACTAATAACTTTATATACATACATTTTCCTTTACACTTCTTCCCCTTGGCAAAACAACGTAATACAGTGTCTTGGAACATGTTTTAACCCTGTAAGTGCAAAATATCAGATAAACCTTGAGTAAGGGTTACACTTAGGCAAAGAATTTTAAAATCTTTAAATGTAATGAGCGGTGTCTTTGTCTGGAAGCATTCCTTACCAAGGACAGTACTCTGCCCAGGATACCCAGAGTCATCAGAAATGTTTCTGAGGAGAGACAATGGGAAAAGTGTAGTTCACTGGAAATCAGGAAAAATCAGAAGATTATAGCCTTACCACAAAATTTGACAAAATTGGGTTGCCCCGAACTTTCTCAGTTTTCCACTAAATATGAAAGAAAACGATGTCCATTCACTGCCCAGGATAACCAGAATCGTCACAAATGTGTCTGAGGAGAGTAAATGGGAAAAGTGTAGTTCACCGGAAATCAGGAAAACACATAAGACTATAGCCTTACCTCAAAATTTGAAAAAATTGGGTTGCCCCCAAAATTTCTCAGTTTTCCACTAAATATGATAGGAAACCATGTCCACTTACTGCCCAGGATACCCAGAGTCGTCACAAATACTTCTGAGGAGAGTAAATGGGAAAAGTGTAGTTCACTGGAAATCAGGAAAACACATAAGACTATAGCCTTACCTCAAAATTTGAAAAAATTGGGTTGCCCCCAAAATTTCTCAGTTTTCCACTAAATATGATAGGAAACCATGTCCACTTACTGCCCAGGATACCCAGAGTCGTCACAAATACTTCTGAGGAGAGTAAATGGGAAAAGTGTAGTTCACCGGAAATCAGGAAAACACATAAGACTATAGCCTTACCTCAAAATTTGAAAAATTGGGTTGCCCCAAAATTTCTCAGTTTTCCACTAAATATGATAGGAAACCATGTCCACTTACTGCCCAGGATACCCAGAGTCGTCACAAATACTTCTGAGGAGAGTAAATGGGAAAAGTGTAGTTCACCGGAAATCAGGAAAACACATAAGACTATAGCCTTACCTCAAAATTTGAAAAAATTGGGTTGCCCCAAAATTTCTCAGTTTTCCACTAAATATGATAGGAAACCATGTCCACTTACTGCCCAGGATACCCAGAGTCGTCACAAATACTTCTGAGGAGAGTAAATGGGAAAAGTGTAGTTCACTGGAAATCAGGAAAACACATAAGACTATAGCCTTACCTCAAAATTTCGCAAAATTGGGTTGCCCCCAAAATTTCTCAGTTTTCCACTAAATATGATAGGAAACCATGTCCACTTACTGCCCAGGATACCCAGAGTCGTCACAAATACTTCTGAGGAGAGTAAATGGGAAAAGTGTAGTTCACCGGAAATCAGGAAAACACATAAGACTATAGCCTTACCTCAAAATTTGAAAAATTGGGTTGCCCCCAAAATTTCTCAGTTTTCCACTAAATATGATAGGAAACCATGTCCACTTACTGCCCAGGATACCCAGAGTCGTCACAAATACTTCTGAGGAGAGTAAATGGGAAAAGTGTAGTTCACCGGAAATCAGGAAAACACATAAGACTATAGCCTTACCTCAAAATTTGAAAAAAATTGGGTTGCCCCCAAAATTTCTCAGTTTTCCACTAAATATGATAGGAAACCATGTCCACTTACTGCCCAGGATACCCAGAGTCGTCACAAATACTTCTGAGGAGAGTAAATGGGAAAAGTGTAGTTCACCGGAAATCAGGAAAACACATAAGACTATAGCCTTACCTCAAAATTTGAAAAATTGGGTTGCCCCCAAAATTTCTCAGTTTTCCACTAAATATGATAGGAAACCATGTCCACTTACTGCCCAGGATACCCAGAGTCGTCACAAATACTTCTGAGGAGAGTAAATGGGAAAAGTGTAGTTCACTGAAATCAGGAAAACACATAAGACTATAGCCTTACCTCAAAATTTGAAAAAAATTGGGTTGCCCCCAAAATTTCTCAGTTTTCCACTAAATATGATAGGAAACAGTATCCACTTACTGCCCAAGATACCCAGAGTCGTCACAAATACTTCTGAGGAGAGTAAATGGGAAAAGTGTAGTTCACGGAAATCAGGAAAACACATAAGACTATAGCCTTACCTCAAAATTTGAAAAATTGGTTTGCCCCCAAAATTTCTCAGTTTTCCACTAAATATGATAGGAAACCATGTCCACTTACTGCCCAGGATACCCAGAGTCGTCACAAATACTTCTGAGGAGAGTAAATGGGAAAAGTGTAGTTCACCGGAAATCAGGAAAACACATAAGACTATAGCCTTACCTCAAAATTTGAAAAATTGGGTTTCCCCAAAATTTCTCAGTTTTCCACTAAATATGATAGGAAACCATGTCCACTTACTGCCCAGGATACCCAGAGTCGTCACAAATACTTCTGAGGAGAGTAAATGGGAAAAGTGTAGTTCACCGGAAATCAGGAAAACACATAAGACTATAGCCTTACCTCAAAATTTGAAAAAATTGGGTTGCCCCCAAAATTTCTCAGTTTTCCACTAAATATGATAGGAAACCATGTCCACTTACTGCCCAGGATACCCAGAGTCGTCACAAATACTTCTGAGGAGAGTAAATGGGAAAAGTGTAGTTCACCGGAAATCAGGAAAACACATAAGACTATAGCCTTACCTCAAAATTTGAAAAAATTGGGTTGCCCCCAAAATTTCTCAGTTTTCCACTAAATATGATAGGAAACCATGTCCACTTACTGCCCAGGATACCCAGAGTCGTCACAAATACTTCTGAGGAGAGTAAATGGGAAAAGTGTAGTTCACGGAAATCAGGAAAACACATAAGACTATAGCCTTACCTCAAAATTTGAAAAAATTGGGTTGCCCCCAAAATTTCTCAGTTTTCCACTAAATATGATAGGAAACCATGTCCACTTACTGCCCAGGATACCCAGAGTCATCACAAATACTTCTGAGGAGAGTAAATGGGAAAAGTGTAGTTCACGGAAATCAGGAAAACACATAAGACTATAGCCTTACCTCAAAATTTGAAAAAATTGGGTTGCCCCCAAAATTTCTCAGTTTTCCACTAAATATGATAGGAAACCATGTCCACTTACTGCCCAGGATACCCAGAGTCACAAATACTTCTGAGGAGAGTAAATGGGAAAAAAGTGTAGTGGAAACTGGAAATCAGGAAAAACATAAGACTATAGCCTTACCACAAAATTTGAAAAATTGGGTTGCCCCAAAAATTTCTCAGTTTTCCACTAAATATGATAGGAAACCATGTCCACTTACTGCCCAGGATACCCAGAGTCGTCACAAATACTTCTGAGGAGAGTAAATGGGAAAAGTGTAGTTCACTGGAAATCAGGAAAACACATAAGACTATAGCCTTACCTCAAAATTTGAAAAAAATTGGGTTGCCCCCAAAATTTCTCAGTTTTCCACTAAATATGATAGGAAACCATGTCCACTTACTGCCCAGGATACCCAGAGTCGTCACAAATACTTCTGAGGAGAGTAAATGGGAAAAGTGTAGTTCACCGGAAATCAGGAAAACACATAAGACTATAGCCTTACCTCAAAATTTGAAAAATTGGGTTGCCCCCCAAAATTTCTCAGTTTTCCACTAAATATGATAGGAAACCATGTCCACTTACTGCCCAGGATACCCAGAGTCGTCACAAATACTTCTGAGGAGAGTAAATGGGAAAAGTGTAGTTCACCGGAAATCAGGAAAACACATAAGACTATAGCCTTACCTCAAAATTTGAAAAAAAAATTGGGTTGCCCCCAAAATTTCTCAGTTTTCCACTAAATATGATAGGAAACCATGTCCACTTACTGCCCAGGATACCCAGAGTCGTCACAAATACTTCTGAGGAGAGTAAATGGGAAAAGTGTAGTTCACTGGAAATCAGGAAAACACATAAGACTATAGCCTTACCTCAAAATTTGAAAAAATTGGGTTGCCCCCAAAATTTCTCAGTTTTCCACTAAATATGATAGGAAACCATGTCCACTTACTGCCCAGGATACCCAGAGTCGTCACAAATACTTCTGAGGAGAGTAAATGGGAAAAGTGTAGTTCACCGGAAATCAGGAAAACACATAAGACTATAGCCTTACCTCAAAATTTAAAAAAATTGGGTTGCCCCCAAAATTTCTCAGTTTTCCACTAAATATGATAGGAAACCATGTCCACTTACTGCCCAGGATACCCAGAGTCGTCACAAATACTTCTGAGGAGAGTAAATGGGAAAAGTGTAGTTCACCTGGAAATCAGGAAAACACATAAGACTATAGCCTTACCTCAAAATTTGAAAAAATTGGGTTGCCCCCAAAATTTCTCAGTTTTCCACTAAATATGATAGGAAACCATGTCCACTTACTGCCCAGGATACCCAGAGTCGTCACAAATACTTCTGAGGAGAGTAAATGGGAAAAGTGTAGTTCACCGGAAATCAGGAAAACACATAAGACTATAGCCTTACCTCAAAATTTGAAAAAATTGGGTTGCCCCCAAAATTTCTCAGTTTTCCACTAAATATGATAGGAAACCATGTCCACTTACTGCCCAGGATACCCAGAGTCGTCACAAATACTTCTGAGGAGAGTAAATGGGAAAAGTGTAGTTCACCGGAAATCAGGAAAACACATAAGACTATAGCCTTACCTCAAAATTTTAAAAAAATTGGGTTGCCCCCCAAAATTTCTCAGTTTTCCACTAAATATGATAGGAAACCATGTCCACTTACTGCCCAGGATACCCAGAGTCGTCACAAATACTTCTGAGGAGAGTAAATGGGAAAAGTGTAGTTCACTGGAAATCAGGAAAACACATAAGACTATAGCCTTACCTCAAAATTTAAAAAAATTGGGTTGCCCCCAAAATTTCTCAGTTTTCCACTAAATATGATAGGAAACCATGTCCACTTACTGCCCAGGATACCCAGAGTCATCACAAATGTTTCTGAGGAGAGTAAATGGGAAAAGAGTCATACTGGAAATCAAGTAAAAGCATAAGACTATAGCCTTACCTCAAAATTTGAAAAAATTGGGTTGCCCCCAAAATTTCTCAGTTTTCCACTAAATATGATAGGAAACCATGTCCACTTACTGCCCAGGATACCCAGAGTCGTCACAAATACTTCTGAGGAGAGTAAATGGGAAAAGTGTAGTTCACCGGAAATCAGGAAAACACATAAGACTATAGCCTTACCTCAAAATTTGAAAAAATTGGGTTGCCCCCAAAATTTCTCAGTTTTCCACTAAATATGATAGGAAACCATGTCCACTTACTGCCCAGGATACCCAGAGTCGTCACAAATACTTCTGAGGAGAGTAAATGGGAAAAGTGTAGTTCACCGGAAATCAGGAGAAAGCATAAGACTATAGCCTTACCTCAAAATTTGAAAAAATTGGGTTGCCCCAAAATTTCTCAGTTTTCCACTAAATATGATAGGAAACCATGTCCACTTACTGCCCAGGATACCCAGAGTCGTCAATAATACTTCTGAGGAGAGTAAATGGGAAAAGTGTAGTTCACCGGAAATCAGGAAAACACATAAGACTATAGCCTTACCTCAAAATTTGAAAAATTGGGTTGCCCCCAAAATTTCTCAGTTTTCCACTAAATATGATAGGAAACCATGTCCACTTACTGCCCAGGATACCCAGAGTCGTCACAAATACTTCTGAGGAGAGTAAATGGGAAAAGTGTAGTTCACTGGAAATCAGGAAAACACATAAGACTATAGCCTTACCTCAAAATTTAAAAAAATTGGGTTGCCCCCAAAATTTCTCAGTTTTCCACTAAATATGATAGAAAACCATGTCCACTCACTGCCCAGGATACCAAGAGTCATCACAAATGTTTCTAAGGAGAGTAAATGGGAAAAGAGTCATACTGGAAATCAAGTAAAAGCATAAGACTATAGCCTTACCTGAAAATTTGAAAAAATTGGGTTGCCCCCAAAATTTCTCAGTTTTCCACTAAATATGATAGGAAACCATGTCCACTTACTGCCCAGGATACCCAGAGTCACAAATACTTCTGAGGAGAGTAAATGTAAATGGAAAGTGTAGTTCACCGGAAATCAGGAAAACACATAAGACTATAGCCTTACCTCAAAATTTGAAAAAATTGGGTTGCCCCCAAAATTTCTCAGTTTTCCACTAAATATGATAGGAAACCATGTCCACTTACTGCCCAGGATACCCAGAGTCGTCACAAATACTTCTGAGGAGTAAATGGGAAAAGTGTAGTTCACCGGAAATCAGGAAAACACATAAGACTATAGCCTTACCTCAAAATTGAAAAAATTGGGTTGCCCCCAAAATTTCTCAGTTTTCCACTAAATATGATAGGAAACCATGTCCACTTACTGCCCAGGATACCCAGAGTCGTCACAAATACTTCTGAGGAGAGTAAATGGGAAAAGTGTAGTTCACCTGAAATCAGGAAAACACATAAGACTATAGCCTTACCTCAAAATTTAAAAAAATTGGTTGCCCCCAAAATTTCTCAGTTTTCCACTAAATATGATAGGAAACCATGTCCACTTACTGCCCAGGATACCCAGAGTCGTCACAAATACTTCTGAGGAGAGTAAATGGGAAAAGTGTAGTTCACCGGAAATCAGGAAAACACATAAGACTATAGCCTTACCTCAAAATTTGAAAAAATTGGGTTGCCCCCAAAATTTCTCAGTTTTCCACTAAATATGATAGGAAACCATGTCCACTTACTGCCCAGGATACCCAGAGTCGTCACAAATACTTCTGAGGAGAGTAAATGGGAAAAGTGTAGTTCACCGGAAATCAGGAAAACACATAAGACTATAGCCTTACCTCAAAATTTGAAAAAAATTGGGTTGCCCCAAAATTTCTCAGTTTTCCACTAAATATGATAGGAAACCATGTCCACTTACTGCCCAGGATACCCAGAGTCGTCACAAATACTTCTGAGGAGAGTAAATGGGAAAAGTGTAGTTCACCGGAAATCAGGAAAACACATAAGACTATAGCCTTACCTCAAAATTTGAAAAAATTGGGTTGCCCCCAAAATTTCTCAGTTTTCCACTAAATATGATAGGAAACCATGTCCACTTACTGCCCAGGATACCCAGAGTCGTCACAAATACTTCTGAGGAGAGTAAATGGGAAAAGTGTAGTTCACCGGAAATCAGGAAAACACATAAGACTATAGCCTTACCTCAAAATTTAAAAAAAATTGGTTGCCCCAAAATTTCTCAGTTTTCCACTAAATATGATAGGAAACCATGTCCACTTACTGCCCAGGATACCCAGAGTCGTCACAAATACTTCTGAGGAGTAAATGGTAAATGGGAAAAGTGTAGTTCACCGGAAATCAGGAAAACACATAAGACTATAGCCTTACCTCAAAATTTAAAAAAATTGGGTTGCCCCAAAATTTCTCAGTTTTCCACTAAATATGATAGGAAACCATGTCCACTTACTGCCCAGGATACCCAGAGTCGTCACAAATACTTCTGAGGAGAGTAAATGGGAAAAGTGTAGTTCACCGGAAATCAGGAAAACACATAAGACTATAGCCTTACCTCAAAATTTGAAAAAATTGGGTTGCCCCCAAAATTTCTCAGTTTTCCACTAAATATGATAGGAAACCATGTCCACTTACTGCCCAGGATACCCAGAGTCGTCACAAATACTTCTGAGGAGAGTAAATGGGAAAAGTGTAGTTCACCGGAAATCAGGAAAACACATAAGACTATAGCCTTACCTCAAAAATTAAAAAAATTGTGTTGCCCCCAAAATTTCTCAGTTTTCCACTAAATATGATAGGAAACCATGTCCACTTACTGCCCAGGATACCCAGAGTCGTCACAAATACTTCTGAGGAGAGTAAATGGGAAAAGTGTAGTTCACCGGAAATCAGGAAAACACATAAGACTATAGCCTTACCTCAAAATGAAAAAAATTGGGTTGCCCCCAAAATTTCTCAGTTTTCCACTAAATATGATAGGAAACCATGTCCACTTACTGCCCAGGATACCCAGAGTCGTCACAAATACTTCTGAGGAGAGTAAATGGGAAAAGTGTAGTTCACCGGAAATCAGGAAAACAGGAAAACACATAAGACTATAGCCTTACCTCAAAATTTGAAAAATTGGGTTGCCCCCAAAATTTCTCAGTTTTCCACTAAATATGATAGGAAACCATGTCCACTTACTGCCCAGGATACCCAGAGTCGTCACAAATACTTTGAGGAGAGTAAATGGGAAAAGTGTAGTTCACGGAAATCAGGAAAACACATAAGACTATAGCCTTACCTCAAAATTTGAAAAAATTGGGTTGCCCCCAAAATTTCTCAGTTTTCCACTAAATATGATAGGAAACCATGTCCACTTACTGCCCAGGATACCCAGAGTCGTCACAAATACTTCTGAGGAGAGTAAATGGGAAAAGTGTAGTTCACGGAAATCAGGAAAACACATAAGACTATAGCCTTACCTGAAAATTTCAAAAAATTGGGTTGCCCCCAAAATTTCTCAGTTTTCCACTAAATATGATAGGAAACCATGTCCACTTACTGCCCAGGATACCCAGAGTCGTCACAAATACTTCTGAGGAGAGTAAATGGGAAAAGTGTAGTTCACCGGAAATCAGGAAAACACATAAGACTATAGCCTTACCTCAAAATTTGAAAAAATTGGTTTGCCCCCAAAATTTCTCAGTTTTCCACTAAATATGATAGGAAACCATGTCCACTTACTGCCCAGGATACCCAGAGTCGTCACAAATACTTCTGAGGAGAGTAAATGGGAAAAGTGTAGTTCACCGGAAATCAGGAAAACACATAAGACTATAGCCTTACCTCAAAATTTGAAAAAATTGGTTGCCCCCAAAATTTCTCAGTTTTCCACTAAATATGATAGGAAACCATGTCCACTTACTGCCCAGGATACCCAGAGTCGTCACAAATACTTCTGAGGAGAGTAAATGGGAAAAGTGTAGTTCACCGGAAATCAGGAAAACACATAAGACTATAGCCTTACCTCAAAATTTGAAAAAATTGGGTTGCCCCAAAATTTCTCAGTTTTCCACTAAATATGATAGGAAACCATGTCCACTTACTGCCCAGGATACCCAGAGTCGTCACAAATACTTCTGAGGAGAGTAAATGGGAAAAGTGTAGTTCACCGGAAATCAGGAAAACACATAAGACTATAGCCTTACCTCAAAATTTGAAAAAATTGGGTTGCCCCCAAAATTTCTCAGTTTTCCACTAAATATGATAGGAAACCATGTCCACTTACTGCCCAGGATACCCAGAGTCGTCACAAATACTTCTGAGGAGAGTAAATGGGAAAAGTGTAGTTCACCGGAAATCAGGAAAACACATAAGACTATAGCCTTACCTCAAAATTTGAAAAATTGGGTTGCCCCCAAAATTTCTCAGTTTTCCACTAAATATGATAGGAAACCATGTCCACTTACTGCCCAGGATACCCAGAGTCGTCACAAATACTTCTGAGGAGAGTAAATGGGAAAAGTGTAGTTCACTGGAAATCAGGAAAACACATAAGACTATAGCCTTACCTCAAAATTTGAAAAAAAATTGGGTTGCCCCCAAAATTTCTCAGTTTTCCACTAAATATGATAGGAAACCATGTCCACTTACTGCCCAGGATACCCAGAGTCGTCACAAATACTTCTGAGGAGAGTAAATGGGAAAAGTGTAGTTCACCTGAAATCAGGAAAACACATAAGACTATAGCCTTACCTCAAAATTTGAAAAAATTGGGTTGCCCCCAAAATTTCTCAGTTTTCCACTAAATATGATAGGAAACCATGTCCACTTACTGCCCAGGATACCCAGAGTCGTCACAAATACTTCTGAGGAGAGTAAATGGGAAAAGTGTAGTTCACCGGAAATCAGGAAAACACATAAGACTATAGCCTTACCTCAAAATTTGAAAAAATTGGGTTGCCCCCAAAATTTCTCAGTTTTCCACTAAATATGATAGGAAACCATGTCCACTTACTGCCCAGGATACCCAGAGTCGTCACAAATACTTCTGAGGAGAGTAAATGGGAAAAGTGTAGTTCATCGGAAATCAGGAAAACACATAAGACTATAGCCTTACCTCAAAATTTGAAAAAATTGGGTTGCCCCCAAAATTTCTCAGTTTTCCACTAAATATGATAGGAAACCATGTCCACTTACTGCCCAGGATACCCAGAGTCGTCACAAATACTTCTGAGGAGAGTAAATGGGAAAAGTGTAGTTCATCGGAAATCAGGAAAACACATAAGACTATAGCCTTACCTCAAAATTTGAAAAAATTGGGTTGCCCCCAAAATTTCTCAGTTTTCCACTAAATATGATAGTAAACCATGTCCATTCACTGCCCAGGATACCAAGAGTCATCAGAAATGTGTCTGAGGAGAGTAAATGGGAAAAGTGTAGTTTTGTTTTAAACATTTGGAATGTCCCAAAAATTTCACAGTTTTCCTCTCAAAATTATAGGAGACCATGTGCCTGTACTTTTCATGATGGCAAAGGTCATCAGAATAATCTCTGAGGAGAGTAAATTGGAAAAGTGGAATTCACTGGAATTGGAATGCCCCCAAATTTTCTCAATTTTTCTTTAAAAGTGATGGAATTGATGTGATTTCACTCCTCATTATACCACAGAAATTAGGAAAAAGCACAAGACTATAGCCTTACCAACACATAACAGGCAATACGGACGATTAAAGTCCAAGCAAATACAATTCCCTGAAATGAAACTCCAAAAACCATCTTTGGCCATCTAAGACGATCTGGCTAAACCTGAATCATATTCCCTTATGCAAGGCTGTCTTGACCAATCAGATCCCAAGGTCAGCAATTCTGCATGTCACATGACTCAACATATCAACACATTTGCATTTAAATCCAGATCCATTCAACCAAACAAAACTGATCTGTCCTCTTGTTTTATTTCACATGTCGACAAAATATCTGCATAATCCTGCTTCAGAGATGGGTTGGTATTTCTTGAACCAGGATTCAGGAGTTAAGTGGCTATCTTAACCGTTAATATTAATGAAAAGCTCTGAATTGTATGTAATTAAATCTCCCCAAATTCAAAATATTTACCACAGTTAGCTGCCATCTCCTTCATCCTGTTTCCAGAAATACCCCACTGGTGTAGTCTGGTGGATATGTTGCCATGGTAACGAGTCTGTCAAAACTGTAATCACAATACTGTCAAATATGTATTTGAAATACTTTTTAGATTTACCCTGGAATTTATTTATCCCTTTTGACACAAGCAGACAAAATCCAGCATATTATTTCAATTTTACAAGAAACATTGATTGCGAATGATAATGCATTCCTATGTGACACTTGTGGGCGAATGTCTTTTGCTCTCTGGGGTGTGCTATTTAGAGCAAATATGTGGCCTAAAAGAGCATACGTATGGGTCAAATGTACCGTACTGGTACACTAATTCTCATGTCAAGTCAAAATTTAAATCCCAAATTGTGCGTGAGAATCAGTGTATGCACGTTTTGTGCATAAACATGGTGTATACATGAGGCCCCCTGGTCTCTTTTGTCATACTACTTGGAGCATTTATTCTAGAAATACAGCTCTTTTTCCTGTTTTTCTGAAATGACAGAGACAACTGAACAGGTCCTGTTTGAGTTTTCAGGTCTGCTGGTGTCTTCCAGCCTTGATGGTGAGTTCACTCAGACTGCATTTTCTCAATAGTTAGTTATCGGAAATGTTAGTTCTGATTTTTCCTGTCTCTAAAAAAGTACTGTAGATAAGGACAAAAATGTATGATTCTTTGACTTGTTCTTGCTGTCTTTTTTATATATATATATAAAATCTACATTTTTGCATAAATTTACATTTTTCATTTACACCATGTCTCAAGTCATTGCTATGTTATTGTTCTGTGGCTACGTTTATTAAAACACATGATGGAGGCCGACAATAAAAACTCTTACTGAGGTACATGGCACAGAGCACTGCCCTCTTTGGAGATACAAGTGGGATGCGAATGCGAGACCAGGCAATTATGTAATGGCTATGAAGGCCTGCGATCGATACGCACTCGGCTCTCAGACACTCAGACCCCCTCGCTCCCTGTCCGTCTACCCATGTGCATACTGACCTCAGCTTTCTGCACTGCTTATCAAACATGTTCCTCAGGAATGGTGTGTCTACAAGCATGTGCAGGTTGCAGGATCTGTCATGGGAGCAATGGGGATACTGCCCTGAGCAGAGAAAAGCAGGGAGGAGACCTCTGGGTCAGGCAGAGTGCATGTGTGTTTGTTTTATTAAGTGTGTATGAGTGTATTGCTCATAGGACTTTGTGGTCTTCATTACAGTTTGCATCGCTTGATGGTAGGTGGCAGAAGCTGTGTTCCTTAGATGGACAGCGAAGCAGACCCTATGGGTCTAAGAGCTTTCAGAGCAACAGGGTTCAGATCTGGGACACAATTTAAGCATCACAAAATGGCACCCAAAACTGCTGTGATCCTGTCTGTTAAATTTGTCACTGTGAACCTTACATATGGTTGTCAGGGACAGTGAAGTCCATGTCATACTCATTATGACAGGATTACCACAAAGTTTGACATTGCGCGTGCTATTCATGTCACAACATTGACTTAATGCCTCACTTCCTCCTGTTATTATTTTCAGTTGTTTTCACGGAGAAATGAAATGACAAAAATGAATGAGGGAATTAACAAACAGACAAAAACAGAGAAAAGTAAATAAAGACAAAGGAAATAAAGACCAAAAAACGTAATGTGAGGTGGAGGACAGAGTGGCTGTGTGGCATATATTGTTGCCTTAGCATGTCGCTATGGGAACAGGGTGTGTGCTTAATCGCTAATTTACGGTCCATTGGCTTCTCCTTAGTTCAATGGCAAAGCAAAGCATTAGATGGAGGCTCAAGGGCTATGTCCAGTTGTGTCTTTGTGGGAGTAGCAGGGTCCATTAACATTCAGTGCAAAAAAGCACAGAGACCTGGGGAGAGAAACAGGCCATTTATCTTTTCTCCGACAAGCACCCAGGCCTCTCTTCTAGGTTACAGAAAAGTACGAGCTCACTGATCTTGGGGAGGGGGATGGGGGGTAGCGTTGGGTGGTAGACACACTACCACGAGGTGCTAATTGCTTGCACTTTGAGTGCTCCGCCAAAGAAAAAGGTAACTTTAGACATGATGCATTACCGAGGGCAGGAAGTACAAAATACTGGCACAGAGACCGAGAAGTGCTGCATTAACCTAAACCGGCCATTAAAGGACATGCGGTGTAACCTCTGAAATATAAGATTCTTGAAAATGAAAGTTGGAAAATGGTGACAGAATTTGCCAATTAAAATTATTTTGATCAATCTGTTACTAATTGGCATTGCTACTTACGTCACTTTATTTAAAATGTCTACTCTAATTTTGTAAATGTAAAAGTTATTTTAAATGAATATGCAAATATGCCTTAAGGAAGGATTTCAAGGAAAATGTTTTGTTCTCTCCATTACCTTTTTTATTGATACCTCTCCGTTTGAGAGGTATCAAAAGGAGAGATATTGGATTTTGTTCTGTAACTTCTTTCATTCAGATTTCAACTATGTGTAATTGTAGATAGCTATTTTACTGCTTGAAGGTTGATGGGATACATTTTTGAAGGTTGATGGGATCAAATACATCTTTTTTTCTTTTCAGTAGCTTGATGAATGCACATCATAATTGAAAAGCAATCACTGATATAAAAGCACCTTGCATTTTGTTATTTGTGTTTTGTGTCATTCATGAAAAGCAGAAAGTGATTTGCATTGCAGGGTCATTCAGTCTTTTTTGTTTGCCCTGCATTTAAGTAAGACCCTTTTAATGTTCCACATGTAAAATCACCCCATTGCTGTGGAGCTCCAGCTGGTATTCAGTCATCTCCATTTGTCTTTAATCCCCATTTTTCCATTTGAGTTACAACTTTGCCTTAGAGGGGCGTATTCACATTCAAATGAAATATTTAATTTAAATACTGTCAATTAAGTATTTCAACCTGAGAACTACATCAAGTCACATCAGCAGTACTACTTTAAGTAGTAATTATTGAAACATAGTACATTTATTTAAAACAATAAACACATTTAAAAAAAAAAAATCACAGCTTGCTTTTTAAAGCAAAATATAGAAGCATTTATGAGAGTGAGGGATGTTTGAATGTGGCTTGGGGTGATGGGAATGCTGAAAACAAGCTTGTTTGTGGTTCCTGTTCCCGCACCTTCTGTCAAAGCGGAAACTCTTTCATGACTGTGCACATTAAATTAAGGAACACATAGATTTTCTCAGTATGAGAACATACGGTTGATCGATCCTAGGAAGTTATAAGCATAGACACTGCATTACAGACGCTTTAGGGAAGTGAAACGAGAATCTCTGAACAGTACAGCTGCTTTTAACATCTGGTGAAGTTTATTTCATAGAACTACAGAGAAACAGTTTCTCAGCAACCCGGCTGAAACCATAATGTTTGAAGTGCTGTTTCAGCACCGCTATTGCTTCAGCTATTGGGAGTAGGTGCAATCTTATCCTTTATAATTTACAATGGACTCATTGGGTGAATTCATGTTCCCCTTGGCTTCAATGTGGCCTCGATTTAATCCAATTTACTCAACCTCTTGAAGGACTTCAGTTCAATCGAACCATCCCATTTACTCTTAAAGATCCACAGTATGCTCATAGAGAACTGAAAATGAAAAATGCAAAAATTACATGCAAAAAACATTTTTATGCAAAAATAACACATGCCAAAGTATGTGCCTCCTGAATGCCTATCTCCAATAAAATGCAACCTACTAAAAGAAAAATGTAATTAATTTACAATTTCCTTTTTATAAGTGTTTATAAACATCATTGGGTACAAAATATGCTTGAGATGTATCAGAGATTTACTGTTCAAAATATTTCAACTGCAGGGACTTTTTAATACTGAAAAAAATCTCTCACCATGTGCATGAACATGATCCATTTGAAATCAAGAAATCTGTGAAATCTGATGCTGTCAGGCTACGGTAAAAGGCATCAGAAACTCAATTCTGATGTTCCAGTTGACTGAGCTCTCTAGATTAAAGGATATTTCTGCATTCACTTGAAAAATGTCAATATGAGGTTTCCAGCGTGAGAAGACAGAATAGGCTAGGTTCAATCTCCAAAGTCGAAGAACCCCAGAAAGTCTCTGGTCGTTTTATACTTTATTGGAGAATGTAAACAAGCCAATTACATGGTTGAACTGCCCTGTTGTGGAAAGTGTTTTGCTCGAATGCAGTGAGCGGGAAGGACTGAGAGTGATCAGAAGTGCACTTAGGACAGTTTGAGTCCCTGATGAGCCAAGTAATTAATCGTACAGTCCCTGCATTTTGTTCTGTTTGCTAAATTTGTGTATTGGTTTTCCCAATAATTTCCAATACATATTTTAACAACACTAAAATGTGTACATATTGGTAGTAAATGAGAAATTGTCAAAATGAGTAAAAACAACCATGTTGTTAATGAAGAGATGGACCCCATGTTAGCAGCTGAAGACAGAAACTTTAGTTACACAGCCAGCCTCGGGAACAGAAGCACATGTTCAAAGATTAAATGTGTGGTCAACATTCATACCATTAGGGGAAAGACATTAGCATGTCATGACCAGGTAATCCCAGGAAGTGAGGCTCATACAGGATAGTGGGGAACCCGGCATTTCCCAGATGGCAGATAACAGGTCGTTAACAGGAGGCGCCACTTGGCTCTGGTTGGTCACAGCAACATCCATTTGAAATTCTAATACACATTCTCATGCACTGTGAATGTACAATACACAGGTGAAACGCATGTTAAATGGAGTCCGCAGTTTTGAGTTCACTTCAGTAGATTCTTAAAACCTATTTTACTTCTCTTATTAAAATACAGCATAAAAGGTGATTCTCAATTAATTAAACTGATATAACTCAAAGAATACTTTGTCACAGAAAATTATATAAAAAAAAGGATCTTGTACAGAAATTAATGGCTAATAAATGGTCATAAATAATTATTCAATTTACATATATTGCAGAAAGAAGGTTAAAGATAGATTTTCACTTTATTCTTGACCTGACGGAGGCTGAGCAGTTTATGTTTAAACTTCACACTATTAAAAACACTAACTTGAAACATATGCAAAGACACACAAGGCAATCACTGTGATGAATAAAAGTATAAAACAATGCAATTACTCAAAAATTACCCTAAGTGGATACAGTCATTCTATTTGCACAATTCAAGCAGTGCTAAATGAGAAAATGTTGCGGAAACATTGAAAAACACATTCAATTTTTGAACAACGATATAACTTTTTTTCATGGCCAATTCATTTCATAACAAGGACATGTTTAACATTATACAGGGCTGGAGTCTGTCCTGTACAAATATCAATTTTGCCTCAGATGGAAATCAGGCTCAAGTAGAAGCCACAATGCTTATTAATACGCAGTAAAAGAGGGTACAGAAACTCCACACAGCATATATCTCCTTCCCTTTGCAGCGAGACTTGTGACTCACAATGTTACCAAATTGGGTTTAAAATTAAAGGCACAGCTATAAACCAAGCCTCGTTTCAGATTTGTACCGGGGTTTAAATCATATCTTAATATATCAGTCTCTATGTGGTTATTGCCTGTTCAGGGAGAATGGAAAGAAAGATTGGAATCCATTTTGTGCAGTAAATCATATTTGAGTGGCTTCATACTGCCAATGAGAGCATTGCCTAACAAGCTGGCGAACTCACAGCTCGGGCTCGAACTTTAGGATAGAATACCTTCACTAGCGAAATTATCCTCTGTAAGCAATGTCTGACAGTGATTATGATCTCACACAATGCAAAATGAT
The DNA here is from genome assembly GCA_022829145.1 of Albula goreensis. Lineage (NCBI taxonomy): Eukaryota > Metazoa > Chordata > Actinopteri > Albuliformes > Albulidae > Albula > Albula goreensis. Next base: position 36,057,460 of record CM040745.1, read on the forward strand.
TTCACTTTTCAAGCTTAATGACAGGGGATTAATCCTCACATGATCTTATTTTCCTGTGTTTCCAGTTTTTCTGATCTGTCTACAATAGGTGTCTGTGTTTACAATAGGTGTATGTAAAGGTGTTTGCCAGTATTAGCCTGTGTGTGTGTGTGTGTGTGTGTGTCCGCATTTATTTATGTGTATTTACTGTTTGATATGTATTTAAAAAACAACATTAAATGATTAAGTTCAAGTTTGCAGTGGACAGATTTTAGCCTAGCTGGCAATAGCCTTTCTTTCCATCTCAATTATTCACGATATTTAAAGACCCTTCCTTTCTGAAACCCTTTGAAAGCTTATATATATATATAACTAAAAATACACACTACTACTAGTACTTAGTGTACTATGTATCTACTTAGTAATGACCATCTGGTGGTCTTTTGCTATTATATTTGTGTATGATATTAATAAAGCTGAGTGATGAAAATGTCTGTGATGCTTTGATTTGCCAAGAAGTGGGAGTCAGGATTAGGAAGGAAGTCATAAATTGGCCTCATATGACATGTCAAAACTGGGCTACAAAGACATTTGGCAGGACTTCTTGGCCACAGTTCAGGAACAAGAAGGTGCAGAAATCTTTGAGTATCTGTTGAAACAGGCTGTGAAACTACTGATGTCAGAGGGGAGAGGCCCGTAAATTCACTGCTAACTCCCACACTTGGCAAGAAAAGAACATGGCAGGAAATATTCATGAGTGCTGGAAGGAAAGGGGAATTCTAAGTCGGTATCTTCTCATGAGACAATAAACTTTGCCACACCGGGTCCCCTGCTGTGTTTGCCACTTTGATGTCTGTATCCTCTCAAGAGGTGATTTGTCTCTGTCCCGAAATTTGTAATATCATTGCAATGAAGCATGAATTAAATTGAAAAAAATGTCATTTTAGGTAGTATCAATATTAGATAAGAAATGCAACATAAATGGGTTTTCAGTTTTAGTGTGATGGAATAAGCTGTAATTGACTTTGACAATCCAGCAAAAAAGATGACTGAGGTTTGCCACTGAGCTCTGGGCAACCCCTGCTATTCCCACTCAGGTTTCCATCTTCTGTGACTCTACATTTTTGCTATCATCCTAAATGTAATATGCAGTATTTATTAACCTCAAGACACCTACACTTATTCTCTGCACTGTCAAGCTGAATTTTCTCCTCAGTGTGAACCTAAAATTTCTGGTAACAAATCTAGTGCTCCCAACTTGATACCTCTTCTCTGTAAAATCCAATAACTGACAATAATTCATTCCTTTCACAGTGCTCATTCTGGAGATATGATAAAGGAGCACAGCATACTCATATTGGATATATATTTCATACATATGCATGCATTCATATTCAGTAGTCTGCAAAAGAGAACAAATATTATAAATGTGTATGGAGTGATATACATGAATTGAATACCATTTAAGCAACTGTATTGTGGAGAAAATTACATTTTGTCCATCTAGGGTAAAACATTGTTATTAGGTGAGATTGGGCAAGACCAGAGACCCAGAACTGAGGACAACTATTTTCTCAAGTCTATCCTCTATGAAAGACAAATGCATATGCAGTTACACAATAAATGTTAAAATCATTGAGTGTGTAAAATACAATGGGAGTGATCCGTTACCAAATTGAAGCAAGGAATTCAAGCACATTTGTTATCTCTTTGTTATACCTGGTAAATAAGTGATAAAAATGCAGGCAAATCTAAAAAAAAAAAAAAAAAAAAAACTATGTTTTGAATTGTAAAAGTTGCATGCAATATTCTTTTTCATTACCTACAATTAAAGAGTTGTAGATTAGAGGCCTTAATCTTTCCTGCTGGGTAAGATATAACAGTATTGCCTCTCCTCCTCAATTTGATGTAAATTGTATGAAAGCTAATATGGTAAAAAAAAATGGAAAAATACACCATTGTGTAAAAAGTAATTCCTTGAATTAACAGGAAAAAAGTCAATGTAACAAACAGGGGATGTGTAATATAACTCAGCTTTTATGAGTTAAAATGTGCAGAAAATATGAGGATCAATATGTTTGTGGTTAAAGTTGCCTCCTAAGTGGGGTTGAGACAGAAGCCCTTCATACTCAAATCCCATTTGTTTTCCACAGCGGTCTTTTTAGAAGGCTGTTTATACAATACTTTACGATTGACCAGGGCCAGGTTTCCCAAAACCCTCTTAGCACTAAGATTATGTCGGAGCCCTTTACTTTCAGTGGTTCTAAGTTGATATTCACACAAAAGTGGCTTTTGGGAAACAGATTTGATTCATGTCCTCAAACACGTTATGTTTGATATTGTATTGCAGTAACAATATCAGTCAATGCTGTGTCGTGTGTGGAAATATGAATAAACTACTATAGGGTTAAAAAAAATAGGCAAACAAGACACATGGGCAGGAATCACATTTTGAAACTTGTACAAATATGATTTAAAAAGATAGTTTTTCCACATAGTTATTTACCATTTTGACCTCAAAAGAAACAAACCAAGTACAGGTGGTCCTCGACCTACAGACAAGTTCCGTTCCTACGACTTGTCGTAAGTCGATTTTCGATAAAAGTCGGAATTTATACCTAAATTTAACCTTAAGTCACTTACACTGTACACACAACACATGAAGGACATATAAAATACAGTAATTAAATGAAATAGTAATAATAATAAAAAAAGAGAGAACAATTTCTTATCTTCTACTTATCTGTGGTTGTATTTACAAACCAAACCGCTTAGGTCGAAACTAGGTTTTTAAATAATTTATTATACCTAAATTTCAAGACCTTAACCCCCTGTGTAAAAAAATCTTATTTAATCTTGAGTGACTGCCTGAAAAACAAGATTTGATCTTCCTGCACAAGAATCTCAATTGCTAGAGCTTCTATCATCTCACTTTCATTGTCTCTATCTTCTCCCAGTTTATCACCCAGTTTATCAGTGCAACAGCCCAGTTAAATGCCTTTCAGAATATTAATGGAGACCAGTGGTGGAAAATCATGGTTTCAGAAAGTAGAAGTGCTACCATGTATTTGTTCCACCCATGAACTAAACCAGCTATTTATAATTAACACTCTTCAGCCAGTCATGGGAGATAATTATATCAGCTGTATTAGTGCACAAGTGGAACAAATACATGGCATTACTTGCATTTTATGAATTAATGGTTTTCCACTACTATGGGAGACACAGCAAACTAATCTTGACCTGTTTATTTTTACCGTATTTTTACTTCTGTACTTTTTTCTGATGATTTAGTGAAGTGCCTTGTGATACATTTTTGAAAATATAACTACATAAAATAAGCCAGTAGCATGCAATGACTTTCATGTAGCTTATCGAATGCAACTGTATTTATTTATTTTTTTAAGGTTCTCAATATAAATAGAAACATGATTATATGCAAAATTTGCTGACCGTTTATTCCAACAGACAGCTTTAAAATGGGCTTACTCAATAACTTTACTTTGAGCTTTTTAATAAAAGGGCAAACCGATGATTAGCATGGCTAAGCATCATACATATGTGTGAAGTATAGCAACATGCGATTCCCAAAAGAAAATATAATGGCCTGACAATTCAGTCTCCATTACAGCTTGTGTACTGGCAGGCAGAAAAAAAAAAAAGAACAGATATGTTTGTTGTGCCATTTCCTTCACCCTGAACTCAACGCACTTCCGTTTTCCAGCCTGAGATCTCCAGCCCTCTCTGAGCTTGAACGGTTTCGACTCATTACTGTCCATTTGGACACTCCGTGCTGGCCCGACAGGAAGAGGAAAATTACATCTCCCATAAATGAATGGAGAAAGGCACCTGGACAGAAGAGGAGGGTGAGCCCGCCTGAATCAACCCCCCCTCCCCCCGCCCAGCCGACCACACCACGACCACCCCCCCACCCCCAAACCCTGACAAACCAGCCAGATAAACTAAATTGGCCGGCAGATTTCCCACTGCTCCATGCTGCCAGGCTGTCTGATTAAATGACCGTCTTTCTGGCACTTGGCTTATTATTGTGAAACATGGAGCTGGCGGGATATTGCCTCATCCCCATGGTCGCCACGTAGGGCGTGCTGTCATGGGAAGGGTAGCCGACCCTCAGTAATTGGGTGAAGCCGTGTCATGGAATTCATTTAAAGAGACGATTAGCATGTGGTGAAAAGAAAATGCTGCATTTGAACTTCATCGCTTGTTCGCCCAATTCAAATTGATGCAGTCATTTTTTGATCTAAAATGTTGATGAGTGGCAGAGGTTTTATGCCCTATTAGCCTTCGCTGTCTTGAACCCCCTCTCACTCATAATACTGTCCACATTTCCTCTCTTACACCGGGTATCGATTCTCCTCATAATCTTTTATAACTGCACCTGAATATAACCCTGTTAAAAGGATGCCCTTCCATTATGTCTTAGGGATTCTGTGTAAAATAGAATTGTATACAAATCACAACAGGCAGGGCTCAGAAACATATATTCATAATAGGGATATTAACCGCTAATTCTTAATAAGAGCTTCGATCAATTAATATTAGCGAATAAAACAGTTAGAAACAATTTCAATGAATAACTTTTAATGCTGGTTATTGCATTTTGTTGATCAACTACTGTGAAAAATATCCGCAAATTTAAACTCAAATTTAACATATGGGGGCATCACTTTCAGCTACAACTTCTCTTTAATTGTCCATCATCGACACCATCTGAGCATGTCTTCTCAGCTGCCCGTCTCACCGCCTGCGACCGACACCAGAACACGCAGACTTGCTCATCTTCCTTGATGTGCTGGATCATCATGCATTCTGTTGCTCACCACAATACCATACAATTTCTATATTAATTAAACTGGAACTCTTAATCATGTGTTAATTGCATAGGTCCATGTTCTTTTAAATTGTATCCACATTGTAGTTTCACATTCTGCATTACCCATGCCTGATTCGCTCGTTCAGCAGTGTGTCCTTGGAGCTGACAGAAAGTTAATTACATGTGAGTTTTATGGTGAACAAATGTCATTTATTGCTTTATGGGGAAAAAATACACTGATGAGTCTTCATCTATGTATCCAGTTCTTGAATTACTACTCTGGAAGTTCTGATGTTATAGCACTGTTTTATGCATGGGTAAAATTTAACTGGTGTATCTAATGGGTAATACCAATGTGCAAAGCTTGAGTCTGCAGTTCTGCAAGGACTATAACCAGAATTAAATTTTCATATATTGAAATATTGAATGTGGTTCAGATTTATAGTTACTGGTAATTATGTAACCAGTGCCATGTGATTACAAGAAATCCTTGAAAACCCTGAGGTAAAGTCATTCACAGGGGAAGAGCCATATCTAATAAATAAAAGATGCAGTCGAGAGAGTGGATCAGAGAGATGTTGGGTTCCAAGGCTGCGGCCTATGGCCTGCGAAAGACCACACAGGCTAAGCGGCGCTACGAGGACAAAGCGGAAGCAGACTTCAAAGAGGGTGACTTTGCTTACTTGTGGAACGGACTACGGACCATCACAGACTTTAAAAGCAAGCCCCTCTCAGTTACAAGAGTGGATGCCTCCCTGGCTCATACACTGAACGTCAACAACCTGGCATTTGTGATCTACATGATTATATCCATTTTATTTCACTGCATGTCCCATTTCCCAACCACACTTAACTTCAGCTGAGTTTAAATCTCCCACCATATCTTTTTCTTTCTCTGTGAACATGTGTGCAATCGCAAATGCACCCAAGGTTGCACAACACTCATACATAGGAGAACTATTTGACCCCCTTACACACTAAAACCTAAACCTAGCCATCAAACACCATATCCACACACATACACTCGCACACGCACACACACTCGCACACGCACACGCACACACACACACACACACACACACACACACACATTGTTTATTGTACATCATATGTTGTTTATTGTACATAATAAAGCTTAGTACTTTATTCATTCAAGGTTGTGTGTTTATTAATAGTGCATATATATTATATGTATATGTTGAATATTTGCCAACCTCTGCTCTTCCTTTTTTCAAATGAAACTGTTTTGATTTTATTTGTTCAGCTAATAATGATGCATTTTGCACTGAAAGTTGTCAGGCAAGGAGTTGCTGTTCCAAAGCTTGGTACTGCCAAGACAAATAACACTGTGTACAAGATGTTGAACAAAGGCTCACTAGAAAGTCTGCTTTCAGGCTGTAGAAAAAGAACCCTTTGGGCCCCAAATCCATGCCAGATTCCACCCACACTGATCATCCTGCACAGGGGATAAGTTAGATATGTGCAGCCATTCACCAAATTTAACCCAGTCTGGAGAATGCTGGCATCATATCATTTTCAGCAGTGGGATGGTGCAATTTTTAAGTATGTAATATTCACAAGACTTGGACAAAGCATGGATTTGAGAACATAAAGAACCCTGCATCATGCCATTACAAAGCAATGCAAGATCAAAAGAACAGGGTCATAACAACAGTGAATCCATCCCTTGGAACAATTCAGCATAAATAAAGCTAAAATGTCATAACAACATAGTCAAGTTTTTTTTATTTTATTTTAATATTAAGACAGGTGAAAATTGATCTGTTGAGGCAATCATACAAGAACTGGCAGGGAACAGTCTGACCTTCTCTAAACAGCCACAAAACTGATTGAGCTGCAGGAATGCAAGAAGGCTTAATGAATGGTCAAGCAGAGAATTATGATGATCAAGGATGCAGAGAAATCAAATAGCACACGCAGAGGCATTAAAAACACAACATTGTTTTACACATGCTGAGTACTAAAATCTCCAATGTCATTTACCCCAACCTCATAAAACTCTTACAACTTGCTGGGTGTTTGAACTTGAGTTATGCAAACATTTATGTGCACTCTGACAGTGTAAATGAAATGCAGGAAGTGATGGCCGAGACGGTTTCCAACTCACTTGGTCAGCACATCACAGAAAATAAATATGCAGAGATTATTATGGATGAGACGACAGATGTAAACACTGAGAAGATGCTGATCGAGTACATGTTGCTCCAGAGCAAAGGGAAGTGAGAAACTGCGTTTCTAAGCAACTACGGTGTCCACTCTGGTACTGCTGAGCATAGTTCTAATTATTGCCATTTTTGCTGCTGTCCAACGACATTTGTGTTTTTAATAATTTTAGGTTATTTGATGAATAGAGAACAACTTATTTGGCTATTTACTCCATTGCTGTAGACATTTTGGCATAATTTAAAATTGACCAGTCTTTCAAAAAATAAACCAACTGAATTTTACGGTTATGGTTATGGGGGGTGTAAGACAGATACTGATTATAGATACACTTTGCTGGTATTAATTCAAAACTGTTTTACATTTAGTTAAAGCACACTAAATTTAAAGAATGAGGTATATTTCCCATGAATTCAATGGTTTGAAAAACCCCTTGATACAGATCTCACTTCCGATTAATTCTAGTGCAGGTTTTTCCCCAAGTCATCAACTGTGTCATTATGCAGCATCATCTATAATTTAACCACTTTTATTTTGCTAATGGTAGAACATGGTAGAATTGTTTTTTTTTTTGCACTTTGTTTTAATGCCTTAATTCACGGTTTCAATTTGACTAGCATAGGCCTGTTTGCAAGAAAGCCACAATTAAGATAATTCATGTGGTATTTAATTCTAATAATTATTCCTGGGTTTATTTGTTGGACTAAACATTTCCAAAAGCTGACCCCCCGCTGTTGTAGGACAAATAAATGTCCAAATGAGAGACAGGACATCAATGCTGTGAGGACTAAGGAGTAATTTGTTGGAGCAAAGTGTAACAGTGTCAGCAAGTCAACTTTGAAAGGTTTTAAGGTTACAAGTCACTCATGAAACAATGATTATTATCCAACATAATGTTTTACCCCGATAACTAATGAATTATCTATTCATAAAAATAAAATATACTCTTTTTGAGTCCCAGTAGAAAGAAATGGCACAGCAGTAAGCTAATAAGGTACACAGTGCAACCGCTTTCCTCAAACCAGTCTGTCTTACCAGAGGAGGCCAAGCTCTCATTGCTGAACTTTCTAGAGAGTAAATTGCTTTTTCCCCCCCATGTCAGGCCAAAAATAAATATTATTTTATTGATCAAGGGTTAATAAGACTAGTCTCATGGTTCATGGTAATACATTTCAAACATTCAATACATTCAGAATGAGGGGAAACTGTATTATAAGGTCCAAATACATGGTGTTTTTAAAAATTAATTAAAATCTAATTAAGGGGAGGAGTGTTCCTTGTGGTAAAAGGATCAGGTGTATGGAAGCCTCAATGAAGTTTTAAAGAATTTCTGTCTCAAGTTTCCTCAGACAAAATGCAAGAAAGCTACAGTTTTCAACAGAACAATAATACATTTTCAACCTACTTCGTGTGTGCCATTAAAAATGGTTCCTGAGGTCTATGGAGATCAGTGGTGATAAGACTTATGAAAACACATTTTTTAATATTCCATTTCTTCTTCAGAACAGCAATTCTATGGCCTTTTCAGATTAGCACTTTAAATTAAATATTAAGTTCAATGGACCAAGAGAGGTAACCAAAAGGCTAGATCAGGCCAGGGTGTCCTACTCAGAAGTTAAGACGGGAAGACAGTTTTATTGCTACGCAGACATTATAAACAGCCATCACCTGAATATATGTATGCTTTTAACAACAAGCATATCACAAGTATCACAGATGTAAGATAAATGTTTCCTTTGGCTTGTGTATATGATTGGAGTAATGTGAATCTTTGAGTCAGTGTATAACCTCATTGTCAAAGGTCTTTAAAATAGTCTTTAAAATTAATACCTGTTATGATGCAACTGTGGATACCTTTTTGAGCAACGTTGTAAAATTGTCCTGTGCTCATTTAAGTGAGTGGAAATACTTGTAAGACTAATAACTATTATTATTTCTTCCCTTAATCAACTATGACAATAATTACAGCCTTTCCATTCATGCATTATGTACAAGTACAGATCTAGATTTGTACTTGACACACTAATCAATGAGTGTTTTTGGTAAGTCAATTGCCTACATTGGGTTATTCCGATATGTGACACACTTTGTTCAAAAATATTTGTTAAGTAATGACTAACAATAAATTAGATATTTTGCACAGACTGGAAAGAAAATTGAGGACTATGTTCTTGGTCCAAATTCAAGGTAAAGTCAAACAGATTTTTCCCCAGATATTGATAGGTTATGCACCCACATGTTACATTTTTATAGCTTTGGGCATCTTGCTTCTCTCATGCATGAAAAACATGTGACTCATAAGCCGGCAGTTGCCATATCAACACCATACAGAGCAAACGTGCTTTGATCAGCATACAATAGGCACTATAAATTGAGTAGATATTACTGTGGATCGATTTGGTGCCATGCATTTTTGAAGGATATGAGAGATTGTATTGCTGTCCTTGCTAGGTCCACTAAGGCTTTTCATTGATCAAGGGGGAATACATACATGACCAAGGACACCATAAATAGGATCCATTGAATTGTTCCAGCTGAAACTGAATTTTATGTCTCCATTCCTCATTCCTTTGGACAACAATAGGCTTGTCTTCTGCTTCATTTGAAGAATCACTCATTTTGAAAGAGCTGATATTGCATTACATGTGTAGCTGCATATATTTTTCCCACCACTTTTACATTTTATTTAATTTGGCTGAGTTCCTATCGGACTCCTATCAACAGAATTTTTATATGCCTCCCATCATGCTTTCAGTTATGTCCGTCCTTTGTCACGTTCTAGGGTTCACACCAGGCTAATGTAGCAACTCTGAGCGTATGAACTGTGTATGTATTTTAAGGCTGTGGCTGGCTAGGTGTATGTGTGACTAGGAGCTTTCTATTCCCTTCACCTCATCTCTTTGTTCCCTGAATTTCAGCATTGGTTGCTGGTGGCATTTCTGAGATTTCTGAAATTTCTAAAAATATGCATATTTTCAAAAAATACCCCAACAAACCACTAGCAGTCTGCCCATTAACCTTTACAATTATCCTAACATGTTATTTTGGAGACCTTTACCTAAAAGAAGGTCTTCCTACTTCTCTTCATAACAACACAAAGGTGAATAATTTTGCTGTATTTTCAGAGACAGCGAAAATATTTATATTCTGTAAAGATCTTGTTGAATTTCAGACAGACCAAGAGAGAACATCAGTTTATCAATCAGGATATTACTTTGCGACGGGACCCATCTCAACCGGAAACTATGTGATAAGAGGGTAAGCCCTTGTTGTCTTTGCCAAGCTCCCGAATGCAGACATTATTACCTGTGGTATCTCTACCGATTTCACTGCAGCAAAAAGTGAGGCCCAACGCTGGAGTACATATCTCAACCCATTTGGGGTCCACACACCCCATTGTTCCCAGCGCTAATCTGAGGTACATCAGACTCACTGTGTGATTCAACCTCGATGCTTACGTGAGGAGCTGAAGCATTTCCAATTACTGCTACTTTGGACAAGGGCATGGCGAATAATATTTAGATTTTGGATTTTCTTCCATTTTATTGTCTAGCATCTGGCATTTCATCACCCTCAGCCTACGGTTTGGCAGAATTCTGTGCTATAAACTCCAGGAGCGGCACACTGTCTGAGGAAGTGAAAGGGAGGCATGCAGTCTGAGGATTTTCCACTGAGACAAACTGTCATTTGAGCCTGAGCTTTCCAGGAGTCCCGAGTGTGCTCCGACCCTCTGCCAGAGATTCAGCTTGGCACACTGTTCTCGTCAGGTGGAAGGACAGGTGCCTTGAAATGGGAGTGAGATCGAACCCCCCCCACCCCCTTAGATTGTGGCAGTATGGCAGCCATCTTGGGTTTGAAGGACAGAATTGTCATGGAGCCGCTGTGAATTATTTGGTCTTGCTCCTCGCCGTCCATCATTTTTATTAGCCTGCTCAGGCTTGCCGTGCAAGTTCCATATTGCCATGCAAGTAGAGAAATAAACCCCATTATCATATTTTCTAACATTCTATTTACAAATCATGTGTTTCCAAAGAAATCACCCCTCTAGTATAATGTAAAATCATACTTTATTCCAGTTATTTTGATTGTATGCTTACAGTGCCTCATTAAGACTTTACAGTTTAGAAATAATATGTTAATAATTAACCTTTCCCTCATGTTTTCTCTATCCATTTCATAAACATAAGGTCACACGTTGGTGTGTATTTTCTTTATGTTCTACATGTGTGCATTCATGGCGAAGGCTCAGTGTTCATGCCAAGTATTGCTTGGAGTGAATCCCGTTCATCCCAGTGAACTCGGGAGATCCTGGTGATGCAGGCGCAAGAAAAACAAATCAATTTTCACCAGAGACCTCTTACTGCGACGCAGTTTAACATCTCGGAGTCCAGCTGGCTTGCGGCAGGACTAAATGGACTTGTTTTTACTGGCAGCTGACATATTTAATGTTGGGGTAATGCATTCATCTCACATTTTATAAACCATTTATAAAAAAAAAAAAATCACCTCTGGTGGGTTAGGTGTTTAAATCAAATACATAAATAACAAAAATAAAAGCCAAAAATAAAGCCTGCAAGGCTAGGCCATCAAAATAATAGACCCCAAAAACTGAACTAAACCTGCTTGCTCAAATTGTCAAATTACTCAGAATACAATTCATCCCTACAAGAATCAGTTTTTTAGCAAAAATATTTCACTTTGGCTATGAGAACTGTCATGCCTGGTGGCAGCAGTGTGCAGACTCCTGCCTCTTAAAAGCCCATCAGGAAGGGCATTGCGACACCCTGATTGGGTAAAAGGGAATGCAACACAGCTGTTCTAAATGACAAATTAGGAACCAGTCTCCACACTGCTGACCACAGGTGATCCAAATAACTGTCCAATCACATGCCTGAGCTGAAGGAATATCGAACAAAATGAAATGAAACCGAGAGAAAAACCCTGAAATAAGCGAAAACAAAAATGACACACTGGAGGACTTTACCAGCCAGCACCACAGAATGTTTGACTGCTGCGCCAGTGAACCCCAGCGATTTGACACCATAGCACACATTTCTCACCCATCACACTCCTTTATTGATGTGTGATGTATATGTTTCACACATAAAACCTATGATCTTTGTTAATTATGCTTTGAATGCATACAAGTGCAACACAAATGTCTTCAAAGATTCTTTTACGCTTCCCTCATCTTCAATAGGTTGTTTTTGTATGAACTAGCAGTCTTGGTAGAAAATACAGAAATCCAAACTACAATCTTCCTAATGAGTTGAGCTTTTACCCAATCAGGGTGTGACGACACCCTTCCTGAGCTTTTAAGCGCCATCAGTCTTGCAAACCCAGTAATAATTTTGATGCAAATGTCAGCAGTGACAAGGCCCATGGCAAAAGTAAAAGGTTATTTGAAGAAGCTCTGATCTTTACAGGTATTATTTCGAGATTTATTCTTAGTCTTTAAATATTTTGAGGGCCTGAATTCTGAAGGCCAAAGTTTTGAGTCATTTCCTGCTGGTTCACCTGCATGTGGGCTGTGGGTTGGAAATTAATTCCTAAGCTTTTGGTTTGTCTTACCACTGCAGGCTTTTTTTTTTGGTTTTCATTTTTTTGTTTGATTTTGACAACCACCCCAACCCCACCATCCCACCCCTCCAAACTAAATATTTTAGTTCCTTTATATCTGAAGAGGTATTTGTTTGATACAATATTTGAAAGAGGCCAAGCTATTACTTGGCATCTTATTTCCTTTCTTTCATATTTTAATTTAAATCCTCCTTCCTGATCAGCTGAGGCCTACCACTGCATGTTTACTTCAAAATGGCATCTTATTTCCTTTCATTTTTTCATTTATTTGTTTGTATTTTAATTTAAATCTTCGGGTTTGATAACAAACTGACAACAGTAAATGCTCTGCATCAGTTATAGTAGTGATGAGTGAAGCTTTTTCAACTCTTACCTTCTGTATGTTTTTCAACTCTCTAGATTTCAAATCAAAATCTAAGTTGAGCATGTGATAAGGTGCCAATCAATGGGTGACAGTCTGAGTTGGATGCCAGCCATGCCATTCATCTTCACACCATTCATTTAGTTTGTTTGTTTGCTTTATCTCTTCTGGTGCTGGTTGCAATGTTGCTGTGAAATGTAGGGGGTGTTGCAAAAGCTGCCCATACTCAGAAATGCACAAATAATTAAACTCAGTCCCATCCAAAACATCCCTTGGTTGTTCATTTAAATAAATCGAAATAAATAAATAAAATCGATATTTAAACGATTATTTTAATTCATTAAAAGGAAATAGTCTGCTACAATGTCAGTGTAATTTAAAGTTGATGTTCATTCAATTCTGTAATTTAAGAAAGACCAACAGTTGCCACCAGAAACTGAAATTAAGATGAAAAAACCTATACAGTTATAACTAACAGTAGCATCCTGTTAAGACCACTCCCACTTCCGGTCTCTGTCCAAATAACAAATACAGATACAGCTAATTTGGTGGTTCAATGAAAATATAATGAATATACAGGTACAGATAATGACCTATCAGAAGACCCTTAGTACATAGAGGCTTGTCTGTTTGTGGACATCAGAACTGGCACCTTTTCTGCACTTCTGGCTGAAACGCATCCTCGATCGTACTTCTGGGCCTGGGATTCTGTCACATCACAGTCCCTTCTCTTGGATCATTGACAAACCTCTCGCCAAACGCCCTACATTTTTAACCGGATAACCATTACCCATGGTCTGAGTGTGGCAAGAGCATTTAATCTCTTTCCAGCTTGACTGCATTCTCCGCCTACACGCAGAAGTGTGTTCTATTTTTGACACTGACCTTGCTTTCTCATCAATGCTCTATTCTAAATGCAGCTGTTGACCACCTCTCATGCATTTACAGTCAGCTGGGATTAAGTTATTGCTACATAAGCAGGCAAAAATGTATTCCGTTGACACATATCAAGACATAGAATATGATAAATTGGTCTTTATGACAGTACAACAAGTACTGTTAAACTAGCTCAAAATAAGTTTAATGTCTTCATAATGTACAATTATAGGTAATGACAATGTACCCATGTGCCAAAACCAGCCTCTTGATACATATATATATATTTTCTTTTTTTTGCACTGTTTGAGTTGACCAAAGTTGGCCACCTAACTTGTTAAGCCAGCTTTGTGGTATGCCTCTATAGTCTTGCCATAACCTCAAGACTTTCTGAGTAAATCTTCCTCCCAGCTAGGCAGGTGTAGCACCGTGGCAATTTCCCCTTTTTAACTCTGCTGTTGTAGGCTATTAAGTGTACAAGTTGGGATTGCTCCCGATATATTAAAAAAATGCAAAATGTCTGGGCCTGTTCTGGTTGATTTATTTTTCAAACTGACAGCTTTGAGATTAAATGGGCTGTTTGCTTATTCAGTCATCGTCACTCAAAAGAAACTCTACCAACAGAAATGCACTGTTGGAATGAGATAAACTTTGTTACTATATTGGTACATCTTTGCTTTGTGTGCTTATCTTTACTTCATGTTCTTATCACTGAACAGCCACCTTTTCGACTGTAAAAAGTTTGTTGGGTGAGACTTCTGGGCTTGATGTCCACTAACTGAGTGGCCACCTAAACATCCAATAAATCTTATTGCCTACGCAAGCCGTTAATCACTACGGACTTTGATTCATGAGATCATCACAGCAAAAGAGAAATGACTTTTCAGTTGACTTGACAGGTAAAATAAAATGAGAACAAACACACAGTCAAGGGTATTTAACTCCTTTAAATAACTTCCATATCATTTATAGATGTCCTCATATAAACATGAGCCTTCAGTACATTCAGAAGTATTCAAATGTGATGTTGGTGCACACTTTGTAGGCATCCACTGAAGAACTCTCGCCATAAGAGCAAGCATTCGGTGTGGCTAAAACATTTCAGGCTTGTTTTGTGAATATCCATAACAAAGAGAGCACAATGTATTACACCTACCCTACTATATAAACCAAACACTACATACTACTCACATTAAAAATAAAAATCTGTGAGCTCAAACATTTAATGTCCATGATGAGTTGTAAATTTGCAGTAATACAGAGAAAAAAATATTGCATTGATTGAATATGATTCATTGAATACAACATCTGTAGAACCCCCCATACACACCAAAAAACTGTAGGTGCCTGAGTGTTGAAGGAAGATGAGTTCATCTTACCTAATGATACCGGAACAGGAATAATGTAATATTACCTTAATTACTCAATTATCATACTCCAAATATCTTTAACCCTTCCTCTTTGCCCCCAGGTTACATATAGAGCGAGGTGCAAACGAGAGGCTATTGCCTCAATATTTCAATCATGTCGCTCTATATGGACCACTACCTATCTTTGTAGATGCATACGTACCAAGGCTTGCACAGGCTGCAGATGACACATGGTGTCGCTAGTGTATAAGCGAGTGACTACTGGATACAGCAATGCTACGATTTATGCATATGTGTAGTAATTGGAGTCAAAGAGACATGACAGGTTGCAATCAATTATCAACAGTGTAGGAATGATGTATAGCGGCTGTACGTGAACGTCACGCAGGAGGTCGTAATGACGTGTCTTGTCGAACCAGTCCATCTTTTCCTCATATGTACCCACAGGTCAAAGGAAGGCACCAAAATCATCAAAGACAAAATTACCGCCAATTGGCTATAACAGCAATGACCCTGCTTGTGCCATCTCCGCTAGTGCATCACACTACGCTAACCATTTGCTGGCTGCTGAGTCATCAGTAATTTACGTGACCTACTGTTGACCTAAGACCTTTATTCAGCGCCCACTGTGCCACACCGTCAATGGCACCACCTCATTCCAAACATGAGTACAACATACTTGGGAAAGTCAACATGACACTACTGTAACGTGGTGAAAAGACAACACAGCTCAGAGGCAGCAGGATGATTGGATTGATGCTATTAAGGCAACGGCACAGTTTCTTTATCATTCCATGCTGACTACCTGTCAGCAACGTCAACCCAGTCCGTCCCTCTTGGGATACATCGAGGAGTGCACTTCTGCAAACAGCCCTACACAGCTTAGCAGGAGAGCGAGAGTAGCCCTTCAGCCATTCTTATTGAAAAAAAAAGAAAAACAAGAACTGAATAGAGATTCAGATTGACACCCTCAGAAAACAGGAACAGGGATTTCTGTCACCTTTTATATATAGTGGGGTGAGAGAATCAATGCGTATCAGGTGTTTGCACTGATTACTTTGAACCTACTCTTGTATTTCCAGTTTTCATTTCCTGTCTGTGTTACTTTGACCCCTGGAAAATGAGGGAGATCGTCACCTGGGCTGTCACTTGCATAATTCCATTTTGAGCCGCAGATAAAACGCTAGTCTCTTATCATGTTGTGCAGCTGAATACATTAACATTTTTGAAACCATATCTAATATGTTTGCAAATAATCATGAGTACAAAGACTTCAGCGCTGTGGCATTTTTTAAGAGTGAAGACACATTTTCAAACAACATCAGGATATCTTAAAATGCCATTAACAGTGTGTGGGTGGGGACGCCATGTATTACCATGTGATGGTAGTCTGTTTGCAATAGCATATTCTGCTACAAATCAGGTTTCGGCTAATTAGCAAGGACACTTGTTATGTTTTCCATCAATGTCTGACTTATGAAGAAATACATAATATGTTCCACTAAGTTCAAGTGTGTTATTTAGTCTTGATCCAAAGCAACCAAGATGGCTGCCAAGTCATGTTCCATAGGAGTACATCAACACATTCAGAAAACATGCTTTAAACACTGTGCATTTGAAATGGCATGTTTTCCACAATCAACACCAAAGCAAAGCAAAGAAGTACTAAGAGATTAGAAATGAAGAGAGTGAAGAATCACGTCTCATTTGAAATTGTAAACAGAGTAAAGAGTCCTCTGAGCTCTTAAATTGCAAAGTTGCTTTAGAGTGAGTGACTTGACATGCATTTGGTTCTTCTCCTAGTTATTAAGATATGTGGGTACTGACATAATTGGTTCATTCTAAGAAGCCGATATAGCCATGAGTGTTTAAAAAAAAATCTCTATAACATGGAAAGACATAATCACCAAACAGTGCTGATAAAGATGTACATTTAGCTACTTTGCAATGGAATAGTTTCAACTTGTTTTTGATTCCAGGAAACACAGCTTCTTTTTAAATCATAATTTTATGTTTCTATCTGTAAAAAGTTGGTGTACTGATTGTCTGTGGACCAAGTATAAACCAACCTTTAATGTTTATCGCATATACATCCGTTTCATTAAATATCAAGCATGTCAATGTTTAAGCACCTAAAACTAAACAAAAGGCAGATGAGTATTAAATACGAATATTGTTCATCCTGAAAATATGCTAAAGCAATAATAACTTAATAACCATGCTGCATTTTTGGGAATCCCTGCACTGCAAATATATCCTGCTGTCATTTTCAGCACCACTTTCATCAACCCCACCACCAGCCCTCTTTCCAGCCCTTATACATTTTAATGAGGTAATTAAAACATTAACGGTAATATGACACACAGGACAGTTTCCTTGTAATATCCTGCTTCTTATTAAAATCATTGTGGAGGTGGCATATAACTATATAGCTGCTCGTTAGCAGATGCTGGGAATAGTCACAACATTACGTTGTAAACGTGTCACATCCTGTTCTTTACAGTGGGATGTTTGTTCGACATTATGGTCACAACATTGCAAGTAATTATATTGCCACAGCATTGCTGAAATACCTTAAATATCAATAATGGTGTTTAAAGGTTATTTGCCAACGCCTGTGCAACATTGTAAACATGATGTATCCTGTACATCAGAATGGGATGTTGTTGCAACATAACTGAAATATTACAATACAGTGTTTATTTTAGGTAATCTTGCAATTTTGTGAAAATTATATCCCAGAAACACTGCAAATTGTTGGATAATAAACACACACACACACCTCTCCTCATTTGCTGGAGGCCACGTGTCTTTGTTCAGCGCAAATACTGTTAAAGCAAAATTAAAGCTTCAGCTGGAGTTCTTAATCATGAGTTAATATTCTTCTTACCCCTCAGTAATCACTTTGTATGGATCGAGTGCATTGGGTCTGAATTAATTGAATATATTGGGCCTCTACTCACATAATCCGTAACCTTTTGTGCTCCTGCCACCGTAAATCACCTCATCCTCTGCCATCTGGACTGTTCAGGAGGGGAAAAATACTCCGTCTCTAACGGAGCCTGTGCAGGTTCTTTGTCCATAGAGAGCACTTGGTCAAAAATTCCAGTCACCATGTCAAATGTTATCCTCTGGGACATGCACATCTGAAATCGGCATCGAGCGCTAAGCTACGGGCTACTATCGCACAGGTCTTGACATGGACGACAGGGGGACACTGAAGTACTGGTCAGGGAATTGTGTATCATTCATTCAACAGCTGTTTACTTTTTACTACCTTCACTATCCCCTCTGGGGAAATTTGACATGAAGAGCCACACACATTGACAGTTTTTCATGTCCACCTTGAGACTCTGAGATCTTTTTTGAGAATTGGAGCCCTAAAAACACAAGCTTTTCCTCTTGCCTTTTCAATAACAGCTGTTGATCCCTGTAAACAAATGGCAGTGTATTTCTTCCATCACTAGATGGCAATACATGGGGACCCACTACTAAATGGCTCCCAGAAGTAAAGAGTTGTACCCCTTTAATTGTTGAGGGTTGGCTCAGTGACTTTTCCTGGATCTGGATCTAGCTATGTTCAGGATTTGTGATTAAATATGTCTTTTCAGATTAGAAATATGACTATTAGAATATAATTGTATTATCATAATGTAGCATTATTTCCACAGCAAGAAATTTCTGCCCCATGATCTTATTTTCTGCCCAGGTGACTTTCATTGAGAAGAATTGGGGGGTGGTATTCATATTCATATATGAATATGAATGTGAATATAAAGCTGTAATATTGTGTCTAAGTGTTTATGTATGTTGTATAAAACCATTAAAGGAAGTACTACATTTCATGTGTAACAAAGTGTTTTAGTGAAGTAGTCCTTATCCCTTCCACTTTTGTAGACCACACAAAGAGATTATTGGCATCTTTGATTAATAAAACAACAAAAAGGCATGACCGCATGATACTTTTTCACTATATGAAGACAATTAGTTCTGTGTTCAGAAACTAGGCACATCAGTTTATATTTTGTCTCTGCTCCAGACTTGTGGCTTGGGCCTACTAGTAATAAGTGTCTCAATACAACTGCACCATTAAATGTTTGCAGAGCCAAATGTAAATGCAGTGTTAATATAAGCTACTGCTATATGTAAAGTATGGTCTTTGCCATGCTTTTAATCATAGTTAGTAATTTCCTGTCATGATTTGGTTTTCCCTTGTCCAGACACTTAACTATTCAATAAGACCGGTTTTTGAATCGTACCACCACTGATATTGCTTCTAAGGAACGTATTTTTCTGCCCGAGGCTTTAAATGTGACTGAAGTGGGAATTACCTCCTTCTGATATAGAATTTGGGCATCATTTTAAGTCAGTCACTCAACAATTGACTAATGTGAATGTTCTCCTCACGAATGATTGATTTGTATTCATCAAAATATTCATGTTGTTCCAAGAATGTATCTGGATGTTTGATAAATTGATTTTTAGTCTTTATTGCTCAATGAGTAAATCTATTTTTTTCTTCTTTTACAAAACTTCTGAGAAATAAGGCCCACAGAGACAAAGGTTGTTTTGTTCTCTTTTTGTTTTTTTTTTATTTCTTTTCTCCAAAAAAATGTTTAAACTCTTGGGTCAGAAATATTCCTGTGGGTGGAAGCAAACTTTGAAAGTTCTCTTTTTCATCCATATTATGTCAAAATGGTGAGCAGAAGTACTCTCAGAGTACTTTATAAAAAGTTCATGCAGACACATGCTGTGCCATTAGACATTTCCTGCAGGCATTTTGTATGACACGCACGCAAAGACAAAAAGGTCTGCATCTCCTGTGTTTTCAACATTTTACAGTGTATTTGCAAAAATGTACAAGAATTTGTACCAATATGTAAATATCTATATACCCGTAGGCAGGACTTTAAGGGAATCTCAAATCTTAAGTTAAGAATTTTTACTTGCTTTCCTCTGCTTTAGAGGGATTTTTTCTGTTGAGTGATGGGTGGATTCTCTGAGCTGTCCACCCACTTTTTGTACTCCACATCATACGTTTACCTTCAGATTACCCATTGTTTTTTTCCCCATTTTAACTTGTCTTAACATAAATGGATATGATACATACATATTGTTTAGTGTAAGATATGAGGATACATCCATACCACCCATATGACAGTTACCCCTGATCTGAAGAATACTTGGTGTGATCGTTATCCTGTCCGATTTGAACACGCTGCAATGATGTCAACTTAATTTTTAACGTTTCCTCAGTCTAATGTATTCAGTGTGGGGGGATGGGAGTGTTTAACTGTGTGCTCACCAATTATTAATTGTAAAAATGAAGAGGATTGAGTGATGTTCTTTTGTGTCACCAGTTTTGTAAACACACTGTAATTATATTATTAAAAGGTATTCATATACAAACTTACATTTTGTTGACTTGACCAAACCAAATGCATAAATTAACCAAACTACTGTTTGAAAATTGATTGTTAGTCTACAGGAGTGCAGACTGACTCCTCCTGTATTCAGAACAGACACTGAGGACAGCTCGTATTGAAGCTCCAGCTGCGTTATTCTTTATATTGTGTGGCTCTGTGGCAGGTGGGGCTTCTGAGCCAGGTGGGGAGTGGAGGGAAGACAGACAAAACTTCAACAAAAAGTGGCCAATAGCCTTTTTATTTACCCCTTTTGGGTGAAAACAATAAAACAAAGAATAAACGTACAACACCGGGTCAAACCCAAACAGAACCAGGAGACTGACAGCAGTTGGAGAGGCGGAGCCAAGGAGCTTGCTCCGCCCCCCACCTCTCCCGGCACCAGAACTGTAGTATTCATTTTTACCAGTCTTATAACCAATACAATATACTTCATTTTCTACTGTATTCTTGTTACAGGAAATGCTGTTATTGACGTGTAGAATTGTTATGTATGTATTACTGTCAAATGAACTGTGTGTGTGCATTGTGGATGTAGACAAAGATACCCTTTCCAGTTCCTGAGCCTCTCTGCAATGGTCTTTCAGCCATTTTAAATCAGGGGTTAGCAGGTTCAATTTAGCGTGAAACTTTTTTGGTGAGGTATCAAAAATACCAGCACAATAAAAGAAATAATTGTCTGCTATCGAGCCACAATAATAATTTGCTATCGAGCTGACACTGACACTGAGTGTCTTACTCATCAGCTTTCAGCAAAACAGCCTGGATAAAAACAAGGGTGCGAAAAGGGTATGACATTCACAGGTGAATACTGTGCGAGTAAAAAAAAGGCTTCAAAAATAACTCTGAGCTTGGATTTGTACTGTAAGGAGAACAGGTGACTAATAGAAAACACATTATCATGTTCAGGGCTCATTTTGGGGATTGCATTAAAAATAAGCACTGATAAACGGCCAATATAATCTTCCTATTATATTTCAATCATACTTGGCCAAAAGAATGTTCAGTTGAATGATCTCTTAGAATAAAATAGACTCGTTTCACTGGATTGCTTCGCTCATTTGCAAAGGGTGCAATTATCACTGCATCAGTTATAAGCTTATGTCATTACACTCCCTGGGTTTAACTTCATTGAAATAGACTTCACCAATCTCAGAGGTGCCTTCATCTACATAATCTGAAATTTTCATATGCAATTAGCACATCTTTAAGATCTAGACAAGGTGAAATTCCCCATGCTTTTTATGAATTATGAGCTGACAATTTTTGAATACAATATTTAAAAATATCCATCAGGTCTTTCTGTACATGAAGGTGGTATACTAAGATGAATCTGAGGCAGCAAATCACTACTTTTTAAAAATGCGTACACACTAATTCTCCATTAAGAAGGTAATTTACAAAACAATATGAATGAGGATAGCTGCTTTTTTTTAAAATGATATTTAAATACCATTGCAGATATTAGGGGGAATGAATTGCATTCTAGTTCCACACTTCAATGATTAGGGTTTGGTCAGGACATATCTTTCTTTCCAAAGTTGCCCCTTATGACAACCCCTTGGGGCAGAAAAGTTTGCACTGGTCTTTCAGTGTATCAGAGCCATCAAGTATGAAGAATTTGGTCCCTCTTGTGTTGCAATTTATGTGTGTTTGTTTAGTCCTCCCAGGAAAGTGGTGTTAAGTTTTATAATCCAGTGTTTTTCTACTCTACGTCTGTCCCCTGGTGTCCAGTTAATATTTGTTTCAAGGCCTGATATTTCTGGTGCCTCCAGTCGATGAAGGAAATGAGTCCCTAAGATGCGTGTCTGTGTCCCTATGGTTTTTAATGTTATATATTTGCTGTGATAATCTAATCCAGTTGTGCTCCCTGTCTCTCCTATATTTTATATCACAGTGCTTACGCTTGACATGTACGTGCTTACGCTATGACATATATGCAGTTGCTTGTCTTGACTGGAAGTGTTTGTTTAATGAGGTATGTTGTGTTTGTAGTGTAGTTCTTGACTGAAGTAGCTTGTTTGTAAAATACCAGGCCCTGTGTGTGTGTGTGTGTGTGTGTGTGTGTGTGTGTGTGTGTGTGTGTGTGTGTGTGTGTGTGTGTGTGTGTGTGTGTGTGTGTGTATACAGTATTGATTTCCAGCAGGTTGCTGCTCACCAGATGGTCCTTGAGGTTCTTGTTTCTTTTGTAGGCAGAGATGATTTTGTAGTCCTAGAGGACATCCGTGTCCTGTAGGATCCTGGCCAGGTTGTTTTTAATTTTTCTGTTCGCTGTCTGGCTAAATGCGGAGTAGGTGGTGATTAGTGGGATGATTTTCCTTGTGTCCCATTTTGTTGCTAAGAAGGTTTTCTGGACATTCTGGAGGAAAGATCTGGAATTTCCTCTTGGTTTTAATGGATTGAGCAGGGTTTTGGTGGCCACTTTAAATTTGTCTCCTGCGTCTGTCTCCAAATTCAGATGAAAGCAAATGAGGGGTGACATGCAGGTGCATTAGTGCAGAATGTCCACGATTAAGCTGGAAAAGGTAATCTCCGATTCAGCGGAATGCAAATCCTCCGGATACTGCATAGGTTTCTTGTTAAGTTTGTAACTCTTGGAAGATATTTGCGTACTGCACTTGCAATACATTTACTACTAGGAAAACATCATGTAATGGATCCATGGTGTGTGTGTGTAAAGATTGTGAAATCTTCTAAGCTATGTGTCCATGTTCCCCATATGTCATCCAAATACCTAAAGTAATTGGTGGGTTATTTGGAGAATTTTTCAAAAAGTCTACACCCACTGCACCATGTAAATGTTAGCACAGGCTACATTTTTTTTTGCCCATAGTCATGCCACTGGTCTGTAAAAAGTACCCCTTGTTGAATATAAAGTCCTTCTTGGTGAGCCTGATTTCCAGAAGTTGTTGGAGGCTCATGTCTGGCTGGCTGTTGTCAGGTACTTCTCCATCCAGGTTCTTGCAGCTGTAAGACCCGCCATTGTGTTTGTGTATAGACTGTCTATGTCTATGGTGAATAGGATGGCTTCCTGTGGTATTCTGGTGTTTTTCATTTTGTTTATGAAGTCATATGTGTCCTTAATGTAGCTGTTATGTTTTGTGGACAGTGGATTAAAGGTAATAGTCTATGTATTCAGTGGTCATGTAGGATTCGCTGTTGCAGTCTGAAACAATGGGTCTCCCTGCCGGGACCTCACACGGTATGCTCCAGGACTGTTGTGGCTTTTTTTTGGGGAGGAGGTAGAAAATCCTAGGTGTGGGATCCTCCTCTCCACTTTACTTTTCAGTGTTTGTTTTATAATGATTTCTGTATAACAGTATGTATTTCCTGGGATGTGTCTAGGTATAAGGGTCTAATTTTCTATAATGTGTTGTGTTGTGTAGTTGTCTGTATGCCTCATGTGTGTATTGTGTCTTGTCCATTATAACTATGGTACTCCCCCTTCCCTGCTGGTTAGATGATAATCTATTTGTTGTTGGCCAGCTCTCGTAGAGCTTGGCTCTCCCCACTGCTGAGGTTGATTTTTGTCCTTGTTTGTTTAGAGGTTAAGTGATCAGTGTGTGTGGTCTTCTGTGATTTGTCTGATTTCTGCAGAAATTTGATCCATTCTGGGTTCCCAGTTTGATGTAGGTATGAAGGGGGTTTGTTCTGTGGTTTCTGCTCCCTGAAAAAAGACAGCCAGTTTGAGTTTCCTGTGGAACTCCTGGACTTTTCCTTTGAGGGTTTCCTTTTGTTTTTTGCAGATGACTACCGTGGGTATGACAGACAGACCCTTATTCAGCAGATTGGGTTGATCTTGTGTTGGTGTAGCGTTGTTTGCTAGCAGTATGATGTTCTTTGTCTTTGGGCTTGTGGGGATCTTCAGTTTAAATGGCAGAGCCAGTGGTCCAACATCCTGGTTGCCGTCACATTTATCCCGTGGATTTCATCCTGTGTGCTGCGGAAGTCCTCATGCGGAAGCTTCGGTACAAATGGCATTTTTCCTGCGGATTTGCTCGCTGATCTCTTCCAAATTGGACAAATAGATAACAAAGCAAAAGAGGATAAAAACTAATATCCACAGATCAGTCAAATGAAAAGGAAAAACAAACTAAACTGACAACAGATACAACCAAACGGTAAAGTAACACAATCTAATCAAACTGACAAGGAAACAAGTACTTAGCCTGCTCCACCTGAAACTTCAACAGATCCTGCACACCTGAAGTAATGCACTTTTCTCTGAGCTAATGCAGCCCTGAGGGCAGGGATGGAAGGTTTGAACTTGGTTTAGGATGGGGCTGGGATGGGTGAGAACTTGGTTTGGGGTTACAGTTGGAGCCGGTAATATGAACAGGGCTGAGGGTGGTGTTAAAACTTGAGTTTGTCTTTGGTCAGTATCAAGACAAGAGCTGGGCCACAGGTGAGGTTAGAATTTTCATAGAGGATAAGCTTAGGGTCAGGACCAGGAATGAGGATGAGGTTTGACTCAGTTTTGGTTGCGGCAGAGGATTTTCTACTCTTCTAATTTTGTAGAAAACATTTTAATTATCCCTTTCCCCTGAGAGCTGTAATTAATTTGGAGATATATGGAGCATATTTTGAGTCTTATCATTTGTGATTTAATGATCCCTTTTAATGTGTTTGAGATGATAACTGTTTATGTGAAAGTGCATCGGTGTCAGTAAATTCAAAGTAAACTTTGGTGATTAATTTAGACCACGTGACATTGTTGGGGGGACGTAACTTGTCGCAGTTTCATGAGAAACAGTGCCTTAACATAATGCTGGTATATACATCTGAGGAGTGCGATATCCATGAATTTGTTTTAGGTGCAAAGCTAAATACTTGTGCAACTTTCTCAAATCGATGGCATACAACAATTTCTGGCTGCAGATTTCCACCCTGGGTATGAACAGACAGTGTAACAGCAGTCTGACAGCTCTACAGAGCAGGAAATCAAGGCCCAGTTTCAGAGAACAAACCACTCATTACAGGTTGATTTCAAGAAAGCTTTTGATGCCGTCTCCCTCTTCTGAGAAATGAAGCGCAAAAACTTAAACTGCCATTATGCTCATATCTAACAAGTCACTAAAATGTACTTTGAAGCTGTGCTTTAACTCTGATAGTAATATAAACCACATTAATTCAAAATTATAGACAGACTTTGGTGGCATGATAATCACCTGTCCATAATTGTTAGAAGTGCATGTAGTTTACATCACCACAGAAACAAGCCCTCATAACTGACCCTATTATGCTAGGTCAGGAACCACTGATTACCACTAACACATACAAATAACGGTAGCAATTCATATTACAGCTTGGAATAAATGGGTAATAACATGGTAATAAGAGTGTAACAACTTGAAATTACTAGTAATTACTCTTGATTTAAAAAATAATTTCTTAGATATTACATCAGAATAAAAGGGTAACAACATGATACCACTGGTGTAACAATTCAAAATTACCAGTAATTACCTGTAATTAATTAATGTAATTTCTTAGATATTGCATTGGAATAAAGTGATAATAGCATCCATATTGTAAAGACAGCCACAATGACAATTTTCTGCCTTTACAATATGGAAGCCAGGTCCATCTGTATGTTACCCAAACAGTCTGTCCTTCCCCTTCCTCCATTTGTTGAATGATGGGTGATGTACACAGAAGGCAAAACATGGCTTCATGTTTTCGAATCAATCACTGCAACTTGAAATAAGCAAAACATGACAGAGATAACCAAATTCAAAATGGTATTCACCATCTCAGGATTGAGGAGCTAAAACAAGCTAGCCTACTTAAACTGTTATCCAGCTGAATTTTAAAATGGCTAGGAGAGCCGTAACAGGAGAGACGTGAACCAAGAAAGACGAAGGAAGAGACAGAAAAAGAGACAGTCAGCAAGTGAGGGGAGAGAAGCACCTTCTCGACAATTCAAGATGAGTCAACTAATACCTCCATCCGCGAGGTACAAATTTTCACTTTGGGGGCATTGCTAAAAATATGCATCACATGCACCATAAAAAAAGAGGCATCCTGCAGCTCAGATGGTGCACGACACCCCTTCTAATGAAGCACTTATCCCCTTTGGGACCTCGCAATGTGCATCCTCGCACTCCCAGTGCTTTCAGCTCTGAATACAAAACAACGGAGGTTGAAAGACAGCTCAGACCTCAGTGAGCCAGTATGTACAACAAATAATACATATTCATGTATTTCCATGTATGTGTGTGTGTGCGCGTGTGTGTGTATATATTTATTTATAATATCACATCACTAGATGTGACAGATAACTATCAGAATTTGTGCATTTAAGTAAATGTAAACATACATGTTTAGGTGTGTGTGTGGGGACATAAATTGCATGTAGCTGTGTCTGTTCACCAGCAAGTACCTAAGTACGTCCTGATGATCAGTAGAGTAAATTATCATCAGTAGAAAGAATTGACAGTGTGCAAAATGTATGCCATGAAAGGAAAGGAAAAATTTAAATTATTAAAGGAAAAAAAAATTATGTCCATCTATACAAAAAAAAAATTATGTCCATCTATGCCAACGGTTTCCTTTTGCTGACCCTGTTAAATGTCCAGCATTACAAAGTCACTTTGGTGCAAAGTCTAGCTCAAGCGGTCATGTTCTACCATCAAACCAGTTCCTACAATCATAGAATGGCATTGAAACTTTGTGAAACCTCTGAATATTTCATCTTCACTGGATATTGTTACATTTATTCCTGTGCTTTCCATAAAGCATCGTTTGCAGTCCTTGTTGATCATTTTCCGTGAATTATCCAGATAATATTTTTAGTGTCTTCAATTGCTGCAATGAATGTTCTGTTCCCTGTAGCGAAAGCCATTTTCTGAACTCATTTGTGATGTGGGGTTTATTTTTTAGTCATCATTTGATATGTGCTATGGGGATAAGAAAGATGATGCAAAAAAAAAATCGTCTTAAATTATTTTAGCCGAATTTGTCCAGGTCTGTGCTACAGTCATAGAAGACATGTCAATTTTTTAAGCTCCGAAGCATTACAGATGAGTCACCAGTGTATGTTTTTCATGATTTTGACCATGAAGCTTTTCTTATTTTTTGTATAAACAAGAACAAGCTGGGATGCCCTTGGCATTGTCTCTCTGTACAGGGGCTTTGCTAATGATGCAAGTGCATAATTTTGGTGTCTGTAGCAGAGGTCTGGGTTTGTATATTTCATTTGTTTAATCAGCACAGCGATGGACATTAGACAGCACCTATTCTGGCATGCAAGCCTTAAAGCTGAAAGCATGAACTGGGGAACCAACCATGTTGTGTGATTGTGAATAATGTATGAGTCTTTCACACTTTGTGTCGCCCTTGGTTTGCATCCACCCGAAAGACAGATTCATCCAAACTCCATGGGGGATATAGAATTTTGGTATATAGCGAGAAGTAGAGTCTGCTCAGTATTTACTCTGCAGAGGGAATCGCTAATGTGGTCATTGTCATTACCATCTCCCATTGATGTAAATGTATTGGTCCCCTCCTACTCTCCCATTCACTTTCTGTATGCATCAATGTAGCATAGCACCATCTTAAATCGGGCTATTGTGATAGCATCGGTGATGGCGTCAGTCTACCCGGTAACATCATTAGAATGGAGAGAGGTTGCAGAGAGTTGGGATATATAATTCAGTCCTGTTGTACCGTTTCCCTCTCAATAGTGCCCTTCCCCTTTTGGAGCCAAGCATGGCACTGAGTCACAGTTCCTACTTAAAAGCTGAATAGAAACGTAATAGGATAGAGCTGGATACTAGATAGGGCCACAAATAAGAGAAACGGACATAAAGCACATCATATGGGTATTGGCTATTGTTGCCCCTCATTTGGACGTTGCCATCCATTTCATTTCCTTATCCTTATTGGATACCATCAGGTGACATTATGCATCAGTCCGAAGAATAAACTGGAATGATAGATATTGTTTGTCACAAACTTCAATAGAGATGATTTATGGGGTTTCTCAAAAACCAGACTTGTTTTGTTTCAGTCAGTGCATTTGTCACTGCATTTCTTTTATGAGCGTTCTTTCTCTGCCAAAACCCTGAAAAAAAATGTTCCGAACAGCACTGGCAGCTTCCACAGTTTAGATGAAGAGCTCTGAATAAAGGCAATATATTTGCCAGCTACAAGGATGTGATGACAGCAAACGGCTCTCTCTCTTTTGAGGTAATTTTTGATTTTTATACTTATTGACATGGCGTGGGATTCCATTTGTTAGTCCGTAAAGATGCTTTGAAAGATGAATATTTGGAACTGATGATGTAGAGATTTATACCTTTTTTTCGGTTTTCTGTTGTCATCACTCACGGTATGATTTGGGCATGGAAATGCGCACAATCTGCCAACTTGGTGGCCATGAAATTGAGCTGAGGTTTGAACAGAACCTGTGGTAAATTTAGAAAATTACAGTACAATAGCATTTAGCCTGGGCAATGCAATCATTAAAACCGAATAGTTGGAAGGGGTACTCCAGTATTTCATCAAATAAGCCCTTGCGTTAACTTGTGACAGTGGGAAACCCACCGGCACTATTTTAATTTCTGTTATCTCATTTCTGTTTGACCATTCCAAAGAAATCCTTTGAATAATTCCTAGTAACTGTGTCAATCTGCTGTTTCAGTGCGCTGTCACTCAGTCTTCCTGTTGCAACTGGAAACCGAGGAGGTTTAAGGTGCCAGCAGTCAATGACGGGGGTCAGGTGGTGGTACTTCCTTACTGACACAAGTGTCCTTCTTGGGTAATGAGGATAGCAGATATGTGGTCAATACCCTGCTTACTCATGTGGATTGTACAATTTGGACTGGTTTTTACTCCTGATCTATAAACATGTAGTGAGAGGCCGCCTCATTAAGTACATCTACCCAAGTTCCTTAGCTCAATGCTACTTGAACGTCTTGATTATCACTGAAAGGAGTTAGACCTCAATTACAGTTGATGTTGAAACTGAGGTCAGTTGAAAGTACAATCACAGTGATGTAGGATGGCTTAACCAGCTAATCACGAGCAATAACTCATTATTAAATTATCCCTCACCTATTTCTATCTTCGGTTTCAGTGCACTGTGTGTCACCTGCCTCCACCCACGAACACCAGCCTTTGTCTTCCTTTCTGGGTCTGACGTCTGTCTTGCTCTCAGGGTGGCAAACTCTTGACACAGAGATGATCGAGTTGAAGAGTGCACACATTAATTTCCTCTGACTTCTCACTGCACATTATACCGGGAACAGTTAAGAGATGACTCAGGATCATTTTGAACCCAATGAATTATGGATCTGAAATTATGTTCCACTGTGGAAGCAGTTTTCTTCTTCTGTCTTCACTGGAAAAAATGAACTCCATAACTTCTGAACAAATTAACTGTGTATGGATTTCATTTTATTTCATCCACGAGAAAACGAACAGTATCACTCAAAAAAAAAAACTACAGATATTAAATGTAATATTTATTCCCACTAAAACTCGCTGATGAAATTTAAGACTGAGGCAGACGTGTCCAGAGTTTGATTGGTTTTTGCTTGTTGTATGAAGCACGAAATGTGACAGGCATTGAGGTGATTCTGTCTCAAGGTAAAATTAAACTACTAATTGCTGGTCCTAATTTATATTACGTTTTGTTTTGACAAACACTGGTTGAGGGGGTCAATAAGGGTAAGTTTCCCCCCTTATTTCGGATGTAATTATACTGTAACAAAAATTTTTCATGACGCGACAGTGAATCTTGACCTCCTAGGGGCTTTTGAAAAGTTGGCCTTTGAAGGCGTCACACCAAACTCTGGCTGCTCAAAGCTGTAACGCATGACTGAAAATATCTGGATTCATTCTGATGACCAATTTCTTACTTGTACCCTTTCACTTTCCCTCTTTGTCATTGCCTTTTAAGCTGGATTTTTATAAGGAGCATTTGAAAAAATGAGTGCTGTTGACTATAATGTGTATAGGGAAACCATGCATATAAACATCTCATGTTCTGTCCCTCTATTAATATACATTGTAATAAATCTGTTTAGACTTGGGCATGGTATTTTATAAATTAGGTATTTTAAATAGTTTTGGCCTCTTATGGAGTTTTAAGATGACAAATTAGGCAATCTTTTGTTTGAGTCCCTTTTTCCCTATTTAATGTAAGCACTGTAAATGAACTTGATAAATCTATGGTGGCTTTGAAATGGAGAACATTAACACAAAAGTTGTTGTTCTCACCGGCCTTGGCTGGAGGTTTGCATTTATGAGGTAACGGCTGGCTCAGGCTCACAGTGAATGATAAAGTGGGTACGCTCGTTCAGTTTGTGTGTGTAATCACGTTTTAGCAGTTAGGCACCCGTCAATAAACCAGGGGATAATACAAAGGCGTATTATGTTCACAATCAGTAGTGCATCTGCGGTTTGGAAAACGGCAAGAAAATTTATGTCTTTCGTACAATTGAATGGGGACAGATGTTTGAATGGTATGTTTAATCTTAACCACAGTAAAGTGAAGCAGGCTAATCTGACATTTATAATGGTGGCCCTGGAATTCAAAACACAAATATAAAAATGTACAGCAAATGCATGGCTCAAAACACTCATGAAAAAAAAAGGTTGTACACAAAAACCATGCTTTAATAATGCTTTATTAATAATGGATTGATTTTGTTTTCAGTCAAACCATTTCTTGTTCGATTTTGCGGTGTGCATGTGGGTCATTGTCATGCTGGTCCACCTGCAGCCGAGTTTCAGCCTCCTGGCAGATGCAACCAAGTATCTGGCCAGGATGTCCAGGCATTTAGGGGAATTCACGATATCGTCCATTTTAACAAGGTTTGTTTTCTTTGTCTGCATCCCACTCTGACACCAGCTGTACCAAGAGCGGTCGTGGCCAAAGAGCTGCATTATGGTCCCATCCGAACAGAGGGCCCACCTCCAATCAGAGCTCTCATAGCATTTGGCAAACTCCGAATCCCTCAGTTTATTGGTGCTTAATTAGGGCTTTCTCCTGGCAACCATTCCAAACAGCCTGCTGGCATGGGTGAGGCGTCTAAACTTGGTGAACCCAAGATGCAACCAAAATCTGCAGCTGTAATTTGCCTCCCTCACCATCTTCCTCACTTTATATGGGGACGAAATGCACTCCCTGGCAAAACATCTGTTTTTTCTCTAATAGCGATTAGTTGCATATTTACATATCTTGTCTTATACAAATTGTCTGTCCATAAACTCATTCTGAAGTGTGACACAATTAACAATTGTTATCCTGTTAATCATCAGAACAAAAAAAAAATCCTCAGAGTATGATATTATCTTGTATTTTCACATGAATGTGACCTGAACATTTGCATTTGCCGTAACGACATTGTGTGTGTTTTTCATGTCTGACTTTTTTCCACCATTTTTAAATGGTTTGTTGTGAGGGGAAAACATGGTTTCTTTAGTTTCATCCTGACGTCTTCAGTTTTTTTTTTATTCTTGCCAGCCAGGACGAACCGGTGGATGAGTCATTCTGTGCTTAAAGTAAAAGCAAAGATAAGCGAGAAACATTTGCATAACTTCCTATAATCCTTTGTGATTTTCGTTTGCACAATCCCATTAACTTTATTTGCAGCCTGTGCAGTCAGAACTGAATGCTGTTTTCCTGCATAACATATGCATTTCCCAGACTGCATTTCTTTATAGATTTGATTTAGATAAAAATATTTATGAGGTTCTGAGTGTTTATGCGCAAGTTTATGTGCCCATTTTATCAGTCGTCTGTTACTGAGCATTTGGATAAAGGCATCTGCTCAAGGCTATAATGGCTCTGTCGTTTTTATGTTCGAACCTAAAATTTCGGAAAGCGTTAGCTCCAGGGCAGGTTTTTGGAGGTGCTGCAGCCAAATACAATCTGTATGACTGATAGAGTGGCTGGTGCAACTAACCTCTATTCATTGAGGCACCGCCTGAAAACAGGGCTGTCCACTTCTGCACCAGAATAACGTTCTTGATGATC
The DNA here is from genome assembly GCA_022829145.1 of Albula goreensis. Lineage (NCBI taxonomy): Eukaryota > Metazoa > Chordata > Actinopteri > Albuliformes > Albulidae > Albula > Albula goreensis. The sequence continues at coordinate 36,090,053 of CM040745.1, forward strand.
CATAGGCTAGAGCATGAAGACGACATCCTTCCCCAACCAAAGCAGGTGACTGTCAGGCCTTCATCTGCCCAGAATAGTTTATATTGTATATTATATAGTTTTGCCGGTAGCAGCCGATAGCATCGCTCCCTCAGGTTCTGTCTACTTTCTCTGTCCTGTAGTTTCCAGGCCTGCACTTTCCTCTCTTCCTTGCCCATGGATGAACAATGTCCTCCGTATCAGCGGGGTCAAGCTTCGGGCAGCTGAGAGGAGGTGGAGGAAATCCCGGGTGTCTTCTGATCTCATGTCCTACAAGTCTCTCCTCACCGCTTTCTCCTCTTCCATCACTTGTACTAAAGCTAATTTCTATCTATCTATCTAAGATTCATGAATCCTCCAACCCTCGTCAGCTGTTCTCTTTTCTCTCCTCTCTCCTCAGCCCTCCTTCTCCTCTACGTCAGTCCTCTTTCTCTGTGGATGACTTTGCATCTTATTTTGATGGTAAAATTTTAGACATCTGTAACACCTTTTTGTCTTTCTCTCCCTCTCCCTGCACCTTACTTGTCCTTCTCCCCTCTTACTGACACTGAGGTCTCCAAGCTGCTCTTTTCCCACTGTCCTACCACCTGTGCTCTTGATTCCATCCCTTCATCCATCCTCCAGGCTATCAGCTCAACCATCCTCCCATTCATCAGCCACCTTGTAAACTCCTCCTTGTCCATTGGTTGCTAACCCTCTTCCTTCAAGTGGGCTCACATCACCCCGCTATTGGAGAAACCCACCATGGATCCCTCTGTCACCCATAACTACTGCCCTGTATCCCAACTCCCCTTCCTCTCCAAAAGTCTAGCGCACGCTGCCTTTAATCAACCCTCTCCTGTTCTCTGAATATTATGCTGGACCCCCACCAGTCTGGCTTTAGACCTGGTCACTCGACTGAGACTGCACTTCTCCCGGCCAGTGAATCTCTTCACACAGCTTGAGTCTCCCTTTCCTCTGTCCTGATTCTTCTTCTGGACCAATCAGCTGCCTTCGAAACAGTTGACTTCCTGTCCTCCTTGGCAGCTATGGGTATCCATGGCACCGCTCTTGACTGGATTGAGTCCTATCTCTCTAGTAACTCCTTTCAGGTTGCCTGGGGATGGTGCAGTATCAGCACCCCATCTGCTTGCTGCAGGAGTTCCCCAAGGCTCTGTCCTTGGCTCACTTCTCTCTTTATACCCGTTCTCTTGCGACTGTCATCTCTGCCTATGGCTTGCGCAATCATCGCTACACTGATGACACCCAACTCTTTATCATTCTCTCCTTCTGAAACACAGGTCTCTAGTCGGATCTCTACTTTTCTGCGGGACATCCAAAGCCAAATGGACACCCACCATCCTAAGCTCAAACCAGACGAGAGAGAGCTCAACTTTTCGGCCCCATTCTCCCCCCCTGCTGGACTTCTCCATCTCCCTGGGTGACATCATCATCCTGTGCCAAGAACCTGAATGGTGTTAGATAACAAACTGACCCTCTCCAAGAACATTGCAGTGGTGATTCAGGTGTGTAGATTCTTCCTGTTCAACATCAGGAGAATCCGCCTCTCTCACCACCTATTCTGAGCAGCTGCTAGTCCAAGCAACCGTACTCTCCTCCCTGGACTACTGCAACTCCTTCCTTGCTGGCCTTCCAGCAACTACCATCAGACCCTTGCAGCTTATTCAGAACGCTGCTGCTCGTCTGTTCTTCAGCCTTCCCAGAAGCTCCCACCTTACCCCCCTCCTCACCGACCTCCACTGGCTACGTGTCACGGCACGCATCAGATCTAAAACATTGGTGCTTGCCTTCCAGGCTGTCAAGGGGACGGCCCAATCCCATCTTCCAATGATCAGACCCTACATGCCTACCCACACACTCTGGGCTGCATCATCAGTGCGGCTGGTGTCTCCCCCTCTCCATGTTTGCACTTCCCTGTTCTGGCTCCCCCCTGGTGGAATGACGTTCCCACGGAGGTCAGAACAGCAGATCGTCTGTCCACCTTCAAGAGCAGACTGAAGACTCACCTTTTCAGGGTGCACCTCTCCCCATCCCTCCCTAGCTCCTGTAGTTAGCCATAGTCCAACTTGTAGCAACCTTATTTTGTCGTCTTATGATTGTTGTTGCTGTTGTTACTGATGTTTTTCGTTTTGTCGTTTCTTCAACAGTTCATTCACAGGGTTTAGTGTATAATATCCCTGTAAGTTCCATGTTAAAAATGCAAGTGTATACATCCCAAGTTACCACAAATTCAAATGCAGATATTAAGGTATAATGGTATACAGGTGCTCTTAATTTTCAAGGTTTTTAAATAAAGTACTTCTTGCCTCCTCAGAAATTATGCAATAAAGAATGATCCTAATCGACTCACAACATGTTAATCTTAAATGTTTTTAAAAAATACTATACATTAATATTTAAATTCAATTTCACCAACTCTACGTACATTAATTTTAAAGTGGAATGGGATAGTATTGTACACATTTTCCATAAATTGTGAGACATTTCCAATGACTCTTTGGTCCAGAAAAGCAGGTTTATCAATAGCCAGCTTTGTTTATACAGCTATCCCATACACATGCTTGTCTTTTTTGTTGAGTTGTACCTATCCATCTCTTTCAGCTGAGAGATTTTGTATAGGGGTAACAGCAATTTGAACCATAGAGGGTAAGACCGGATTGTAAGACTGGAGTTCTCAGAGTGAATTTCCATGGGCATTTCCATACCCTCTGAAGAATGTGTAATAACGGATCCTCCGGTTACTTTCCAGGACAGCCCTACAGGAGACTGACAGCCCCAGCTGTCTCTCTGCTGTCTGACTGAAAGGAAAATCTGGACACCTGCCTGTTGTGGACCAGTCTGAATATTCATAACCTCTGTGCGGTTCCACATGCATGAACAGAATTTGCATGCCTTTTAGCCTTCATCAAAATCAGTCAAATCAGATTTTTGTCATGAAAAAGTTCTGCAGGAAACATGGGGTCCAAATCTGAATGAAAAACTTAAAAAATTAGAAGCCTTATCATTGTTAAATGGTCGATATGTCTCTCAGTAATGTCCCTGTAGTAGTAGTAGTAGCAGCAGCAGCAACAGTGGTAGTAGTAGTAGTTAATTTAGTAATAAATTATGATTTTAAAAAAAGTAATACAGTATGTTTGACAAATCCATTGCAAAAATGCAACAACAAAAAAATCTCTACATAATTTATGGCACTGCCTATCTTGGGCTTGCAGCACAGTCTTGTGTGCTTTCAGGCTCTCTAACTAGTTGAGTGTTTCTTTGTTTTGTTTTTTTTTCCCAGGGAGATCTTGATTAGCAATTTCGTTTCTGTGCCATGTATCTATCCTTCTGGCCACACTCAGTGTTGCTCCTTTGGGAATGTCGATAGAGGATAGGAGTGAGAGAACCTAAGGCAGGGAGGGAAAAAAAGGAAGTGGAATACATATTGTGTAATGCAGAGTTTCGATTGTTTCTTCACCTTCAAATGTGACCCCACCTTCTTAATGCCAATAATTTCATCTTTCAGAAGACATGTTTAATTAAGGTTCTGACTTTGATATTTAAAGAGCAAGAGGAGATGAAATGCATTTTATTTTAGGGTTTAATCAGACTTAATTTCATCACAAAAAAATAGCATGAATGTGAATAGATAAACCTAATTTTGGGGTTGGGGGGTAATGTGGGAGGCGGATTATCCTGTTCAGCCAATCAGCAAGTGTTCCTCAGATGAGCCCAAAAGAATGTTATCGAATACAAACTGTGCCAGTCTTGACTGCAGCCAGCAGCTGTACCGGTCTATGCTCTGGAACATCCAGTGAGAGAGCGATTCAAGTGCAACCAGTACAGTTATCAGTGAATAGGTTTGAAAGGAAGAGTTTTTAAAGAGTTTGAAAAATGATTTATTCAGAAGAGAGATGAATCCATCCGCTCTGCATGCTTTCACGACGCTTAGCAGAAGGTGGAGCAACGTGAAGAGCGTCGTCTTTAGATAACTGTTTATGACAAAAAATGGGTTACTTATACACACATTGTGCGTTTACTTCCAGTTGCTGAAGATCCTGGGGGTTACCGAATCAAACGCGATTTGTATCTTTAAGGGCATATGAAGTCCAATCCAAAAAGAAAGACTTTACAGCAGGACATACATTATTTGACCATTTCTACTGTGTTAGAGACAGGCAAGCATCCTTTGAAATGTGTACATTATAATATCATAATAATAACAACAAAGTCTGTTTTGATTGAATTGCATATGACCTCAAAGAGACCAAATTCATATGATTGAGTCGGGGTCTCAAACGTTCTTTTGAAAAGCCGAATACGTACTCTCGAGAGGAATAAAGGGCAATTTTGGAACCACCGGTCCACCGTGTTGTTATGGTTCATTATCCATTCTCTTTCTTCCATGTGGTTTTCATGCGTATCATAGCTAGAGACATGTTTACGGATCTGTCAGAAGTGAACCTTAATCACGATGGTAAACCCCAAAAAAAATCCAAAGAATTTAATGCAGGCTCTTTTCATCCGACTTCCTCATCGCTCCTTCAAAGAGCTAGAAGGATGATAGGGTGCCCCAGACCTCAGTCAGATGGCTGATGACGATGATAATGTTGTTGATGATAACACTGATGATCATGGAGGAAAACTTGTTTCGTTTGAAGCAACTCTAAACCTTGCGGTGTCTATCCTTGGGGCAGCTGGGTAGCAATTAAGGCGGTTAATTACAGCGGGGAGCAGGATGAATTAACCCTGCTGTTATGTTGGGAAATAATTGCATCTGTTATGAATCTGTCAGGTCAAACAGACGGCTCAGAACATTTAGGTTCTCCCTGCAAATTTTTCATTTTGCTTTATGCTGATATCACTCTGAACTAAAGAACATTTATATTGCATAAGGGACATAACATCATTATACATAGCACACCAGTACATCGCTACTGATTACTGGTCGCATTTTGATTATACAATAAAGGAAACATGCCTTATAACAACACATGCATACATTGTGCCCTTTGTTTCCCACATGAGATTATGGATATATTTAGGCCTCTGGGTGGTATACTCTAATCACACACGATAGAAAGAATGTAAGTATTCATTTGCAAATGTATGTTCTGCATGTCACAATCATTATTTTGGTCTTGTAGTCATTTGGGATGGGAATTTCATGGCTTCTTGCATTTTTTCACTTTTTTAGCAGTTTACGACATCTGAACCTTTGTCTGGGTCACTTATTGTCATAAATATTTGTGCTGGTTTGTATAATATTCATCAAAAATCAACCATGCACAAGAAGGGGAAATCCAACAGTTATTTTCATGTGCCCATGTCACTGGGATCCTGAATGAATAGTTAATTCTAAACAAATTCTTGTTGCAGTTATATACAGAAACTCATACACACATATCCAGAATGTCTTTGTCAGTTTAAAACTGTCTTGGGGCACGTATGTGCCGTCATAAAGAAGCTATTAGAAACAGTAATGGAGACAGAATAAATAGATTTCTCCAACCTCAAGACCAAAAGCTAATGATTCAGAAAGGAACTTCGAATTAGATGAGCACTGACTGACTGACTTGCTTCAATTTCCCATGATCCCACAGGAAACCTGCCCTCTGTGCAAGTATAGTAACTCACAATTAGCCAACGGCCCTGGGATTATAACCAGTCACGGCCCCTTAGCTTTTATTTATTTATTTTTACAGATTTATTGCACTCTCTCTCACCGACTGGAGACACACGCAGCCTTCAATCTCTGTTAATTCCTGACGGAGGTGGAGAGACCACAGCAGCAGTCATTTTATCAACAGCGTTGAGGCCCACACTGAAACACTACAGATATCGTCTCGGGAGACAGGTGCTTTGAACAACCTGGACGTTGTTTGCTTCCTTCCCACTGATTACAGGAGGTCATCAGAGAGTTCTGCTCACAGTAATTTGAGATGATTGGCCTGAATAATTCATTTTGAAAAATAAAAAATAAAAATAGCATATTAGCGCTCAGACTGTTTCGCCTTCCACCCGGTCTCTTCGTCTCCCCCTTGTTTTGTGTTTCTGTGTTCATTTGATTGATTACCTAGTACACACCCTGGGGAGGTCCACATCATGCATGCTTCTCCGGTGGAGAGTGTGTCTGGCTTGTTTGTTCCGCTTGAGGGATTAAACCAATGGGCCTAGATGGATTCCAAGGTTGCCTTGCCTTTTTTTGTTTACTTGAAACACGGGGTCGATGCAGTACAGGCATCCATGGACTTGTGACCTGCAGCGATTTCGTTTGAATCTCCAATTCGATATCAGCAGCACTTTTTAAGAAATCGATGTGCTGCTGTGACATCACTAACTACTAGGGGGTTCCCTGGGGATTGACGGTTAAACCAGAAGTAGATGATTCAGCACATTTTCTGCTTTATAAAAAGATCCGTCTGAATTCATGGAGGCACCCCTATACATTTAAGTCACCAGGGGGTAAAGGTATTGATGCCGAAGACAGCGTCGTTATTAGTGATTTATCAAGCGAATCTCCCTGAAGGTGATTCTCCTTTCTCCTCTTTTAAAAGACCTGTTATCTCTGGTTCATGATTGCGCATTTTTCCTGATGTAGCAAAACCTGTTTTGACTCAAAAATAAATTGATTTACATCAGGCCGAGTCTGTGCGCATAGTACCCGCCATGGTCAAGTTTGTGACCTGGCACGTTTGAGTCACTTTCGTAAAAGAGATTGTCAAATACTGTACAGCTCTTATAACAGGACACATTTACGGTCAATTTAGCTTGCTTTCAATATCTACCCTTCCCCATAAAAAAACACAAACGCAACCAAGGATAGTGAGCCAAAGAGGAGACGGCATGCAGAAAGCCGACATCGATTTCATAATTCCACAACTCAGTCAGCACACACACTTTTTTTGTGTCGGTGTGCCCCCCTTCCCCTCCCGCGAATACCTGCATTGCCACAGTACAGACGGTTTCGATCTCTTACCGAGTCATATACTGTGTTTCCCACTGTGACTGCCAAACTACTGTCCAAATCATCCGTGAGAGAGAGAGAGAGAGAGAGAGAGAGAGGGAACAGGTGGATCTAATTTTCCACCCAAACGGTTCGAACGCCATAGTGACACAGCGTTTATTTTTCCTCTAATCCTCTCACTTACCAGAACATCACAACTGCCGCCTTGACACAGCCACAGAGCCCAGTTTCAGCTGGAATGTGCAGGATACACAAACACAACGGTATAGCTGTGCAGTTTCCACACCCTAAACCCAGTGTGATGCTTAGGATGTTTAGTAGCAGGAAGGAAATCACGGTACATAAATTGACAGAGTATGTATAAATGAAAAATACTTAGCGCTGTATCCCGCTTGAATCAAAATACAACAGCGGGTTAGTAACACTGTGGGAAATCACTTCGTCAGCTTCCTCATTTTAGAAATGGAAAGGTGATATGTAGCACATTAGCTTTGCTTGCCTTCTGCGTTTGTCCTTCCGGATTTTTCCAAATTTCAAGAAACATTAGCTGTATACAATAACATGTCTTTCATAAGTCACACAAAACACTGTTATTTGTATGGTATTACCTCTATTAATTATGACTGTTAACCTTCACATTCTGTGTGACATCCTTGGAATACCAAACGTCATTCAAAAAGATGGCGAGATCAATAGAGCATGTGGTTAGAATAGAACGAAAGACGAACCTTTTTTTGGTCATTTCATGGACACGGTGAGAGCATCATTATTTCCTCAAGTGGTACTAAGATGACAACGGGAAATGCTCAGAGTTTCTGAGTGGATATGTTATGCTTGGAATATAAATATGAGGTTGAGAAGTATGTTTTTTTGTTCACATTAATTAATTGTTTACTGTACAGAAAGCCAGTTTATTTACTCAAGGTTGTGATGACCTTCGAAGCTTAATTCAGTGCATGAAATTGTTGCGAAAGCTTTCACGAGATCATTCAAATCTTTCGCCTTTTGTTTTCTTACAGCTTGATAAATTTCAAATACATAATTTGCTCAGGAACCGGTTAAAGGTAAAAGGCCTGTTGGGTGAAAGATTTGTTTTTAATTGTATTTTTCATCCTTTCCTTTGTAGATCAATTACTCTCTAGAAAGTTATAACCATTCATCAAATCTACGGTACCACCTTCAGGAAATTAAAACTGCTACTTTGCCATAATAACAATTTTCAAACATCCTTTCAGAAAACAAATGACTGCTTTATTATTGTACCTCTTGGACACATTTTTACCTACCTCTTGTGTACTTGGACCTGCAATAGTTGTGGGTCCAAGTACACAAGCAAGCTTATATAAGTGGGAATGACCCTTGTTTACTACATGGTAGCCAAACAGGCTAAGATTGGTAGCAGTAAGTAAGGAAACAAAGTCTGGAATCTAACTGTTTGGTCTGGAAGACTCGAGCAATCGTCATATTTGTAACATTGTTGTGGCCGGTTCATTCCTGTATACGTTTTGGATGCAAGTTTAAGACTTCTCAGTCTTTACAGAATTTAGAAATCAGTGTGTGTGTGTGTGTGTGACTTCACTGGAATTCAATATTCACCTGAACAAGAATTGTGCGTCCTTAAGGATAACTTATCCCTCTCAGTTGTTCAAAAAAGATTTTATTTAGAACTTCTACTGCAGCCAACAACTATTTTACAGCTTAGGATCACCAATGATTTACAATGTTAAAAGTTTTGGATCTACTCTCAATACATTAATCCTTGAATGCACGACAACAAGTTTTAAGGCTTGGCCATCAACATTTGATGCATGGTCCAAATGTATTGAAAAAAATAATTTACACATTTTAAGTTGTAGCTGCAGCTGTAAACTTTTTTTCCTATCAAATAATTTGTCTTAATTTCTGTAATGGGGAGTTATCTGTACGTAATGTGACTGATACTTTTATGTGATGTGCTATACCCTACCCCTCCTTTCCTCCATTTCAAAGTTTGTTTTGTTTTTGAAAATAAATACAGCACAAACCATGCCTTTTAAATTATTCAATTCCAAACCAAAATTCAGTTCATTTATTTCATTCTTCATAAAGTTTCAGCATAATGGAAGAAAACATCTTCAGTGAGTCAGGGAGTTAGTTTAAACAGAAGGCCTATTACTTTTAATGAAGCATGTGCTTAAGATGAACATCATTAAAATGACCTCTATGCAAATTCAGACCCTCGCTTCAAGCTAATTTTCAGGCACCACAACGCTGTGTTAAGTCCTGCACTCCTATTGATCAGACTTTGATATTTGTTTTTTTTTCAGCTTTTTCCACAGACAAGACGTGGCTGCATAAACCAGGTCTGAATACGAATAAATATTTTCCTTGCAAGTATTTCCATGGAAAAAATTCTGAGTGCTCCCAAGTCAGAATTCCCACCTGAATGCATTACTTCTGAAGCAGCAGTGCCTATTAGCTAACGTTAGCCAACGGCTAACATCTACGCAGATAGTTACGACCTGGAAAGGTTGACACATGTGTGAAAATGTGTCAACCTTTCCAGGTCTTAACCAGAAATACATCTGCAAAATATGAACATGTTTTGGATTCCACAGGTAAGTATATGCATGTGTGTGCAATGGAGTAAACTGATTGGTATTTTATAGTGAATAATAGGAATGTGTAATTGTCATAATCGCTGTATCTTTGACTCCATGCTGAATCCAGAGATGTGTAACACAAAATGAAAAGGTAGCAAAAAAACACCAAGGCTTAACATCAATTTTCAATATCTTGGGGCCCCTGTGGTTATATTGAATCCTCTCTTGCTACCCACCCTGTTCATTTTCCTACATAACATTCTTTAAAAATAAGACATACCCCCTTCACTGATTGTACTGTTTTTGTTTTTGTTTTTTTAACTCTGAGAAGTGTAATATATAAATAAGTGTGCAATCATACCTTCAAGGTGTATATCCAGTTCAGATTACCCATGTTTTCTGAATTACTGGGCTCTGTCTTTGGCCCACTTCTATCTGTATACCAGTTTTCTGTGCCTGTTATCTCTGCTACGTTGATGACACTCAACTCTTTCTCTCATTCTCTCCCATCTGACTCACAGGTCTCTGCTTGCATCTCTGCTTGCCTGTGAGACATCCAGAGCTGGATAGACACCCACCGCCTTCAGCTCAACCCAGGCAAGACCAAGCCCATCTTCTCTCCTGTCCTATCCTCCCATCATCAGACCCTACACACCTCCCTGATCTGCAGTGTCATCGGCGTTGCCTCCTCTTCGTGTTTGCACTTCCCGGTCACGTCCGCTGTCTGTTCTGGCCCCCCGCTGGTGGAATGAGCTTCCCACAGACTTCAGGACAGCAGAAAGTCTGTCCACCTTGAAGCGTAGACTAAAGATATTCCTCTCTTCAGAATGCAGCTCTCCTCCATCTCTCCCTAGCTCTTCTACATAGCCACAGTTTTACTAGGAGTGATCAAACTTTTATGGTTGTTGCTGATTATTTTTCATTTCTTCAACAGGCCATTCACAGGGTTAAAGTCTATGCTTATGCTATAGCTTCTGGCACTTGGACTTGTAGCACTTTCATCCTTAACTTATGCACTTTGAGTTCTAAGTCGCCCTGGATAAGAGCGCTTTTCAAAATGACTACAATAATGTAATGTAGTTCAGCTATAAATGCGTATTTTTTCTTTCCTATTATCCGCACTATAAAACAAATGCCAACTGCTTTCAAACGTGTTCAGATTTCCAATCAGGACATGAAGATATGGCACCAGGTCCAAATACATGAGGGGGCTTGGTCCATTGCATCATCAAGTCAATGAGATGTGGGCTAAATGTCAGTATCTGACCTCTAAACAATTTTAAGCTGTTTTGAGGTTTTTGGTTTCAGGCTCACAAAGACGTCATGGGGTGACATTTTTCATACCAATTTCGCATCATGACAATAACCTTTTCCCAAATGACAGCGTCATCGATCTTTATTCAGGGTGTTATTTAGCCACTTGTATACAAGACTTTGCATTATTAATTTTGTGTATTTACTTTAAGTCCTCCTTCGAGACATATCCATTTTATGTATATTTTTCATAGACTAATATTCCAACAACAGGTTCTCTGATATGGGAGAAGAGTAATAAAATTCTTAATTCAGAGAAATACAAAAGGCATTACTGTAGGTATTGACTTTTTGTTAAAAGGAGCACTGAAAAGTTTTCTTTCAAGGGACACACATTGTCAAATACAAAGTGTGTCACATTACAGAATGTTAGGTAACAAGTCACCACTTATAGTACATATTATTTATTGTTTGTTATATGCTTTTTTTATTGACTTTTGCAATAAGTATCAAGGTCACCCATCACACCGTATACCCAAACACACTTTTTTGGCCCTGAAGAAATGTTCTGAGCTATACATACAACTTTTGTTTTCACAGTCATCTCCATTTTCATTTCCATAGAAATACAGTCAAGTCCCAGTTGACGCAGAGTAATTATTATAACGCCAGAATAGACAAAAGCAATGTCTCCTCAAGCTCTTTACAATTTAGCAAATCGCATTACTGTCCTTGTAAAACACAAAGACCCTTTATGCTCACACACTGTGAGCGAGAACAACCGTGTCTGTACCGAGAGTCCAGTGTTTAAAAAAGAACCGTCAAGTGATTTATGTTTTGTACCATTGTTTCTTTAGTTAAACAGTGTCTCTTTGTACTTGGGATTCGCATGTTAAATAATGTCTATTCACTGTACTTGGGCCTTTTATATTAAACGGTTTATTTTCTTTTGTGATTACGTGTTATTATTCATTTTTTGGAGCCCCATGATCTAATATTATGCTTCTACCCATCCACCCCGTGAATTTAGAATCTGCTAGTTTCAAATGTACAGTAATCATGTTTGCCCTTCTAAACACTAAAGAATATTAGAGGGCAAATGAGACCGCAAAAGGTCACTTTGAAGTGAATTAGAAGTGTAAATCAAACCCATGACTGGTCCTTGATTGTTATACCAGTTTAATTTGTGGTTTGTGTCCCACGGTTGGTAGCTGAAGATCAAGGTCAAAAGGCTCTCAGTTTCATAATTTCCCATCGACTCACATACATGGGGGGGTGCAATCACCCATGCATGACAATTATCAACTTAGATCACTTCTTAATTTCTTTGATGAGCCTTCCAACCTGGCAGGCAGTGCTTTATTTCTTGGCCTAATGAAGACAATGGCTAACACTTGGGCTGATTGCAGGTGTGCCACAGGTGTGCCTGCCTGATTGTGAGTCCTCTGCTTCAAAGCCGCTATTGGCTCCCCAGGCTGAGGGACGGAACAGGGAGACTGACAGAAGCCAAATGGGTGGAGCTGACTCCCTCTGCCCCTCCCACCACCTCATTGCACACTATCCAATGGGATCCCCTGTGCATGCTGCATTTTAGTTCCACCTGCAGTTCTACACCCTGAATAAGAAGCTGCTAATTGCTCTTAATTTGACAAATTCAATGAGATGAGAGATGATTTATCATTTATTACACGATGTTCTGTCAGTAATAGGCCCATATTTCACATCCTGAGCCTGTAAATCGAGTAATAAACAGTTTCTTCCAAAGGCAGATCATTTATGAGGAGGGAACATTTTAATTGATTAAAGTACACATACGGGAGGACCAATGGAGACCTAATTAGTGAAAGTGTGGACAGCTGATCACAGTTACTACACCAACATTTTCAAAATGAAGAATTCATGAGAAAAGCAAATGGTAGTGAGCCAGTCCTGTATCTCGTTTAAATTTAAAGAAAAATGAGTACAGCTTAAACGTGTTCAAGAATCTTAATTTATTAAGTGATGGGAAGAAACAAAAAAACACACACACACACACACACACAGTTTTCATATGTTGTGGCTTAAAATCATGGCACTTTATTTAATAATTTGTATTGTATAGATTTCTTGGTTGCTTTGACTGTGTAGGTTGTACAGATCAGGCACTTAATAATCTGAGACGCAGTGTGGAAATATTTGATTTATATTTTGATTATATTAATTATGTAAGCCCCACGTTACACACACACACACACACACACACACACACACACACACACACACACATAGAATAGTGTAGAATGTGTTAATGTTTCCAGTACATGTAGTAACTTACATTCCTTCCTACTCAAAGGCTCTGCCGATATCTAAACATGAGCCTAAGCCAGCACAGAGAGGTTGGGAGTGAGGGTTTTATGACTCATTTCAAATTGACACTGAAGAGATGTCCCAGGGTGTCCTTTGGGACTTCTAGGTATATCACAACAGCCCTGAACATGTATAACCTCATATATTGCAGCAAGGTTTGACCATATCAGGTCATAGTTGTGAAATTCTTATGATTTTGCACAAAGATGGAAATACCTAGTATTTACATGCTTCCAGACAATCAATTGACAGTGCTGAAATCTAGGATAGAAATATCTAAAATCATGCTGGTTTTTTTTTTTTTTTTTTTACTTCATTTTATCGTCCAACTCAAATAAAAATCAAGTGGTGGTCACTATTTCTGTCAAAATAGTACAACACAATATAAAGCAGATGGTATATACATACCTTTTTGTACGCGATTTAAATCGGATGTACACTTTTGTTCACAGAAAGGAGTAAATTGTTATCGCCTTGTTGAATATATACATTTACATTTGGTGGATACTCCAATCCAGAGCGTCTTCAAGAACATTATGTGTTCATCAACACGCCACTCTGCACAACGTTCTCTTCCCTTTCACTCACATGATAAAGGAACATAGATGACTTCTGAGCTCGCCTGACAACATGCCAATCAGACAGACAAGAGGTTCCAAGCACGCAGAGTTATCGTAACAATGGTTACCTTCACCCTAGTGTGTAATTAAGCCTGGAAATGAAAAAATTTCTTCCTTCCATCCCCTAACCCCCCCCCTTCTCCCCACATGTGCCTTTTCAAGTGTGGCATGTGCCTTTTCAGCTGTCAGACTGGCGTCTTTTGTCAGCGCCTGATATCTTTCAACACCCACCAGAGCGCGTCCCACAATGCCGTTTTTCCACACCTCTGCCCACCAATCTACACATTCGATATCGCTCCTACAAAAAAAAAAAGGGTACATAAGTACGTTAATCAAAGCTTGTCGTTTTCTTGATATTCCGATTGCTGGTTAGAATGGCATGATGGCTGTGCCCTCAATGGAACCCTGTGTCCTTATCGCCACCTTAATTCTGTAACCGACATGAACCACGTTCAAAGTCTTTGTGCAAGTCTGAGCTTGATTAACCGAAGGAGTTTGACCCAGACAGTTCAACTTTTTCTTTTTTTTTCCCCCCAGTTAATGCATATTGATCTGGCTGCCTGTTGATCTACTTCACACCACAAAGCTGCTCAAACACAAGTTATTCAGTCAATCAATTGTGTCTGGATTTTATGAATATGGTGTGTTTGAACCAGGGTGTCTAATCTTGATTCTTGCTTATTTCCTCGGGAGAGTTCGTACATAACCAAAAATGAGTAAACCGAACCGTGTCGATGAAGAGACTGATCTGATGTTTGCAGTCAAAGACACGCAAGTTTAATTACACAGCCGACCGTGGGGACACAATCGCACATTGTATTTCTCGAACCATTTTGCTCCGTGCTTAACATTTATACAGCGCAAACGAACCTGATGGCCAGGTACGCGTTCCCCAGACGGCAAGTAGCAAGAGACGCCTTTTGGCTCTTGGTCGGATGCGGCGACATCTCTTTGTTGCTCTAATGCACATTTTCAAATGCTGTGCTGCTCAGGATGTTTTTCCTCAGTCTCTGCGCTGCTAAGGGTGCCATTTTGAAAGTCTCAGCCATGACTTTGGCAGGAAACCATTACCGGCCGCATGTCATCATTTAAAACGTCACCGCCGCCATCATTTTATTGATCGCCGGCCTCGTCCGGTTGTCACAGTTAATGACACTGCGTAGTTTCATGCAGTAGTTGTCGTCATGGGCATCAAAGTCAATATAGTGCGGTGCCAGAGCAAGGTCAGAAGATTAAGATTATTTTCATTTCGAGTACCTCTGACAGACGGGACGATTTATTATTATCATCCGGACATTGATTTCCGGGCATGTCCAGACACAGGATATGCTGGGGCTCACTATCAAAGCTGATCATTTAGAGAATGCATCACCTTTAACTTTTATAACTTCATCACAGGGCCATTCTGCAGTACTGTATATGCTGGGCATGTCGCCTGCTTCCTTAAGTCCTGACAGATCTGGACCATATATGGAGTTCTCTGATATGATGTAGTTTTCAATGAATGATATGAAAGTTCATATCATGATATTCAGCATATTTTTGTGGTTTAATTTTTTTATTAATTTATTCTTTTTACCCCTGACAACACCTAGTTAAATTATATCATTCTTGGCTTCAGCATACACTTGTCCTACTTGCCTGTGTGACAAACGGAAGCCAGTGGAGAGGTCTTTTAGTGGAGCTGATTTAGTACCAAGCTAAGGTCATATCACCTCTGTCTAGCGATACTTTGAATTGAAGTGGGCAGATTTTTTTTGTTAAACTAAGCCTGATTTCAATGAATAAATGTATGTTTGACTTTGATGGGCGACTTTTTATGTGGTTATGACCTTAAACAGAACAATCTGAGCTCTATCATGACCGTATTATGCCGCCTAAAATATCATATAACTTTAAAATTGTATCATTCAGCCCTACGTCCGATGGCATCCATGTTCTATTTCTTTACACGCAGCTAAAAACGGAAATGCGTTTGAAGGGCTGCTTCAGTTACACGGTGGGGAAACCAGAAATCTTGACGGTAATTATTTGTGTAATTCAGCAAAAATCCATTCTGCCCTCACATTTAGAGCTTCACTCTGAGGACTGTGTGGAACCCTGAAATGTCTTTAATTATTGTGCATGTGAAGGCATGAGATACGGCGTTTAGAAGTTTGAGGCGCTTATTAGCAAGGGGCTAATTAATACAGATACAGTAATGACTACCGATAGCCGAACAGAGAAGGGCTTTTTGTCTTTTTTAAAACTGCGTCAACATCAGGATAACAATAGCAGCAGGTTGGACCCAAACTAATCAGAGAAAATAGCATCTGAATCTAGGACCGGTCTCTGAAAACTGGCATGGTGCAAAATCGTTTCTATACAAATCGCGGAGCGCTTAGCATGCGGCGGGAAGTCATTTTTTGATGGCATGCTCCCTGCCAAGAGTTTAGTCAGGGAGGTGACATGTCATTGTCGATGGCATAACAACACGCACACAGGGCAGAGGTGTGCAGCCCGCTGGCCTGTGTTTGAGGGACAGAACGGCCAAGATCCGATCATCCGTCTGTGACTGACTGAGCGAGCTCATCGCTTTTCAGGGTGTGAGGCGATCACGACTCGAGATTTTTCTCCCCATCATGCGTGTGAACGTTAGGAGAACCCCATCAAAGATATACGTTCGATTGCTCAGAGAGCGTGAATGTGAAAACATAAAGAGATGAAATTTTAGCCAGCTTGACCATGCAATTACTCCCTCTCTCGGTGGTTGACTGGATTAGAGAGCTTAGAGAGGATTGAAAACGTACAGTCATCAGCATTCGTTTATAAAACGTACAGTAACGAAACAGAAAATGAAAACTTCAACCAACATCGTAACATTGACATAGAACTCTTATACGTGAATGGATTTACCAATCCCCAGGCTGGGAAGGATTAGCCTAATTAGAATGTACAGTCTTTGTACCCTTTATTAGTGTTCCTTGTTTTGGTTTATCTACCCAAAAACTGCTGGAGAGATATTTATACATGTATGCAAGTTTAATTGGCAGAGAACAAAGACCAAGGATAAGAGATCAAACACTACAATGGTTGTATTTTCAAGGTGGTTTGGCTCTGCTGAATTAATCCACATTTGCATAATTTCTGAGCGGTTTTGCGAAAACCCCAACTCGTCATGGACGGCTTTAGTATTGAGTATAGCATTGTTCATCAGCATGGTCAGCTATAGTCGAGAGAATGACCAGGTTTCTTCTTCTGCTCAACATATTTTTTTAATAAAAGCAACATGACTATAAAATTGTCAGATCTAGTACAAAAAGGACATCAGAAGCTTTGTAGACCTGATTCATTAGGACACGTTACTGTCATTTAAAAAAAAAAAAAAAAAAAAATACAACCCAAAAAGGTAATATTCCCAAACATCAATGTTTTGTTTTTTTGTTTTGTTTTCTGTAAGCAAATCTTTACTGTCATTTGTCATGTTAAAATCTGTAAAATAATAAATCTCATTATTAATGTCTCACATTTGAAACTGTTAACAGATGCAAAATGATGTCTAAACTGATCTTGTGCCCAGAGGACTGCGTATCTTTGAACAGACAGATAACACGATTGTTCATTTGAATGACTGAACAGGCAAAACTGAGCATTTCCATGTTCGTTTGCAAAATATTGGACGGATATCATGAAAATAAGATTACTTTTGCACATCTAATGTGGCCCACTGTTGTTCAAATGACAATTTTCTCTATATTTAGGAACTTTTAAGAACTTTGGCTTTCATGGAGAAAGCAATAACTCAAAAATCAGAATATTGAGTTTTAACCAACTATTATTTCTAAGGTGTTTATATGCAATTCCTTCTGTATGGGCAATGCTGAAGGATTTCACCTTGCTTTGTGTTTAATGTTTAATGAGGCGGCCAGACGTTCCATGACCTCTTTGCAACACAAATTTAATATCGATCAAGCCTATGAACTCAGGAGCCAAAGCCTGGCTAGCTCCTGAGCTGATAAAAACCATCGGATCGGAACATGTCAGGTGCTGGGAGGGCGGTGAACCATTTTCCAGTTGCTTTGGTTGAACAGCGATCCCCCCAGTGGATTACGAGGGCCTTGATCTCAATCAACAGCTAACACAGCCATCCATCAGACCCAGCCATCCAAGAATTCCTCAAATACCCCTTTCTTCCAGAACCCACTTTCCAATTTGCAGTAAAATTGTGTGGCAGGTTCTGTATAGGGGGAATTGAGATTGTATGAGCATTGTGACTACTGCCTTTTCGGTATCCTTTGCTAGATGCATTCTGCAACAACAGAACTGAGAGTAGAGGCAAATAACTACAGCTGGGAAAACGAAGAGAGCATGCTGAAGAGTCAGATGTTGATTAATTCCATTTAATGAATATATATTACATAATTCTGTCCTGTAGACTGAAGCCAATTACAAGTAACATTTGACTATAGACAGCCCACATCTTTAAGTAGTGCTTGGTCTTTTTTCTCTTGTGGCATTTTATTTAGCTATTTGTCCTTAAATAACATTATTCACATTATTTCTTCAGTTCTGCTTACATCCAATAAAACAGGAATGAGGTCATTTTAGGATCAACCAAGCACAGACATTCAATTCACTCTGAATAATAGAATTCTCATTTAAAGTTGTTTTCAGAGATCAAGGTGTTGCTGCTCATCTAATAAAAGAAATTAGGACAGATGCAGTATATTGGCAAAAATATGGCATTGTAACTACATATACCAATGATATAATGGCAGTAAACACCTGTAGACTGTTGGTTGTCATGGCTGGTTCTCCCCATTTTAGCCTCACTGCATGTTATGTAGTCAGGCGAGATTCTTCTGCTGAATTGATGCATGTCAGTTTGATCTACTGCCACTTTGCTCAGTTTAAGTGGAGTCATTCCATTTCATATTCCCAGTACCGTACTCACCTCGGCCCTTGTCCGCCTTTTTGAACAACAATTCACTAGAAGCTGGGTCATTTCCATGTCCTCACTCACAGATCAGTGTTGATTAAATCTTTTTACAAATTATTATTTTTTTTTAAATAATGAAATCATGAATCATAACAATGTTTCATAATAGAGTGTTCTTTCCAACAAATGTGCTTTTCCTGCATTAGTTTGTGCATTTCCTTAATAACGTAGACAGAACTGGTCAGTTCGGGGGCAGTTTGATATTTGTATGAAACAGGGCAAAACATGAAAAATACTTGAATGTGTAACTCTTGCTTTATAAATCAGTTCAAAGTCATCGCTGAAGCTGCAATGCATGCTTGCTAAAACAGCAACAGGAAAGTGTGTGTTTATGGAAGATGGTACAGTTTAAATGTGACGGTATGGAGCTGTTTTTTTAATAGTAATTTTTATAAATGTAATTATCACAATCCCAAAAAAGCCTTCCAAGTTTTCATCATACCATCTTTGAGCTTTAAGCATTTTCCCAAGACCAAAAAAAAAAAAAAAAGTTAGAAAGGCGATAGGGTTCTAGTCAGAGGAAGCTAGCCAAAAGTGACAGTAGGGGTGACAACCCCCTTGATGTGGTGTCTAAGTGGCTCTTAAAGCTCTTTGCGTCTCCTTGATGGAGGGCCATGGGAGGTCCTGTCGTGTTGGGAAAAGCTTTCTGAGAGCGTCGGGTCGGCACTTTAGTGTAGGACTCCCTCCCCTGCGGTGGCGTAACTCTGAGCACCTGCCATCAGCTCCTAGTTCTTACACCTGGGAGCAGACACAGTTTGACGCCTAGTGTCACCGAGGTTATGATAATAAGCCGATCTTTCCGTTTTGTTCAAACTGTGCATTGAAGTGTTCTGGGGTCTGAGGATTCACTACAGACTCTGGCAAGCTATTCCACGCATCAGTGACACCAAGAGATAGAGAGAGAGAGCGAGAGAGAAAAAGAAAACTTCCACAAAAGGGAAAAACTTTGAACATTGTTTTTGGAATGAAAGGTTTTCAAACTATAGGGATTCAGGTCTTCACTTAAACAATTATGAAGGATTATAAAAAAACTGACAGGAGAAAAAGCAAATGAAAAAAAAAAAAAGTTAGTTATTCGCACTGAAACTTTAATCTTTTTGGCCCCCGATTTCAAAAAGGCTCTTTTCTGCTGCTGGACCACACCCAGGTCCAACATTGATGGAGCAAAAACTAGTGTCAAAAAGGTGAACATTATAGACCCAGGGACTGCTCAGCTTTACACAGTATTCTTAATTATGATATTCATTACAGCAAAAGCCATAGAAATAAAACGAAAATGGAAAACATAGTTTAGTGTTGGCAACTGTTCAATCACTGATGCTGTCCAAATATTTTGAGAAAATGTATGCGCTTTGGGGAAACCAGTCATTTTCCCTAGCACACAGACAGATTAAACAGCCAAACGCCCAAATTGGCTTCAGTTAAAGCTGCAAACCATCAAACAATACACATGAAATGTAATCCAGCAACACATCACATGTTCTTGTGGAACTAGTGCATTTTACATGGGAAATATTGCATTATTTATGTAGTTGTTATGGATGCATATCCAAGCCAACATGAAAATGAGATTTTGTAAGATATTCTGATAAATAAAATATAAAAAGGGAAACTTCACAAACTGAAATGTTAAAAACAGGACAGCGTTGTCAGTTTGAGGGAACAGATTTTTTTAATCAGATTGACACTGTTTTAGGCTAAATCAGTGGGCCCAGGACATTTAAAAACAAATGCTTAAAATGTGTTACACATCTTGAAAGTAATCCTGTACAATTAAATCACACCAGCATATGCAAGGATACGCTGGTATTATTATGGGCTGCAATTGCTATCCAAAGGTTTGTCCTTAAGCTCGATGAATCATTTTTGTGCTTTTGTTGTCTTAAATTGTGAAAGATCTTTTGGTTTGTATTAAGGGATGGGCTGCACCTTGTACTAATGCAGACCGTCAATTGCTTTGTTATTGGGGGCACAGAATACCTCCAAATACATAAGAAAATGAACGAATGGTAGATACAATATAAGAGCCTTTTCATAAAAAATGACTCTAAGCATTTGTTAAAAGCAGTTGTAAACTTATTTTCAAAACCCAGTGACAAAAAAGGAACATATATATGGGGACTCTTTGTCGCCAACTATGATGATTTTCCCATAAATGAGGAAACATATACCTGTACTAAATTACCACCCTCCAAATCCCAGCATAAATCTTAGAAATCAGAAGCTAAATGAAAGAAAAAAATGAAGCAAAGCTCAATGCAGATCTTAGAATGCACAGCTCTACTGAGTGTAGTATTGCATTAGTTCTGTCTGTATGATTTGCAAATAGAGTGCCTGAAGTCAGTCTTTAATGAACAATAAGGGGAGGGGCCAGCACTGTGACTGGATAATCAGGAGCCACACACCTGGCTGCAGTTTCCCAAATGAGAAAGGAGACACAGAGCCAATTAATCAATTATTGCCAGCCAGGTGGTGTGCCAGAATGCTGAATCAGTCAATTACAATGAAACTAGAGAACAGGGAGCTACACTGGCAATTGACAGGAACTGTGGATTCTTGAAATTGGGTGAAAAAGGAGCAACGCAGCTTTGAATGATCAGCAACCAGTGGACCTGAGCAGGCACACTGATTAAAGCTTGCTACATGAAGGCAAGCTGACTTTCCAAAGTCCGAATACAGCATCCATGTATCTTGTGTGACAGCATTCCCCAAAACAAAAATAGAGGCCCATAACTCTTGTGTCATACAGGATTTCTGTAGTGTATTACACTCAGGGGAAAAAAAAAAAAAAACACACCCATGGCTGTTCTTTAAAAAAAATGCCATAGAGAGAAACCTATGACTGGTATTTGTGAATATAATCAGAACCATAACATTTACAGTATTTGCTGAATATTTGTATGCATGTATGTGAGAATTACACCCATACGAAAGTGTTTATGTTGACACACAAAGATAAACTACCATTTTATTTGTATCAAATAAGTAACCACCAAGTTTTATGGGCTTCATAGGAGAGCACTTTGGTGTCGTTCCAGATGACCATAACGGGGGACCTAAGCGCAATATGGAAAGTGTCAGCATATTGTTGCTTGCTTCATGGATCATTTACATCACTTGTTCAGAATTAATTATTGGAAGCTGCATTAGCTCAATTTGTTTATTGATACTTGATTAGAGCTTATCTCCTCAACATCAGCTCTCGTTCAGTATAGCACCATATTTAATTTGTTTAACACTCTTCAATATCTACTGCAGATTGTAAAATCTCCGCAGCATGTGTATATGTATGAAGTTACCTAGGGGAAAATGACTTTCTTATTCATATTTGCTTATCAGGCATATGAGTGAAAAGCTACTCCTGCAGCCCTCTCTCCTCTTTCTTCTCTTATGGTATCTTGGTCAGTAAATCTCTCACACTGCTCAAGCAGGCTCTCTTTCTCCTGTCCTGATTGTTCTGTATCCATCGGTTGCCTTTGACACTGTTGACCATTCCCATCCTCCTCACCTCCCTGGCTGGTATGGGGATCATGGCACCGCTCTTGACTGGATTGAGTCCTATCTCTCTGGTAACTCCTTTCAGGTTGCCTGGGGATGGTTCAGTCTTAGCACCCCATCTGCTTGCTGCGGGAGTTCCCCAAGGCTCTGTCCTTGGCTAACTTCTCTTCTCTCTTTAAGAAGAGTCATCCCATCAAGGGGATGGCCCGTCCCATCTTCAAAAGATCAGACCCTACACGCCTTCCCGTTCTCTCTGGTCTGACACAACACAGCCGGTGCCCCCTCCCCTCCATGCTTGCCCTTCCTGGCCATGTCTGCTGTCTGTTCTGGCTCCCGGCTGGTGGAATGACCTTCCCACGGAGGTCAGAACAGCAGATTGTCTTACCACCTTCAAGCGCAGACTGAAGACTCACCTCTTTAGGATGCACTTCTCCATTCCTCCTTAGCTCCTCTAGTTAGCCATCGTCCAACTTGTAGCAACCTCATTTTGTCGTCTTGATTTGTTGTTGATGTTACTAATGCTTTTTCTTTTATTTCTTCAACAGGTCATCCGCAGGGTTTAGTCCATGCTATCCCTTTGGGCACTTGGGACTTTTATCCCACTCTAGTACTTTGGTTAGCTCTTGTCCAGTGTGACTTACATTAAGCCAGGGGCAAGAGTGCTAAAGAGCGGATTGTGGACTACAGGAAGGAGAACCTAAACACACTCATAACCATAAATGGGGCTGCCATGTAGAGGGTCAGCAGCGACTGGCCGCTGAAGTTTGGAATGGGTCCCCAGATCCTCAGGGCCATCGACAGAGGAACAGCAGAGAGCATCCGGACTGGCTGTATCACTGCCTGGTACAGGAACTGCACTGCCCTCATCCCCAGAGCTCAGCGGAGGGTGGTGCGGTCTGCCCATCGTACACACGGAGGTGAGCTTCCCTCCCTCCAGCACATCTGTGACAGGCACACTGCCTGATCAGACAGGCCAAGAGGATAAGGGTCCCCAGCCACCCAAAACACAAACTATTCCAGCTACTACAATCTGGCAAACAGTACTGTAGCTTTAAATCCAGAACCACCAGATTTAGACAGTGTTTCCCCCCCCAGGCCATCAGACTTCTCAACAGGAAATAATGACAGTTCTAGGGCTGCACCTTATTGAACATCCAAATCAGTCACTGCCGCACTTTACTCCATGCCTCACTGTCTGCTCTTATTACTGTACAGAACATTTTGTACTTACTATTTTTTGTATATTTTTCCCTCTGCAAAGCCACAGAGCCTGCACTAAGTTTTTCACGCAAATACTGTCAAAAATCTTGAATCTATTCCATATGTAATTGTTGGTACAACTGTTAACTACAATATCAATACACCTGAAGATAAAATCCAATATCTCCATTATCAAAAATTGGTTTTGATAGACTCTCTGTCTCTCTCGTGTGCAAGATATACATTTTCCTCACTTCCTGCCCAGAAAGGAGTACAGTATATCATGGAAACAGTTAAAACATCACGTTTTCTTTCCAAGAGAAAACCCAAATATTACTGGCACGAAAGCCCAATCATCTGTTCTCTATAACAAAAATGAAAAGGGGAACACACACTGGGAAGATAAATTTATTGTAGCCTGAGGGAGAATTTTTAACTCGGGGGTTGAAAATATGAGCCAAACTGGCTTCAATTCAGCTGCAGTCTTCTAAGAAATGGGATGGTGTCTAGAGCAGTAAAGCAAATATTGTACAAAAAAAAACATTTTATCAAATAGCAAATCCGTGTTTAAGTTTCCACAGCTTTCCCCTTTTGGGGAAGAAATTCTAAAGAAGTTCACGCCTGACTCATTAAGGGGCTTACTACAGTTACTGACACAAATACAGTCTCTTCCCTTGTTCCACTTGATCACTTACATATATAAAAAAAGAGTTTTCAGCAATGTAACTTGTAGTTCTTATGCTGTGAAAAATAGTCTTTTGTAACAAAAGTCCAGCAGTAGATAAAAATCGCCTAATGAATGCTTGTAATTTTAACATGCCAATAGATGAAAAATTGATAATACCAGGTAATTTCAGTAAATCAAAACATTTAGAAATGATGTAATCCACTTAGTTACTTGTGTCATTACCATGCTGTATATACGTTAACACTACTGCAGTACGCGTAAGTGCATGGCGGTCCACATCAATGAAAGCCGAGCGGATTACCCTAGAATGAGGAAGTTCAAACAGAAACACCTTTGAATTGTAATCCTTTAAGATGGAATACAAAATGAGTAACCACCTCATCCCCTTGGTGGATTCATAAGCAGAAATGTGATAAATATGTAAAAAAGTTAATCCTCTCCCACAAATGTCAACGGAAAAGATATGACCTGAAAGTCGAGCAGTAAGATACTAACTGGACACAATTCCACTACATTTTCCTCTAGGCTCAATCATTGTAAACACCCATCCCGTCCTCCCACCCCCAAGAAGCAAGAGATTAACCACAGAGGCAAAGATCATGCCCCCCATTTACCTGTAAATAATTGCAGAATTGAGTCTTTTTGAATTGAGTTTGTGCCTGATAAAAGCAATGAAAAGTGCTATGTGTCTGAATATTTGTGTGTGGGCATGTGTGGGTGTGCGTATGATTTGTGGGGGTGGTGGGTGTTTTCCGAGGGGCTGGCAGACAGAATGACAGATGTGTTTACCCAAGGAGAATTCCCCATCGATACTTTCATCAGGCCCCATCGGCACTTTCAGCCTGAAGAAAGATAGTCCAATTCCTCCGTGGTCAAGAAAAACAGAAAGAGTGATCTCTCTCACTCTCCCCCCTCCTCCATCTCTCCCTCTCTTATCCATTCTTCCCCCCTCCACGTGTGGACTCTCGACTCTCTATCCCCAGGGATGAAGTTTCCCATTGATTTATCACTGTGTGTGTGTGTGCACAAGGATTCGGACTCGTTGGTAAGCATGTTAACACTTTCCGAACAGCCACTGGCAGACCTCTACAGTCCCTGTACATGCAGCTCTTGGCTCTTTTCTGTACATGGGTAAATCCAATAAATAGAAACGAATACCTTATGCACATCACAACCTCTGTATCAAGTCCTGTGGTCCTATTGGTTAGACTTTGATATTACGATTTTTTCAGTGTTTCTGTTCTGCATGAAGTAGGACAACTCTTGAAATTACTTAAATCATTTCTGGGTAACAGGCGCACGTAAAAGTGTGCCCCTTCCAAACGGAAAAACTGAGTTCTCTCTTCACCAATGTGCCATTAAATTTAATTAACCATAGTACATTCAGTGGTGTGGATGCTGAAATCTAGCTCAAAGTAGACAGGAAATATGAACAACACTTCAAGTGCAGGTGCTTATATTGACATCTGAAATAAAATGACACGACTAGGACCTCAGTGTTGCTCAGTCTTTGCATTTTAAATATATTCTCATTCACGCTTTTAGATTGCTATCCATTTTTTCATTAACCTCATGAGCTCAGCAACAATAAGCCGCAGACTTGAAGATATATCCCGGATTCTGACACAATTGTTGGGACAAGTAGAATGAACTTTTATTCTGTTCGCTTCGGCTACATTATAAAAGCCGCACTGGAGTATCGGACAAGGACTACCACTCGATGATGCACAGGCAAAAAGCATGGTAATTAATCTTAGATGTTACATCAAACGAGTTCACAAAAAATAAGACTGCAGCATTGTTCTCAAGTTCAAATACCTGTGATTTTTATGCATTACAGATGTATCCATCTTTCCTTAAGTAGCTGAAGGAGAAACTCCTCTATACTCCTACAGGCAGTAATTCAGTAGCATAAATGCATAGGTAATCATGCTGGCTTGGAATTACGTTACAAACAATTATATCAATATGACAGACCCACTTAGATAAATCATACATGTTGTGGCAGGGGTAGGGGTAGGGGTGTTTCCCCTGCATAGCGGTTCCCCGCCATGTCCATCCCAAAACGCCTCTGGGAGGAAGGTTTCAGCACCCAGGACAGCGACGTGTATGCAGCCAGAACTTCAGGACCTCGGAGAGCGGAGCTGGCCACAGGAAAATTCCTAATGGACATGCACCGGAGCCGAATGCCCATCAGGACCAGCCGGCGCTACTCCAAGTTGATTACCGGCTCTCAAAAGCCATTGCTTCCCAAAGCTCGGGAGAAACTCCATCACCAGTCTAGGAGGTGTACCCAACGCTGTGCTCTCTGTTTTTCAGACTCCGGCTGAGCCGACGAGAGCCGTACCCCAGGCTGAACCCTGTACACCAGCCCACAATTGCCTCTGGCCGATTGCCTCCTTACTTTCAGTTTTATAAACATTTTAGTTATTGGACAATCCTACCATGAGCTATTCAATGACTGCTGTTTTGGGTTTGTGGTTTGGTTTTGTTTATTAAAGCGGAATAAACGCCTTTTTCCCCCCCTTCATCTCTCGCGCCTTCATGTCTCTGTGCTTTGCAGACACCTCCACAGGCACCGCAACGTTGTAAATAACCCAAAACACCCTCTTTGGTCAATCACAGAATAACCAGTAATGCAATGCCGTCATGCAATTTAACAGCGCTTTTGAGGGAGTGGAAGGCGTAGACAGGGCGATCCCCTGTAGAGAGTTGAGGCGAGAGAGGGTCCCCCGACCCCACTTAAACGCCCTAGGAATAGCTGATCAGCAATGCCCGCAGCGCTTCCGAATGGACAGGGAAATAATTTGGTCCCCGTGTCGGTTGCTCTCTTAGAATAACCAGTGCACTCTCCATCCTGGCCACAGGGTCTGGTCACAGAATGTCAGGAGATGTTTGGGCATATCCCAGCCATCCACCTCTCAACGTTTCAGTTGATTCCTCAATGCAATGCTACACCATACGAGCAGCTTCCTTTATTTTACAGATAGCCTGCAAAATATAAGCAGCATTAAAGCTGCTTTGGATGAGATTGTGGGTTTAACAAATGGTTTAGGTGCCGATAGATCGCACGCACACACCATAAAAGCTCCGGCCGTGGATGAGCACATGTATCCCAACCGAAAAAGCCGGCGCAGCAGAAACGTTCAAGTAGTCGGCAAAGCCGGCTATCGTATCCCGAGCGTGTCTGCCAAATTCCAGGGCAGCTTCAGGGTTGCGTATAACATCAAAGAGCCAGCTTGGTCTTTACACAGTCTCTCAGGTTACTCCATTTATGTTTTATGTCCGCGACCCTTCTCCTGAACCTCGCATCAGAGCCGACATCCTAAGCAATGTCATCCCACATCCGATTTTCCTCAACGGTTCTCCTTTGAGCACTTCTGCTCCATAAAGAATGTTACTGCATCTTGTCACTCCCACGTCAAGTACAAGTATCTATGTAGTTACAAGTTTCCTGTGCCAAAATATCATGGTTATGTATACAGTATTCATAATGCTTTGTTTTAAGTGATTGTGATAGGATCAGTCAATTTTTAGCTATGAAATACCTTTTAAATACTTGACATAAATTTCAATTTATTAACTTTTTTGCAAGCTGTACGTACTATTAGCTACCTTTACTTGACGAAATTGGCTTGTTCCTTCAAATCACAGTTATTGCATAACTCAATATGCCGTCTCGCCATCTCTACACAGATTTATATCTTTAATCAAGTCTACTGTCACTCTGAATCATCTTTGAGGTCTCCCAAAGGAATATTGAGGTTCGGGTCACCCGTCAGGTGTCAGAGGCCAGCTGGAAAGAGTCTTCTAGACATGTCATGTGTCAGCTCACAGGCATGTCAGCTCACGGACAGCTGCATTGACAGAGAGACTGAGTACAAGAGGGGGAAAAAACAATACAAATTAAAGTGGGAGCTGGAGAGCAAAGAGATCACTCAGAAGACAGGTTCTCTTCCCCAATAGTTGCTCTTCCTCTGCAGTACCCTGTAAATTAGTAGTGCATAACCCCCCCCCATCATTATCTAAACAGCACTGAAATAGTGGCACAATTTAGTGTACCCCATAAAAAATACCATGATTACAAAGTTAATTTTCCTGTGACTGAACAGATTAATGACACTGCAAAGAAATTAAAGATTCGTGCTCGAAAGCCGTTTTGTTTTCAGAACAAACAGCAGCAATGAAGTGGTTTTACAGTCATTAATCCATTAAAATGAGACTATTAGCATACACATTAGTATAAAAAACATATTTAATTTGAACCGAGAGGGAAAAAAATCATATCCAACACATTGTTAGTGTATATAAATAGGTTTACTCATTGGACTGCACTGTTCCACCCTCCCCCTCAAAAACCCCTTATTATATTATCGTAAACATGGGAGCTGGGGCGTCGTACAATTATCAGAACTGAAATTATAATGTCATTTTTCTGAAGTCCGGCTGAATGTAATGCGTGCATAAATTTTCTGCCGGCAAAATGAATCAGTGGTATTTCATAAATGACTCCAATAACTGTTAATACTAAAATGAACATTACCTATTGCCAGAGTACATCATTTAAACGAATGCAGGTCTTGCCTATTCCAAGACAGCAGTCTCATAAAAGATTAATATCTCAATAAAGGTGCTTTCCCCTTCTAACACAATCGTAACGTAAATTATTCAAAGGTGGATTTCATATAAAGGCTTCATCTAGGCAGTCACATACTGGAGTTTATTACATTGGAAAAAGCTGTCTGAATTTCCACTGTATTGTCCATCAAGTCCATTAATTAAGAGGACTTACAAAATGACCATAACAGAGGAAACGTTACATGGTCGTCTCAGGAATTCTGTTCGAAAGCCAAATTATTAAATCATAAATTAATTTTGTGTTGTATAAAAAAGACATGCATCTTTTCTGTACAAGGAAAAAAAAATCCTACCACTGAAATGGAAAAACCAGAAAACAACAGTTTACCTGAAGTATGGGGAGCAATTTAGCGATTAAAATATCCATCACATAAATTTAGCTATAAAATCATTCCATATTTTTGGTCGAGTAAAAATAATGCATCCACTTATAATTCTGCCTTATTGTTTTAGGCTGGGCTTGATCTCCCCTTCCAGCAACATAACTATAAATTTGCAACAGCGACATATACCCACAGCTGTTCATAAGGTTCATAAGGACATAATACATACAGAGACCGACGGGCATGAGCGTTTGAGAGCTTTGAGAGATCATGTGCATGGTTTGGTTTTGTAGAGGCTCTTCTTGTGCTCGCTTGTTAGTGGGCCAGGCCTTTTTTTTTTTTTTTTAAATCGTCAGCTTTTGAATGCAGCGCACACGCTGTACAGTCAAACAAGCGCGTGCCTGTGTGTTAGTAACCTGTGAGCCAGACGGAAATGGAAGTTAATTACTGCTCGGTCTCAGGGTCCCAGACTAAATAATTCCATGGCGATATTACCGGTCCGTCACCGGAGGCACACTGGCGGGGGTTGGGGGGGTGCCATGGAGGTGGCCTCGGGTAAGATCATGAAGTGGAGCACCGGGGGTCCCTGCAGTTGTACTGGAGAGAGGAGGAGGAGACTTAATCGGTCTAAATTAGAACGGGATTGGTGGATGAGGGCCGTGCACACGGTTAATTGCACTCATATCCAAGGAAGTGTAGCCGAGTAGAGAGGAGCGCATCCACCCCTCCCCTCCCTCCCTCGCCCACACACCAGCTTGAGAGGCCGCTGCAGCCGCCTTCCGTTTCACAGACTTGTTTCCCAAGCAAGTGAGTCAACGATGACTTTCCATCCCCCCCCCCCATTTCCGTCCTGGGGATTACAATGTGTGTACGACGAACAGAGCAAGGCTCTCTTTTATGGCATGGTAGGGTACAGTTCAGTTCTCATCCTCTAATCCTGAACACTTCAAAAAAAATCCCACAAGGACAATAAGACTTCAAAAGAAAAATGCGCCTAGCCATGTGGGGGTGGGTTATGAAGCAGAATCATCAGGCCAAAATAGGCTCATCACCAATGACTATGTAAACGGAACACAAGCTGATACACCTGCAAGACAGAGTACAGCCCCAACCCATTTATTTTATAGGGGGAATTTGATAGTCCAGAGCGCTGTGCACAACACAAGTTACTATTGTAACTTCAGTTTGTTTTTTGAAACAATATTATAATAAAGGAATCAGAAGGCATACGGATTCAGATCAGTGATACAATGTTATTTGGTTGCTGAATAAACATTTTAGAACTTAAAGGCTAGGACTCAAGAATATTGGCCATGTGCAGAAGCACATGATATAAGGCTACAGCTTTTTGTTCATTAACCCCTTATGCAATGTTTTTGATAATGAAAGCCAACTCCACCACCTCCAAAGTTATGGTTTGTCATTTTCTACTCCTTTAAAAGTACGCCGAATTCTCAAGTGCGATGTCTCGACTCAGTGGAGCCTGGAAGCAAAGCACCTTCGTGTGATGTGGACGTTACCTGGAAAACCACCAGGATTCGCCGTTACGTAACGTTCAATGCTAACACAACTCAAGTGCCATCCGCTCTCAGTCCATCCAAGCAAGACATTTTGACTGCAGGACTTCTATGTGATGTTCTTTGTTTGGACGGTTGCTCCTGAATCATCCGTTAGTACAGAACCAGATTCTGTCACACTGCTCGGGACACAATGTGATGATCTAAAGTCCATGGCTCCCAGACTCCCCACCGAGCGACTAGAAACTCCAAATGCCATCTGACAGACTTTTATGTCCTCCTCTGACAGCATATTATTTATATATATATATATGTGTGTGTGTGTGTGTGTGTGTGTGTACACAAAATACACAAGTCTGTATTTACATTGTCGTCCTCACTGCTGGGCTGGCAGGGCCTTTAATGCGGTCCCTGCCGATTCCATCGTTGCCGTGGAGACTTCGCTTGTAGACCATTTCAAAATAAATTACTCCATCAATCCTTCTGCTGGTGGGTTGAAAATGTATGCTGTAAATGCCTGTGTGCATGTGTGTGTGTGTGTGTCTCTCACCCAATTATAGAATGATACTTACTCACGTAGAGCCAGACTGAATTGGAGAACAGGAGAAAGGAGGGTAGCTTCCGAAGCTATGAAGAGAGTATCTGAATTCACACTTTCCAGTAAGAGGTGCGTAAATGTACAACATTCGGTCGCCAAGTGATTCTGTGTGATGCGGGATCTAAGGGAAAATAAACTAAATGGAAAGGGCGCAAAGGATACAGACTGGTGTAGACAGCAGGAAGATGTTTGATCATATATTTATGGTATGCAGTATGGTGTTTTATAGAACATTTTTATATTGGACTCTTGGGAGGAGCTCAGTTATAGGCTGCAGGAGATCCAAACAAACAAAAAAAGAAGGCAGAATAAGAAGTTGCACCTTACAATGCAAAGTGCACAAGTTAAGAATAGCAGTGCCAAATGGCAGAAGTGATAACATAATGGACTAAAGCCCTGCACATTACATATTTTCAATTTTTTATGACTGAAATCCTGCTCTACAACTGATTGTTTTTCTTCTTGCTTTGACAAAGCACTGAGAAGAACTTTGATTTACTTTCCTGTGTACAACCACAAAATTCTACAATATTCATAA
The DNA here is from genome assembly GCA_022829145.1 of Albula goreensis. Classification (NCBI taxonomy): domain Eukaryota; kingdom Metazoa; phylum Chordata; class Actinopteri; order Albuliformes; family Albulidae; genus Albula; species Albula goreensis. The sequence goes on from CM040745.1 coordinate 36,121,797, forward strand.
TACTCTGTCTGCCTGTTCCTGCAGCAATGTGCTTATGGTTTCTTGAACAGAGCACACTATTAGTAATTCATCTGACAAAAATGTGTTTTTATGACAAAGTGTGAGAACAGCAACCACACCAACTGTTATCAATAGAACAAGGGCATGCCTATAGTCTAGATGCCACATGTTCCTGTTCAAGCCGTCATTAGCCAACTAACCACAAGCCATAGTAGCAGGACACAACGGGTGTGATCCGATACTTTGTCTCCTCATTTCCTCCACTCGTTTTCATCACCTCGTCTCCTACCCCAGAAGTATGTGGAGGGAAGGAGGGGAGAAAACAAAAATTCAAACCGCTAACCCGATTCGCCCGTCAATGCCAGCTATTGATGAACCGGCCCTATCGTAGCTTTTGGCTGATGGCGAACCCACAAACCATGCCTTAGCCAATCACTGGTCCTACACAAGGCCAGCCCATTTAAAGCTGCAAAACAGGAGTTTACAGTCCAAGAACCTTGAACACAGAAAATTTACTGTGTTCCAATTTACAGTGTTCACACTACAAACCATGGATTGTGAAGAAATGAGACCTGACTGTCCCAGCGAATGAGTACTCATTTACGAACTGATTATTTTGCAAACAATGTAATCGTCTGCAATGTAAAATATCTGTTGTTGGCAAACAATATTCTGTGTGCAAATGATCTAAGAATGTATCCACAATCTAAGCTAAGCATTCTGTACAGCAGGTAAAGGCATACAAAGTGTGTCATCTTGATTGCCAACATCAAAAGGATCCATCAACGATCTCAAGCAGGGTCCCGATGAGTATAGATTAGTTACTCACTTACCTATCACCATGTGAGCCAATAAGATCGGCGAATGTAGTAACCCAAACGGTATATAAAGGGCATGATTCAGCTTTATCACATCACTAACAATGGAAGCAGCACTACCACTTGCAAATGTGATTCAACACCAGCTGCAGTGCCAGCGCCGCAGGTCTGCTCGCCAGCGACTGCACATACGGCACGCTATTGCCCTGATGGCATTGCAGGTAAATAAACGCCATATACTCTGAACTAGCCCCAGGCGACGGCCGTCATTTAGTGGCATACTAGGTTTGAGCTTTGCACCACTAATGCAAACTGTATCTTTCTTGGAATTTAGGACAACTAGCACATCCAGTGTCCTATGCCAGGGTCAACACCACAGTACTACTCCTGGCACTGTATTATGGGTCTCAGGAGCTGCAGGAGGACTTCCGCCTGTCTCGGGTGTCTGTGGAGGCCCTGATGTGCCAGGTCTCCCAGGAGAAGACCCATGGGTGGGCCCATGAGGTAGAGGTGCTCATCCTCCTCTACTGGCTGGCCCATGGGTTGTCCTACTGAGTGGTCACCAGGGCCTTTGACATCCCCACCACCACTGTCCATATAGCGGTGCAAACCACCTGCACTGCAGTGCTAACTCTGCTGGACAGGGTCCTCAGCTTCCCCAAGACCGAGGAACTCCCTGCCGTCGGTGCAGGCTTTGCCCAGCTGGCCAGATCCCCTGTATTCTCTGGATGTGTGGGTACCATCGATGGCTGCCATGTCCGGGTCAAGGTGCCCCCTGGTGGCAATGGCTAAGACCTACATCAACCGCAAGCTGTTCGCCTCCATCCAGCTTTAGGCCATCTGTGACAGCGCGGGTAGATTCCTGGACATTGACGTGGGGTACCCTGGCTCGGTCCATGATGCATGGGTCCTGAAGAACAGCCCGGTGTACCTGGGGGTATTATATCCTCCCCCAGGATACTTCATCGTGGCTGATGGAGGGTATCCTTGCATCTCTGTACCAATGGCCATAATGACACCCTTCCGTGAGCCAGTGCAGGAAAGGTACAACCGCCACCACGCCAGGGCTCGCTCCATCATAGAGCGGGCCTTCGGCATGTTGAAGACCAGGTGGAGGTGTGTTTTCCCAAAGCCCTGGAGGTGAGCCACATCTTCGCCCCAGACATCATGGTGGTCTGTGCTATCCTGCTCAACATATGCCTGACAGCTGGAGATGTTCTACAGCCAAAGAGGGAAGACTGACCAGGTGGTGTTCCCTCCAACACGCCCGTTCTGGGACCAGACCATTTGCCAGCCACAACGGGACAGGCTGGCAGCACAGTTGTCTGCATCTGGAGTCCTGCCACAGCACCGCAGGACCACAATTTTTTTCTTTAGGGTCCCACTATATAATAAACCTTTTGTTTTTGTTCCCTTCATTTTTAGAGTTTGTCTCCTGATCTCGGTTCATTTCTGCATTGCACAGTACATTGCACTGATGTGTACCAACATACACATAGACCTGAGTGTCAAATAGTACAGTTGCATATTTGCAGTTTTTCCATGGAGATGGGTTTATACATATAAAATTGTTTATGATTTTGCATTGATGCAAAATATTACTCTTGGATAAGTTAATACATGAATTTACATGCATTTCTCTCCAAATGTTTGAAATGTTTGGCAACGCTAATTGCGCAAAAACTGAGCAGGATTACAGTACAGCAAAATTTTACAAACAGCACCCCATAGGTTAACTGTATCATCCTGCATCATGGGATTGCTCTCCACAGTGCTGTGGTGCTCATTTGAGATTCTCATGTGAGACATTACACCCAGGATCATAATTATCCTATAGTTATGAACAGTCATAAAGCAGATTTTATGGTCAAGACATTGCATTATTTACAGTGACCCTCTTATAATAATAATCACAGCAGTGTTTGAATCGTTTTCCTATGCCATGTGCCCAGCACCAGTGACAATACATGAGAAAATGAATGGGCCACCACCTACTGTCCTATTATGAGGCATTGCCATGGGGGTAGATATTGTGATACAGCCCTAAACACCACACCCAAAAGCCTCAATTGTTGACCAGGAGCCAAGGATGGGTTATTCCAAGTTTTGGTATCAGTTCTGTTGATACCTTGCCCTCAATGCCAAGGTCTGTGCATATTGGCCAACAAAATCAACACATTTATTGGCCCGTACTGATCAGGCACACAGACATGTTATTGTTGAGTCCTCTGTGGGCGTGAGCACAATGTTGTCACCCAGGAATGTGCAAAGATTTCTGCGGTAGGATACATCGTGGAATTATCCTTCGTTTGGAGGAGAGTGGAGGAGGAGAAATCTCAACTCCTATGTTTTGGGAACAGTGGAGGGAGGGAGGACACATAGATCAGTTTCCAGGGCACAGAGGAGACGAGGTGGTAGAGGAGGAGATGAAATATGAGCATTGGAGCGCACCCCTGGTTTTGCCTCACTAGGTAAGGGGAGTTTAAGTCACCCACCGATGACCAATGATCAGTTGTTATCCTGCAAGATAGACAGCTCTCCTGCAACCTCCACTTGCTTTATTGCTGTATTTTCAGCACGTTAGCGCCGACTCATGAATGAATGCATACACAGAGAGCATTCACTTTAACCACAGGGCTGCCGAGGCACGTTTTTCATTCTTGCGGTGCAGCAGTGATTCACAAGGCAAATTCCAAATTTAGTAAACCAAACAAAGAGACCAGAAGACAAACATTTCAAACAATTTTAATTAAAAAAAAATGTAAAATCAATTTAGAAAAATAAATTTATTGAATAATTATATTTATAATTATTATATATTTATTGAATAAATAAAGGGTGGAAAGTTGTGATTGCCTCATCTAAGTCTGTATGCAAAGTAGGTCTTAGGTACAGCCAATAAAAACATTATTCCTGAATTGGTTTTAAAATCTACAACATAAAATTACATGACTAAAATCATTTCTCCTCATGATGACAGCCCTTCTTATATTAATTCTGCAAAATTAATACCTGTCAACACAGTAGTTTGTGTACATCTTGTGGAGGCTATTCACAAAACTGAACAGAGCTAAATTTTAAAATGAGATCATTTCATATGCAAATCCTACATGGCTGACTTCTTCATTGATGATTGCTAAAAACTGTACGCATACTGAGAAGAGGTAAGCGAAGAAATGTGGTCTCAAAGCTTATGGTTTTGACAGTTGAGTCTGAAAAGTGAGTTGATTAGAAATGTGGTCTTACTCAGTGATTTCACATCACAAAACCAGCAGATTCATCACAAAACCAATAGGGTTTTAAATGACCAGAACCTAAAAACAAATTTTAAAGATGAAAGTACCAGCAAATTCATAGATTTATAGATCTTTTAATCTTATTTGGGGTTATGGACCAAGTTCTTGAGTTCAGATGTGAGGAGTCTCTAATTTAGGTATAGTGTACAACAATTTAATTTCAAAAGTGAAGAGAATACTCAATAAAAGGCATCTAGGCATGAAATCAAGCGCAACAAACTTTATCATATTTGCCATAAACTGGGGATCGTTACACCCAAAATAAAAACTGCAATATGTACACTGAATTGAATGCAGCAGTGTAAATATACCAAAAACAAATCACTGTATAAAAAGCATTTCTGTGAAAACACCATGTGTCACCACTTCCCAGCTAAAAAACAAAAAGGGAATGAAGAGGCCCTCTCACCCATAACCCCCAAGTTTGTTTGGGGGTGTACAAGATGATGAAACCAACATGAAGATGAAAGGAGAAACACATTTGGTTTCAAAACTCTCACTGTATGTTTCATAAAAACCTTTGTAATATCAGCTTCAAACAATTCAAAGGCATGGAAATGAACAGTTCTGCTGTTGTCACCAGTCTGAAAATGCATAGTCCTCCAGTCTTTGTTTCTGTGCCAGACTTATGAAAATCAAATTAAAAGGGCATAACATAAAATTTTAATGAAAGCAAACAAATCCATAAATAGCCTTTAGCAGCGAAGGCTTTATAACTGGCTGAGTGTTATATGTATCGTATTAGACATTTTGTGTGGAATAAACTCATCCAGTCCATTGTTATAATTGTGGCTAGTAAGCGATAAAGGATCGTTTATTTTCGGTCTGATAAGGAATTCCTAGCTAAAGCACAGATGATGCTGAAACTCACAAATGAAATTAACCTCAACTTAATTTGTCAATTACACTTCAGTGGCCTGTATTCCATTTTGATACATCATCGCCTAATCCATTCAGAATGAGTCAGAGCTAGATGTCGCATCAGGTACCATCTTGAAGATGATTTTAATGTCAGCTAATCATCAATCCAATTTGTCCAAAATGTCTCATCAATATTCATTAGTGCAGTCATAAACAAATGTATTAATCACAATTCGCTGCAATAGCACTTAGTCACCCTATTCAATAAGTGAATGATTTTCAGTGCTATAGTACGTTTTACCTTCTCAACAAGGTTGAATGCCCAATTGGAAAATGGTAAGTAACCACTACATTTGATGTGTAGGAAGGGTTTCTAAAAGACAGATATAGTGTCCAAGTTGGGGAGCAAAATAAAAATAAATAAAAATACAGCTCCCAAACACAAACAGGGATGAAGAAAGGAGAGAGGAATGGTTTCTTTGTTCAGAAACAGGTTATCAACTCAAATTCCCATGGTTTGGGTTTACTTTCACTAAATAAAATAAAAAATAAAGCCATTTCAAGGCCTCTTTCAAAGAAAGAAAATAAACAGCCCACACTGGGGCAGTTCTTAAATCAAAGCACAAACACTGACTAAAGTCTCTACACACTTTCAGTTGGGACGGAGCAATACCAGATTACCTGGAGCTGAGCTCCTGACCTTACCACTCCTAATTCCCAACTGAAACTCACCCTGCTCACAGGCCTGCCTTTATACCCTGTGGCTGATTAGCCACAGGTGGCCCAACTTAATCAGCTCAGCCTGTTAACCAATTGAGGAGGCTCCACCCACCAGCCTCAGCACAAAACCAGACATGGACTTCTGGAATGGAAAACCAGTTTCCATCCACAGCCACCAATAACAGCTGAGGTTTTTTGGCTTTCTGTTTATCAGTGATGGAATAAACAGGTTAAAAATGGTTTGAAAGTTGTTCATGTGTCAAGTGGTATTGCACAACATACCGTGTGTATATATACTGCATTGGGAATCCATTTTGAACACACACTACTCCTTTTATCATGTAAGTTTATGTTCCTATTGTCTTCCTGGTTAATTAACTTGATGATCCTTTGCCTGCTTTTCTTACACCTTCACCCTGTGAACCACAGTCCAGAAAATGTACTAGATGTGTGTGTTTAGTAGCAAGTGCATCTTGTCTTTTTACCTTTGAATGGCCCTCAATGGGCATCTTTAATTCTACCACAGGGCACAAAAAAACCTCATTTCATGTTTTTAATATTTACTCATACTAGCTGAAGTAATTGTGTTAATGATTTTACTTTCTCTTCACATGAAGGCAGATAATAGGGTGATTCACCTGTCATTGTTTGAATATTTTTTATTGTAGCGTGTCCATGGTTACAGTTCATTTGAATAGAGCACTGGCCATCTTTGGGTTGCTGGACTGTACTGCAAATCAAAATTGCTAAATACCCACCTGATATTTTATCTCCCACAACTGAGCCAAAGTGAGCCATTTAGATTTGCACATAGAAAAGATGAAGAGAAAATGGTGAATGTAAAAAAAAACATAAATGTAATAATGTTATATTTATTTTCAGAAGAATCTAAGAGATACAGATCTCTGATATGCAAACACCACTCAACCGCAAATGTCTTTGAATCAATCAGTGCTTAGAAGTAACCAATAAGAGATTTGTGTTGACTGATATATTTTGATTGTACTTTCAGAGTTACAAAGCTATCTCCCCAGGGCATTTGTATCACTGAGATTCCATTGTCCTTCATTTTCCGATGTAATATTTGACATATGACCATATCCCAATGTATGAAACGATTTTGATGACCTTTTGCAAATCTTACATTTTTTATGTTGCACGTAACGTCTTTGACTTAACACAAAGACAAAATTCTATAATACCATGAAATTGTGTGTTGGGGCATCGCCAGACTTGTAAGCCTCGTAAATCTTCTGTACATTCATTTCCTGTATGTTCTTTTCGAAGAATATTATGAGGAGAAATAAGATATATATATCCATGATTTACACATCCAATGCAGCACGATGCCCTCAGGTCTTGGATGTGGTCGGTATGGCGTATCTCTGATTTGTGGGTCTGATTGCCAATGCGTAGCCTGTGGTATTAATCTGACTTCCAACATCGCAAACATAACAGGGAGCCTGATGCGGTCGGTCCTCCCCTACGGTGAAGGAGTTGTGCATTTCCATTCGCTCTGAATGTAACGTTTCTGCGGTTGAGAGCTTGAATCGGTGAACTGCACGGGTGGCCAGATTTGGATCTGTAAAACAGGATGGGGCGTCAGAGGTCATATTCAAATCTCGAAAAGGTGCCGTAGTCGAAGGCATCCATTTATAAGGCTGAAAAGTCTGTGCCTGTGACGAAAAACGGAAAGGTCAAGTGCCCCCACACGACAGCTTCGGAGATGTCTCCCTGGAGAAGTAATTTATTTCTGCATTCGTCAGTCTGGCATTAGCAAAGGGCTTTTTCAACTGTGGACTGTTGTTTTGTGGGTAGAACAAGTGAATGCTCCTTCCTTCCCACTGGGTGGTAAGACACAACTATTCTACTGACTTCAAAAGGGAGTTGAGATGCAGGTCTACACTTCAGAACTGGCCCCTTTTTCAGACCATGAAGGTCTTCTTTTCCTATCTTTGATAGTTTGAGGAAAAATTGTGTTGTACATGTCCCATACTTTTTATTCAGAAATTTAGTTTATAATTTGGGACTGTGGAGCAGGCAAGTGATGTAGTTGTTCATAACAATAGCACTACTCATGCAATACAACATTAACAAAGCAGTCCAGCTTGATAGGGGGAATTGGTTTGCTCGTTCGGTAATCATACGGGTGCGTTAATGAAACCACCAAAAATAGCACACTGTACCAGCGTTTGAGATAAGAGGCGGTCAAAATGGACAAAAACACAAACAAATAAACTGACACAAAAATGACACAGGGTTGAGTGTTTTCATTCACACACACAGACACACACACACACTATTATGCTGCCCCGCTGCCCACAGTGACGCAAACGCTTTTATTGCCTATTACAAAAATACAAAACCTGGAGGGAAATATTCCATTTGTGATAGACATAATCAGTAATTCCACACCTCCTTGGTGTTTTGTAAATATTCTCACCAAAATAGAGCTATTAATATTACAATTCCTATATTCTACATGTTACCCTGATTGTGTATCTTCATGTTATTCAATGTTCCAGACATCTCAATAGTTGTCTCTGTTACTGTGATTTAAAAAGAATCTAATTGGGAGCTGATGAATAGCTAGAACTGATCAGTAGGTCTGGTCACTTTCCTGTTTGTAGGCTAGTTTTGGAAATGTTCCAAGCCTTACATTTGAAATTGTTCCAGAGAGAAAACAATACATTAAGTGGACAGCATGCTTTATAGTGTTCTCTCTCTCTCTCTCTCTCTCTCTCTCTCTGCGTTGGCCAACTTGCCAGACATTAAGGCACGGATGACGTTGATGAGATCAAAGTGAACATCCATTTCGTCCAGAAAGAGATACAATACTTCATTGTATTACAGAATGTGACAGGCTGGCAGCAGTCTTGAAATCCCTTTTTAGGGCACTGGACAAGGTTTTCACAGTAAATGTGTTTATACACTGTTTATAATACACTTTTATACAGCAGGAAAGAGAACATCACATTTGAGCCCGCAAACATCTTACTGCATCAAACAAAAATATCTATGTTTAAGCGTAAAACAAGAAGGTTCACACAGGGACGGTGTACAGTGTTGTCTTTTTCTTTACATCTCACGTAAAAGAAAAGATACACATTCATTTACAGTAGAAGAAAATAATACTTGACATAATAGCTGATTTTTGAATAGTTAGTGCTAAAAAAGGGTGGCGTGTTGTTTTGAGGGAGATGATTACTTTTTGCTGATTTATTGAACTTTTTTTTGGGGGTGTTTTTTGTTTATCTTTTTTCCTTTATATGATTTTTGTTGAGTTTGTTTGTTCACAAATTACTGAAGCTGCAAGATACAGTGAGACTGCCAATGCTGTTTGCCTCAAAGTTAACTTACACCCTCTCTCTCTCTCTCTCTCTCTCTCTCTCTCTCTCTCTCTCTCTCTATCTATCTATCTATCTATCTGTCTCCCTCCCTCTTTGGAAAATGAATAATGCATCAAACAAAAGCAAAAAGGTGTCTTTTACCATTGGAGTAAATTGGATATGTATGAATCGGTCTCTCTCAACACTCTGAAAAATGAATAATGAATCAAACAAACACTTACATAAAAGGCCCTTTACCTTTAGAGTTGATTGGATATGTAAGAGCATAACTTTCTTTACTTCTGCATATTCATGATAATACAAACATGTCCGGTCTAGTTTGGCAGAGGATATCAAACCGGCTTCAAGTTTATCGTTTTCACGATGTTCTGTGTAATTCTTTACTCACAAAATGGAGAATATGTCAAACGTAAACTCAGTACCCTCAAACCAGGCCTAAATCAGTAGTTCTCAAGTTTGGTTCTGAGGATACCTTTACAGGACACATAACTGGAGCTCAAAGCTCAACTCTAAACCACAACATCTCAGAAATGGATTAGAACTGGCATAAAACTTGTAAGTCCTTCTCTAAACAGTCTCTGTTTTTCCTTGTAGGAGGAATTTCAGCAATGATTAGTTTCAACACATGCCTCAAATGGATAATTTTCTTTGTTGCTTAAGCTGGAAACAGCGTTTGGTGCGACACTCGCTCCCGTCCAATCCCATGGAGCTAACTGTTGTTTAAGCAATGCATTCCGTTATGGTATATTTGAACTTAGTTTTTTATTAGACCGCGATTTTATGTTGTCATGTGTTTTTAACCTGAGGTTTAAGGTAATGCCAGGTATGTTGCCCTGTGGCTAAGTATGTTTCATGAATTCAATGACGTAGAAAATGTTAGACCGATATTGCATTAAGCTGAAGGACAAAATTATTGTAGAAATAAACATGTTTCAAACTGCATTAACTGATGAAGAGATTGGCTTAATAAAACCAGCATACTCATTAGGTCCTAAATGACTTCCTTTATGAAGCTGTGATGCTATGAGACTTTACCAAGATATTATGGCTAAAATGCATGTGGGTATTCTACTGAAAATGAAATCAACCAAAGGGGTGGTGACAACAGGAGGCCTCATGCATTATTAATGGCCATCCTCTCTGTAGTGTCACCGTGCCGTTTGGACGGCCTTTGATGTGCACGATGGGAAATGTGCAGCGATGACATCAGAGAAACTATATGCAGACACCCAGGTGGGGCGGTGAGGGACTGGGTCGAGGGTACAAGTGATAAGAATTCGAACTGTATGAAATCCAAGGCAACTGCCTTTCACCACTTTCCCAGACTCAGCTGTGGTTCACGTTTTCAGCTGAAGTTGACATTTCTTGACTCCTCGAGTGGCACATATTTCCGACCAGTCAACACCTCATAACTTGGCGTGACTCTATTCTTTCAGAAAGTAAAGTTCCTTCGGAAACTTCCGGACTCTATTTTGAACCCTGCAGCGATACAGGATTACAGCATATCCAGTTAGATCCCAACCCTTTCAAGTTATGCTAGGACACATTTTTTGTTGAAAGCAATATAAAAAAAAAACATTTGGAAAAGTTATATTCATATTTTTTTTTCTAAAACGCAACAAACAGTACTATAGCTGAGTATCCTTATGGTTGCTCCAAAAAGTTGTATCATATTGTTATAACGGCTGATCAGTAACCTGTAAATATGGGATGCGTAGATGATTCTTGCACAGGGTCCTCTAACCTGTTATGTAGTCTTCTTCCTGGAATAGAGTGATCTAATCCCATCTAAGACCCAGCCCATAAACGGACTGCCAATCCATCCAATGACAATTTAAAGAGCGCTGTTTTCAAGCAGAACTCAGCAATATTGTATACACCCCCAAAAAACACAATGATGACAAGCCATATCTTCTTCTTATGTTTATTAACACTTGTTTGACCGAAATCAGAAAAATAAATGAGGAGCATTGGTATGCTTTCTTAAAGCAGTTCATTTGGATTCAATATTTAGCAGTCAACTTTTTCTCGATGCCTGGATAATTTCAAACACAATGTGAAGGCAGCCTATGAAGGCTATATATTTATTTTCTTTAATTAAAAATGGGAGATTTGTACTATTATGGGACATAGAGTATGGGAAATTGTTACGGGGACTGTGATAGATTTAAGATATTATAGCATTGCGGCAGAACTGCTGAGAGCCTCTAGGCTGCCATTTAGCAAAGTGATTTGGGGGCGGACAGGAGGAGAATTAAATTTTGCGAGAGAGGGAAGGAGCAGGACTTAAATAATGGTGCTTTGGAGGAATCTGGGGGGGATGCCCGTGGCCCACTGAAACTTAGCTTAATGTTACACTGATAGAGAAAAAATTGACTTAATTTTTCTTTCAGTCAATTATGTCATATAAGTGTATTTTCATTCCCTGACAGTGATTCTGTGTCTCACTCAATGTGCACTGCTATTACACGATTGCAATGTAGAAATGATAGTATTACATGCTTTATTTTTGCATATGTATTTGTGAGGCAAGGGTGAAATTACCAACCTATGAGCAATATCTGCAACCCCTAGGTTCCATGTAAACTGGTAATATGACTTTATGTGGAGGATAAAAGAAGAAACTGAAAATAGAGTGAGATGCCAGACAGGGAAAATATTCAATTGTCACAGCCAAGTCCCAAACACATGTAACATCTAAAGTTTATCATGAAACTATAGGCAAAATGTTCTTCAATATGAGCAAAAAAAACCAAAAGAAATGAAAAGGTGATAAAAAAAAACTGATTTTGACAGATCAGCAAAATATACAAAGATAACCAGTACTTTGAACCCAAAACTGTAGATGATATTGCAAGTAGTGTTAAGCCTGAGATTAGCACAGGAGTTAGCATAGTGACGGAGCAAGGAACAGGCAGCTAGAGCTGGACTGAGTGGGAAAGGACCACTGGGGAACCTGCTAAACCTCCACAGACAGTGTAAGCCTACGAGTCTGGAACACTGTGCCAACAAGAGCAGGCGGACTGGGAACAAAACGCCAGTGAAGAAGAACTGCTAACAAAAAATCGCAAAGGACGATAAGACTGAGAGCAGTAACCGTGACAGACAAAATAAAATTAATGCTAATTATGTTGTTCGTTCTCATTCAGCTGAGTCTGTAGTTTTACAAATACCATTGTAATTAAAGGTTAATTAATCCAGGGCATTTGATGCTTGCTAACTTCAAAATTAAACTTAAGACATATGCTTTAAGACCTGTATAAGGCTTATACACACATACAATAAAAGTATTATGTACAAAAAGTATTATATTTTCATATTCAGGGTTTGATCTAATGAGTACCAAGTATGGAGAGTATCAATTTGCACACTTATGAATGATAAAGAACTCACAGGTCATGTACATATATAGGGTCTTTCCATTCCAGGCCATTCGGATTTTCTGTCTAACATTAGTGTCTGAAAAACATTATTTTTCCAATGTTGTCAGAGACCCATTTCTTAAATAATGTAACCTGGAAGCCAAAATTCAAAATGAATGTCAATAGAATGCTATTTTAAGTGCACAGATTATGATGGTATTCTATTTTTTCTGGCAAAATTGATAGCCTATATTTCTATATTTACAGTTATCTTTTGGTGAAAAGGAGCCTTACGGTATACCGTTATCTTTTTCGACAGAGGCTTCCCACCATTGCCTCAAAAATAGGGATATAAATGTGAATAATACAGATTACCATGTCCTTCAAAGGAATAGACCTGCCTGAGGTGAAACATTACCACTGGTATAATTACCTTGCTCCAGTAACAAGTCTGGTAATTGAAGAAACAGACCATTCTTCCAAACAGACAGTGTTCAGCAGCAACCAGGAATAGCCTGTAAAAACATGCAGCATTGTAGGAAAAAGCAAGGGACAGTAAATCACGTTATAAAATCGTTTCATTAGAAATAATGGACTCTTAAAAATGTTTAAAATAATTAAGGTCATCGGGATATATTGAATATGTCATACAAGCTATTAAATATACATTGGAAGTTGACAGGGAAGCCACGGAGATTTGAGTGTAGTTTCTCATTCCGAATTCAGCTGAAGTGTGTGAATAATGTAAAGGTGCGGATTAATGACACAAGAAAGGGTTTGTACTGATTTTATACCCTAAACTGGTGAAGGGAGGACGAAGTGTTGTGGAACTAAAAACGGGTAAGAAGGTTTCATGAGTTGGTGATTGACAGTATTCAACATATTCCTGTGAAAACTTGACAGACTGATGTTTTTGAGAATTAATTAGTGCTCTCTGTCTTTGTAATCACTTTATGACTGTGCCAATTGCTCAGTGGAAAAAAGAGCTGTTAGTGCGATCCTTGCTTCCCCCCCCAACCCCCCTCTTCCCACTTGTTCTCTCCCATATGCCCGCACGCACACCCCGTTTTACAGTACATGGTGCTATGTACGCTAATGAAGTGACTCATCCAGCGTTACCGTGGCGATAGCTTGCGAGCGCTGTGACGTCACCATCGGGCCTTCAACGCAGATCGTTTATTATTAGGCTTTCCCTCCATGGACAGCGTTACGTTTACAGGCCCTTCGCCGCGCTTCCGATCTGATGGTCTGACCCATGGAGAACTCGATGTCAGACATCCTCGTGTCCGATTTTCAAAGCCGCTCCGTGTGTCAGTCAAAGAGTCGTTCACGGGTTTAGATGAGGGTTTGAAAATGCTGTTTGAGCAAAGGGCACCCTGACCATGACGGGAGGTCAAGACCTCCATGCTTGTAGTCAGTCAATCACTTTTCTATGTTAGAGCATAAAATGTGGGTCCTAGCAATTCTGTGCCCTCTTCAGGGGGGATTGAACAGCCCTCTACACTCAGATGGAGAGAGGGGCAAAAGGGCAAAGCCAAATCCATCATATTTAGTTGTACTTTCCTACTTTTAACTTTGTTGATACTGAAATCCTGTTTGGTGATACATGTTAATGCTGACCCTATCTGTCATGCTGTTAGGTTTTTAACCTTGGTAGGATCTTGTACACATTCACATTTAGCGCACACTCTTATTCAGCCTTACACAGTTTGCATTTCTACACATTATCCATCTGTGTATTGTACTGAAGCAATGTGAGTTAAGTACCTTGTTCAAAAGTACAACACAGATGGCCTACTTGGGAACTGAACGCACCACCATTGATTTGGAAGCCAAGCACCCTCACCATTATTCCACACTGCTGCCCCGTTTTTCTTCTTCCACCTACACAACTCTTATTGTTGATCCTCCGTATTATGATTTTCATTTGATCTCACCCTCACCCCATATCACCTTTTCTGCTCCCTCCCTTCAGGCTGGTTGCACAGCCCAAAGTTTTAAAATGTATTCCTCCTGCATCCGCCATTGATCGCCAATCACTTCAGGAGCCACAAATATTTGACTCCAAGTGTAATTTTACTCTTCACCAAATAGATCCTAGGAAACCTAACCTGAATACCAGAGAAAAATCAAAATGAGAAATGAAAGAAAATTTAATACATAGCGGAGATTTCTGCTTTTTCAAATTCCTCCTGTTTCTTTCCAAAGTATTTCACTAGGGGCTGAATTTTCCAGAACTACGCACTAATGTGCACAAACCCTTCTAGATAATTCTTAGCTTGTTATCTGTGCTAGACTTTACTAATTTTACACACAGGTTTTGCTCTGAATGTTATGATATTATTTCAAACATAAACAGATCATCATTTAATGGAACAGTTTCTAAATATCGGAAAACTGCAATGGCTAATTGTTGTTATTAAAATAGAATCCTGTCTTGATGCTTCCTCTTTCAGGAACATTTGGTTCATCTCAAAATGGCAACAGCAAGATAACAATTCATCAAGACAGCCAGCTTTGGTAGTTAAAGAAGCTGTCAAAAGAGAATATTAGCTTGCTTCCTAGCAACAGGCGAGTCTTTGACCAGCGATTTAAAGTGCATTTGGTTGATTTAAAGACCAAAAAGAGGTTTATAGCGAATAAGAGTTGAAAAAAAATACGCTAACAATTATGTAAGATGAATACAGAATAGTTCAAATCAATAATTGTTACATATGCTTAATCTGACACCATTTTCAGAGTTAAGAATATTTCACTTACAAAAGATTTCCATTCCCCGTGCCAACCGAAATTAAGCATTCTTAAGTGGGTGGGACTTTGTTTCAAATTGGCGGACCGAGGCCCACCCAGGCTAACATGAGGTTATGTCGTTCCTGTCACTTGTGATGTCCCTCCGTGATTCATTTCAGGCCCAATTTCATTTCTATTTCAACATTGCCCCCTCGGAAACATTCTTCACCGCGCTGGCATCTCATTATACTGCTGTACAGATGACACACAGCGGAGACATCAATAGACTTGCTGTGCTGCATTAATGTTTCGCTAATATCAAGACTTGGATGTCACTTATTTTTCTCTAGCTGAAGCCAAATAAGACAATTGTCTTTTCTGTTTCTGGGCACCGAAAAGCAAAGGCATATGTTTTATTACTTCCTCCGAGTCTTGACGTATTGCTTCAGAACACAACCCTTGTATATATGAAGCCAACCCCTGTCTGCACCTATACTTTTCTGACGTGTCCACTTGAGGGAGAACTGTATGGTATGACAGCACGTGATAACAATGGTCTGTTTGCTTTGTAATAAACGGCAGTCTCTTCCATGTTCTGGTCACGGAGTGATAGAATCCTGCCATGCGGAGTGACAGACCCACTTAGCTATTCAGAGGAAACAAATGCAGTTTCTTGCCGTCATCTCAAGGTACAGGTTTATTGAAGGACAGAGAGAGAGAGAGAGAGAGAAAGTGAGAGTGAGAGAGAAAAAGTGAGAGAGTGTGAGAGAGAGAAAGTGAGAGAAAGAGAAATAGGGAGACAGAGAGAGAGATAGGGAAAGCTTTACTATTTTCCCCTCAATTTGTGGGGTTGTCAAGATGAAGGTATCCTCGCGGCGTCCTCACTTTGAGATACGCTAATTGCTTGTTATCGCGGCCGCTCAGGAGTTAGTCAAACAGACAGTGGCGCAAAATGGAGGGGAAAAAAATAAACCCGATTATCGCCATCGCATGTGATTCTGGGGTCTAATGAAGTGTGGCGCACACTGTGCGTAAAGAGCGCTGGCGGATAAACAGCGCGCTAATGAAGAAGGACTGATTACTGCTAACCTCAGTGTGGAGTTTTTCCATTTGTCTCTGCTAAATAAGTGCCTTAGCTTTTTAAAGACCCCTCTCCCCCTTCAGGGTAAATAAACGAGACTTATCCATGGAACAAAGCAGTCTGCACTGGCACTCATTTTGTGTAATTCATCCTCAACACAAAACTCTTGCGACTCTTTAGAGAGGGTCGAAAAGGTCAAAATAAGGTCATGAAAATGTACACTTCAACATCAACTTGAGGCAGTTTGAAAAGTAGACCACTTTCAGAAAGAATCTGAAATCTGACCTGCATTTTTGTCGTTTGGTTGCAAACTGACTGTTCTGCAGCATGGAAAGTGGAGAGATGGAGTCTTTATATGGTCCATTTCCATTGGAGCAGAGTATTTTTGGAGGGGACATGAAGTCATGCAAGGGGCAGATGGGAAATGAAGCAGAACGTCGTCACGGGCAGCAGGCGCCGACTGTAGCGGGAATGGAAATAAGGCCGGATACGGACGGACTCGCGGCTCTGCACACGGGCTCAGATAAGCTTCTTGACCTTGGGGCTCTTTGAAATGGTTTCGGCGTCAGGGCCTCACCTTATCTATCTCTCCCCGTCTGTAGAAGCTCTTTCTGACGCACAGGTGCACAGCACGTTATTATCTACTGTTATTAGCAGTTTTGCATGACAAGTATCCTCATGTTGACCGATTGCATTTAACATGACATCGTTTATTTATACTGCGGGGTACTTATCGGATCACTTCGGAGTAGGTAGTGTGTCCGTGAGTACGATGGTAGCACCACCCCTTGTATATCGAATGCAGTGCTCTTCTATACTGCGTTGACTCTTTACGCTTTACATCCCTACAGCTTTAAATCTCACACACCTGCTATGTATGCTGATTTTATCTTTCAAAACGCAGGAAGGAAAAGTAACCGCAAGTTCAAGAGCTAGAACTAGTTTTGTACGGCCGGGATTCAAACTGACAACAACAGGGTTAACTATTATTCTGCGACCCACTTTCAGTGAATGATTGAGAGATAGCTTTTATATGATGTGTGAATCACATCCACTCAAAATCTGAGACTCAAATTAACCATAATCACAATGTGTTCAATTATTCAGTTATGACAGGGTGGACAGGATGATGAATTGGAAGCTGAACTGGGTAAAATAGAAAATACTTTAGAGGAGAAAATGAAATGAATTAAATAACCATATGGCTGAGTTGGGAGCGGCACAGTGATTCTGGCCCACGTCTCAGTTGGGAGAGATGAGGAGTCTGGCAGAGGAAAATAGAGACCAATCCCGCAGGCACAGTCTGGAGAGAGCACAAAAAAGGGAAATCGAACTGGCTACTGTTATGAACTTACGGGCTAGGAGGAAAAACGCAGGTTTTTCAACCTATTCGACCTTAGGAGGAGACTAACGGGGGGATTCAACAGAGTTTTTCAACTTGTTTTAGAAGATTAGCAAAACAACCTATATTTGGGTTGATTTCTGTGAACAGAACAATGAGCCACATGTGGACATTAGCTCACAAAAATTTCTGAACGGATATCAGGATTTATTTTATTTTTTTTTAATGGGAGTTAAAAATGGCTAAAACAGATTGTTGGGACATATGGTGGATTCAGAGAGCCTGTAGATCTTTCCAGACTTGACATGGTGCCATGTATTGGGTAGTTTCTATTGTTTATGTTTTTGTGGATCATAAATTATTGTTGTGTGAATGGTTTAAGTTCTAAAGTTCTTATGGTGCAATTTAAAGTCCTGTGTTGTAAAAACACAAACAATATAATGGACAAAATGCAATGAAAAAAAGGCCAGGAGAATTGCTAGTTTGGCCGAATGATCTATTCTTTTTCTAAAGCAGGCTGAAAGCAAGGTGTAGCCTGTGTTTGACATAAAGGCATGTTGAGAATGTATGGGCCAGGAGGACGACTTGAGACGCCCCTGTTCACATGAACAGCGAATGCTGTGAGCTGAATTCCTCGGACGAAATTCTGACTTATGACCCAGTCATGTGGATTTATGAATCTCATACAGCACATGCCTGTACCATACATCTCAAAGAGATCACAGTGCCCTCTTGTGGTCAGGTTTGGAAGTACGTCATCTGAATTCCCCTTCCCAAAGAATTCTTACAAATGAATTATCTGAGTGTAACAGGCACTATTAGCTAAGTGGCAACAGAAGGAAAAGAGAGGGGAGTAATAAAAATGCTAGTCCTAAAGAACTAATGTCAAGATGAGAGAATCAAAGGGACATGACAAAACAGAATACAGCCCAAAATAAAAATAAGAAAATAAGAGTGGAGATAAACAGTCTTTATAAACTAAACCACATAAGATAAGAAAAATCCATACAACTCAATACATTCTACACTAGGAAACAAGAGAGGGGAGGAATCATATACAAGCAAACAAGCCAAGTCAGAATGCCTTCATTTTATAATCTTGTCTGTATTCAGTATCTCTTGACAGTATAATTTTACCTCAGAACGCCAAATGTTTGATTTTAGCCATCTGTTGGAGGTAATGCTTCATCCTCCTTTTTTATATGTTTGACAAATCAGGTAGCATCGCCAATCTTAGAATTAACTAGCCTTAGCTGCCAAGCAACATTTTTTGCTCTCTGCTGCCACCTGCTGTTCCAGGTATTGAAAGGGGGCTCTTACTGCCTTATGCAGCCCAGGAAAGCAATGCAGGTTATTTATCTGACTCAACAAGTAATCATGAATCATTTTCCATGGATAAAAATGATCTCCCTTTTAAAATGAAATCTGTCAATCTATTGTTGATCAGAAATCTTCATATCATTTTCCTCTGGCTTGTGTTGTGTGAGTGCATCATTTAAACATTTGAAAGAAATGATCGAAATTAGATCATGTGTCGTAGGTTAAGATATCCATCCTCTTTCACCTTTGACCCTCTTTGACTCAATGACATCCCTGTAATTACTGTCTTAATAAGACCCAGTCAATTAACCTCCAGGCTAATGGCTAATGAACAATAAAAAGAGTTGGCTACAAAAAGATAAGTCTACAGGCTTAAATTTAAAACACACACACACACACACACACACACACACACACACACACACACACACACACACACACAGAGATTACAAATAGGCTTACGCAACAAAGCCTATTTTATTTATCAATCAATATAATGGGTGGAGCTGCTGTTTGCTGTCAATCGTCTGAAATGTTTGAACAATAATATCAAAACAATATTTTTTTCAAATGTGAGAGTTACTAGTAGCATATTGTAGCCTGAATAATCCCCGAATAATCTAATTTTTAAAAAATAAATAAATAAATAAATAAAACAAAACTGTACAATAATTTAATAGCAATGATTTACTGTGGCATTTATACATTTAATTGTTGATGTGGTACCAGTCTGCATAAACACAGCGTGATCTGTGAAGAACAGGACAGCGTACCATGAAGGTGGCCTACCAAGCTACCTGGCTAACTTTGGTAAACATACCGAGGGAAAAATATGAAAAGAGGCCGTTTTAGCTCAAGAAATCACAGACAAGAAGTCATTGACTGTTATTGTGTATTTTGAACACATACATATAGATTTAATCAACAAAATTGCCCAATTTTTGACAAAAATGTTATACAAAGATGAAATTAAAAATGAAATATTCTCTAATTATATTCTATAATGTACTGAACTTATCCAGATAGCCAGTGAATCCAGTTCATGGTAAACCACTCAGTGTATTGCGTAAGACAGCAGTTTGAGGTTGGTTCCTTTGATACAGCAGTGAATTTCCGAACGTTAGAATTAATATCCCTGACACAGTATTCTGCTTCAGATGTCTGCTGTCTTGTTGCCATAAAAGTAAAGAGTTGAAATTAAGAAATACCCTATTCTGAATGACTGGGGATAAGAGACCATGCAAAGTTTAACTGGGTAGAAGAAGAAGAAGAAGAAGAAATACGTGGTGCTACTCTCAGTCTTCCCTGGGTGTATGTTCAATTCCTCCTATTGAGAGCAAAAGCTCAGGCAGTCCCCCTCCCAGTAGACTCCTCCACTGCCGCTGTAGTACTTTGATGTACTGGGAATGAGATACAAGTACCCTGCAGCAGGGAATTATGGGTAACAATAAAGCACAGAAAAATGTTAATGCTGAGATATTCTTACTTAAGCTCTGACTCCAGGCAGGGATTCCATTATGGATCCCCTGCTGATACACTGGATTTGATAGGAAACCATCGCGGATTCATTTTAAATGGGCGAGCGTTTCAATTATACATTTTACTGTAGTTCTTCCCCTCCTCAGCATGCGAACCTTCAATTAGCCTTTCTTTTCAAACAAAGGAAATGGGTTCCATTGATGGAAATCCAGCTACTCTCTCAAAGTATAAATGAAGAGTGCGTATCTGAAGCCTCTTTTAACCATGTGCACGTCTTTCATCCACGGTGTAACATCCTTATTAGTCATTTTTAATGTGCATAGACGAAATGTAGTCAGATGGTTGACCTTACGTATAAATAGCATTTTATATGACTTGTTATGCCAAGGAATTTGGTTGGAAATGGTTTGTTCTGTGGTGTGTTTATGAATGTGTCATGCACATGGTAATTTCATTTAGACTTCTATGCAATGCACGTTGCGAAAGCATGACCTTCCTCAAAGTATTACAAACTGAATGTGCACATATGAAAGATTTTTGGATTTTAGGCTGGAGGAACATACTTGAAACTGTAATATTCTAACATCATTCATTCATGAGTCATTTCTGACTCACTGACTGACCTGATCCAGCAGTGACATGCATTACCACTAGAGGGCAGTAGCAAGCAGTTCCTGTGAAAACGGTAATCTTGTTGTCAGATTTCTCTGCTCCTGTGCTTTAATGCAGTCCCTGGGAAGGAGCAGAACACCTGCATGAAACTTACCTGAAGATCGCTGAATCCATACACCGCTCAGCCAGCTCAGATGAAGCTAGCTGAACTAACAGCTAATTCACCAAACACAGAACTCAGGCCATGAGACAGTGCCTGACAGTGAAACCATTATATTTGGACAACATAAAGCAGATTCTACAGTGTAGACAAAGTAAAGTAATTACTACCAAATCCCCACATTCAGCCTGCTCTACAGTACACAGCATCAGTATGTAATTACATTTTATTGGATTATAAAAATGTAACCACATTTTTTTGCTTCATCTGTGAAAATAATGACCAAATAAACACAAGTAATATAATTCCCCTTTTACATCTGGTACAGATTTAACTTTCCAAAAGCTGTGATGCATACAGTGGAAAATATTTTTCTTTCTGGAACTGAAAAACCGATACAAACTTTATTTGTATAGATAAGAAATTAATGTACACATTTTTCAAAAACGCCAACCTTAATATCAACATTTTCTACAATTTTCTTATCAAATCACTTTTCAGGAGGAGATCATTTTGAAACACTATTAATGATGTACAAACATTCATATCTCTTTGAAATATTCGATATTGAAAGCTAATTTGGCTGTTAGGGTGCATTGCTCCTGCAAATGAATGTAATTCGATTTGCCTCTGAGATATATCCAGAAGAATGAAGCTTTCGAGCATATACAACATCAAAGCTACTTACCATTTGAGAATGCTCCATGTCTTTGCTTCATCTTAAAGTATGAGGACAGGACTTACTGTGGACCTTTCTGTTGAGGAAAATTCTGCAGGACACTCACAGAGAAACTAATGAGAGGGGGCAGCTTTAGTGGGGGCTTATGTCTGTCCTGGGTACATGGTGTTTCTGTCAAGATCTGGGCCGCTATCCCAATGCTACTGTCACCCAGGGTCAAAGGCAAAGGGCAGCTTTATCCAAATTCTGCAACCTGTCTGCAGTGCGTCTTGTCAACAACTGCTTATATCATCCTCACATGCTGCTTCTCTCTCTCAGCAGATGTGCAAAACCACAATACAAGCGTTTATGACAGCTTAGAACTTACATTGTTAAACAGTTTACAATGCCTACACTTGAGGCAAAAGCTTAAACGACTTGCAATTAGCGATGGCTGCTTGTTTTACAATCCTAGATGCTTTGTCATGTTTATATTGGCTGGGTTTCCGCTCTCAAAACTGGTGGAGTGTGCTGGCTGACTGACTGACATCGTTTGCAGAGTCATTACCCCGCTGCTCCCTCTCTGAGAGTCACAGCGTGGACGTAATAGGTGCTGCTCTGCGTTCTCTCTCCGGGAAGGCGTTTAGACGTTTAGGTCCCTGCAGAAAGCCGTTTAGTCAGGCCTGCCCAGGCTGCCAAACCGGCGGCGGAGGAGTTTTAATAATAGATGAAGTCTATGTTCTTCTGCGGAGCAGTTCTTCATTAGAACAGTCCTTTTTCTTGAGTCGTTGACTCCCCCCGATAACGAGCGTGTCTTCCCTCATTACGGTCTTGAGAGGGGATGCTGATGTAGGCGAGGACCCTGCTCTCCCCTGCTGATCGTGGTGATAGAGACAACGAGGCAAATCACTGCATAGTCAAAGCCCAATACCTTATTCCTCCAAAATTTGGGTTCCACAATTATATGGATATCGCTTAGACTCAGGTACTCCCATATCAGTATAAGGGAATAAGATCTTGACTTTACTGGGAATGCAGTATATTATAATGTACACACTATATTAAACAGTGTTATATGGGGGTGCTGGAGATGAAGTTGGGAGTTTGCTGAGAGAATACAGAGATGCTGCTTATAAGTGCTTTATTAAGCCATTATACAATGCTAATAAAGTTGTACTAATTGAACTGTACAGGGTTACACTTAATATGAAGTGCAACCAATTATGTGGGGACCTCTGGGAGGACAGGGGTCAAAGGTCGCCTTCCTTGTGTTTTAATGGCTGGGGCTCAAGATTCAAGCCTTTCGGTGGGGTTGTTTGTTCCATTTGTAAAACAGCAACCCTGTAATCACTCTTCCTCCCTCATTCACTGCACAGAACTCCTTGTTTCGAGGGATGGGGTGTAGTGTGGCTATTTTACCACAGGGGGGTGTATGTCTACACTAAGGATGAGAAGGTAACATCTATGGGTTGGAGTCTGAAGTGAGAATCAATTGATGGGGGCTTCCTCAAGTTAATTTATGTAACAGTGTCTGTTTTCATTGCCAATGCAGTTCTTAATCTTGAACCTTAGCGACCAATTTGTCAGTTTATTTTCCAAAAATGACCTGTGTGTTTTGTTGAGATTATAGTCAAGAGTCTTAGCGGATGCATTGTGGCTTATTCTCAGTTTGCAAGCAGAGATTAATTGTTTTATACCTCCATCTTGTGGCCATATTTTGTAACTGTATGTGGATTGATTTTTTTATATAGGCCAAATTTTCCTCTGAAAACCAAGAATGTTTTCAGCATACCTTTTCTATTTACATAAAGTAGGAATAAAATGGAACCTTAAATGTAAAGCACACTGTTAAACTTAATTGTTTAAATTAACATTGCATTGTGAACGTATTTATCATTTGCAAAGATTTAAAAAAAGGTTGAATTTCTGCTTGCTGTATAGGATTATATTATAAACTGCAACACTATGCTATACTTTCCTCAAATGGCTGCCACTTGGCTTAGATACTGTAAGATTCAAGATCCTTGAAAATACTTCTCCTTACAAACTAAATTAACAATAAATATCATCAAACATTTGGATCTCTGAAATGTTCTCCTCAAATCAGTCACACTTCAAAGTAATTAATCAATTAAGTCATTTACACTCTGGATGCAACATGAAAACATTAATCAGATTAATCATGAAAAACTGCAGTGATATACAGGCCTCAGGCACTGGTTAAAAGCTAATAGTAGAGTACAAATGACACATATTGACCCGTGTGCAGTGATAAACAGGTGTATTGTAAGTGAAAGCAGTATCCATGGACACAAAAAAGCATCAGCATGCTAGATTATGTGTCAGTACAGGGTCTTACCGTGTCTCTCTGAGGACTTGCGTGTCGGGCAATGTTTTCCAATTTTGGAATATTCCATTAGCTAATCATGGCAGGGAGTCTGCAGGAGTGAGTCACGGCTGTCTTCGCCCACCAGGGGGCATGGCATTTAGGGTTCTTCAATTCACTTCTGTATTAACTACTCCCTCAACTTTAGAAGACATTCTCAAGCCGTCACTAATGAAATATCATCCATCTCCTGTAATCAGCACTAACCCTCCTGTAGTACTGTGTGGGCTATAGTGTTGACTTGTGGTGGATTGAATGGTTTATGAAGACATTATGCAGTGCCAACTCTCCAGGAGTACCATGCAGACTGTAGTGTTTGCTTGTTTTGTTGGCTCATAGATTGAATGCTGTATTAAGTCATTGTGCAATGCTAACTCTCCTATAGTACCATGTATTCTGTAGCGTTAGCTTGTGGTTTGAGTGCTAACAGCTGTAACTAGTGAAGAAAAAAACATCTACTCTGGTCATGTAGTACTGTGGGCTGCAGTGTTAAGTTATTTTAGGATTGAATTTGTTCAGTTTCAGTGATAATTGTGAGAAAAGTGAAGGTGACAAGGGGTGCAACTATCAATTGTAATTTATAGAAAAAAATTGGAATATGCTTTTTAAAACTAAAAAGTATACATGCTCTAAATGTTTCTACATTACCTATAGACAGGATAGTGATGGAAGCACTCCATGAAATGGGTTCTCCTTGACCTGATCAACCCAAAAGACCACATGGTAAACAACATTATTGAACATCTCTGTATTTATTTTCATCAGAACATCATTTTAATAATTGTCGCAGTGTTTTTCATAACTTTTTAAAAGATCATGACTCATCCGATAGTTTATAAATTATTTCATCAAAGTTGTTTGTAAAAAAAATTAAAGATAATTACTGAACTAAAGCATCTATGATATTCGAATAGTCTTTTATAATAATAATAATAATCATAATAATAATAATAATAATAATAATATCTCTATATGCCCTTTACTTGTTTTCAGACACACTTGATTTTAAGGGCCTGTTTATACTGTTAACAAATGAGTAATTTTATGAATTATTGCTTTCATATGAAGCATCTACTTAACGCCAATTTGCTATTGACATACTAACATTAACATGTGAAAAATTACATGGCAACATACATATAAATATAAAGTCCATGAAATGACATACAGTTCTTGCTAATATGCTTTCACCATTTAGAAAGATGCAATCAAAGATAGGGCTTCTTAATTACCTGTTTTTCTAATTGGTGCGTGAAGATTATGACGCTGAATCGGTTAAGTCGTGATTCTGTTTTTTTTACTCATCAATTGACGTTACAAGCTGGCCCTTAAAATGAAGTATGGCCCTTTGCAAACGTTCGCTGCACACGCCTTTCTCTGAGAGGCCAAAGATCTGAGGACGACCATACCGGCCGGCTGATTTCAACACGTGTCGACAGAAATGTTGCGTCCAGTGACTGAGAACGTTTTCACACGCAAAGAAAAATGCAAGAAATGGTCTGAAGTTGACAATCGTATACATGAGGCCTCATGACATTTTCATAACAAAAAGACGGGAGTCAGAACTGCATAGATCCAAAGGATTTATAAAATAACAGTAAAAAAATCCTGAAATTTCTTTGACACTGAAAATATTGAAGGCGATCTACGCTCATGGCTCTCTTTTTTTGTAAATACATGGGGCAGAAAATTGCAAAAGCAAAACATAAATTTGATAGTATTTTGTCATTTGAATTAAGTAGGCATTAGATTATTTACATTCCCTTGTGGCATGTGTCAAAATTTAATTGCTGTATATTCAAGCAATGCAATGTAACAGCGATAGACTGTTTTATCTCAAAACCATCTTTAAATTATTATTTCATACATTTATTTGAATAAATCCAATATAGATTGTGTCATAATAAAACAGCATGCACTCTTCGACAAGGGCATGGAAAGCGAATGCCTCCTTAATTAAAACATATTTCATATGGTCTACAGGCTTTTGTTTTGTGAATTAGAAATATATGTTTTGACCTCCATGTGCATGGAAGTAATCACCTAGCTTTTTGTTTCATAATTAAACATTGACCCATTCCGTTCTGGATGGTACAGATTCATATCTATGAAGTGGAACCTGTGGCCTAAGGCTTATAGCTACATTCTGCTACCATGCCACTCTCAGTGTGTGATTGAGTATTTCCACACATATTTCTTCAGATTCACTTGCCTGTGTGATGTAACTGATATGTGTGTAGACACTGATCAGATTTGAACCCTTGGGAAAAGCGGCTGAAGCTTGCATGTCAAGGATGAGGATGCAGAGCTGGATAGCAGAGACTATGGGAACACTGCACAGGCTGTAAAGCGGGGATGTTGACCTCCAGCCATTTTAGGCCTTGGAAACCAGGTTAAACGGACACTATGGCCTATGAGTGATTTCAGTCAATCAACTGAAGGGCTGAAAAACACCAAAAACCAGCAGACACTGGCCTTCCAGGACCTGAGTTTGTCAACACTACCCTGAAGGGTGGCCCTTCAGATGGATGAACTTAATAAAAAAAAACACATTAAATTATTTTGGTAAAATTAAAGAACACCCACAATGAACCTTTAATTATACATATATTTTGTCAAAGTGTTAACATTGTATTATAATTTTTATCAGTTTTTCAAGGATGTGTGTAGTGCCTAAAATGCTAAAATGTAGCCTGGCTAAATAAGTGACAGTGGAAAATGGGCTTGTTAACAAAAGCCTAACATTAAAACTGAACTGGCCTTTACCCAATGGCATACATATAGTGTATATGCACACAGTAGAACTGTTTAGATTGCACTGAGGATTAAATGATTATTTAGTGATTATTTTTGAGTTGGAAAATTTGCAGAACACAGAAAAGTATTCAGAGCGTGTCAGCCTCCTTTTAAGCCCCACCCTCTCCCATTCATCAGGACCTGGGATCAGTATGATGTTCACAACAGATCCATCCAAAATCTCAACACCCTTCAATCCTACCCCTACATTTTATTCAGGTCAAAGGGCAGCTGCCAAGGACAAAAAGTAGCTAAAGCATTCCTTCCCATGTGAAAGCATTGTTTTGGGTCGCCTTGCTAAGTTTTTGATGAATCATCTGAACCAATTGTGAAATAGTTTACTTAGTTTTGTTGAACTTTTCTAAATCTAGATAAAGACATTCTCTTTTCATTTTGAGTTCCCTAGAAATGTGATTTACAGACTTGACTGAATCTTAAGACCAAAGGTTATGAATGTATGTATAGATAAGAGGATATGCATTATATTGCGTTTCTCTTGTAATGTTTTCCAAAAAATACAGCACACAAAGGGGTTTCTGATTTCAAAAACATGTGATATCTATTCTGCTATCTTTCTTACAGAACACAGATCTTATCTCATTTTCATTTGACAGAATTAACAGTCTTGAAAGAAAGCTTTCCGACTACAGTTGTTAATATAACCTGTTACGACGGGTGTATTTCTGAAATTATTTCTCTGGATGCTTATCAAATGTTAATGAAAACCCACGATAAGCTAATCTGGTCAAGATTGTCTGTTAAATCAATAAATGATAATTATTTTAATTAATTTGGCCAATTAATAAATTAGTTGTGTACCAACACACACAATTTGCATATTCAAAATTTTGGTCCATGGCTAAGCTATACAGTTAATGTGAATATGTTTAATGTAAATTATTATGTAATTTTCTCATCTTGCTCTATATTGTGGTTCTCATCTGCAATTGTGTGATGGATTATATGAATCTGGCTGGTCAACACACCTGCACAGCAGTTCAAATCGCTATCTTCTTCATCTACATTGGAGATCAGAGTGAATGTCCAGTTTCGCAGAGATTCATTCTGATCATTCATTCTGCTGCGACCTACTCCGCGTCTCTGTTTTTGCACACATTAGCGTGAGATCGAAGAAACCCACTTTAAGCCATCCAGAACAGCACTTCTGGAAGCTCCAGAGTCACACCGACCAACCAACGACAGAGGGGAGAAAGCCTTTCCATCCTGTAAGCAGGCGCGTCAAACTCCAGTCCTGGAGGGCCACAGTGTTTGCAAGTCGCATCCTTTCAATCAGCAGCCATTTTAAGCCTCGGAAACCAGGTGTGCAGACTCCACAGCCAATCAGTGATTTACATGAATCAATTAATTGCTGAAACACACTGAAAACCAGCAGACGCCATGTCCTCCAGGAGCTGTGTTTGACACCGCCGTCGTGAAGCAAAAAGATGATGAATACAGGACCTCCGGTCATGACATCAAAAATGAATTTGCTTCAGTATTGTTGCACTGTTGGGGGTGGGGTGAAGGACAGGGTATTACTTAACCTCAGACCGTATGGCAGATGCATTTTTCACCCCTGACAGGATCTGGGCCGTTCAAGGAAACGCTCACGTTCTTCAGACGTTGTTGGGAGGGATAAAAAATGTTGAACCAAAGGAGCAATTCTGTAAATATAACCAAGGGAGTCATTTTGTGAGCCAGTACTGGGGCACTTCTGTACTGTGATTGGCTACAAAATGTTGATCATGACCATGAAAAAGTGTAGCATTTTTCTTCAATCAACAAAAATATTGCTCATCTGCTTTCAAATCTTATTTTTGTTGGCCTACTTTAAGTTTTGTATGTTATGAAGCTAAAAATGGCTATTTAGTTGCTATTTATGTAAAACTTGTTGCCAAACAAGTCAAAAACAATTTCAAATGGCAGTCGGCCCTAAGTTCTATAAAGTTATATTGTGCAGAAGTAACACACGTTCTACTAAAGCAAACATAACTCATACTGCAACAGGAAAAAAGTCATTAATCTTGCCATGTTTCCATTTGAATGTACTGTTGCTGATTTAATTGATGGATTCCGTGGGCCTAACAATGTGCACGTCCATGGAACATACACGCATCTAGCTGTTGTGACATCGCAGCTTTGGTACTTTCCACAGCCATACTTCTAGCGGAAACGGAAGGAACATGTAGCGGAAATTCAGCCCTTTTTAACTCCTTCCGTTTACTCAAGCTGTGTAACCGTATCGGCCCCCTCACACTTTGCCTATGGTTATGGTTAGGGCTAGGTTAAGGGTTAGCGGACCTCAGCCGTGGTTGTTTCACTGCAGACATGAGCCGTCATCTGAAAATCCTACTTTTTTCGACTGAGATGTCTTAAACTTCATTCTTGCAGATGTCCAAAGTAAGGTGTGTGTATACATGCATCCTCTTGTGTGTAAATGTCTTGTAAGCCCTTTTTATCAATGCAAGATTCTTAAAAGAAAAACAAATCCTTAGGAACCATTTAAACCAATCAGATAATGACTTGCTTCCATCTAGTTCTTTGTTTTTTGATCGATTCTTTACACAGGTATGAATGAAACAACATTTTAAACTGGACCTATTTGTTATTAATGGGATATGATATTGACATTATATATCACATCTATAATACTTGGCTAGAATTCCAATCAGAGGCCAGTGTTGAATTTTCAAGTAATAGCTGACTTGGTCTGAGAATGAGAGAGCTCCCATCTTTTTGTCATAAAGAGGTAAACTGAGTTTGAATGGATGGGTACACCATGGAGACCTTCACATACAAATATACAAGGGAAAACAACCCAGACCTGTTTGGAAAATTTTGAAAGGATAAAAATAAACGTGCAGTGTCGATCCACTGACTATAAAAGGGACAAGAATGGGGGGTGTCTGAATCATTACCTCATACTAGTTCCCATCATGCACCAGCTGCAGCATTAGTCTGCATTCTGACATGATTTCCTGTTTCACCACGATTTTTAGATCCCTTTGCTGCAATGCGTGGTGCCACAGGAAGTGATGTCATGCACGTGGATACTCATTCTTACAGGTGAGTATGCAAAGTGATGCATGTGCTTGAGTTTGCGTGCATTTAACGCATAACTGTCAATTGTTTCGGCTACGCAGCATAGTTTATGTGAACCATCGTTTTGTGTGTGCATGTGTTTTTTTTCAAATGTACAAAACAAACAAAAAAAAAACTTGGAATGGGAACACAAATACAAATACATGCACATACAAAGACCTTTGCCTACAGATTTACTTCCTCTGGCATATCCCATTACCACCCTCTTTTTACCCAAATACATTATAACAAACAAAACAAGCAAAGATTTAAGTAAAAAAAATAAAATCCAGTAGCAATCTAGTGCAAAAGAAAGTCAGACTGTTTCAATGCAATGTAGAAAATGCTGTGAGAGAACTCAGTTCTAAAGAAGCCATTTTTTGTTAACTCCACAAGGGGCGGCAACGTTGGTTTGTTTGTCTTATTTGTGTTAATGCGTCTTTGTTTGCTTATCTCGCCCTCACCCCTGTGTCCTGTTTCGTTATCCAGAAGGCTGTGCAGATGTGACCTCCCGTGGTCATGTTTCCTGGTGGAGCTGCTCAGGTGGGCGGGGTCTCATTGCTCAGCTCTGTGGTGGTGGTGGCTGGGAGTTTGGTGCGGAGCGATCGATGTGTTCGCTCCCGAGCGGAGTGCGAGTGTGAGCGTGTGCGAGCGTCCCCCTCACTCCTCGCTGGCGGAGCTCTCCTCCGCATGGGAGAGGGGCCCGAGGTCCAGCCCTGTTTCGGAGGTCTGTGTGACAGTCAAAGTGACGACAGTGTGTAAGAGGACCAGGACCAGCACGCACAACTTGAGCCTGCTGCTACCGCACAGTCTGGCCGCCGCCGAGGCCGTGACGGACGTCCGGCGGTGACAAGAGGGGTGAGTCCTTCTGAGCGTCCCCCCGGATTGGCTGTCAGGCCTGAAGTCCCATCGGACATCGCAGCACTCTGTCCCCACATTGGCTGCATGGTTTTCTAAAAGCCCTGAAAGAACCATGTATAAAAAGAAGGTCAAAAGTGTGCTTACCCATTATTATTTAACCTTTATTTAACCAGGTTTGTGTCTTGAGATATAAAATTACTTTTGTAAGACAGACTTGGTCACGACAGAGGCTGAAATGATCATTACAGACAATGAATGTCACACATGACTGACATGTGTCAAACTGTGAATTAAGAAAAAAAAACAACAGGACATGGAAACTTAAAGAAGAAACTAATGAAAAACAAGAAATACGGCAATCATAGTACTGTCACAGTCCCCAGTGATATAAATTTCCGGACTTTGACCCAAGCTTTAAGTTAATTTAAAGCAATAAATTCATTTAAAGTCATGAGTGAAGAGCATTTTCATAAAAGGTGTGTTCAAAGACACCGTGGAAGGACAAGCGACTGCTGCGGCCAGAAACGACGGTTAACTGGCAGTAGTGGCCGCGATTTTTCATTTTTTTAATGCATTTCTGTAGGATTAACAGGTCTGTGTGTAAACACTGATGTAAATGAGGACTCAAACGAAGCTGTTAAAATCTCACAAAGGGATCCATTAAATCGTTAATGTATAAGTAATTAAGTGGGATGAAAAGCACTGGTAATTACACCTTTGACATGCTTGAAATTTTAATTGGTTTCATTGAAACGTAACATTTGCCTATCCGTAGTCAGGACTGGGTTCAACCAACGCGGCATCCGACAGGGCGTCTACAGCGCTCCACGTGAGACTTTACGTTAAATGGTATCCTTAACTGGGATTACGGTATGATCTTAAGCCTGAAAATCATTGCTAGCCTGCCGCTCCGGAGCCCCTCCCCCTCCTGGTCACCCGGGTAATGAAACCTGACTGTGGTTCTGGGCGCTGACATCGCTGCTGCAGTTTCTTTACCGAACACTAGATGGCGATGTTAACAAGTTAAATCTGAAAGTCAAAATGAACCGCTTCCTGTGCGGGTTTTGGGATTAACACCATCGATGAGCACCTGTACATATGAAACTGGGACTTCCTCCGTGGATGAGGTCATCGTTGTCCGGCAGTATGAACGGGCACCTCTGCTGGACCTCCAGACAGTATTGCTTGCAAGGGATCTTGTTGCTGCAGTGCATCTGTGTCATCTGGAAGTACTGGGAGCACAGCCACGGCTTGTAGACGGCCTGACAGAGACAAAGGACTCAGCTTACAGTGGTTCATACGGCACCAGGGCCTTTTTAACATTCTGTTCTACGCACACACTTGCATTCTGTTCCGTTACATACATATATTCTGCACACATACTGTATACACACACATATTCTGTAGACAAACTGGATGCACACACATACACACAC
Source organism: Albula goreensis (assembly GCA_022829145.1). NCBI lineage: Eukaryota > Metazoa > Chordata > Actinopteri > Albuliformes > Albulidae > Albula > Albula goreensis. Next base: position 36,154,146 of record CM040745.1, read on the forward strand.
ATTCTGTTACATACATACAAAGTATATACACACCCCATATAAACATGCACACCATATATACACATACTGTACATACATTCTCTACCACAAACACACATCATTATATATATATGTACACACACACTGCATTCATACTTAATATACACATCCTGTATGCAAGCATGCCACACACTGTGCAGGCACACAAACATCCAATATTTTGATATTACTTCTGGCAATCTGTACTACCGCCCAACTAAAATGATTAAATGAATACACAGATATACAAGTCCCCCTGGGTCAAAACAAAGCCATATGTTCTTATGTAATCATAAAGCTTAGAGATAGACTTCTGTTCCAGCAGGTAAAGGGCTTTGGCTTTTGTTCTACACTGGCTCACTATAAAACAGCTGAAAACAAGCTGATTTTTTTCCCAGAAATGGCCAATGAATTCCTCTAACATGAATACACAAAGCCCCCTCAGACTCAATCTCTATTTTGCTTGAGATATCTTGTACTTCTGTTATTTTCACAGGGAATTACTTGAGAGAGTCAAAATGTTCAGAGAAACTGTCCCTACTACTGATGCAGAGGGATTTGGAACCTTGCACACGGTGTCTTGTACGGTGAATCTTTTTCACTTGGAATTTTTTTGACATTGTCACTTATGAAACTATTTCCTGCCACGTGTAATGGCGACCATTAGTTGTCTTATCTTCATCTACATACTTCAATATCAGATGACAGCCTGTATTGAGTTTGCATTAATTCAAGATGGCTTGAGTCTGATGTAATTAACAGATAGCCAATGACAGTTTTGCATCTTAATTGGAGGCTTATGATTGGTGACTGTAATAAGATATCTATTTTCATTATTTATGCTTGACCTTTATTGACCCATTTGAGATCAGATGATGAACAAATTCATGGATAAAGACTAATTGTATTCACTTGCACCGATTTAGAGTATTTATACCAAAACCACCATTGAATCCACACTGAGGAAGGCACTATAAATATATATATATATATATATATATATATATATATATATATATATATATATATATATATACACACACACACACACACACACATATATGCCTGATTGGCCAGAGGTGGCGCTGTTGCACATTAAGCATGGGACTGCCCACACCCTCCCTGTCTCCATAGACAATGCTTATGACCAAGTTTGATCTATGGGGGCCACACCATCAGAGCTGGACCTGCCCTACAAAGACGTGTGTTTTTATACACATGCCTAAATTATGTCATAAAACGAAACTGCGATAACACTCCATAAAAGCTGTCCTTTTGTTTATGCAATCAAGCTATTTGAGCAGCTTTTAAAAGTGGATCTACACGCTATATCCATCAGTGTTGGTACCAATATGATGATCTACTGACTCTGGACCAAGAATCTAAATACAACGACACCATTTCAACATGGACACATGTAAGGACTACCCACAACCATTTCTCATAGGAAACAGAGCTGACCACTGGTTAAACATGGAACCACAACTAGTGCTAGAGATTTCATTCTGTATCATGTAACACAGTTTTGATAACTCTTACTTATGAAAAATTTTCAGTACCACTACTGTATTTCTACAAATAACTGATAATTTTGAAGATGCCTGAGATTCCATCATCATTGCGTAACTTCAATGCATGATCCAACAAGCACACAATTATTGCAACTGCACAGCACTGAGTTTGTAGAAAACAACAGTTTTGTAGCAATGCCTGTATACCATATCTGTGTTCTTATCACCCTCAAATAATAATTTTCATGCCACATAATAAATAGGTATAATCCATACTTCATTGTCTGTTATGAACGCTTCAAATTTGTACCAATCCTAACAAAATCCGAGAATGCATTTTTGTTTCTTAATTTCCACAGTGTGACATACATGAAAAAAGGTTCTGATTAGCTTGGAAAGATCCATCTTCTCACTACCTAATTTCATCAGACTAGCAACTTCCTGGTTTTTAAACCGGTTCTTGGTTCTGTCACCAGGGATGAGAACTCAGTACAGAACGGGTCAACTTGAGCTCCATCTGCTTTCCTTTAAACTCATATTACAATGTTCTGCTGCATTATCTACTGCAGTTCTGCCCCAATCTGCCAGCCTTACTTTCCTCCGGTGTCCTTATTTGCCCTCTGCATAGTTAGAAAAATGACTGTTATTTGGAATTCAGACATGCAGCAATGGATTATGGGAAGCCTGTAGAAGGAAAACACAAATTAATAGCTTTTCTCCCCGGCTCCTCATGTTGGCCACTAAATGACATTATATAATTTGCATTGACCGTATCCATGTTTACTTATTATACCGGTATAGGCGGGGGCTTCCCTTTGTCTTGCGGCTACGTTATGAAAGTGCATTGCGGAGCACCAACTCCTTCTTTAACTGGCGCGGGCTTCTGTTTAGTACGATATCCTGTCATTCAATCGGGTACATAATTTGGTCCAAAACGACTGATATAATTACGAGCGCAATGAATAATTTGTCTGTCTGGGACATTTGCCTAAAGCCAGTGTCGTGTCTCACCACAGAGTATGTAATCATAGATCATGTCTTTTTTCTTAGGAGCTGAATTATTGATGTGGCATTAGGCAAAGTGGAGCCTTTCAAACACATTCCTATTTAGCCGAAGTCTGCTTCCGAACATCCCGTTTCCATTTTCTTTGTGAAGTTATTTGATTTAGTGGCGCGAATCCTCGGCAGTCGCAGCTAAGAGCTCACAGCCCGGCCGTGGCTGGGGATGGCTCCGCTAAGGCGAAGCAGGTTGTCCCAGGTCGATGCGATTAGCGCACCGAAAAATAAATCTGCTCTGGTTTTTGTAATGCTGTCATGTCAGCTAAGAAGGCATACATCTGTTTAGGGTCTTTTAATGCCATTTTTGTAATGACAGGTCAGTTTACTAATCCAATGGAGTTAATACCAGAGTGAAGACAGCACTGTAACATTTACACTGAAACTACCTCCTTAAATATGGATGCTTGCATATGATAAACTGCAAATATTAAATCAGGGGTAGGTTTACCCTGTTACAGTATCAGCAGCAATTAACCAGTTACCCCAAGTGTAGAAGCAGGAGCCAGGAGACTCCTTTGCTCAGACTCTATCAGTAATACACAGATATAGCAATGACCTGAACTCTGCCATTGATTATCGGGGTCTGAGTTCCATTACAAAGAATGCAAAACAAAAAATTTGTCTATATTCTCAACAATAATAGTTCATTTCAAGTCTGTTGTGTAATTATAACAATGCTATGTAATCCCACAGCTACACAAATGTTTATTGGAGATATGTATAGTCATATTATGTGTGTCTGTGTGAATGTGTGTCGATATGCTTGTAGGTGCGTGTGTTTGTGTGTGCGTGTTTTCTTTGAATTTCCAATGTTTTCTTACCCAGATTGCGGTAACGTCAAAGTGGCATTTGATTTTGTGCGCGGTGACATTAATCCTAAAGTAATTTGCCATGGCACATTGCCGTACCGTCCCGCACCTGACAGAGGATGAAGGGAACTCCTCTAGATCTATAAAGATTACTGCTCTGCTATCACAAACAAATTGCACGGAAAACAAAAGCTGTCAGTATCGTGAATGTCACGTCACTCTTGTGCGCCTCTAATCTGTGACATGGCTGGTGTTTTCTTCCGTTAAACCCTGCAATATTTCTTGAAAAATGAATTATTTCCTCGAATGTGGAAAAACAGCTCAACGTCAAACCTTTCATTGAGAAACTGTGACAGTTGGTAATGAATATTTTAGGGGATGAAGTCTATGGTGTTTTGCCCCTCATGGTGACAAATTCAAGAAAGAATATAATGCAGGAATCAAGAAAGTGTGACCCTTACTTCAATCAGAAAACCTCAGAAGGAAACAGTACTATCAGGGTTACAGTGAACCATCTCCCAAAATTATACACTTCCAACAGATTCAGCTTGGTGTTCCAAAGCAACGTCTTTTACATGTGTATCCAACTAGCTTTGCTGATGGAAAGAGGAGCAGTATTTCCACTGGTGTAAATACAATGTTACTAGCTTACTTTTATACACATACAAAAAGCTTGAAGTTTACATAACCTGTTTTAATTTTACAGTTGTACTGTAACATATCTCCACCAATAATAAGTACAGAAAACACCAGTGGTTTTCCTCCTCTATCACCGAGACATGTCACAGACAATGCTACACAATCATTGTTAAAGAAAGGTAGCTATGTGGCGTCTATTTACTGATACCGTTGCGGGGCTCATAATTTATCAAGCACATTACACAACACTGTTACCGCACTAAATCATCTAGGTGGCTTTTGTAAAGGCTCCAGATAGATGCTCGTTTATTGACACCTTGATCCTCCGGCTGCACTGCCAGCTTGGCCTCTAGGTGGCACCATAACTCAGGTCAGTCGTTCATGATGATACTTCCTGTTGATGTCTGTCCTGCATTGGGTGGTAACTCATTCATAATAGCAATGCCATTGCTGATTTCTCTGTATCTTTTGTTGAAGCTTGTGAATGCATACCGATGTCCTGAGTTTTCATGTATAATTATATGCAGTGGTAACTGATTAGGTGAGTCTGCTATATGAGGTATACTGTGACTACAAACCCCATATGTATTAATAGTATTAAGGCTAACAGAGGGTATACTGTCTGAGGAAGTGGGCATATTGAAATTCCAAAGCTCACTTGTGTATGCTCAGGATTACACCACTGACTACATGAGACTTTAAACAGCGGCAGCACCACGGTATAGAAATAAAGAGCAACAGGATGTTGGCTGAAGTCATATTTGTTGTGTAATAATGTGGTAATTACATTAGTGTTGTTTGTGATGTTGACCGAAGGGACGGCGTTTAGCGTAGCGCTGCTGGCCCATGGTGATGCAGTGCGCGGTAATAGCGGCGGCCTGACCTTGCTTTAGTTTGGCCTACTTACAGAGCTGAGAGCTTAGGGGCCACACGGTGCACCAGAGATCAGTATCTGTCACTGAGCGATGATAAATTACCACATTGTGTGGGAGAGACAGAGAGAGAGAGAGAGAAGGAGAACGGGAGAGAGAAAAAGGGATAAAAGAGCTGAAGGAGGGAGGTGAGTTTTAACCCACTTTTACTGGCATGTTGAAACAGACCTCACAGACCATTAGATACACAAAACCAAACCATACAACACAAACCAAACCAAAGACAGAGATGGAAGTAGAGAGAGAGATGGAGAAGGGGAGAGAGAAAAACAGATGAGAGAACTGAAGGAGAGAGAGATTAGAGGGATAATAGGAAGGAAATAAATAGAGATGGAAGGAAAGAGTTAATTACTTTTCCTGAATTTCTGTGCAGTCATCCCTATAATTCACCTGTCTTACGACCAGCGAGATTTAACTCCATGCAAGGAGCAGACCAGTTTCAGCATATGCCAGCTGTATTAGGGTTGGTCGAGAAGCTAAAAAATGTCATGAATAATACAAGTGTTTAAATTAGCTAAATCCTCCAAGCCTAGAGTTATTTCCCATGTTTTGGTCAAACATGCACACTGAGTGAAATGGCACTAATGACCTTCCTGTAAGGTTGTTACAGCAGACATCCTACAGCAGAATCTCAGTACCTTAACATTTGATACGATCAACTAAAAATACCTCACCTTCCACAAGAATCTATTATTCCCCAACAGCAATTCCTTCCTGTCAACTAAGAACATTTCTTGAACTATTCTAAAAATTGTCTGTTCCACAACTATTACGATTTCCAAGATTACTGTAGAACTATATCTAATCTAAGTAACAATTCGGAACAATAACGGACACAAATTCTTAAAACTGCATAATTTTCAGATAAGAACATTGTATCGTTAGGAACAAACTATATTTCTGACATATTCATATTTCAGAGACTCTGCATGTGCTCAGAAAGTTTATTTCTCTTTCTTCTTTCCTACGTTCTTCCCTCTGCACTCTGTTTCTCATACCTTCTTCATTACCTGGACTCTCCTTGTAGATTTCACTATTTCACTGTAATTAAGCTAATAATATCATAATTGGCTGAGGGCTTTTCTCAGCCTCTCGTGCTGTGATTGAGCGGTCTGAAGTGCCTCGTTAGTAATCTGTCTTGTTTCAGCTTCTCATCTCTGGACGGGTGTTCCTAATCTGCTGAATCAGCTGACTCAAACCTACAGTGAACCCCAAGAAATATTTTCTTCAGCCATGAATCTTAACCAATGCTTGTGGGTGGGGGGTGGGTGCTGCTCTCCGTTTAAGCACATTTTTATATAGGGCCTAAATAAGGGTTGAGGCAGTCACTGCAGTTGGGTAATGGGCATCAACAGTGACGTCACTTTTGGTAAAGTGCTAGTCTCAATTTAAAAAAAAGGGGAACAAGAGTGAAATAACAGGAATATAAACCTGCAATATTTCTGAGGTGCTCCTTTCTAAACTTTTCACACCTGCCCAAAAGAGATTCATTGCATGCCATGGATCTTAAGATTTCAGATCTATCCCGTGTTATTGGCCATACCTGCATATAAAAACAGGTGAGGGAAATATGCAGGACAGTGTAGATTTTCTTTGATCCCTGTGTAAATACAACTCATATTCACCACATACTGTATGTACACTACTCACCTCTTATCTCTGCCTCAAGTTGTTTTTGCCCATATTTCTCTTAAGTATTCGGTAACGCTGAAATGCAACATGTGCAGTCTCAATGAAGGCCGAGAGATATGGTAAACATTTTTCCCTTTGGGAAGTAATTGGATTTAAAGAACACTTAATTTTCGCATTCATACTCAAACGTCACAGTGGCAAAAGGTCAAAAGGTGAAAGCAGGTGAATCCCTGGATGCTGTCTTGTAAATGAACTGTGGATAGGCCCAGTGTGCGATGGGGAATATCGACCACACGATATCCCCCTGGATCCCGTGAGAGCGGATTGCTTACGAGTAAAGCCGAGGTCAAAGTGCGTCCGACAATTTTCAAATGTACATACAGTCAGGAATTCCACCATTGACAACATTTAGAAATAAAGGAAATGAAGGACTGCCATAATATCCTTCAGGACCAAGTAAAATAGATGGGGTGTGTCTTTGAACAGGGAAGACATGATGCATTTCTGTCAGTAAAGCACGTGCTTAACTATCACATTTAGCCACATTTTCGGACAATATCCTGCCAGCAGCCTACCATAAGCTGTTCCATTACCAGCCATTGCTGCTGGCTAGTTCTTGTGTACTATCAACGCATGCAGGAGTCAGACTGCCGGTGAAGTCATTTAGTTTACATTTCCACAAGTCTGAGTTGCCAGGTTGTGCGGAAGGATTTGTGTATATGCTGCATAGTATGTGAAGGAGTTTACCAAGGGTAAATTAGTCCAATCTGGCAACATCATTATATTTTTTCCACATGTAGCTCACAGGTGTTGGAGGTATTTTCAGACAAATTCAGGGAAGTCAATATTTCATTGACATAACAAAAGCCAAGATATAACCCTTTTTCTGTACTGTACACAATAATGTCAAATCGTTATTTGGAAAATGGTTGTAAAATGATTTTTAGATTCAATTAACACACATAAATCAAGCTAAAGATGATCGAACTCAGAGAGCTGCACAAAAAAAATAAATAAATAGGAGACCAGCCAAATTCGAAGGAGTCTGTTAGCATTAGCGACTTCAAAAACCACCACACTTCTACAGACCAAGGCTTTTCTGGGAGATCCATGTCCTCTATACTACAACCTTTCCTTCCATGCTGGCCAGAACATCAGTTTCCCTGTATTTTTAAGGCTGGCTGTGACCTGCAGCTAATATCTGTAATCAGGCTTTTTACGTTGCCAGGTTCTACTCTCTGCCTCTCTATGACACTTCCTCCTCTCTGCTGTAATGCCAGGTTAATGTTATTAGCGCAGGGCTGAGTGTGTTAAAAACTTTTATTGGGACTAGGGCCCATTTGGCCTGGATGACTGGTTGGCGTGGTGTAGTCTTGTGCTCTCCGACTTAATGGACTCAGCTGGCAGCGCTACCTACTCGGACTCGCACGCCTTCGCGATGCGTCGCGTTACATCCCTCGTGGTCGCTGTAGGGCACTCACCCGCCTTGTCACTCCTGTCCTGTCACTGCCACTGTCACTTCCACCCTGTCATTATCACCTGCGCCCTGTGGTCTTCACTCTGATCTGTCACTTCTGACACATTTCAATTCTTTATGTGTCTCAGACATGGCCTTCTCTTTACAAAGCACACATACTACACGCACAAACACAAACTGCTTATATTCACATTATGTCCAGGCACAGCGTAGAGAACTATGGGTTTGGGTTTTCAAAATAAGGTGTTCGCAATAACTCAAAGTCTTAAGATTTCAATCTTAAAACCCATTTACAAGCCCATTGCTGTATGGAATGAACAAAAATATGTGCATAGCAGTGAAACACAGAGCGGGGTTTGGTTTCTGAGCTTCACAAAGGCTACCAAAGTCACACATCCAAAGCATTTTCTGATATCTGCCGCTATTTTTCAAGAAAGGAGAAAAAATCTGAGTCCAAAGCAACTCATAAATATGGCATTAACTAGTCTGGGTCCCAATAGTCTTGGCTTCAGGCAACATGTACCCACAAGCCTGCGTTATGTTATTATGTACTTAGCATTGCTAACACGTCTCTGCTATATTCTGCATACACCTGATAAATTGTTTACCCCTCAATATGAGATTTCTGCACCAGCTGGGAGTTAAAGCATGACTACTTCAGAGACCCTGCCTATCCCCTGGTCGGAGAGTATTTTAAATGACTCTCTCTGCTGAGTGCCAATCTGATCAGCACTAAATTACATGGAAAAAGATGCGGGCATGTACCAACACCAAGTATATTTTGCACATAAAATCAAAAGCCCACCCTCGAAGTACTAATGTATACATGTATTATTTAAAGGATGTGTGAATATGTTACCCTTTTGAGTACATGTGCTCTGTATGTTATGTCTCTTTGCGGAGTATGCATGTTTGAATTACTGGTTGTGTGTGTGTGTGTGTGTGTGTGTGTGTGAGTGAGATGCATGTGTGTGTGTGTGTGTGTGTGTGTGTGTGTGTGTGAGTGAGATGCATGCATGTGTGTGTGTGTGTGTTGTGGTATATTCCTGATATTTGTGTGAGTGTGTGTGTCTAGGAATGTCTGATTTTCCAGTATGTGTGTGTGTGTGTGTGTGTGTGTCCTTGCATAGCCAGTCATACCATACTTTGAGTAAGGCGGTCTTGGCTATCATTCCAGCACAGATGGGCGTTTCCTGACTGGAGTTCCAGGAGAAACCAAGCCCAACAAACTCAATAAAGCTGCATTACGTCAAGATTACAGTCAGCCCTCTGACTGTGTACCGAACAGATCAATGCCTGGCCAGCTTTGAGAATGACCAGATAAGAGAAAACACTAGGCCATCAATCCTGGAACAGTGAAGAAGGGTAAAGACACCAGTAACTACACTGATCTGACTGATAGGAAGAAACGAGCAAGAAGGCTGACACACTCCGAAATACCAAAAGCCAAAAAAATCACTTAAAGACACATCTAAATATGTAACTATCCTCATCGTTAGCCGTACTATGAGCTTGACTGTCAACAATGTGGAGAACCGGCACCTGACTGAATTGAATAGATCGGTTTTATTGGGCAGCAGATTGTGAAACCTTTCATTGGTTCAAAGAAGCCAATGAGTGGTAGACTGTTTTAGCTCCACCAATTATGAGGTTCATGAAATCTCGTTCTCCCACCTGTAGCCATGGCACTAAGGATTGTCACATTTTTCTTACATTAAATGAAGGTTTGTTTCCATTCACCACTCCGATTGTTTAAGATAGAAGTTTGCAAATAATGTGTATTCATGGTTTATAGTATGTTATCATGTTCATAGCAGAGAGTTACACTCGTTTTACTGTACTGTCACAATGTACAGTTTACTTTGGCATCCAGCAATGACTAATCATTATTTCTGGGCTTTCAGGAACAAGTTATTACATCAAAAACAAATTTATTATTGTACATTTACACACAGGCTGAGCTTTTCCAATTATCACTTTAATCATACTCATACAAAGCTGTTTAATCACTAATTATCTATCAATCTCCCACATTAAACTTTCCAATCAACAGTGTTATGATTAATTACTTGGTTTGTAAGATTAATTAGCTTGAATACTCCTAAAATTTGGGCCATCCAGAGCTCTAGCCAATGCATATCCGATATTGTGTACTCTCAGTGGGACCAGGAATTAAATAATACCACTCTTCCCTAAAACATGAAGTTCATGAACTTTTGTAGATTGAATTCAAACATGCATTCATGACGTATGCTTAACCTTGATGTAGAAATGTGTTAGTGTTTGTTTTTGTTCTTTTTCTTTCTCTTCTTTTTTCCCCATTTGGGGAGTTTAACTTCCTGATTGCTGAGAATAGCAAGTTATGGTCAAAGTCAGTGTTAAGGACACATTTTGATTGCTCTATATTAAATCAGCTCTATATTAAATCAAAAAAGGTTTGTATAAGTAAAAGTCTTTGAAGCACTCATTTACAAAATTTTGCCAGACAATTTTGCCAGCATTTTAAGTCATCAGGGGTAATGTCGACCAGGAAAACAGGAGTTTTTTTCCCTTTTTTTTATACGATGCAGTGCACGCCATACGCTATGCTCCCTTAGCTCTTCGGATGATGACAAGCAATGTTTACCTGCTTCCAAATTCCGCTGAGGCAGTGCGGAGAAGAGGCAATGAGGCGACAGCATCTAAAGCTGAATCCCTCCCTAGCAAGAAAAATGTCACCATAGGCACTCTACCTGCCCATGCTACAACTAGCAACATGCTAATTATAACTCTCCTTGCTCAACGACCAATAAAAATGCAGATCGTTTTTGGATATGTAACATCTTTTCACTATCACCCTTTTTCCCCCACTCTTGTCTGTACTTCCCCCACAAAAATCTGCTCATAGAAAAATACTTGAGATTAAATCAAATGCATTTAGTCTCTTTAAGGGCATATGAAATTCAATCAAAATGGACTCTAAGGGCATAATGGTACTCTATTTTCGAAGGGAAAGGACACATTCCAACCAGCAGCTGTGCTCATTTCCAATGAAATATAAATAACTCAAAGAAACATGCGCTGTACTATAAAGTCTGCTTTGATTAACTCGCAAATGTCCATTGAGACTGTTTGTTTATTTGTTTACATAGGCTGTTACATAGGTACACAGTGTCAACTGGTATGTACATTCATATTTTCCTGCTGACAGCAAGTATAAATATGACTGTTTGCACAAAAAAATGTGTTCATGACTTTAAAGTTTTGCTGAAAAACAGACACAAACTCCACCATGGCAGATGTTTGTCTTCTCTCCACAGTCAGATTCCACATGTGGAAGAGAGCTGGCGGCTTGCTGAACAGTCAGCAGATCCGGTGTGTGTGTGTGGGGGGGGGGGGTGAAGAGGGCGTGGTGCGTACAGAGGCTGCTGTCCTCTGACAGGCTGGCTGTGTCGGTCCCTCCCCCCTTGTGGCCCGCCTCCTACTCAGAGAGGGACAGGGAGGTACAGTACTGCAGGACACCCCTGTGCTGGCTCCCCCTCTGTCATTGCAGTCTCTGCTGCAGCACACTGATGACAAACTACAGTCATATCCCCCCCCCCCCGCCCCAAGTCACACTAATACCTCCCCTCCCCTCTTCCCCCGGCTCTGTGTCATTCTGTTACACAGAAAGGAGACATGGAGTGTGGAGGGGGTTAATTAAAGAACTGTCACAAGAGCAGATGGGTTCTGACCTCCTGGAAACAAAACAGGGTATGCTGGCATTTATTGTTACTCAACTTTGAATTGGTCACTAAAAGCAGTTGCTTATGCAGTCAACTCACGTCCACCAGCTTTTTTTGGGGCTCTGCCCCTACGAAGAACTTAAGATGAAAACAAAAGGGATTTAAGGTCCACCACCTTCAGTTTACGCAACCCTATTTCAGTCCAAATATGAAGCTGCACTTGGTGCTTTGATATTTGTTATTTTATGCCCTTGTGTTACTCGTGAATGATAAGGTTAGCCATACAATGACCTGCTGAAAATGCCCTGAGAAGGTATCCCACAATTCCCAGACCACAAGGCGAACATCCTCACTGCTCTAGGCTTCCTGAATCCTTTTTCAAAAACAGCCGGGTGTCCTGTCTTGCTCTTCCTGTCTTGCTCTCCTGAGCGTGTTTTAACTTGTCATGATGTAATGATGATTTTTAATAAAACATCATTAACTGTGGATTTTTACATTAATGATTCAAATCTAATTAGAGCGCTTCCGTAGATCATTAGAAAATATCAATGGAAACTAATTATCTGTAAAAACTGGTCCTGCACTGTTACTGAAGTGATTAAGCCTTGTTCTGCGACAGTCGTGGTATAACTGAATAACTGATCATTACAATCACATCCTTTTTGAAAGAGGACACAACACAATGCGACACAAATAACCGCACATTACAAACACAGATGCATTTGTATATAATGATGTGATAACAGTCGAGGTTCAGGGAGGAGCAAAGGGAGCTGCTCCTCCAATCAGGTTGCTGGCAATGTTTCCTTTCCCTCCCTCAGCCTGGGGAGCAGTACAGGACCTTGGACAGCGGCAGAGGCATGCACATCTAAGGCGGATTTGCAATCAGCCCAGGTGTAAGTCATTGCTATTTTTAGGCCTTAATATGCCCAGAAAGCTTTTGCTTTCGGCCGCACTGTAATTTCTTTTGTTCCTTTTGTCTCTATTTGAACTTGATTGCTTTTCTTTCATGTTTCGCTTTTTTTAACCTTCTACCCTCGTAAAGAATGAAAGATTTTTGTGCTTACAGTTCTTTCTGTAGTGCGAACAGTGGAAGGAACAAATGGACACAGAGGCTACACCTGCAACAGTGTCGCAAAGACCACAGCGTAAATTTGCAACATGCAAATAACCATGGTATAAGGATGATTTACAAAATTTTATTTTTGAGTACTTTTTATTGGTGTTGTGAGAAAGCGAGACATGACTGATGCAGCATGTTCTGACCCTATTCAATTAATGACATGGCACTTAATGAGAAACGGTATAATTTAAGAGAACCACTTGTACTTGGATTTGAGTAGATGTGACTCAGAGGTTGGTTCTCTATTTTTCAATACCCGAGTCTATTTTCAATCCCCAATTCAAATCAGAATTTAGCCATTTATTTTTATCGAAACAAATGACTGTAATACATGGAAGGGCACATATTTTGTAAAGCATTTACAATGTCAGGTATGAAAAGAGACAAATTGTACAGTTTCTAAAATATTCTGAACGCCTGGGGGGTGATATAGCCTAAGGCAAAGCCTAACCCATCCCAGGTTAGCAGGAGTGATGAAGGATGAAACTCAAGAGACAGGTGAAAACTCTCCTAGAAAACCATAGCATCTCCAAAAATAAATATGGCATTTATTTATAAATAAATTTGTCCAAACATCTGTCTTAAATTTATTTACGATCGGTCTTAGTGCCACCTTAAAAACTATTGGATTTACTCTCTGACACCGGCAGATGTTTTGATGAACTCTCAATTTCAAGTGATATTTGTGTTTGCAAATTTTTATTTAACATATCATTTTTTTTTCATACATGCAGCTCTTTTAGAAAGGGCGGCCTTCATACTGAACGTGTATACTAGCATTGGTAAGTATTTGTGCCACTTTATAATATATACTGAAATTTTCTGTTGAACAGTCTCTATGGTAAGACCCTGGTTCAGAGCTCCAGGGTTGTATCAAGTTTGGGGTGTGAATGAGTGCGAATGTTAGTCTTACACCTAACAGGTCTGTACACATCTCTCCTTCATTTAAGTCAAGCCAGAGCTTAACACACCAACACCACTTCGACCAGCCCAACCCCCCCCCCCCTTCCCACTTTCCATCCTCGCTCCCCAGCTCGTCCTTGCCTCCTCTCCCCATACAGTCGCCGTGGGAACAGTCCAGTCTCCCAGAGCAGGTGGTGTATTCCTGCACATTGTTTTTTTTTTTATTCCTAATTACCTGTTTTAATTGAATCTCGCTACCGTTGCCACAGTCATCTGAAGGGAATTGTTTGTGAAATTAGCCGCGCTGCAATTTTCATGAGCCCTCTCAATGGGAGAGCAGAGAAAGGAATTTCTTCTGATCAAAATTGTATTCCTGTCGATGCACCACGGCTTGTTTAACGCCGTCGCGAGGACGCTGTGTGTCGCAGTCACGTTGCCGGAACGGTACAGCTGCTTTCCTTGGATTCAGCGGGACTCTGCAAAGCGATACTGCGGAATCTGACAGCTGAGCCAGAGACTGACGCATCCGAGCAGGAGGGCTCTTTATGCGGGCAACGAAAGCGAGGACAGATTATGACAATATGAACGACACTTTTCTCCCAATGATGGAGACAAACCACAAAGTACAGAATCTACTGCTGGGTGCATACACTGTCACAATAACAACTAACTGGCTTTACCAACAGCTACTGCTTAGCTTTGAGCTAAAACAACATAAATATAGATCAAAATTCACTGTTGGTATCCCACATAAATACAAAGAATTTAGAGGTCACTGAGACAACGCAGAAAAATAGGCAGCCACAACAGAGAAAAGGGTATTAAACTGGAACATTACATGCACTTACAGAGATGCAGACATATTTCCACAAACTGCACTCAAAAATGCATGTTTTGTTGCAGAATCCATCAAGTTTTACATAATAGAGATGGCCACTTCACACCTTTTCAAAACTGAACAAAAATGTATATCCATGTGTATGCTTGTTGATTCACAACACATTTTTCCAGTCACAACACATTTTCTGTAAATATGTTTTGGTAAAAGAAATGCAGAATTTATGTAAACTGGGTTGTGATAGCTGCCAGTGTCCAAGCAACCATATCACTCTTTATTATTATTAAATATGGTGATGAAAAGGTAAACAGAACAAAAAATATGCTGGTTATGACACAGAGGTTAGCCTAAACATTTCATATATTAGCCTACGTTTGTATTTGTCATGTCAGGTTTGGCCTTTAAAAGGACATTTTAAAAAGCGTACTGGAAAGTAATATGAATGGTTTCAGGTCTAAACATGATTACCAAAGAAAACAGAGATTAAATGCTTCAAAACTTTTTAATTGATTGAAATAGTTTGGATCCAATAATAAATTTGATCAATGCAATCCAGTGTTTATGAAATAGCATGTTGCTAAAGCAGTCCATAAAAACGACTGAAAACACTCCGTTAAACAGGTTATCCTGCAGGTTCAGGGTCCCGTGTTTCTTTTCTACACTGACCAGCAGTGACAATACAGCTCGGACAACCTCCTTCGGCAATGACAGGTTTTCATTTGTATACGCTGACGGAAGTCATGATGGCCTACTTTTCTTTGCGAATAAATCTGGACGTATATACTTCAATATGACAGCCACAGTCATTTTGCCACTGAGTCATTGCATCCTACAGAGACATAACCGCTATAATTCCTGCACTGTCACTTTCACACTGCAGCGTTAAAGGGATAATCCACAGTCAGGTGAATTAAAGTAGGGGGAGTAAAAGGGGATGTTTCACTGTAAGGCGAGTAAAGTAAGCAGGTGGTAACGCTGGGGGAAATAAAGGTGTTGGTTTTTTACAGCAGGCAGGGTAAGGTGGAGAGTAAGGAGGGGTGCTCTTTTCATGATAACGTTGAGGTGAATCAAAGGGGAAGCAGGGATGTAGGTTTTTGAAGGTAGGTTGAATTAAGGGGAGAATTAAGATGTGAATTTTTCACAGTAAAGTAAATTAAGGGGTGGGAGATTTTCTTTCAGGCTAAATCAGTAGGGTGTTTTCAGTGGGTGTAATTAAAGGTATAGTAAAGGGGGGACCTTTTCATGATAAAGTGAATTACAGTGTTGGGGGGGTTTCATCGTGGTACTCATTAAATGGGGGTTTAGTGAATTTAATTGAGGGGAGCTGCGGAAGGTCTTTTCATGGTGAAATATGATATCATGAAATATGATATTATTCACACTTCATACTGAGGTACACTAAGCAGGTGCAGGTCATTCATTTGATGCAGAGGTTAAACAGTGGTTACCTGTAATTAAGCAGTTTTAAAAGCCTGAGTTATAAGACTATATACTCACTTCACTTCCCTGACACCAGTTTCTCAGATATGAGTAACAAACATACACAAAGAAAGAACCTTAATATAATTGTTAACTTGGTTTTGCTGTTTTGGTATTATAGTGTTTTGGTGGATAGGGAAAAAATTAAACACGGTCCATCAGGTAGATAAAGGAACACCTTTAATTAAGACTTGATTCAAAGAGATCAGAGCACATTATGCCCTAGGTTTTCACTGTCAGAGCAAAGCTCTTAAAGATCATATCTCTCACAAAGCCCCGTGAATATTCATAAAACTGAAATAACCATTTGGTATCATGGCACAATGATTTTTGTGTGGACATAAAATATTCAGTGAGAAAGAAGACTTTGGCAAACACCCATACATATTTAACAGGAAGAGGGTCAGACAATCAAATGAATACAGAACTCTAAATATGCACATATTCTACTTGATAATGTTACAGAAATAGAGAACAACTTACGGAGAAGAAGAAGTGAAAGAGGTAGAACCACAAAGAGATAAAATAGGGGGGTGGCTGCATGAAGAATTTGGGAATTTACCATCAAGAGGAAACACGCTTTAATGATTTTCAGAATTGTTAGGGAGACGAAAATGCTAATCTTTGGCCCTAACCTTGTTCTCAAATACATTTTCCCCAAAAAGTGACCCCTAAGTCAAAGAAAGCATTTAAGATAGTCATATTGTATCTGTCAACAGGACATAAAGGGTAACATAAACTGGACTGTTATAAAACACCTTTAGGGTAAACCCTAGGATTCAGTAATGCCGACCAAGTTATCTTCAAGTGTTTTACTAAATCTGTTTGCTGTGTTTCAGAACTGTCACTTTTCTTTGTTCGGGGAGCTTATGGTAGTTTATACAGTCAGTGTAATATTGTTTCAGACCAATTTGCAAATGTTTGCATACTTGTGCATAATTGTATAGGACTTCTCCTTGAGACAAAATGGTTTTATGGTTTTGATTGAATCCAAATCCTGTCGTACTAGGTTCCTCAAGTAAACCTCCCCCATTCAAATAAGAAGCAGAGTTATGGACTTCTTCCACACAGAAAGTAACAGTGCTACATGTGAATCCTTGACATTTTGGAAGAGTCAATGGGTCTCCTTTTAATTAGCGGATGAATAACTCTGAACTAAAGGAGGGTTTAACAATAAAATCCCTATAATTGCAGTGCTTTAAATTCCATCATCTCCTGTGCCACTAATGCCTAAATACTTTGGATAATGCACCTCTTTAAAAAGGGCGTTAGGGTCCAGTCCCTTCGTGTAAGGCACACCATAGCTGTTACATCTCTCACGTTCCTCATAGTTTGAGTTTATTTTCCCTCCAAACTTTCTTTCTTGTGTTATCTCTTCTTTGTCACTCTTTAATAGATCACACCATTCAATGACACTCAGTGATACAATAATCACAAGAAACTTTTGGTTCATTCAGAATGCTGACTTTCTACTCATTAAATGTCTACATCCGTGACAAACAATTCACAAGCTCCTTTTTATTGGACAAATCTTGCCATGTGACCATTATCGGAAAGTAACAGAATATACATAATGCCATTATGTAATGCAAATGTAATGGCTAAATAACAGTTCTGAGAATAAGGCTGGTTGAATTTAATACAGTATTCTGTAAGTTAGCTAACTGGCGAACTACAACAACTAGATAAGGACAAATTAACTGCATAGCTAGCAAGATAAAGAAAGGTGAAATTTACATGAAAATGTTTTCTTAAATATTCAGATTATATGTCTCAGATTTTCTGTGACACAGCAGAAAACATTCCTGATTGTATTTATAAACAGGTATTCTGGAGTCTCTATCCATATTTAAAGCCACCAAGCTGTGTCCAGACATTCCCAAGGGTCTTGTGTTGAATCTGCCACCTCACCCGTTCCGCTGTCACAATTTAGCATAAGCAAAAAACACTGCAGTGTCTGCTGTACAAACTAAATGGAGCAGACTGCGAAGCAGACTGACTTATTTAGGACGACTCACTTGAATTTTTATATTTCATGACGTTCTGTCTGAAAACCAAGTTTACGACTCCGTCATTCTAGAACAGTTGTTCTAGAACAGATGAAAATCGCATGAGAAAAAATTAACGGTCTAGTTTCCTATTGCGTTCCACTACAAGTACTTCCTCATGACTGAAAGTATGTTTATTACACACTTAATATGTTTTTTTTTTAATATTCAAATGTGCCTTTAAATTTAGTTTGGCTTTTCAGTTTTCAAACAGTTTTGGTAATGAGTGTAGGGAAAACAAGCGCAAATTCGCAATAGCTGCAACCAGGCCACTCCACTGCCATGCCCCATTTTAGCCAATTGGCACGAACAGAAACACACACCTTCACACACACACACACATGCACGCATGCACGCACGCACACTTGACCTCCATGACAAATTTCAGCCTCCTAGGGTGAAAACTGTGGTCGCCAAAGGGTAGGGAAATTTTTGTGGATAAACCGACCAACCAACCAACAGAGCGACCTATAGAGCTGCTGGTCGCAGCTAAAAATGTTTGACTTCAGGTTTACCGAGCAATCCTCCCTTCTCCTGTTTCCCTCCGCACCTCCACTCTGACCAAATGACACAGCCCCCACTCACCCACCTCCCCTGACCCCCCCGCACCTCCACTCTGACTGAATGACCCCCCCCACACCTCCACTCTGACTGAATGACCCCGCCCCCACACCTCCACTCTGACTGAATGACCCCGCCCCCCCCACACCTCCACTCTGACTGAATGACCCCGCCCCCACACCTCCACTCTGACTGAATGACCCCGCCCCCACACCTCCACTCTGACTGAACCCCCCCCCCACACCTCCACTCTGACTGAATGACCCCGCCCCCACACCTCCACTCTGACTGAATGACCCCGCCCCCCCCACACCTCCACTCTGACTGAATGACCCCCCCCACACCTCCACTCTGACTGAACGACCCCGCCCCCACACCTCCACTCTGACTGAACGACCCCGTTCCCCCCACACCTCCACTCTGACTGAACGACCCCGTTCCCCCACACCTCCACTCTGACTGAATGACCCCGCCCCCCCCCACACCTCCACTCTGACTGAACGACCCCCCCCCCCCCCACACCTCCACTCTGACTGAATGACCCCGCCCCCCCCCCCCCACACCTCCACTCTGACTGAATGACCCCCCCCCCACACCTCCACTCTGACTGAACGACCCCCCCCCCACACCTCCACTCTGACTGAATGACCCCCCCCCCACACCTCCACTCTGACTGAATGACCCCGCCCCCCACACCTCCACTCTGACTGAATGACCCCGTTCCCCCACACCTCCACTCTGACTGAACGACCCCGTTCCCCCCACCTCCACTCTGACTGAATGACCCCGCCCCCACACCTCCACTCTGACTGAACGACCCCCCCCACCACCTCCACTCTGACTGAATGACCCCGCCCCCACACCTCCACTCTGACTGAATGACCCCGCCCCCCCCACACCTCCACTCTGACTGAACGACCCCGCCCCCCACACCTCCACTCTGACTGAACGACCCGTTCCCCCACACCTCCACTCTGACTGAACGACCCCGTTCCCCCCACACCTCCACTCTGACTGAACGACCCCGTCCCCCCACACCTCCACTCTGACTGAACGACCCCGCCCCCCACACCTCCACTCTGACTGAACGACCCCGCCCCCCCCACACCTCCACTCTGACTGAACGACCCCGCCCCCACACCTCCACTCTGACTGAACGACCCGTTCCCCCACACCTCCACTCTGACTGAACGACCCCGTTCCCCCACACCTCCACTCTGACTGAATGACCCCCCACACCTCCACTCTGACTGAATGACCCCGCCCCCCACACCTCCACTCTGACTGAATGACCCCGCCCCCACACCTCCACTCTGACTGAATGACCCCGTCCCCCCCACACCTCCACTCTGACTGAATGACCCCGCCCCCCCCACACCTCCACTCTGACTGAATGACCCCGTTCCCCCCACACCTCCACTCTGACTGAATGACCCCGTTCTCCCCCACACCTCCACTCTGACTGAATGACCCCCCCACACCTCCACTCTGACTGAATGACCCCGTCCCCCCCCACACCTCCACTCTGACTGAACGACCCCGTTCCCCCCACACCTCCACTCTGACTGAACGACCGGAGAACAGAACAGAGCAGCTCATTTATGTGCATTTACTGCACAACCATTAGACTGATGCATTAAAACAGAGCTCTCCTTCTTCACCATCTAAAAATGTGTTCAAGTCAGTAATGCATCAGATAAAATAGGCTTAGACTAGATCCATTTACTGTCCTTTTTTTATAGCACACTGAAAAATGAGACATCCAACACAGAATTACATTGTGATACAAGTGCAAGCGCAGCATTAAGCTGAAAAACTTAACTAAGCTGACAGCTGAGCAGCACGTATTGTATTTTGTATTGTGGACTCATGGGAATAACCAGATGGTTCAGTATTTTTTTATAGGTACTACAGTAAAACCTGTACAAGGGTAAAGGAACAGTGTCTGTGATGAGCATGTAAAGACCTGTAGTATGCTAACGCTAGGGCTAGCAATTCAAAACAGACAGAGGACACAGTGCACTCTAACACTAAGGCCAGAAATTCAAAACTGATTAAGGGCACAGCGCACTTCATAACCTTTCACCTTAGCACTAATGCTAGTAAAAGTAGAAAAAGTTTGTGTGTGGGATCCAACACTGTTAAATAACTGTTAAAATGCATGCAAGGGATTAAGTACCCTTTTTGTGAGAGAAGTTATATATATATTCTCACAATTAAAGAGGCTTAAGAACAACTTGGCAAGCCTGTATTTGTCAGTCTTCATTGTAAAAACAGGACATAATTGCAGTGCGTCATAGTAATGACACACCTTTCAGTCAAACCTCTTCATGACTGACACAGACCCGCTTAAATACCAGGCTTTGAGCCAATTCGCATTACTTGCACCTGTGATTTCTAACTAGCCAATCAACACTAACCACACAACAGCTTGCCAATCAGGAACCTGCAATAATGTTGAAGTAGCTAGTTATCAATTACTAGCAGGTTTAATCAATGAAACCACAGTTTTCCTCCTCACTATCTTTCCTGCTAAACTTGCATCCGTTACTGACCAGCAGCAACAGGGAAAAATATCGGAGGCAAAGCAACATATATCCTATGTTGTGTCTGGTCAGTCATCAGGAGTAAATATTAATAAATATACTTCAGACACACCAAAGCATGCAAACATCCAGCGAGTGGAGAGAGAGGACATGGGGAGGCGGCCATCTGTATCCGGCCACATATCTGTGGGGTTCCTCTGAACTTAGGAATACCTAATAAAAAGAAACAGCCATCCTGGACATTCAGGCCCTTCATTTACCTACAGTCTAGAGAGTAGCAAACACTATATTAATCCTGCACTTTATCACCCCAACCATCTGTGCCTCTAACACAGACTTGGTTTTACTGAAAGAACTTGAGCTTGAGTTTTTCCAGCTGTCTACAAAAATCTCCATGCCTCCCTATACTGGTTACATTCATGGTGGCTGTTCCTTGCACTGAGGAAAAAGTTTATAAATTGCAGTGAGCTATTCTGAACGGAGTCCTCATTTCCTGCCAGTGCTGTGGCCTCGTCTTACTGCGACAGTTCATCTGTAGGTTTTTTTGTGGCAGAGCACTCATGACTCTTCTTCATGTCCTTCATTCATAAAATAATTAAGGGCAGCCAATAGTATGGCAGCTATGGCTGTCATGTAACCTTACAGCCAACTGGGAGTCTCACACTGCTCCATGCCACATCTACTTCAGAGTGAACAGTGCAGTGTGCAGTGATTTGTGATTATTACATTAAGTTTCACCGATTCTGCTCTGATTCATCTTTCTTTAGGTTCTCCATACAAAAAATTACAACTGATTATAAAAATGAATATTTGCTGTAAAAACAGAGTCATATTTGAGCATGTATACCGTCATCAAGGTTAGTCCAAACAGCCAGTGCAAACTCACTGATTCATGGTTATTTGAATGAACTGTGCTTCTGTTCAGTCTCCCTCTTGTAAAGTAGTGCTGAACATATGACTCACTCCTAAAATGCAGCTATGCTAATTCTTAAAAACAAGACGTGTGCTAATGCTACTCTAATTCAAAGTCAAGAAGAGGCCATGCTAATGTTGCCGTGATTCATGCTTATTTCCATTAGCAGTGCTAAGGATGCTTAGATTCGTCCTGAGGAGCATCATGCCTGCAGACACTGTTTTGATTCCTGCTTACATAATGCAACCTGAAATGAAAGATTGCCAATGTGTTGGTTTGCGTTGTTTGCTATGATTAGCCGTGATCAATTACTTTCAGATTGTGAAATGTTTCATTGACTGCACTTTCCACTACATTTTACTTTTTATCGTTCTTGATAATAAGAGCATACTGGAATGGAATAAATATTGTTCTATCTCTGTCTCTATCTCTCTCTCTCTCTCTTTATATAAGGAGATCTGATATGTTCTCAAATAGCCTTTTGACACTGATCCCAGAAAACTGTCACTCGAAATATCTATCAAGCATTAGGTAAACAGAATGAGAGGAATGAATTTGACATACCAGGAATTAAAGCTTTCAGATCTCATATTACCGTTTCTAGTGCATCATTAAAGACTTTTAACAAAAAGTCATTCAGGAGCAAACCTACTGTACAGCAGTGGGATATAAGAACATTCAAATGCTAATAATTCATTTTTGGTATATAAAAAAAAGAAAAAAAGTCAGACAGGACCCTGTAATTTCGAGCCCTTTGAAATGTCAGAGTTGACAACTCGACTGTAATTATGACAGTTTTCCAATGTCAGGTAAGCTGCACAATCACAACGGCTTCAAACTTGGCTCTTTATGAGCCCTGGAACCTTGAGAACATCATGTACAGTGTTCCACTGCAAAGACAATGAGCACAAAAGCTTAGCATATTGTTTCTGTATACATTCAAAGCAATTATGAGTTTCAAACATGCTTGGGTACTCATGTATTGCTCTTCCATAGTATCTTAATATCCAACAGCTGAGACATATATGTACAAACACTATACTTTATATACTTCCCCTATCTACATTAATCAGGAGTGTATCAGAATCATTCATTAGCAAGCGGTTCAAAATATTTTGGACTGCAGAAAATATATCAGAAGAATGACATGAAGTATATGAAATCTTCCCCTTAGAATGAACTGACTCTGACACCAGCAGCAATATTTTTTTTTAAAAAAAAAAGCATTCTTAAAAAGCACAGTAAAAATCACTTCAAGCTCATTCCTGAAAATAGCTCCTAAAATGGCAGTCAAGGACAAGGCGAACAAAACACTGACAACAAAAACAGACTGGTACTTTGCACACTATGTCTGTATTTTGCACAGTACAGTCAACACGGATATAGTTCCCTGGCTGTTTTCACAGTTCCTGGATTACCAATTTAAATAACTACATAGTCATTTATATGTATATTCAAGGAACAAACAAACAAAAAAAAAAACTGAAAAAACCATGATAAGCCGTTCGTCCCAAAAATACTCTGAATATTCTCTATTTTCAAACTATTTTGAAACTACCAGTTGCACCTTACACTCACATGACTACTCTAATGTCAAACACCCCCACAGAGGTCGAAGTTGAGGAGAAGTAGAAAGTGTACGCCTCCAATCCTTTTTCCTGGGAGCCGTTGACTTTACAAGCCACAAAGTATTTCTCTAGGTTAAACCAGGTAAAACTGAAGGTGATGAATGGGAAGTTAGGGTTTGAACCAAATTGACTTGAAACAACCTAGCCACAAAGGAACAAAGCTACCCACTCCCTGCTACTGCAGACAACCTTTATGAACAGTAAACCACTGTCCAGACCACTCAAGAGCCCCAAGTATGTCCAAGTAGACATTTCATATCATTATATTTCTATTGCCAAACATGATGGATAGCCCATTACATCTATTGATAGGCATAATTTCCAAGAAAAAAGATGTAATGATCTGAAAATTGGATGAAGCTTTCTAATGAGCAGACATGCCATTTCAGAATCCGAGGTTAATGTCTCAATTTGTAGCTCTGGCTTTTTTTTTCTCGCGCAAACAACTGCAGTGTTTAAATATCTGATTGATGGCAATTATTCACTTGTTTATTTATTAGTCTGGAACCGGTTATTTGTGTCAGGCGTGAGCTTCATCAAGCAGCGGAATGCTGAATGAGAGAGACAGCGATGAGGAAATCAGACACGAACATCCGGTAAAATGTGCGGGCTACGCTTTCCGACATCGGCGCGAACAACACAGCTGTTTTCGCGTTCGCTAGCAATTTGCCGAACGGACGTCCAAATCTTGCCACCCCTCAAATTACTCCAATCATCGTTTTTGCTGAGAAAGGGATAGAACCTGGTGGAAAGAGAAGTACATGGGAAGGACCTCCCCTTAAATCTGATTGGTTATTACACAAGGCAAGGTCAGTCTGAAGGTACACTGGGTATGTTGCATCATCTCTATGTATGTGCTACCTTAAATATGTAGACACATTAAAAGTAGCCCAAAGACTTAAATAAAGGAGGAAGATGGAGAGTACCATGTTTTGATTGGGTGAGAGATGCGCTCAAGACAGATCTATTGGTCGATATGGCATAGATTAAATGGAATTGGTCCATCAGATATGACAAAAATCCTTCAAAAACTCTTTCACTCTATGTTAGGCTTCACTGACCAGCAGTGCTTTTGGAACATTGTAAGTGTTGGATGACAGTCAATAACACAGTGTGACTATAAGACGAACAAAAGTTCATTCACCCATCAAGCAAAAACAAAAAAAAATAATTGGCTGCCTAAACTCTGTCCAATCCAACAAAATGTCTCAAACTTACATCCCTGTAATAGTGTTGCATTCCTTTAATCACAACTGCATTCACCAAAGCCAGGATCTTCTTTGAAACTTGAGATGATAACAAGAAAATGGAAAGATTACCTTGAAAATCAAAGGCTCCCAGATATAAAACTGCAAGGCCCCTGCAAGAATATTACCTTGTAAAAATGTGTTATGCCAATTTGGTCACATTAGAACTGCTTCCTGCTGAAGAGCTCCACCTTCAAGATGTCAGACTTCAGAGGAAACAGCCACGGATAAATATTGAAAGACGTTGACTTAATGTTTCAACATCATGTCTATCCTGGCTCCTGAGTAATTGCAATTCGCATGGGGGGGTTTGAGAGAAGAAATCCCCGCGTAAGCCAGGCTGAGCCGTGTCAGAGCAAATGTAAAAATAATGGGGCCCTCTGACTCTGTAATACACTAAATTTCACCATGTTGTTCGTCCAAGCTTGCATTAATATGTCATGCTTTTATTTTTTGTGAATGAAATACAGTTTACACTAGGGGTTTCAATGTCTTTTAGCTATACTACCAAATCTCAAAGGGCAGGAGGTGAAAAATATATGTAAACCAAGCCTGCTAGTAACCATACATTTGATTATACTGGTGCCCTACTGTCAGCTAGATTGGGCACCAGTGTAATCAAATTTATATCTATATTATATGCTAAAAGTACACTGCAGAGCAATTAATAGTTCTGTTTATTTTACCAAAAACTGTACAATAGTCAAATTCTGATTCAAGAATTTCATCTGCTGTGTGATCATCAACTTTACCCAAGCATTTGCTGGCCTTTCTGAAGAGTGACAAGATGTCATTCTGCAACTTATTCCATTTCTCAGTTTATAAGAGCTTGAAAAGCCAGACTGAAATTCCAATGTTGACCCAAAGTATTCTGCTTTAAATCATGACCACATTCTTTCTTTAACCACATAATTGTTTTTGTGTTATTTATAACATACAACAACATGTACTAATATATTCCATAATTGGTTAGTGTCTTCAGCAGAGACACAGCTTGCACCATTCTACATTTTTGAATGATGCATTGAATTTAGGAGGAAGATTCCTTTGGCTTGGCTGCCCACTCCTGTCACCGAGGAACGCTAAACTCAAGGCTTTTTTGAAAGCTCTTGGCGTCACCACCTTAGACCTAATGCACAGCGCTGCCTGGCCAATAAAACAGCAGAAGAAGATGGTGCACTGCGTCGAGTGAATTGGCAGGGTGATGAGAGCAGCTGGGGGCAGAACAGATATGCCCTCTGACCCACCGAGCACCTGGAAGATTCAGTGCATCCGCACAAAGCGTGACGTTTCTTTGGTCAGGTCCGCGCTACCTTTGCAGCACACAACAAGAACCGATGCCCTTGATTTCCAGTCCACACACATGCTGCTTTGCTACGCTAGGCCTGTTTTCACCCAAAAAACATTAGCCGTCAATGCGCTGGTGTCAGGGCACTGGCATAGAGAAAAGGTAGGATACTTCAGTTAGCACTGTAGAGCAAATGCATTATGTTACTGATCTCCATTAACCCTTTTAAACGAATTACCCATTGCGTTTACTGTATTACACCAACACCAACAAGCCCTCTACACTGCATGTACCACTAAAGACTTTAACGTAACTTTAATACACCAATATTGAAGGATAAAGAAGGTACGGATGAACTAAAGCCTTTATTTTGTGTACCAATGTCCATAAAGCCCTTGTATAATACAATTTAGCGTATGAAAACAGCGTAACACTGATGGAAATGACTACTTCCATGTGCCATGCTTATCTGATAGTGTAGGATTAATATGCTCATTTATCATTTTGTTTTGTCTGTATATAGAGCATGTGCCATATGTCAAGGATGATTAATATCAAGGATTGCCACGCTATTTTAAAAGTTTGATCACAAATCTTCAGTTTTCTTTTTCTGAATCAACATCCAGCTTTGTCTTTTTTTAACATGGACTGTCATTAAAGGTTTTGCAAAAGAAATGCATGCAGTTGGAATCACACTGCAATTCGCAGGTATATGTTCAGTAAAAATCATGTGAAAATTAGTCATAATCTAAGTCGCCATGTCCCTCAGCCTAAACATCTACTGTGATTACATTGATATGATTTGTATAGTAAATCTGCTTAAGGACTATTCAGTGTCAGCCCCCTAAATGACAGCAAGATTTAAGGGTCAAAAAGTAAAATATTCCCCACGCAAAAAGTTACGCCATGCCAGAATTCAGCATAATCCCATTCAAAGTCAAATGAATAACCTATTTATGAGGGCTGCCCCGGAAAAAGCAGGTACTTTAAGCTCCTGGTTAAAAGAAAAATCTTTCCGTTTCGGTTAACTGAGAGGACAGGACATGAATTGAATCCCTTTGTATTTAGACACAATGGGCTGAATATCAGTGGCAAAAGTCATGATGTGCTTTTGAATGAAAATGGAAATTAGTGTTGAGAACATCATACAGTGCCAATATAATTCAGAAGATATGGCACAGCATTTGGACTATACATATTAATAAAATAGACTTTCTATTATTATTCATAAATTATTACTAAAAAGCTCCAAAATCCATACATTTGCTTAGCATTGTCGAGAGAGTTCTCACACTTTATATTTGACACTCAGGACATAACATTTAGCAATAAAAAACCAAAAGAAAGGATTTTCTGTATTTCTTCATAAATTTGATTTTAAATTTGCTCAGATCAACATCTATGTCCTAATGAGATCTATAAAATTAAATTTATTAAACAAACAACACAGAAAATTGTACTTCCTTAATTTCTGAAACATTCTATTTATTGCTTTGAAAAGTATGTGAACCTATTGGTCAATCAGCTCAATTAAGGAGGTCACAATAAGGCCAAAGGTTACATCTAACTGTCATTCTTCCACAATGAAAATACTGGACAAAAATGGTATTCACTGGAGGACAGCGAGGAAGAAAATTCTTCCCAGGGACATTGGCACTGGTCTCACCTTTACCTAAGACCACATGGTTGACCTGAAAGAGTACTGGAAGAATGTTCTGTGGTCAGATAGAACCAAAGTTGAGTTTTTCGGATGAAATGAAAAAGGTTGTGTTCTCCCAACCACAGAAACAGAAGTAAATCTAGAAGAGAATAGCTGAATCTGTGAGTTAAATGAGTTAAATAGCATCTGTTAAGAGGAACTGGCAAAAGGTGCCCAGCCAATGTATGGATTGAGCAACATTTATAGGATACATTTGGTTGAAGTCACTGCTGCAAAACGGGGTCGCACCACTTCCCGGATCTCAAGGTCTACATACATTCTCCAAGTTCTTTAATGAAGAAATAAAGCAACATTAATAATGATTTTTATTCAGTCACATTCCAAGCGGGTCACACACCTCTCACCACTGTGTGTGTGTATGTATTTTTATAAGCTATAGCAATGGAGAAAATATTGTCTTGTCAAAAGCCACATATTACTCATGCTTTTAGAGCCAGCTGCTTTATATTTTAATTGATTGCTGCTCAGTGATGTGCGAACAGAGTCATAAATCTTTAAAATTTAAATAAGGAAAATCTGCTGCTTTTACCTCAGATGATATTGATAATTAATGTGAACATGAAAAAGGTATTCCCCAGCAGTCAAGACCAAATGAATCAGGCCTTTTCATTACACCAGGCTTTCAGACACCTATTATTTTGTGACTGATATCAGAAAATTCAGTTTTATGATATGCAGCCATCCAAGATTACGTACCGCTAACCATGGAGTGTTACGAGCAAGTCGACGGTAGACACTTCTTTGATTTTCCCCTATCGTTCAACAGAAAATGGGCTCCCGACCTTCTCTGAATATCAAGACCCTTCTGCTTGTTCGTACAGCGAAATTCTCCGATCCATTTATATTAGCAAAAGGTTAAGGCTAAGCTTACGTTTAAGTGGATCACAAGTACCTTTATGCAACATCTTATTGACAACGAATGCTCTCTCGGCGTTCATGAATATACATGCACCCCCGCGACCGCTGACATGAACTGCTGTAGGGGTTATTAAGAGGTTTGGGTTCACTGCGCTCTCTCTCCATAGTAGCTGTAATAAATGAGGTTTAATATTCATGAGCATGCTAACGAAGGGCATGATGTAATATGTATGAAGGCATTATACATGTGGAGTGCGCGTCGATCTCTCCACAAAGGCCTTTCATGGCCCGATGCTCTTCTCACTGAGGGTATAAGACACGGGCAGCGCCATGCACCGAACCGGCCGCCAGTCTTTCATTTCACGTCCATACTTCTCTTTTACTCCTCTTCAATTGCGAGGCATTTCCATTTAAATCGGGTGGTGGCGGTGGATATGCCTCTCTTGCGGTGATCGTCATGGCTCCCCAGCCCCCACACCCCCCTTACCCTGGAAATCCTTATCTGTGCTTATCTCCCGCCCCTCCCCTTTCCCCATCCCCCACAAACCCGGTCTCACGTACTGTCCATGCGCCTAAAAGAGCTTCAACGGCAACTGTGCGATTAACTGAGATTGGAAGGCCTGGGCCGGCCCCTAACAGCTGCGAGGAGCCTTGCTCCTCAGCCCCCAGCAATACAAGATGCCAAATGTTTGCTGATTGGATGGGTGAAATACCCTCTGGTCTTGATTACTCCGCCTTTGTGAATACATTATCACAGTTTAATGAATGACAGTCCCCAGATGTTCTGTCAGGGCTAAGAAATAGCTGCTAAGCAGGGCTACTCCTTCCCCCGCCCTGCTTATAGAGAAATGCTTCTTGTATTAGTGAATAATTATACATTGCTCTAGTACGCACCGTGATAGCGCTCTGACAGCCATCTCTACACAGGGCGACGCAGTCTCACCTTCCATTAACGTTCATGACAACTACTGTAGCCGCGCTGATAGCCATTTTAAGAGTAAGCAGCAGTAAAAGTGTTTTGTGTTGCGTTCAGTTAGTCGTCAAACTAGCTAAGGGGGGAACGGACTTTCACAGCTCTCTTCTGTACATACAGGTTTAAACCCTACAAAAAAAACATTTGAAAAGCATGTACCAGCAAGGTCGCTAGGCTCGCTCTCTGAACCCATCTACCTCGCCATCCACTCTCAAAAAACCAGCTCAAAAAAGATCTCTCCAAAGCCGAGAGGTGAAAACGTCGCATTGAGCTGTGAATACAAAACCAATCATCCCCACAGAGACATCGAAACGGACAAAAGATGCGTTCTCACACCACACTCCGCTACTATTTAAAGACCGGGACAGGCAACATTTAGATACATTCTCCCGTAATGAAATTATCAGTGTGCAGCCCTTTTGAGACTGAAATAGTGAGAAAAGGCCCTGCGGCATAATGACACACCTGTATCTTTGGTATCTCTATTTATACTGCTGATTAAAATAGGCGCTGATCAATGTGGAATTACTGAGCACCTGAGGGTCCGATCATTAGACTTTACTACCCGTTTTAAGGAAAGAGCAGTAATGGGGTTCAGGCAAGCTGATAACGTTGATAACTCACAAGACGATCACCCACTAATTGCACTGAATATTTCTGGTACATTTTACTCCGAAACTCATCTGACCGTCTTTCATCTCAACGCCCACCTCAATCAAAGGGGGGGGGCGATAAGTCAAACTTGACACGCTTTATTTAGCCGACACCTTTTGTACAATATTACGACAGGCTTTGGATAAAATCTCAAGAAAAATTTGTGATTATCAGCAAGATGTGAAAAGTCAAAGATATAATGTTGAAAAGACAAAGCAAGCCTGAATAATGAAAAAAATAAGACAACAGAAAGGTTTGCGAGTTTGAATCCAGGCAGGCACTCTTGATGTTTCCCATTTATGTTCTCAACCAGTGAGGGAAATATCAATTGTTTTTAATGGGCAGCTGTAATTTTCCCTCAACAGCACAAACCTGCTCTAGGCCTCCCTGAGCAATGAAATATCAAACAGCTTGGACGCATGGTCCCCTGAGTTCATTTAGCCTCATAATTGAACCACTTATTTGATTAACGGTTTCCATGGCACAACCAAATTATTTATTAGGTACTGGTGAAATTTCAAGACAAAGATTGTCCACCCGAGTTATAAAATGTGTTAAGATTCAAGCGAAACGATTCCAATTATCTGCTGAAAAAAACAACGGATAATCTGACGCTCTTGTCAGTATTGAAGAGAAACTGCCTGGTAATGCTTTAGCATTCAAATATATTGGCTAAATACTTATGGGTACGAAACCTGAAACCTGGCCAAGCTCTTGCCGTTGCATTTTTGCACAAGGAATTTCAGCTTGCCTAAACCAGCATTTTCAATAGTTGGCAATGTGCTTTAAGCACAGTTTTTAGCAAGCTTGGCCCTAGTCATTTTTACCACCAAAGAAATGTTAAAATGTTAAACTGTTAAATGTTATTAACAGTTAAATAAAAGAGAGATTGCACATGTTATTGATAGATACAAACGTTTGGTCATCATCATCAGGTTGAGATGCAACCTGCACCTGCCGAGAGTAATCAAGCCCCAGAGCTGGCCGTTTCTGAAATGCATTTTTGAATGTGGGCGGTTACACCATAACCCTGAGGGCAAATTTATGTTTGATTCATTACTTGGTTTTGGAACCATTTTCTCCATTCAATGTAAGGTTTGTTGGACTGTTTCCCTCCATAACGAAGTAAAGGATTCAAACATTAATTTCACCTTAAAAATCATGGTTGGTCAACAACTTGAATGCCTTTCTATGGACTGTCCTAGCTTTACTGTTCATTTCCTGTCCATTAGGGTAAATTTGGCTGTTTTAAGACAGACTCAGTTTTGCACCTCTCTACTCGGCTAATTTGGAGCATGCTAACAGTTATTTCATTGAATAACAGTACAGGCAGAATCCACATACAACCATCCATTGGCAGCACTACAGTTCACCTGGAAAACAACCTTTTGTGTAAAAATCTTGATCGAACCCTTCAGGTTTGCGAACTCAGGGATGAGAAGCCTTGCCCATCGCATTGTGCAAATCCACAGCCCTCTGTTTAAAACAGCACTGGATCCAAACCAGGAAAGAAAATAAATGAGCTTTGAAATGGCAATGGTACAGAAAGATTTTTCATGAGTACTAAGCTTGCCAAACATTTTAAAGATCATTCATGAGCGACAGAATTGTTTTTATATACCTAGCCGATCTGTCTTTGTTACCTTTGTTGACTTCATATTAAATCATTCTAATTAGGGTGCAGTCATTAGGCTTAATTCAGTATTTAACATTCCTAAAAAATGATTGGGAAAACAAAAAATCTAATTAATCACTTGCCTTTTTTTTCGTCAAAGTTAAAAAAGATGAATACAATATAGGAGTTGCCTCTGCCTTTTGTTGATGCGAGATTCAGCTCAAATCTGGTATCTGTAGCTACTAAGAACCACCTAAACTCACTTATAAATGGTTATTACCACCTGTGGACAACTACACCTGCTTATAATCACCAATACCCACCTATAACTACTTCACACTGACTTTAGAACCCATTGACCAACAGCAGATCAGTCTAGAGTCACAGCTGATGGAAGGCACTCCACTATGGTCAGGCCTGACCCAGGTGTAAAATATTTATCTACACTGTATGATAACATGACTACTACCACACCACAGCATCCATGAGGTTAACAGATGGAGGTTCAATAAATGTCCTTCCACTGCACATTTCCCATAATTCCAAACAGGTTATTGACACCCAGATTCAGTCCCATAGCCGGCCTCCGCTTTACACAATGTTAGCGCATTAGCATTGAAACATTACACCTTTCTGCTGCACCTCTGCTCATGTCGCTTGCCTATGCATAGTTACAAGTGTTGCGATCCTGCTGGGTGGAGACTGGAAAAATGAGGAAAAAATGTTTTCTTATCCACCCTTGCTAGCACAAATTCCAATTCCCATGCCGATACATTGGGTCAACTGTTCTGTACACTGGAACCGGCGCAGGTTTCACTTCACATTTCTCTATTTCACAGACGCAGAACAAAATGAAAACCAAACTGCCTCACTCCCACACAGCAGTGCACTCATCAGAACACTGGCATGATCTCCAGCTGGTTGCAATTCTCTCATAAAAACCAGGTCAGCAAGTAATACACAACTTATGAAAGTTCCACAATGCCCAAACCTTCTGCTTACTAGACACACTTAGTCTTTTTAAGGGCGTACGCAGTTCATTCCAAAAAGACTTTACATTACAGCCTCATTGTCTATGAATATGCTATATTTCATTGGAGTCAAGAAAACATTCCCTTTTAAATGTGTTATTTTAATTTTGAAATAGCACAGCATCTGTCCTTAAAAAGACAGTCCACATTATAACTGAATAGCATATGTTCTTTGAATACTGGCCACATGAATGAGTCATCCCATAATGAGGTACAGGGGCTCCCTATCCACCTGGCTCTGTCCCAGAGACTGCACTGGGTCTACTGGCAGCTGAGGAGAGACCCACTAATAAGCAGATCCAGCTGACCGGACCAGGGCGTTTCGTGTTAAAACTTCACTACCATCAGTTTCTCCCTTTTATCCCTGATTCTTCCTTCTGACATCACACACATGCAAACAAATCATCACTCATTTCAGCATCCTGTGATCGGCCTCGGACTAAGGGATGGTACTGGACACTATTTTTTATAATTACTATCGCAATTGTCTCATGATATGTTATCATGAGCTGCAGGCTGTATTTTCCCTTGAATGTATGTGTGATTGCATGTATGTGCATTGAAGTTTGTTGGAGGCATCTACACTAAATTCCAAATATGTCACATTTCACGGAATATGGACCTGTACGTATGAGCTGCTCATGTTTGTGACGTAGTCACATGTTAAAAAATGTGTGGAGAATCTTCCCATGCCTGAATCTGAAAACCTGCTCTTATTCTGAGAGGGCTACCCTTGCTCAGTATTTTGTATGCTAACCACAGCATCACAGTGTACATCCAAGTTCTGTCTTCCGCTCAGAACTTCAACACTTACTCATGCAACACTTGCTCATGTGTATGACAGCTCTGTTAAGCGCCCAGATGAAATGTACCTCATTTCCAAAAGCAGAAAAAAGAACCACAAACACAATCTGAAGTGTTGAAAGATATTATGCGGTTTCAGCCTGGAGAGTCCCAGGCCCAAAACATTGCAAAAACAATCTATTTTTAATATTTGGAGGGCAACTATCTCTCAGTGAAGCGTTTCATTGTAATTCTGAACTGGAAAGCTAACGGCAAGCATTGTGATCCTGCACATGCTCCATAGTGCTCTCTTGTTGGGATTTCCATTCTGGAGTCTGGTGTTCTCCTGCCCCCCGTACC
Organism: Albula goreensis; assembly: GCA_022829145.1. Lineage (NCBI taxonomy): Eukaryota > Metazoa > Chordata > Actinopteri > Albuliformes > Albulidae > Albula > Albula goreensis. The sequence continues at coordinate 36,188,495 of CM040745.1, forward strand.
CTGTGGGGGTGGCGTTCCTGATTACATGTGACATCATTAGCCTTCTGTTACGTCCGCCTACGGGCATTTCCCACAGAGCGAGTCCGCCCCCTATGCCAAGCGCTCAAACAGAAGTCTGGCCTTCCGCCGGCTCGGTCATCCCCCCACCCCCTTTGTTTCCGGTCGGTACGGACGAACTCCCACGCTCACATCACCAAGGCCACTGTTGGCATGGCAACGGAGTCTAATATTTAATCGAAAGCCAAAACGAAATCTTCCTAATTCCGGCCAGGGCTTTACATTTTAGACCCTTATATTACTGGATGTTAATAAATTAACAAATCTGTTTATCCATTTATTCAGCACCGGTCTTACATATTAAATATTTTAAACTTGACTGTCCGCCGTCTTCCCATTTCCTTTTGGCCAAAGAAGACAACAGGAAGGCTGACAGAAGGCTGAACAGGAGACGTAGTCAAAAACCAGACTGCTCAAGACTCCTCCAACTGTGGAGATGCCGAGCTCTGTCAGAAGAGTGAAAAATGGAAATTTGTCCACGGAAAATTTAACAGGAGCTGAATGTGATATAATATTTGAATTGTCACTTTCATATTGCAGCAACCTCACTCTTTTTAAAAACCAAGATTTCTATAAAGCTGGGTATTTAGTTCAGTGTCTGCATTATTATTGCTTATCACTGCAGTAACTACATGGCATTGTTTTTAAACCACAAACTAGCCTGTTTTTTGAGAAAAAAACTGCTGCAACTTTATGCTTTTGCAGAAGACCATGTTCATGTTATACATCTGCAGATCTTAAAGAAATAACAATAAAACTGTGGTGGTTTTTGCAGCATTACAACTCAGTATCAGATTATGTTTAATATAATAAGACTTATGAACATAGGAAGATAACCGGCTCAAAGAAATTGTACTTGTCTGCAACGTTGGTGACTTGAGATTGTGCAGGTAGTGAGAACAGGTTCAATATTGTTTCCCTATTAAACATTATTAATTGATCAAGCATCGTTTTGAGTCGTGGTATAGGTTTCAGCCGGAGAACTATTTCAGTGGTAAAATATAAATGCAAGTCCACAGCAGCGGAACAGCATTTCCCTGCTCCTGCCAGGGGGCTAGCATTAGATAAAATAGGCCAGGGATCTTCAGCTTATTGCTACTTCAGTTCCTTTCAACATTTCAAGTGCTTATATTCAGGCCAAGGACTGGCATTTTGTACTGTGTGGATACAAATACGCACCATAGATCCAAATACATTTTTGAGTTCATCGTCCGGAAACATGGTAACTACTTTGTCTGGAGAGACCTGGAAAAAAAAAATACAGGTCTGCAGCGCTAACTGAAAACAACAACCTACCTCGCACCTCGTTTTGCCTGAGCCAAAGTACGAGGCATGGTTTTAATGAAACCATCCAAATTCAGAGCATTAAAATGAAGCGGATACATCTGTTTTTATTAAGATTCATTAACATGGAAGTATTTCCTTTTTATGCTATCTGATTTAAATGATGGATATCATTTAATTTATCTCCTCTTCATGGGAAGCACATTCCATTAAGGCATGAAGGGATTCATATACTTCCAGAATAGGTGCAGCGTTTAATTAAGCCAGCCTAGGGAATGGGGGTGGGCTGTCATCCCCTAAAAAGAATATTATCAATCAGAAAAATATCATGAGGGAATGTATCTGGAAACACTGAAAATTGAGTGGAAAATCGATGGAGTAACAAAAACTAATGACACCACTGTAGCCATTATACTTCAGGTACCTTGAGAGCCAGTGACAACATTGTGTACTTTATACTTCAGTTGCCTGAGGAGCTTATGACAATATTCTGCACTTTATGTTTTAGTCACACCATATTAACCATCATACCCCCGTTCAGCACCTGTTGTACTCATTTGTGATCACTTGACGACTGGATGCACCCTATGTATTATGTTTTATGATTATTAATTATGTATTTTTATTATGTATTATGTTTATTACTTGGCTATTTAGTATGTTTACCGGACTATGCTATGTTTATTATGTGACCGGGGGCAGGGTGGACACCGCCAATAGCCTGCAACATCCCAGACAGCAAAGCCTCCAACTCTTCAGGACCATGGAGAGCGGCTGCAAGTTGGAAAACAAGTCCTGCGTGTGGAAAACCCTCGGCACCACTGTCCAGGCCAGTCCCCTTTGGTAACTAATACTGTTACTAACTCTCCATTTCGCTCTTTCTCACAGAGTCCCCATAGCCGGAGAGGTGCCAAATCTGGGGTGTTGACCACCACTTTTCCCTGCCGCCCGCCTTATGCTGCACCGATGGAGGAAGCCTGGCTTTAACCAAACATTTCAAAAGGACTGACTGCCACTAAAAAGCTGTGTTTGGTTAACCTTTTTATGTTACTTTTTAAAAGTGAGCTACTTGGATCATTTTTCTGTTCACTTTTTCCTTGATAAAATGGCAAACGCTGACTTGTGGCATCTCTGCTCTGATCTTGTGCTTGTTGCCACACCACCGTTCAACCCAACACGGTGCCACAATTACTATGACTTACATAGACTATTTTGGCTTTGAACCACTGTCGCAATGTTTTAATGATGCACTTTCCTGTATTTCGACGACTGTATCCACTCCTTGTACATCGCTTTGGAAAAAAGTGTCTGCTACATGAATAAATATAAATATAAATATTCCAGTCACCAAAAGACCCAGTGACAACATTGTAACCTTACATATTAGTAATCCTAGGAGCCAGTGACAACATTGTGGACCTCTTATTTTAGTCACCCCATATTTTTGTCACCCTAAGAGCCAGTGAAATCTTTGCGGGCCTTGTATTTTAGTCATCCTAAGAGCCAGTGACAACACTGTGTACTTTATACTTTAGTCACAATAAGACAAAATATCTGCCCTACTTATGTTTTCCCCAAAGTAGACCAGGCCACTTGCAGTGTCTATGACTCACTTTCACCTGACTGAACAGGCCTGGTGATTTCACAAAAGATCATAAAATTTTCATATTATAAACATTTTGAATTTCTGTGCCCCCAGTCTTCATCCTGCAATTTTCTCCTACTCGCCCAGAAAGAAAAAAATAATGGTGCAGGATCCGTGGGCCAGTTCCAGGAAAGCCATAATGTCTGCCACGAACAAACCGGTTGTTATCACTTTATCCAGAGGAAGAGTGTGGTACACTTTGTGTAAATTGGCATCATTACCCAGTCGTTCTCCCTGAAAATTATACGCAGGACCAGCAGAGACGATTATCTGGCGCCATCTTGTTATTATTATTATTATTTCGCAGTATGGGGAACTGCTTGTGTGATTTTTCACTGTAAATCGATCTTCAAGCTGTACAGTACACAACAGATATCATTCAGTCATGTCGGTTTTCTGCTTTTTCGTCAATACATAATTTTACACATTGCTAATTGTGTTGGTGAATACCAATGGCATACGCAGGTGAAAGTATTGTGGGCGAGTCCATTTTTCTTTAAAATAAGAGCTGAGGTCATTGCCCCGTTGTGCAATTGCCGTGAAATGACTTACTCACTTGGTCACTGCTCCATACGCATCTTAATAAAATGTTAATTAAGTTGATCAGTTAAGTATTAATTTGTCCTAATATCATGTCTACTAACATTTACAAACGTTAATAAACTATTATGTATTATTGTTTACTAATGTTGACCTACAACCAATACATTATTTTTACATGGATACTTACGTTACTAATACTCTACAAAGCATTTATAATGGAAGTGTATTTTAGTGCAGAGATATTTTGCATCTGTAATACCATCCCACAACTGATCTGTTAACCAAGCACTTCTGACACCTCCAAACAGCAAGTTGGCATTTCTGGGAGTCATTTTAAATGTCACAGACACACACACACACACACACACACACGTGCACTCACAGAAACACAGGTTCACCTGCTACCACACATGGAGACCCTGGACTGTAAGCGCCTAGCCTACCTTAGCGATACAAAGGCACTCGTGTTTGCAGGCTTTTGTTTAACCTCTTGGCGGTGCTCAAAGCATTATGGGTAATGTAGTGTACCATTTGCTTGCCACCAAGAACAAACAAACATTACTGAACATGTCCATTTCAGGAATACAGTACCCACCTTCCACAGAAGTCAGTTGTCCTCTCATTACATTACATGAATGGCATATGTTATATGCTCTTATCCAAAGCAACTTACAAGGCAAAGTGCATATGACTGGTATAAAAAAATTGCAAAGATAACCGTAGAGAGGGGTAAAGTCTCGAGTGCCAAAGATGACAGTATTGATCAGGACCCCCCAAGAGACTAATCTAGTAAAGGAGAAAATGAAAACAACAACAACAACCTAGGTTTTGCAGATGTACCATTCTCCAAGCCTAAAGGAGTAAGTAGGAGTGGGGCGAAAATGCTGCTGTTTACACGGGGGGCAGTGGAGGTGGGGGGCTTATGGGAAATGCAGTCCTATTCACACATTCAGTGCTGCATATGAGGCAGGAATTCCAACTGGCCAACAATGTGCTGTCTGGAATACAAAACAGGAACTGGCAAGTAAGCAGGAAGGATGGCCTTGTTTCAACCTTCAGATCTTCAAATGGGTGATTTGGCTCTCCACACTGACGTCTGCTACATTCGGTATGCTCTGCTCTGGCAATGGAGGTGTTAAAGAGTGGCAGCGTTCTACTACACACACACACACACACACACACACATACACACATAGGCAGGCAGGGGCGTAGCACCAGGGGGAAAAAAGGCACCAAGTATACAGGGCCAAAGGTTTGAAGGGGCCACAAAAATCTGGGAATTTTTCTTATGAGTGGAGGGGCCCTCAGAGCCTGCCTGTGTAGGGCCCAAAATGTCTAGCTATGCCCCTGCAGGAAGGCATGGCTACACGGACACAGGACCTCATATCAGAGGAAGTACAGAAATGTCAAACACCAGTCAATCATAGATATTAGGTCACCTTTTTGAGTATGATTTTAGAATTATGATTTCAGAATAACTTTCATCGCTTTGTTTTTGCAGTGTCCATGTGATGACTGTGAATTTACAGAGCTTAATCTCACAAATACAAACGCACACACAAAACCACAGAGACTAATTTGGCATACAGACCTAAAAACATATTCTGTCACACAGGCACATGCAAATAGATAATGACTTAACTATAACAGACGTATAACTGAACAGGAAATCCTCTGCAGATTCTTCAGTGGCATTGACCTGAAGTAACACTCCTTCTTTCATTTCTTTTTCTTCATCTGTTTTCTGCTCATTATCACTAAATTCTTTTTAATGTCACATTCGGTGCTGGAAAAAGTGGGAGTTGTAAATGTGACTCCATCCAAACAAGAAACGATTTAAACACCATATTGGGTGCATTTCTGGTGTGGCTTTTAAGTTCATGGCTATATTTTACATTCCAAACATTTTTGTGAAAAATCTCTCTCAGTGCTCCACAGCACAGTGCGTAGATGGAAATCAGGCACAACACAGTCAGCGTCTTTCACCCTGCAGAGGTGATAACTTAGTATAAATGACAGGCAGTGACTCACACTCCCCTGCTGGAGGACTCAAACTGAATGGACTACATTTCCCATGAGGCCCCTCGTAAAAGCCCGTTGTCAAAAGCTTTTGATCTGAAATGCTGCTGACCTAAGCCCTGACAGCTCCCTCGAACGAAAAGAGTCCAGGAGCCTTAGATCACCCCACTGATGAAAAAGAGAGCAGCGAAAGACCAGTCAGACCACGGTGTCTGACCAGAAGCTACTAGAAGCTCTTATAAATCACGTCCCGTTTGACAGGTTGATTTGCAGAAGGGCGTCCGTTGATTTGTTATCATGTTCCTACCATGCCAAAGTGTGTAATTTCTGTCATGGTGCCCCAAAAGACCCCAGGTAAAATGCTAGCTCTAGGCCACAGAGTGAGAGCTTCATATGGTGCTGTGACAACGTAATTGTTAGTGTGTGCAAGCGACATGACATGGTTTGGAAACACACAGTGAATGTGCGAGTGCGCACAAAGTTAGACAGCAAGAACGGCACCCGATTTGACGGATTCTAAATACGTCTGTGGGTGTATTTGAATCAGTCAAGGCCTCTCTCCAGAGGGTTATCAGATACAGAAGTTTCTTTATAGCTGCACAAAATATAACTGCACCTTGTATCTGTTGAATAAATTGAGATCCCACAGCCTTACCTGTTCCAAAAATGTGGTTCATCTCCTCATCGAGAGGCAGTGTCACGAACCAGGAAGGACCCAAACGCAAAAAGTGCAGTGCAGGGATTTATTAGGGCAGAATCAAAAATCGTAGTCAAACAGGCAAAAGTCAAAAAACCAGGAAGGCTCGGCAACAGTACAAAAACACAGTCCAATAGGGAGGTCAGAAGGCGGGCAAAGGTATGGCAACGGGAAGACACAGCAAAGGTACAAAATCGGGAGACAAGAATCAAAAAAACCAGAAAACCGAAAAACAGGTGATAACGGGCAGATAGGCAGGACTGGAAGGCTTGTAGCATGCACAGAGGACAAACAACTGAGACGATCTCGCAACAAACAACCGAACGAACACAGAATAAATACACAAGACTTAACAAGCAAACGAGACACAGGTGCACAACAGGGCAGGTGAAACAGATAATCAAAATAGGTAACGTGGGGGGCGGGGAAACACAATGACAGGAAAAAAACAAACACACATGGACAAGGAACGAAAAAAACACGAAAACAACCAAACAAAGCCGACAGAAAACACAAGAAACCAAAACACAAGTTACACTGCATTACTGACAGGCAGTTTATTTTACTCAATTCTGTATTCTGGATTTACCAACAGAACAGAATCATTCACGGTAGAGATTTGAATTAAACTTCTGCCGAAAACAGTTTTTTTTTGTGTAACAGGTCAAAAATTCTTGACAGGAAGAACAATGCATCCGCTAAGATTTGATAGTTTTCATTAAGAATATAGTAGTGAAACTGCTCATTTTGTTGTGTTGTTTTTTTTTTTTCTGTGCTCAGATTCCAATATTTCTACCAAATGAACTTCCATTGAGCTCCGGTCCGATTTAACTATTGGTACAAAGTAGTGCACCAGCGTGGAGCCATGTGTATAAATAATATTGATTTTATTCAAATGTATTTTGCACCGACATGAATGTGTAAAGCTTTTTCAACAGCAACTTTTTCTTCTCTAACTGGAATTCTACCTTCTGCTTAATGGTCACCGCACAGAACCTCAGCTGAATCTTACTTGAGTTCTGTTCTGTGTGAGTGAACATGTTGAGAGGGAATGCGAATTGTACACACTCAGCGCCAAAAGTACAGGCGAAGAGCTCTACGGTTGTGAATGTTTGAATCACACCCTCTACCTTCAGATAGTAAAACAGCTCATATGGATTCCGCCCACACACAACAGAGACAGAAAACAAACAGCTAGAGCAACGAAAGCCTCATGCCAGCACAGCGAATGGGAGAGGAAGCACAGCCAATGCAAAAGAAGGATAAGCGGAACACAAAATCTTTATGCTTTACTTGAGCTATGCTTCATAGTGATGTCATAAGCATGACATAACACCTGTCATAAACTGTCATGACAGTATCTTACATTTTATGACAAAATACTTTCATGATATATGCATCTATCATGGCACACAGTGGCAGAACAGTGTATGTCGTATGCTAAACTTACAAAATAAGTGCATTATGTAAGGTGTGTCGTAACAGATATTGAGTATGCTAAGTTTGTTTAGCATGGACAAACTAAGCTACGTCCTGGCGAGTGTGTTCATGCAGCGAGAGTGCGGAAATAAGCTGTACTGACATCATCATGACATCATGAAATACCCACATAGCAAACACTGTGATATTTGATTTTGACAAGGCCTAGAGCTGCCATATACAGGGGGTCCTCGGCTTGCATACGAGTTCTGTTCCTACGACTTGTCGTAAGCTGATTTTCGACGTAAGTCGGAATTTATACCTAAATTATACCTAAGTTAACACCTTAAGTCACTCACTCTGTACACACAACACATGAAGGACATATAAAATACAGTAATTAAATGAAACAGACAGAACAATTTCTTATCTTTATTTCTGTGGTCGTATTTACGAACCAAACCACGCAGGTCAAAACTAGGTTTTTTAATTAATTTATGGGAGTGCGTCGTAACCACGAAACGTCGTAACTCGAGACCATCGTAACCCGAGGACCCCCTATATTTGAAAACATAGCCACTACTTTTTTTTAAATAAATTTTTTTTAACAATACAAATAGGGATTTTTTTGACTGTTTACTGAGTTAGAGTAGAAAATAGAAGTTTCAATGGGGGCAGTCGATCGAAGGTAAGAGGATCTGGGGGTAGAAATAGTAGGAAGGGAGTCAGAAAGTAGGAAAAAAACACATAAAATGCAATTATCATTTGTTTTTCATTAAATAGATGTTTTTGAATTCAATAAGTTCAATAAAAGGATTCTACAAACATAATTATTATTTTTTACTTTTTTAGCAGTATAGTAAAATATCAGAAAGATAAAACTTTGTATGCTCTAAAATCTGTTCATACCTATTTATATCGTTAGCACAACATTACCGTTACCGCACATTGCGTAATGTCCTCGTATCGTGCAGCCCTGCTCTCTGCACCCACTCAGCCCCTCACATCGCCATGTGTGTTCTATGGCCACAGAGAGCCTTTTTACAATCATTAATTAATGATATTATAATCAATTATAAAAACGGGAGGCTAATGGTGGGCTGGAGACATGCCCCGAAGAGCCATATTCGGCTGTCAAGCACTAACCACTCTTGGTCTTACCCCATATTAGCTCCTGACCAACGAGTTTACAAACGAATAAGGTAAGCCTCTCTGCACTTGCATGTTTTATTTTAGAACGTGTTGCCATTACACAGTAGATTCTTTTTCAACACAAATTAGTTTTTTTTTTTCTAAAACTTTATTGAAAGACATTTGTTAAATACAGGCCAAGCACTGCGCTTACATTATAGCATACCTGTCGCATAATATTGTCCTCTCTTAGCAGTACTGTTGTACAGTGACCTACATTTTCGACAGGTTACCTTTGATACTTCGAGATAAACAGCCTTGCATAATGAACCTTGCATAAATAAGCTTCGGTCCCCATTAGATTAATACAATAGGCTTTTCAGTCCACATAATAATGCGCTAGAGCAATTCCCATGTTGTCACTATGGATCCCTCCAACTGCTCTAATTATACTAATGCCCAAGTAACGACAGGAAAAGTAGGCCACCAACAGACTGTTTGAGCTTCTATTACCAACGGATGAGGAGACGAATGCATATTCAGCTGACCAACAGGTCATCATAACTGCATATTGATACTTCTGATCTTATATCAGAGTCCTATCCCTGTGCAGGAGTGTGCAGAAGCATCTTTGGATGCAAGTTACCTTCATACGCATGCATTTTCATAAGCATATACTGTAAATCGCCTCATATTCACTGTTTTAGCTGTGTAGAATGTCCATAATTACAGGTGTGTAATGATTAGAAGCCCTCAATGAGGACTGAGGGATGACAAAAAGCAATGCTTTGGTTCAAACCGCCGCTAACAGGAGGTCCATGTGACTCATCCATAGCCTTATACAATCCAAACTCTATTGCCTTCGGGGAACGTTTTCTCTCCATGAGCAATAAGTCCGACATTAAGGCAAAGTCACATGAATCATCAGAGCAGAGATCACAAACGGTTTGGCCCATTCCGAAACAGGGAGGTATGTTACCATGGTTACCATCCAGCCAAAACTATCACCCCCCTTCACATGAAACAGAGGTTGAGGGCAAGTGTCAAAGGTCACTACCGCATCAGCTCATGGATGCTCGACAAAAGCCTGGAGGTGATGTTAGCTTGGCACTTTAATTACTGTTGCTCCCCACAAGATGTCACAATAAAAGTCACCAAAAGAGATAACATATTGTGCAGTTAGAAGTCCTACACTATCATATTAAATAAACTGAAAATGCGTGCCATACAGCTTGGAGAATATAAGACTGTGTTTATGGACCGCCAGAGTCTCAGCATGTCCATATTGCTACGGACTCGCTCCCGTCCACGACACATGCACTTCACAGAGCTGCAAAAACAAAAAAATCAACACTTCCTGTCTGTGCCCTGCAGATTTCGCCGCCCATCTCACAGGTCTTCAGGGTCACATCCAGATCACCTCCCTCACACTCACACCCAGTGATGAGACAAAAACCAATACATCCACGGCATGAAAAACCAAATGTTCCCAGACACCTGACACAGCCCAATTCATCCAGCCTGGTGTGGAGAGAGTGAGATTGTCTTTTGGGGCAAAGAAAATCAAGAAATCTCGATTAAACTGAAGCCAGAGGAAGAGAGCAGGCAGAGGCACACCTGAGAATGCAATCCAACAGTTAGGAGAGGTTTGATTGGTTAAAAAGGGTTGTGTTTTTTCTAGTTCTAAGGGTGGGCTAATTATCCCTGATTCTCATGCACGCACATGCACACTCCTGATCTCCACTGTCTCATTTTTAAACAGGTCCTGTCCTTCAGACGGACAGTTCCCAGGCTGGTATCCAGTATTCTACAAGATTCACACTGCTCATTAATGCAAGAACCGGCGATAGTAGTTACATCATAGCTATGTGCAGAGATTAGAGCCAGCAGAAATTGAATTTGAATTGCATGGTTTGAATTTGAATAGCACGACTTGAATCTGAATCGCATAATTTGAATTGCATAATCAGAATTTGAATTTCACAATTCATTCACAACATAGTAATTGCTAACACACGACATCCCCAGCACAGATATTTGCTATCAAAAAACAGCCCCAACACAGTTACTCCGAGCACAGTCATCCCTTATAATAGTCACCCCAAATATAGCCCAGTACAGGACACCCTAAGCTGCCTTTTTATGCTTGCTACATCCTAAGACGTAGCACTCATCATACAGGAAACACGCTGATCTGTAGCAGTTCTAGAACATTCTATTTGGAGACCATATGCCAATGTTTATATTTCAGCGTGTCAATCAGGTATTTGGACGGTGAGATCACAGCTTGTGTTATTTCAACGCCCTCTTCATCATATCAGGGATAGCAGTATCTCCTGTGACAGCACACATCTGCGGATGGAAGCAGGGTCCAATGTCATCTCCGAATCACATTATAAACCCGCAGCGCACGTTGGGCCTCGCATCAAGGAAACACCCCCTCTGACTCTTGTGCCTCTGGCTGGCTGCGACCGGCAGCATCCCAGCATCGTCCTCTATCGAATCACACCTTAATGGTCACCGTTTCCCCTCGTCCATCATCGTTGCCTCTCTGTGACACGAACCTCAGGCCAAGCAAAGCTCTCACAGGGTAAAGCATGGACGCAAAATTTTGCTCATGCTAAGGCAACAAAAACAAATAAAACAGTATACTCATATTTCTAGAATGTGGTATATTATTTGTACCTGACAAGAACTAACCCAAAGCATGGGTAGTGAATAAACATTGTTTACTTTCACGCAGCTCACTAAATTCTTTATTCAGCCAAAGAAAAACAGTTTGCAGGGACATTTTCGCACAACGTGTTGACACAATAATACATGATACAGTGCGAGAATATTAGCTCACAGAAGTTTGTCTTTAGGATCTCCATTGTTATTCGCTAATGCAGAACGTATTGACCGCTCGATCCCGTCACGCTCGCTCCTGCGGAGAGCGTCGCCGGATCAAGGGCGACACAATGCGAGGGAACGGCGGGAGCTCTTTCACAAACGGGGGCAGAAGCTGTTTATCAATACCGGTGTTCGGCGAAGGCAGGGTGGGGGAGAGGCGCGGGGGGAGGTCGGTGACACGTGGCAGACCCGATGTAGCTCTAAAGTAAGCAAACCAAGCGTGACCTTTCTGCAAACGGCTTTTAAATTGCCCGTGAAATCTGGGGAGCTTGAGTGTAGTGGGCAGGAAGTCCTTAATCATTCAGGCCAATTTTTTTTTTTTTTTCGAGTCTAGGTTAGTCAGGGGTTTGACGTTTCAGTATGAAATCTTTGAAGCGCTAAAAATTCTCCCGGTGGAGCTCTTGAAAAACCACATGCGTTTTGCAAAGTTACATTACCCGTTGTGTTTGTTGTGCTGCTATCAGAGAGGTCTCTGGAGTGACTGCATGACTCACAGTGATGACATCATCATCCATACCCACACAAAAGAACAGTATGGTGCCATTTATACAGAAAGTATTCTTTTCCAGGGGACCATATATGCTTTATAATTAAGACAATTGTTTTCTCTTTATATAATTTACAACTAAAGCAATAGTGCATTGATATCATTTATGCACTTTGCCCAACCAAGTGTTTGAAGTTTTCAAATCACTGCTGTATTTTTGAAGACATGTATCCATCCGATAGTGAAATTGACATAACTGATTCCGGGTGAGCGGCTGTACCAGATTTCACATTAAAATATATGTTTCTTTGAGTATTTTCTGTTTTATTGGAGATGATCAAGCATGGCGTTTGGAATTTGCTGTGCCCTTTTTGAACATATGCCCTCACAAAGACTACAGAATATTTAGAACGCATTGTATTATGCCCTTAAAGATGCTAAGTGCATTTGATTCGATCCCTGGGTATGTGTGACAATATGATATGCTCCCTTTTCTCCAAACCAATGTTTTATTCATGCCTTTTATTCAAACCAAACTAAGCTCTGAACCACCTGCTGCTAGAACCACAGAGCCATAAATAATGGGCTATGGATTTTTTGGCATTTTTCTCTTTTTTCCTCCAAATTGGAATTTGCAACTGTATCACTCCACTGCACCCCAAGCAAGGAGTGCTATAGCTGAAGTCCTCAGGTTCACCCACCTCTGACAGCTACCTTTTATCTCCACATTTAGCAAATTCTCCTATCCACAGCACCTTACAATTTTACACGGTACACACGATCCATTTACACGGCTGGATATTTACTGAGGCAATTCAGGTGAAGTACCTCGCTTAAGGGCACAGCTGTAGCGCCTTAGCTGGGATTCAAACCTGCAACCTCTACGTTACAAGAACCAGCTCCCTAACCAATCATACTACACTGATCACATGATAATTATAACCTCATCATATGGTGTTAAAGCAGATGGTATTCTAAGGAACCCAGTCTTGAACCATCCTCTGGCAGTATGCTTCAAAGAATCATCTTGCTGTATTCACAGTATATGTTCCTTCCTTCCTGTTCACAGACAAATCCCAGTATTCAAACTAAACACTGATTTACTGGTTAGATTAAATACTGAAAATAAGTAAAAACAACTATGGCAGGAGGATTTTTCCTGAGTGTTTTAACAGTTACATGGCAACAATTGACAATGAGGAAACAATGGCTTTAAGCAGCCAGAATTGTGACTGGTCTGTCTTACAGTTATAACAGTACTGCCTTACACTGGCACACAGCCAGTCATATGGGAAGGACCAGAATTTCAACCAGCGTGTTTACAAAATGTACAGTGCATATACCATCAGCCAGCAGGTGGAGACATTGCAAACACACTCAATGAAACATCCCAGTGATTAAAACAGTACATATTATATAATTACCACATTTTTCTTAATATTTTTTCAACTTTAAATTATAGTTATACATTTGGAAGGTGACATAGGGTCTAATAAATAAGACAGCAATTTTTCAAACCGGATCCAGAAAACACATCAAGAGCAAATGAGTTATCTTGCCCTTAGAGCTATTTGTTGACTTACTGGTCTTCTAATGAAGTGACAGAGCAGCAAAGTTCACATACTCTCCAAACCCTGCCGGATGAACACCACGGATATCAAATTAGAAGGGTCCGCTGGCAGGCCCATCTCTCCCTGTCCCACAATGTCAGAACCTCCTATTAATAAAAACAGCCAATCCCAGCCAACATCCAGCTGAGCTCCCACCAACCAGAGCCAGGTCACAGCTGCCAGCTTGTCAGCACTGAGCATGCTCGGCTGTTGATCTGGAAAACACATCGCAAAGGGTCGGTCAGAGATGTGTCCTCTGTATTTCTCTTCCCTTGCCCTGACTAGGTCAGTCACAAACACTGGTGCAGGATGGGATAGCGTTAGCAAAGGGAGCTTTAGCTGACATTAAAACCAGAGTCTGCTAAACAAATGTTATTATTCCACAGTGTTTTCCATGACGCTCCAAACAGCTCGGTAGTGCGGTCACATATAATTACAACACATTTAAAAAACAACAGGCGCGTACTGAACAACTACTGGTTAATTATGTTCAAGACAGTTTAATTATATGCAATTTTGTTGTGGCACGGCAAATTTCTCATAGGGACAGATACAGAGATCATCCTCCGCTATTCAAACCCACAGAGAGCTGTAACCATGGTCTTATTACCAGAAACTCATTTCACCATGGTTTAACAGTATGGTCACAACTCTCAATTTATAGTGAGTTATATCTCATGCACCACTGAAGTCTGAACATATTCACTTTTTCATGTTTTCTTTCACATATTCTTCTTTTTTTTTTTTTTGGGGGGGCATTTTTTTCCTTTTTTCTCTTTGGAATTGAGTCACCATTCTGCTAGCATTGCTCACGAGTGATGCCTATTCTGTGATATAATACCAATACCTTGAGACATTTCTCTCAGCTTGTCACCAGATGAGAAGACCGAAATGGAGTGCAATATCCTTGGGGTACACTTCGAAACAGCAGGAGGAATCATCTCGTTTAAAATAACTATAAGAAGAGAGGAAAGAAATGTGCTCTCCAGTGGTAAGATATGGAAGCCCGCATAAGTATCCTGATTGGGCAACATTTTTAGCCAATCACCATCAGGACAGGTCACATGGCAACAGGTGATCTAGGATTCTGGTCTTTAGAACATTTCCAGTCATAAAATCCATGTCAGTTACACTGCAAAGAGCTTATAATGAGTATTTATCTTTCAGCAATCATGCCATATTTCAATTTTGAGAACTGTGTCCATTCCATACTACAATATAATAAAAAAGTATGCAGTAGCGATAGTTATGTTTGCATGACAAACAGTACCTCCCCTATTGCCTACATACAAATTTCCGGCACAATTGCAGTATAACAATGTATGAGAAAGACAAATATTTGAACGAGGCTATTCATATAATATCTTTCCAATGTAATCTACCATGCAAAAGCTTACAATAATATTGCTTCCAAAGGCGAAAGCAGAGGCATAAAATCCACAGTAAAAAAAAAAATGTGTTTTTCAATATATTCTCAGTATGGTGTGAGTCCTTTTTGAATCCCCCCTTTGCCTAGAAAGCACAATATTGCTTAAATTTGCACCGTATGAATATCAGGGGTCATGAATACAGGAATACATTCACTGTAGATATCAGATGAAAGCTTTCCATAATAAAGACTTAGCATGCCAAAGTCAGCTCACCCAAGTGGGAGAACAAATTAGTACATTGCCAGGCTATAAAAAGAGCATGACTCATAGTTGTGAGATACCTTCTATATTTGATTACTGAGATTACCATAGACAAACAAAAAAAGGGTTCACACGTTATCACCTTGTGCTATTTCTGAACGAACTGATCAAGAGCGTACTTAACAGGTAGCATCGTAGTTGGGGGGTATAGTCAGTCGGGGGTGGGGATGGGGGCGGGGGGAGGTGCTGAAATGTGAAATGTGCTCAGCTCCATATCACGAAGAGGCTGTTTTTCACTGGCGAGAGACGGTTCTGTGCTGTGGTGCATAACTGAATTTTAGACATTGCTCTTTGCTTTCTGCTCCTTTTAGCGGTCAGCTAAGCCTTAGGCAAGCTGGGGGGAGTTAACGATGATCCATAGCTGCAGATCAGACATGCCTAAGGGGGTTCCAATGGCCCACCATGGCTACAAGTCAGATATATAACCAGACTAAAAAAGTAAACCAATTTCAAAGGTCTTTTAAGAAGTTCTGAACACACTTTTGAAAGTATCAATAGCCAAAAGAACAAAGATGTCTCCACGTATATATTTTACATGTTTATGTGTTTAAGCTTAAGTGTAATCTGCTTAAATAACAATAATTCCCGAAATCCATTCATGCAACTGTACAGTTTAAAATATATTATAATGATTAAAAAATTGAAATGTCAAAGTTGCTACCAGGAAAACCATGTGGATATCATCGCCAAACGTTGGTGACAGTGAGCACACACAGTGTTTTTCTCCCTCACATATGCATAGCTATATTTTTCGACATATGCCCCACCAACATATTTTTGAGTCATTCATCACCCACACATGTAAGAGCTGGCAGCAAGTCAGGGACATTGTAATGGATAGAATAGTGTGAAAATCATTCCATTCTCCGGCTTGTGCTGTCGGCACAAGTTACAGGTACTACCAACTTATTCATACTATTCAACTTATTCTCCCTCAGGCTAAATTAGCTGGATGTATACATTTTCATGTCCACTATTATGAGGACTCCAGTCTTCAGTGCTACCATCCATCCATCATCTATACCTGCTTCATCCCACCTAGGGCCATAGGAGCTGGAGCCTATCCCAGCATGCACTGGGTGACAGGACACAGGGCAGGTCACCCTGGACAGGTTTGAGTCCAGACAAACAAACAACACTTTGCTCACATTCATACCTATTGGCAATTTGATAAGTCCAATCCACATAACATGTACATTTTAAGGATGTGGAGAAGAAACCACAGAACCCAGAAAAAAATTTGTGTTAACACAGAGAGAACACGCAAACTCCACTCTGGCCATAAACTGGCATCGATAATTTTCTACAAGGCCACTCTGCATTACCACTGCGTCCTCACAGAATCTGATGTGTCATTATTAAAAGGCAAGGTTCAGAATGTCACAATATGGCCCATGGTATAGAACTAGCTATGCAATCCAAGTTACACATACAAACACATCATAGCACACATATGATTATTACAGTATCTCATTTAACATACACTGCTATACAATAACGTGAGCTATGTAATCAGCTAATGTGCAAAGGGGTTAGCAGCATGCATCTTTGAAGCGCTGCTCCCACGCAAGGCTATGTTACCCCTCTCATTACTGGGCAGGTCCCCGTGCGGCACGTTATCAAAAATGGAGGCTCATTCTGCTCATGCTCCTGTGGAACCCCTGCTCCTCCATCTCTCACCTGCTCGCTCGGTTATCAGAGCATCTCCTCTCCAGTAATCAGCACAAAGGTAATTAAAAAGCAAGGCGAAAGGCCCCAACAACTATGTTTATCTTTAAGTCCTAATTAATTTGTAGACCCAGGGTCCCTCCACTTATCTTGTTTTCTGGCCAAATGCAATTTTGTTTTTTTTTTCCAGCAGGGAGACTTGTTATCTTTTGTTTAATTATCCGAATAAAACCATTTCATTTTCTCTTTCTTTTGAGAACTTCTAAACGCTTCATATATGCCATCCTTGTAATATATACTTAATCAAAATATGAGATTCCTGCATCAGATGAATTTTGTTTATTCCCAGAATGTAGCAACATTTCAGTTATTTTGTACAATATTGATGTATAAAGGCTTAAAACAACTCAGGGAAAAGAGGACTTAGTTTAAAGAAACATTAATTTTAATTTATTGTTACAACCAAGACATATCAATTACATTGCCGCACAATACTGCCTCACCTTTCGGTCCTCACCTAATACAGACATGCTTAAGTATCAGGGTTTGAGCTGATGAACATTATTTGCACCTGTTATTCACAGCTAACCAATCAACACTACAACACATGACAGGTATTTAATAGTCTACTGCGTTAACATGGACATAGAGACATGGGGATAGCGATGGGGGGACAGCAATTCTTGAATCATGATCCACTTAAACCAGCGCCAACTGATAAAGTCTGTCAGGATATAAGCAAGAAGATTCTGAGCATATATCAGAAGAAGGTATTTTGATGTTAATGCTTATTTCAGACTAAATTTAGAATATTTCAACATAGTTCTTAGCATCACACAACAACCGAATTATACCACGACTAATAGTATTAGTACTAGTAAATATGAAATTTAGTAATAACAATGTGAAGAATGCACTGTTTAATGCATCTATGTAATTAAAACTAAAGCACTGAATATCACTGGTAGCCAGTGAACGGATGGGGTAATATGGGCTATACAGCCGGTGGTTGTTAAAAGGCTGGTAGCTACATTGTGAACCTACTGAAGGCAGGGCAGAGCTTTTAGACAGATAAAAAGCATACTACAATAGTCCAACCCTGATGAAGTAAAAGCACTAATTACTACGTCTGTCACTAAAAGGTTTTGTCTTCACGTTGGCCCTTAGCTCCTAACAAGAGGGTGATTATTAAGGTGCGATGTACCACTTATATATCAAACCAAGTTCAACATTGATGTAAAAATAGCCCCTGCATTTCTAACTTCATAATTTAGAGTGGGTCTGACTTGACTTTTATTTATTGCATTAGTTATGTCAGTATTCAGCTAGAGAACATTTTCCTTACATTAAATTTATTACCTGCAAAGCTCAAACAATACAGCTCAAACAACACACCCCAGTAACCGAGATATAACTGAAGAGCATCTGTGTAGCAGTGAAAAGACATCTTGTGGACACAGATGATATTTTTTGGTGGGAATATGTAAAGAGAAACAAAATTGGCCCCAGGATTTATCCTTGAGGCACTTTTCAGCAGAATCCAACAGAGAAAGAAACATACCGGCCTAGGTACAGTCAACATTTGTCCTTGACTTTTGCTCTCAGTAAAAAGGCATAAGTTTGTTCCTTCTTCGATAACTCAGTTTCCAAAATTAATTCCAGTGTTTGCAGAACTTGCCAAACTGTGTTTTGAAGAAAAAACATTTACCTGTTTAACAGTGAATCAAATGTAAGGACAAATGCAGATGGAAGCAAAGGTATCAAACCTTAACAGAGCATTCGCTTTGAGAAATCAACTACCCCAAGAATAGTGCCCAATTGAGACCAACACAATATTATAGCTGAACAATTAAAACAGAGAGGTAAGTATGTACGCAGCTGAAGGTTTGTTTACAGCATCAGTTCTATGATTTCAGTGGGAAATAGGGAGAATGTTGGGGAGAGATTATGTTTACTTTAGAATGCAGACTTACTTAAGAATCTTTTCCATTACCTCATAACTGAGAAAGATTTAGTTAGCCATTGAGAGGGATTGTATTCACAATGTTATCATTTCCCTGATAAGGCACAGTGCATTTCACTTGTGAACGGCATCCCACCCAACAATTGCTGAACTGCTTGTGCAAAAGGTGTCTCATTTGACTGTGACGAATTCCAGACTTGGACTGTTTCCATGTCTGTTTTTCTACACTCTGTCTAATTTGTCTGATGACATTATTTATTGAGGGTCTGATTCTACTGGAACAAGACATTTATCTTTTGGCTGGTGCTACATGGTAAAGGGTTTTTGTGCAAAGTTTTAATGAGTGTAAAGAAACATGGTGTAGACTTTGAAATACACTTGGAAAACTCGTAAGCAGGGGTTATGTGATAGTTTGGGATTTCACTGAATGAGTGAACTTCGAGGCCATTTTAAGCGATGTTTCTAAGTAATGACAACATGGAGGCTTGCAGCAATGTTGTCATCTATCATGATACAACTAGAGAAGGATATGATCACTCCTAGGGCTAGTCCCTCCAGTCTTGACCGGCGGGTCTGAACGGAGGATCGGTTTTGCTCTTTGGAGGATGGTGACACAAAACGAAACGATAAGGACACATGGAGAGCTCTCCTCTGCAGTGTCAATGCCCTTGTCTCTTCTGATCACAGTCATGAGACACTGTTTGCTTACTCTCTTTTCCTCTGCATTTAGGTCACCCAATAGTGGCCAGCCTTGAAAATACCCATCATAGCAGAATATTTTGTACATATTTTGTATATATTGTGTAAGATGGATTGGTTTTCCACAGGATTTTTCCCTCATAAATAGAACCCTCTCTACACTGAGGCTGTAGGATGTAATGCAAATACATCCCGTGGGTAGGCACAACATGCAAGCCATGGTGCTACCTGAACACATGGAAAATAATATAGTGGATTTCATGTCATAAGTCAACGACTGACATTTTACAGCCGTTATTAATGTTTTGCGAGAGTACTTCCAAGTGCTTCTCCATAACAGGGGATACATATTCCTCTTTGATTTATGTAAATGTGTCATTCTGGGCTTCTCCTGTTATTACATTTGAATTCAATTACGGTATATTTTCTCTCGCGGTCACAGAAACAATAACTCAGTACACCCACAGTAAACACACTGAACTGATGTTAACATATCATGGACATAGTATCACAAGAAACTTCTACTTAAATGCTTAATCCACAGTAACCCGCTAAACTGCTAAACCAAACGTGTAATAACGCACTGAACCCACACAACTGCACTAAACCACACTAACCTGCTTACTCAGATCAAACTAGTGAATATGTACAAACTTAACAATCAAGAGGAGATGTGCTTAAGCAAACTAACCCAGCCATAACACACATTCTAAATAAAAAGTAAAACTTACCAATTAAGTACGGATTCACAACCAACTATTTTAAACACACTACTTGCCTGCTAAACACTAGATGAGCAATCACATATAAAAATAGACTAACACATGGAAGCAGCCCCAAAACACCAGACTGTCACAAATACATTTAGCCTGTACTAAACAAACAAAATAGTACAAAAGCAGGAAAGAAACATGAATGAGAAAAAACAAAACAAAAATGTACAAGGAAACTAAAGTAACCCTAACACATGAAACTCACGCTAATGCACTAAACTGTACAATCAAACTGAATCAGCACCAATACAACAATCTAAGGGTAACATACAAACAGTGCAATCTAACCGAATCAGCAACAATGCAAAACAAAATATTTCCTAAACAAGCGCTTGCACGCTAAACTAACACTGACACTGCAGTACACTAAAACAACACTGATAGACAGACTCAGACATCTGAGCCTGTCAGTCAGGCGAACACTAGATGCTAAATCTGAGGTCATAAACCCGCACTTTCACATTTGTACCTTCACATATCACAGAATGTCATAGATATGAGAGGCACAATAGCCTCAAGGCAAATAGTTTAGTGTTAAGTCAAAGTGACTGACACCAGACGCAAGTCGTCCTGAGCCAAGAGACAGATTTCAAACAGCGGTTGTCTGTCACAAACCCGATAGCCATGACCCCAACACACAACCTCAGAGTGCTCATGCCAGCGTTCAACACCGCCACATACAATAGCCACAGCTAATTGCATATCGACATTTTACAATTATACTCTCCTGTGATATACAAGGAGTAAAAAGTGTCCATAACACAAATGACTACAAAAACCAGCTATAATGCCAGACTGATCACAAAACTATACTGACTCATCTTTTGAAAAAAAAAAAAAAAAAAATACATAGAAATAGAAATATAGTCTATGAATTTATGATGGGGACTGAAAAGAATGGCCATTGGTGAAGTTAAAAAATTAGGGAGGAGGACAAATTTAAAATAATAACATTACCTGTGACTTTATAATTGTCTAGTGCCTGTTTAACATGATGAAAAACGTACTAATTTTAGTAAGGTTCATCAAGAAAGCACACTTTTTGCCTAATTATATCTAATGCGGTAGCACTAGCCATTAACACATTGTATTAAATAATTTTAATTATAACAAGGAGGTCAGGTTATTTTAAAACCTTATGGTTTATCACTTTTTTTCTCATTTACTCCTGTTATCTCATTGCTATAAACCCCTCTGCTAATTTGGGAAGTGAGCATGATCTTGCCTCCAAAACATGAAATGTGAATGCATCGATTCTTTCAACACTGAAATACAAATGGCTTAAAGAACATGCCTCACAAGAAGGTAGAATATACGTAGGCATAGCGCAGACAGAATGTTGGTACTGAGATGACCATAGAAGGTTGCTGGTGTGTGATGAAACATGGAAATCACGCCAACTCAAATCTCTCCCTCCCATCACAGAACACTACGACAACACCAGACTGGTGGCCCCATTCAGAGTGCCTTAACAGGATGGGCCAACCAGGAACCTAGTGTGTGTGTGTGTGTGTGTGTGTGTGTGTGTGTGTGTGTGTGTGTGTGTGTTTTTAAAGAAACTCAATTTTGTCACATAAATTTCATCTGGGTTCATGGGAAGTGCACAAAACCTACAGCACACCACATTAAATTCAACCAACTAAAAATGAACAAGCTACAAATGGGCTTGTCCTCAAGTAAAACGGTATGCTTGTTTGGCATAATCATGCAAAAAAAAAAAAAAAAACAACAGATTTAGGGGTTGTTAACGGATGAAGATGCGTTCTCTGCAGCCGATGTTGACACAGCTGTGGGCTACACACTTTGGTACGAGCACTTCTGCTCAAAAAAAGGCAGTGGTTTGAAACCAATAAAACAAACTATAACAACCCAGATCATCAGTATTCAACCTTGTGAGAAAATGCAAGGAACAGGTACCATAAAATACACGCAAAAAGAGCCACAAGCTTTTCACTATAATGATGAGGGATGTTGATAATGATGATCATGGACGAAGATAATGAAGTCCTAATTATTTTCTCCTAATGAATCTCACCGTAAAATTCACTTCAATTCAGTAGACTCAATACTGCACCTTAAACCCCCCACACCCCGAGGTAGCGCCCAGGCCACTCAGAAGCTTCAATAATTCAAAAAACATGGCAGTATCTTCCCCCTACAGCCTCTTGCTAATATCGCGGCACTGTCACTCGATTTTCTTTCAGCTGCCATGATTAAGGCGACGGATTAAGGCCGGGACACTTCAGTATCACTCGAGCGCAGTAACAAAGCATCTTCACGCGGGATACGGACAGGAACGACACCCCAGGGTGCAGAAGCTCTGCCCGTCAAGAAGATTCCACCGTCCGATTCGCAAATACGAAAATGAGGATGGTCTCGCAGAGTTTTCATACAGCTATTTCTTAAAAAACCTGAAAGATCCTGACATATCTTTTTTCAATATATTTTATTAGATACATGCACACACTTACACACAAACAAACATATCTACACAAGCCAAATTTTCAGGAGCAGTTCTGATAACGAGAACTGAGTGGACGTATCGGTTGAAATGAGCCTTGTTAGAGCAGAGCTATCAGCTATCAAACCTTGACTGGCTTGAATCAATCAAGAATGCTTTTTTTTCCATAGCCAATGAGGTTATTGGGTTATATGCAAATCAATGAGACACTGATATATGGTAGCTCCTCCCATTTTTGCTTCAACAAAACCTCAATCATGTATCATTACTAAAGAGGCTGTATTCAACACTGGCAATTATTTGATATCCTTTTCATACCATACCAGTGAGGAATCATTACTGTAGGACTGAGCAATGACAGGGCTCACAGAGTCATTCTATACTTATATTAGCCACATTGAATGTTAATAGCTTTTTAAATGTGCATGTCTGTGTAAAAAAACCGCACACGCTAAGGGAAACATGTACTGCCGTACGTGTGAAGCTAATGGTCTATGAATTTAAGCGATGCTGTCAGAGGACTACTTAAATTCAGTGTACGTTAACAGGAAGTACAGATTCCTAGTGCTCTGTGAAAAGAGTGTGTCTCATAAAATTAAATATCTTTGTACCAACTTAGAAAATGTCTCTCACCTGTCAAAAAACGCACCCCAAAATAAACCGATATAATGTACATAATGGAAACCATGGTAAAAAAATCTGAACTTTGCAGTATGTTATTATATTAGTCAGAAGTAATATATTAGTTTGCATAGTTGTAAACCTTATAGTTGTTAGTGGCCTAAGGATATCTATACTCTTTCACAGTCAAGGTTAGTCTAAAGAATATGTGCAATGTTTTACAGTCTATTGTCAGGGGTAACCTATTGGATTACTGCACTGTTCTCATTTCTGCCAGGGTTATGCTTCAGGATAGCTTTGTCCTTCGAACTATACGGGAACTGAATTTAGATATGATTTAAAATAATGCAATTATGAATTGAAGTATGGACCTCCAGCCATGTTACAGTATGTCTACTCTTTACCGTCTCATGTTTTCCATTAAAATATTCCCTGAAGTCCAATGGTGATAATTTTGAATAACGGCATACGTCTTGACCTAACGCTGCATAAGAAACACACCCGCCTGGCTGAAATCAAAGATTGAAAATGTTTGCCATGTACACCAATGGTCATCTCAGTCTCTCTCCTAGCCCTGTTGGATTTAATGTTTTCTGGATATCACCTAAATAGGACTGATCAATGAGGCTAAATGCACAACAACACAGGCTTAGAAAATGGCTGCCTTTGATCTCACTGATCTGCGTCCATTACTTTGTCTTGCCAGTAACAAAGCAATCAGTTATTATATTATATGATAATATATCAGATATTATATTATCATGTGAGGAGCTGGAAGGATTATGACCCAAGTAGCTCTTAAGAATGCAATACCTGCTATCTTTTGTAACTGCTGTCTTAATTCTAAAAAAAAAAAAAAAACCGTGACAAAAAACAATCATGAAATACCAAGCCATTTTTCCCTTATATACTGCGACTTATAGATTGGTAGATGGCTTTAGCTGTGACCGTGGTTTTATCCTTTCAATGCGGCAGGAAATTGACTGAAACCCTTTGGGTTGAACATCCGTGGCAGTGCCACAGACGGGAATTGAACTTGCAACCTTTCCTGTTCCCAGGCCTGGATCATTAAGGAGCTGCAGCCACCTGGGAAATTCATCCCCACTGTACGTTTCAGAGCTCCAGGGAGCCCCTGTGTGTCTGGAGATAAGAGCAAGCACCGGACAGCCTCGGTCTCTCCTCCGCCTCCCCCCCCGGGGAATCTCTGGGTCTGCGCTTGGCTAAACCCTCATTAGCAAGGGCTTTCGCTTGCGCTGCGCTTTTTTTTTTTCCCTTTTCCCTCTGTCTTCGACGACTCACCCCGGTGGACTTCCTGAAACGAGGAGCGAAGCGAGCTCAGGCAGGGTTTCCTCTTCTCTCAAGCCTTTCGCTCTTACACCAGGGGACGAGAGATGGCTCAAAAACGCGCCCAAACAGCTCTTTGTTCTCTCAAATAAATGGGTTGATGAACAAATGGGGAAAATGCAGTACAAACCAGAAAATTCTCAGTGGATTTTACTCGTACAGACACAAAGCTTATTTTACACATAAATATACATACAAGTCAGGATACATGCAAGTACACAAAAGGACACTAGGATGCTCTGTGTATCTGAATTGATTTGATCACAGATACACATAGCACCTCAATCAGTTTATCACAATCTGTTTCCATTACAGTTTCACTATCATTCCGGCTGTATTTGGTACCGGAAGCTTAAATCTCTATATTATTATTCTGATTTTTATTATTTTTATTTGTATTGAGGTCATGTATATATCCACACTGAAGAGTATGTTGGTAGACATATCGCATCTATCTGAAAAATGGTGGAGTGCACCAAGGATTCTGTTTATCCTACAGGATTTATCCCGATTTCTGCACCCCTCACCTTCGCAAGAACCCTGGACCCTGCGAAGGGGTGCGAGAGAACAGGACCCAGCGTTTCTGTCAGCGGTAATAACGATGACACCCTGGAGCTACAGGTTTGTGCCAAAGAAAACCACATGCAAGTTAATTAGCTGATGAAATATTAAAATCTTCTCCTTGATGTGCGCCGTTTTGCTGCTTGCCAGCGCCCGTGCCTGTGAACGGGCGCTCAGAGGGCGGCAGAGCGTATCGTTTCAGAGCCTGAGAGCGGCCCCATTAACTCCGCATGTCCTTGCAGTCACATGCTAATGGGCCTCCGTGCTCATACGAATTACGGTCATTTTACCTACTGCTTTTAGGCAAAAGCCAACACTGCATACAGTATAGCGCTTAGATAACATTTCCACTTACGCTAACGGGTATTTTTCATTGTTAACGCTTTTTTTTGCTCAGCAGTGTTGTTTGCCGTGATAAAACAGACGACACAACAGGTAAACAAATTACCGCCATTGTATAAAATATAGTAGGTAAAAAAAAAGTAGCGATTGATGTTCCTCCATCGTTCTGAGAGGTATGTGCAAGAGGCATTTCAACAGTGTAGAGCGAATGACAAAAGGTAGCAGGAGATTCTGTGTCTTTGGGGTTGATAGTCCCTGACAGCTGGATTCACCGTCTTTTTATTACGGTTTAACAAGCCAGAAGTGGACACAAAGGGCCTTTTTAATTCCTTGAATCAATATACGGCGCTGCCGTCGAGATGTGTCCGATAGGGCCCATTCATGCCGTTGTCTGGTGTGCCTGAACAACAAAGCTCCGGAGCTTTGGGTAAGGGTTCAGGGAGAGACAGACGGAGAAGCCCTATCCACTGTGTAATTATGGTTTGGCACAGCGGTGTCAAACTGGCTTTTATACTCTGAATAACTTCTTCACTGAGCTCTGGTAGACCGTAGGGTCTCTCCCGCTGCTTCCTCTACCAATGAACCAGGACCTGACATAACGTCAGGTGGAAAGGATGCTCTTGGCACTCCTGAAAAGGTTTCCCGGGCGTGTTCCATTGAATGCAACCATCAGATCAAGTTTTTAACTCTTTTCGGACCGATGTAACTGGACCAGCGCGGACAGGGAAATGGAGTCATACAATTAACATGGATCACATGCAGTATTTCTGAAAATGTGTAACCACAGTTTTCAAATGGTAAATAGAGAGATAGATGGGTTGTTTAAGAAACCAATATTCATATTGTTATAAAAGAGGAGGGAGAAGACTTAGGGATTTAGGAACTTCAAGGAAATTAAAATCGAGCTTGCTGGAGCTGAGAACCAAACCCTAGATTTCATACACCATAAATGTTAGCACGTTAGCAAACGACCGACCTTTATCATTTTACTATTAGTGAGGGATACACCACCCCTGTTCTCTCACAGCAGCTTTATTAGGCTCAAAAAAGAAAGACAAACCCTTATCCTTAGAGAGACAAATGAAAGAAAAAAAGCTGCATTCTGGGTAATAATGACTATGACTCAAAGCATGCTGCAGGGAGCAGGCTAACTACAGAGAAAAGTAAAGCCTTGCTGAAAATATTAGCTAAAACACAAAGTTCTGTGATCAGAACTTTGACTCAGTCTTGTTCAGTTCTCCTCTGGAAATAGCCATTTTACTTTTTTTTTGCTTAGGCAACAAATGATTGCTACATTTTGTATTTGGAGTTCCATTTTGTGTTTACATATTCATATTGTCACGTATTTCCAGTTTTGCAGTCTGACTACACAACTGTATCTTCCTATCGTGACACAAATAATGGGTATAACTACAACAACTAATACAGTGAGGTTAAAATCAAGGATTCTTTGTGGGTTTTCAAAGATATCAAAGGTTTTTCTTTGATAGTTTCTGTTGAGGGCAATGACATGCTTATCTTACACTGTGTCATGTATTTTCTCATTGTAATATCTCACTGGGACTCTATATTTCCTTAAGCCAGCAGTAAGACTTTAAAACAATGGATCATGTAGACTGAGATGTATCTGTCTTTTAGGTCGGGGTGAAGAACAGGCCAGAGCATGTACATGAATCTTTCACAGTGTCTCACCCTTTGACAGTGTGCCTCCTCTATTCTTTGTTCAGGGAATCTATTTTCCATATCACAGGGTTTTGTGATGAAATCAGCTTTGAAGGAGCAAAGCCATATATGGTGAACAAGCTGTTGGTATCTTTCAGTGCGTTGGGATGGCAACTAGTGGCTTGCATGAAGGCAATTGTAGCATTGTAAGGCATTGTAACCCATTGTCTTTTCTATGCATAATTAACAGCTTGTGGCTGTTTTGCAAACCATGTGTATGTATGTATGTATGTATGTTCCAATGTGAAATAAAGTTGGGATTACTCCATGGAAATGGACGGAACACATGTCGAAACAATGCAAGAGGCAATGAATTCTGCTCATTTACTTGCAGCTTGCAAATACTTTTGTCTCAAGCTTATCCACTATAGTATTGGATAACTATTTGTTAGCTACCTAGGTGGACTATAGTATCTGTGTAAGGCACAGGATTGTACATTTTTTGGGAATATCAAAGTACATGTACAGAGTACTTGTGCGTGTGCAACATCAGCTCCAATGATTGCATAATATGCAAACGTTTGGCTCGGTTCATTTGAACCACTGCAATACATTTCAGTTCTACATAAGTTGTCGAAATGCTTTCTCCACAGTTATTGTTAACTGTTTTGCATAATGCAATATAAGGAAAAGTACAGAACGCTTTAGTAGTCTCGCTCGACAATTCTGTTCATGTCTGTGAATGAAATGATCATTGGGAGTAACTTGGTTGCGCCGTTTGTAGTTTGGTTGCATTAATACTTGTCCTCTACATCCAGCCACCTAAAAACCCTTACATCTGACTGGTTATGTAATCCTTTGAAATCCCTTACCACGTCGATTTCCTCAATCATCAGTCAGCCGACTTCATCGCACTTGGTCTTACCTGGTTGAATAAAGGGTGAATAAAATTAAGCTACACTTCTGATGGGAGGTCTATCCACGTTTTGCAAAGCAACGTGAATTTTCAAGGACATGATATCCTGTTTGAACACTGCTGTGACTAGCAACCAGCCTGCCTGCGAAACGAACGCACGGCGACTGCTGCACAACAGTCACAGCTGCATGTTTCCCTAAGCAGCACAGGCTCAGAGGAACAGGAATGGGGTGAGGTGGGGGTGGGGGGGATAGCCTTGTTTCTTCTTTGATGCGCAACAGGAGTTACGGAGGAATAAGTGGTCCTGCTGTGAAACCAGAAGCCATATTCCGACAGCCCCTTTCAGGTGGGGGGAGAGACAACAGGGCACAGAATGTATCTGCGGGCCCCAAGGTACTTGATAAATGACAGCTCACAGTCCCTCTGGTACTCTGGGATATTGACAGCCTGTCAATAAAGCCAGACTGGAGAAGCTAAGGGTTTGGGAAGGGTTCTTCTATGGCTGCAGTCAAGAGGGAGTGCCTCCATACTAAAGGCAACATGTTACCCATATTCAGTTTTACATGCTGATCTTCATCCTCACTGTAGCTTAAATTATTTTATTTTTGCAGACATAGTTATGAAAGCCAAAACTAATGAAAATAATAGATTTTTCCTCTGTTTCTTTCTGTTCACCTTACCAAGATGGCAATCTCCTGTTATGCATTTAATTCACTCTTGCTTGGCTGCAATGCAAAAACTACACACCGGTGTAAATGTGACTTAAGTTACGTGGAGATAATAAATCTCTCTCCATCTCGTGTAAAATGTAAGAAAAATTTTACAAGTTTTTCATTGAGATTGAAAGGTCTTAATACATCCAAGGCAAATGTACAAATAGCATGAGATGCTGCACAAATTAAATATATTAAATTAGTAAAATATATTTTTGTATGTTTTCCCTGCCTCACCTTTTAAAGCTATGTAATTTGTGGGGACAAAAATGGGAGGGAGCAAAAATAATGTTCTGACATACAAAGAGGTTACATAATCACATAATCCCCCCCTTCCCCCAACACACACACACACACACACAAACACACCCACCCCAAACCAGGTAAGGTGGCACCATCTTTTATCACCAAGGAGCAGCTGCATGGTTCAAGAGCATGGTCACATGACCTTTAGCCCCACTTTGATATCCAATGCTTTTAGCCCTGATCCCAAGCTTGATGTAGAAGGCCCCTTTAGGACACAATCCAGAGCACTGTACAACACAACACAACATATCAGGCCCCTTTCAAACGCCCACCCTACCACAATGCTTCAAGCTCCAAGTACCCCACTCTGCAGGTGATTGGCGTTCCAAGGGAACCTGTGAAGAAAGGCTGCCCCGGGGTTGCTCTCATTGGTCTTGCTTTTAGAGTGAGCTTGTAATACACTTGCTTGCGTAGATCTGGCAAAGACCCAGGTGCTGCTGAATAAGGAATAACAAACAGGCCTTTCGGCTGATTTGGCAGCGCGGTAATCTCATTTCTCAATGGTGCCAACATACAATATGTTGTCAGGTCCTGTAGCTATATTACTGCATCAATGGTCTACCACAGATTGTAAGAGCTATTTGTTAGTGCACCTTGCATTACGGCATCGTGTAATCCACTGTGCGGTCTGGCTTAAATCCCTGATCTGGCGTACACCTTACTCCACTGTTTTGAAAAATTACCTTGGGTCAAATTGCTTTCTGCTTTGCTTGCACTGCAAAAAAAAGTGCACTTCACTGACAGTTCCAGCTCTCTGAGTCAAAAATGAAAAAGGGCTTTTTGGGAGACTTTTGAAAGCATGTGCGGTTGTTTGCTGCCTTGGTCCTGTCGGTCCATCGAGTGTTGCCTTCGGCATAATGCGATGTGGCAGTGTGTTGTTTCCAACCAGCTCCCGTACAAGATGTGTAATGAACGTACTGATTGGAGAATGATAACGCAATTTGGTAATCTACTTACTCAATTCGTTCAGACAGGTCACGCATTTCTTAATTACATATTCAATGATTCACTTCACTGAGGAGACAGAAACATAAACACGTGCATTTCCCTATTCAACAGAAGACACTGTCCCCTGAAGATTCCTGTCCCATGCTGGTCAAATCAATCCAATCTTATTGGACCACCCTTCCTAATCTCAAACTTGCTCAATGGGGAACTGGAGAACATCATACATCCAATGAAGACATTTCTTACCCCAGACTTGTTTCCATGTTTTCCAGCATGCTGATATTGTCTTAGCCTAGACTCAATTCAGTCTTGAATATGCCACGCCTATACACTGTGCAGTGTTTTCCAACAAGATTATTTGTTCTGAAAGCCTTTGATCCTGACTGGCGCTGTCACATACACATTCAGAATGATTCGGTTCAACCAAACAGGACTTTGGATAGATTGACTTGACCAGGGAGCAGTCCTCAGTGTATAGGACTTCAGTGTAGGCAGTACTGTTCTCAGTCAGGGAGAAAACAAAATAATTACAGAGATTTTACCACTTGTGGAGGGGGTGGTGGTTCAAGCTGATTCTCCCTGCTGAAGCAGAGATAAGATAAACAACCGTTTAATTGTATACACATGTCCCTAGGAGGAAATTACGTTTAATGCTTTGTCTTCAACAATCTGCTCTAAGCATAGTATTCTTTGTTTGAATACCGAATGCGATGACCAAAATGAAAACAATGAACTGGCAAGCTCGTACATGACAAATGCACTAATTTGCATTGCTGTGTAGTGTAGATGTCACCCAGCTTTAAATCTCTATGAAACCACTGGAGAGCTCGACCAGAAGAGAAAGAGACAATTCACTGACCGCAAATGTTTATTTATGAAAAAAAGACTGAATTGAGTAATCAATTAATTGCTTAATCAATCAAGCAATTAATTACATACATGCTTTGGTCAGCTGTACTGACCTGTATCCTCTCAGTTTACTCTGAATCACTGTGCCGGTTAACCTGCACCTATCGAATTCCGAACACACTTCGTGTTCTTTTCTGGAGAGACCGACACGTGGACCACTATTCAGACACTGCTGTTACGGCCATGGCCGTCTCACCCAGAGATTACTGTAATTAACGTCACTTAACAGCAGGTAATGGAGGGGTAAATTATTGAAGAGCAGAAGGACACTTACCTTGACACAGCACTCTATAAATCCCCACACCACCCCTCCCCCCACACACACACACACACACACACACACACACACACTCACACTGCACTGGCCTGTTTATTAAAGAACATCGAGCACTGCCTCCAGGTCGTTCCTTCTCTTCTCACACTGTTCATTTTCTGAGAGATCCACACACAATCCTTTTCCAGGGTCACTGAATCAGGAAGTAATATTAAGACACAATCCTTCACATGTCACCTCATCTCCCATCCCCCGCCCCCCTGGGCCCTTGCACACTCCCTTTTGTCAACTTCTGGAGCTGCCTATTGGCTGACCTTATAAACAGCAGAGAGCATGGTGACCGACCTTCTGCGCTGTCAGGAAGAACATTCTGGAACCACACATGCCTCCCATATCCTGGGCACGTGCAGTGCAGAATCTGCTCATTAGACACGTACACCACAGTTGAAAAAGGTGGCACTTGGCATGGTGGACCTTCCACACACTGCAAAGCATTGAGATGGAACACCCGTTGTATTTTAAATGCGTTATTCGGACTGCTGTGGAAAGGACTGCTGCTGTTCCCCAGGCACAATTTGTTCATGGGCAAATTGCATGAGTGTGCTGGTCCATGACCCAATGACCAGGCACTGAAGGTCTGCGAGGAAGCTAGGTTGTGAGTTAGCGAGCATATACTTCTACAAGTGAACGAGCACGTTTAGTCTCACAAGCCTACAAGGCGTACGAGCTGGTGAGCGACATTTCAGGTTATACAGGGCTTTCAAGTGAGCCAGCGCCGAGATTCGGGGGAGGGCGCGCGAGCATGTGGGTGAGCGGGTGAACGAGCGCGTGGGTTTGCGAGCGAGTGAGCGTGTGGGTTTCTCCAACATCTGCTGATTGCGTGGAAGACATCCCTCTTGGCCGGACTCCTGCCGGACATTGGCTACCGAGGACTTAATAAAGGCCAAAATATTAAATCCTCAAAGCTACAGGAAGCCAGAATTTTCCATGCGGTTTTTTTCGGGGAGGTTTTGGCAGGAACAGTGCGAAATCACAGACTGGAAGCTGGGAAGCAGTGGTGTTGCCCTCAGCACCTCCGTATGTCTCTTTTCAGACAACTTAATTCTGATTAAACACAGAATACTTGCAGATGAATGAACCAAGATGTCGCGCTAGATCTACATTCAGAATAAAAAGGACAGTTCAGCGTAAGTGGTGTCCGTATACTAAAGGGGCACAGAGAACATATGCAAGCTCCATGTCCAGTCATCTATGAAATCATAACAGGAAGTTGAAGCCTGGTTACTGTATGTTATACTGCAAACCTAGCTGATTAGTTGCTTTCTTTATATATTTATAAATTTAATATCATACAGGAAATGTTTCTGAAACTCTGATGTCACTTACCGCTATTTAACAATGAAAGCACTGTGCTATTGTTTCGACCAAAATGAAATCAGATATAATTCATTTAGCCCCTTATTGCATTTCCTGCGTAAATTTATTTACCAGAAACATGCAGAATAGTCAATACA
Source organism: Albula goreensis (assembly GCA_022829145.1). NCBI lineage: Eukaryota > Metazoa > Chordata > Actinopteri > Albuliformes > Albulidae > Albula > Albula goreensis. The sequence continues at coordinate 36,221,644 of CM040745.1, forward strand.
TCACATGCATATTCCCCATGCACCAAAACAAGTTGGACTCAAAACAAAATAAAATACAAAATTCAGTATAACTTGTGGGACACAGCTATCCTAAAACAGTTGGTCCTCTTTTTTTTTTTTTTCCTGTACTAATGCATCTTAAACAGTGAGTTAAAAAATAAATTCAGGGTTTATGTGTTTATAGCATTTATGCTGAATGTAATAGGACAACAAATATCAATCTAAGATGGAAGATCTCAATTGTTTCCAAACACTTAATCACACATTGTAAATGTTAAAGTAGATGAACATGGAGTGTTTCAAAGCCTCCAGTTCTGTAATGGGATGAAAAAGTGTTGACACAATACTCATAACAGCCACTTGTCCCAACTCTGATCACCTTTTTCATCTACCTCTCACTACACACTCAAATCAATGTACTTATGTGTCCTCTGGCACCTGCTGCTGCTATTATTCTGTAGGTACACGTGATATTATGGACTGTTGTGGCGCTGACAACTTGGTATCACCTCTGCTGTTGTTCTAGCCGACTGTATGTGCTTTTATACATCTCTCTGGTTAAGGGTGTCATCTTAATGCCTAAATGTACATGTCAATCTAAATGTATATATCATCTTGTATCTCAGTAAAACCCAAGTGATTAAAAAAAACACTTTTTTGAAGGAATGTTCCATTTTTTTGCATAAATAATAAGGCCAAAATGAGGCAGATTATTCCAGAAGGATCAAAATGAGGCAGATGTATTGTCCTTAATTGCAACTATCAGTTCAGCAGTTCTGCTCCCCCCATATTTCAGTGCTAGTGAACAGGAAATGTACCTGTACATCATGAATACTTAAGGGATTACAAACCTTGCCTTAACCGTATGGAGTCTTCCATTCAGTGTCCTCAGTGCTTACAGCTACAAGCTAAGGTACCTGGAAGATGTATTTTCATTGTACCTGGTGCTATTGCATGCAGTCAGCTGCCCATCTGTATCCTTCCTGCCTATGCAGGTTGAACTGAATTGTAGCCATGTCCGTCAGATCGGACAACAGCCACCTGCGAACGGTAAATCACCCGCACGCTGCAAAAGTTGTTACTCTGAATTAAGGGGAAGCATCTTCCTGTGTTTGTTGGTGGTGGTGTTACCATGGCGACATCTCCCTCACTCTCTTTTTTTTCCTCTCTCTCCTCCATCCCCCACCCCTCTCTCGCTCTCTCTCTCAGCCCTTATGTGTTGAATCCACACGCAAACGGGTTAAAAATAAACCCACCCAAAAAGACCAAGGGGGGCACAGAAAGGCCCTCCGCTGTAGCTATCCTCTGGCCCCTTTAAATCTCCCCAGCGTTTTTTTTTTTCCCTGCTTTCATCCTCTGTAGCTCTGCAAGCTGTTCCCACACAACGTTTCGCATGTTCCATGGCAAGCCACCAGCTCCCTCATTTAATACCAGCAGTGAAGAGTGGGCTGAGCCGATTTGCAGCAAAACCAATTTGCATTGTGGAATAGCCTGACCTGAAGCTGTGCTTTCACAACAGCTACAACAGAAGGACGGCTATGATATTTTTGATTTAATGGACAGCCGTATGATATTTACCGTATTAAAAAATGATTTTTTCTTAATGAAACACCATCCCATAATAGCCACATTTGTTTGATTCAGAAAGTAATTTCCCCTGATTGCCTGTCCATGTGGAAAACAGGATTATATACAAACAGTATTTAAACAGAATTAAATGACTCCCAACAGACAATTGTTCCCCAGAAATGACGTACAAATAATAGAAGAATAACATGGACATTCTTCTTACAACTGCTCTTAACTTGCATTTATACATATTCACATAAATGGCAAGAGATATCACACACTGCATAACAAAATAAAGATTGGATTGATATGTTTTTGCCTTGATTCTGTTATGGATCTCGACAGGATGCCAGAAAACCGGGGCTATGTTTTTTCCATGCCGTATGCCAAGCCAAGCTGAGCTGCAAACGTTGCTGTTTTTAAGTGCTTTTATGAGGGGGCTGATTGATCCTTTAGCGTCTCTGAGTAACTTCATTCTTGTATAAGATGCAGCTCTTAAATCAGAAGTGGTGGCGGTGGCGTGCACAAGCCCTAGTGAATGAGGTGCGTGTGTATGCATGTGCATGTGAGCGTATGCGCGCGCATGCTCAAGCGTGCCAACATGCAGGCACTGCCTGAGTATGCATGCACATGTGTGTCCACGTATATCTGTGTGTATACGTGTACATGCATGAGTGCGCCTGTATGCAGGTATATGCTAGTGTATGTATGCATGCATGTGTGTATGTGTGTGCCCATGTACATACATGTGTATATGTGTAAACACATGAGTGCGCTTATTTATGCATTTTGTGTGTGTGTGTGTGTGCCCATTTGTGTGTGTGTGTCCATTTGTATATGTATGTATGCTTCACATGCATGTGTGTGCTGGTATGAATGTTTATGCCTATTTACCATGCATATGTATGTGTATAACTGTATAAGTGTACACATGTATCTGTGTATACAAGTTTAAATGTGTGTATATGTGAGGGGTTAACAGGCCTCGTGTATGCAGGAAACCGATGCTCCCAGCTGCTGTTATATGACACCCAGAGACTAACAGCACACAGTCTGGCATCCTTAACTCACCACATGTACCCCTCACCTGCCAGAACGAGGTTACTACTGAAAACTATGAAAATGGAAACAAACACGGACAACTTGAATTTAAAAAAGCTGTAAAAGAAAAGTGGAAATTGATCTTCTGTGACAAACAGAAGCTAAACTGAAATCAAAGTCCTTGGTAATTGAACTAAATGAAAATTCTATCGCAGGGCCAAATAAAATGCATTGTTTTGATTTCCCAAAAACTTTCATCAAGCATTTTTTTTATTATTATTTATTTTTTTTTTTTAACCACCAAGGTAGTGAAATTAGCCTGCATTTGAAATATGCATGTTGCCGTTTCAAAGAGTAAAGTTGCATGTCCTATAGTGTTCAAAGACTCAAAAAGCTTTTAGAACCAAACAGCAAATTTGTCTGTGTTCAGAGCACAGTTTTTTGTAAGGAGATGGTCCTCATGACAAGAGATACTGTGGTGTGACTGATCTGAAAATTTGAACACACATTATGTTTGCTAAATAGCAAAGTCGTTTAGCTAGTTATGATCCAACTGTTACATTCCTAAACTATCTGGTTACCAAATCTAATTAGTTTGGTAATCCCAAGTAGATGATATTGTGCATGTAAGGATTGATACTGATGATGGTGGGACTCCTTAGTGTGCACAATACTCAGACGAAAAGCTAAGGAACAAATTCCCCAACCACTAAGGTCTCAAAGGAGACAGATTAGAGGGAACAAATCCCTAAAACAAAACAAAAAAAATACACTCCTGTGGGAGAACCCCAACTCAAGATAAATAAAAAGAAACTAAGACTTCAGGAGTGATAAAACTGACAGCTCTTAATATATAAAGAGCAAACTGCGAAATACCACGCAGATACTTAAGCACCAAAGTTCTTCGGCAGGTGAACATGGATCAATCCCACAAGAAAAAGAAAATAAAGAACTTCGTAAAAGTTTCCTACATTATACTTACACACAAGGCATACTAAGCCGAAAACCAGCGGACAAACTCTCTCCCAAACCGGCGAAGTGTATAGACGACACTAACGCAAAGAGATGCTGAAGCCCTGGGTAATATAAAGAGCTCACACACCTGAAACCAATGACTAATTGGCCACACCTAGCAGTCAACCGACAACCGAACAAGATAGGAAAAGATAGCCAATTGGCCAGAACCTTGTTACCTTCCCGACAATAGTACAAACGAAAAAGCACGAAACAAACAATAAAAGCAAAGATAACACCTGCAATCATGACAGTGCATTTGCTAAACATGCAATACAAATAACAGTGAGAGGACAGCCAGTAAATTTGTAGAGCCAATTCACTAAAGCATAAACTACTCCTTTCTTTTGTCATTGATCCTCAAATTCATTCATTCTCCTTTTAGATGGGTAAAGCAGTGCCAAACCTGAAATGGAAGCGAAAACTAAAAATAGGTTGGAAATAGATACAAAAATACATATTAAAAAACTCCTTACACCAAACACAGAACATTATACCCTTTAACTTGCCCAACACACAGACATAAGGACATACAGCTTCCACACACACACACACACACACACACACACACATACATGCTTTTCTGTCACAGACAGATTTCATATATCAACATGAACAATCCCTTGTCCATTAAAGTGTCTTTTGTTCTGAGCTCTGAGTGCTCCAGATTTCCTTTTTTCGGGCTCGTCCCAGTGAAATCGTCCAGGTGAGGAGTCCTGTTATACAGTCTGATTGTCCTTGCTGTTGAGCACCTCTCTAGGCCTCTTTTGTGTAGCGGGCTTGGAGCATGTCTGGTACCCTTTATAATTATAAATGAACATGTATTTATATGCCACATAGTGTCAAAGACATCACTTGTATGTATTAAACTGGGGTAAAATCGCCTGGTTGCTCTGATCAAATGTGTTGCTGCATGGGGCCAGAGCTTCTGGTCCACAAGCCCATCCCAGCACTGTGACCAGACCAATACCAGCCCCATTTCAATGTACTCTAGGCCTCTCTGACCTTGGGGTAAAGCCATGTTAGGGCATTAAGAATGAGCTAACAGAGTCAGAATATTAATGCAATCTTACAAAGTCACTGCACAGGTAACAAGCCCAGAGGAAGGCAAGTCAGTCATCTCCTGTCCCCCCACGGAATATTCATTTTTTGTCAGGTTTTAAACTTGAGGCGTGAATGAAACGTGGTGGCTTTGTAGTCACAGCCACAGTCGGTTTTGGTGCAATATCATTTTCAAGATCATTTTTAATTTACATGCATATTCTGAGTCTTGACATCGGCTGGGTTTTACATGCGGAGAATTCCGATTCCAAACTGATTTGTCCGCATTTAAAGATTCCAAATTAACTGTTTATATAAGCCCTAAATTAGGCAATAAAAGATAACGGATAACGTACCAAAAGCATAAAATTCAAATAAATGCATAAAGAGATACTGTGAAGCACCACAGATGAATGTACTACATACAGATTATGATGCTTGTGTGGATGCCAAATTGAGTGGCAGCAACACATCATGGAACGATCAAAACATGTATCATCTACGATACTGACATTCTTATGGTCACCTCACCAGGGGGCCATTAAATATATTGTCAATATCCGCAATATTTTCTCATGCAAAATTTAATTGCATCATGCAGGAATTCCGTTTCCACTCAGCGTCTTTAAATGCAACAGTAAAATCCAGCAATTCCCCACCAGTCACTCCTGTGAACTTCCATCCAGGAAACACCATTGAAAGAAGGACCATCTTAAAACCAAGACACCACAAACAAAACATTTTAACATGTTTCTGAAAGTCACAGAAATCTACACATACACTTCCCATAACGATACCTAAATATCATAAATACATTATTAACATGATCATGTATCTACTGTTTTGATTATCGGATAAGGGGTATTTTTGCCTCCATATTTAGAAGACAGCTTTTCTCATTAGTGTGAGTGACAGAAGATCAGACGGAAAAATATATTGAGAAAATGGATTAGCGTGCATCCACAATTAGTGTGTGAGCAGAGTTAACATGGGTTATTATGAATAATTCTCGTACTTTCAATTTGTGTTCATTTCACAATTGAAGTTACCTACAATCCTCCATCTCATCTTTTCAAATGCTCCTTCTCTTTGTAAATGTTTCCACTCTCTCCCTTGTTCTCCCACAAACCAGATTCCCCTCATAACCTTACTCTACCTCCTCCCACTCCTTCTCTTTCTCTCCCCTTGCTCTCACCTCTCATTGTTCAATTTCTCCCACCCTCATACCCATACCCCCCTCCTCCTCCTCCTCCATCCTCCATTCAGCCCATTTAAATCCTGAAGTTCACACCAGGCAAATGCACCTATTCCAGGCAGACTGCATCTGCCGTTACGTCAGTTACGAGGTGCAGAGGAAGCTATTTTAGAGGTCACCTTGACGAGAGAGCTCCTCTGTTCCCAAACGGGTCTCTCGTCAGCCCCCAAAGACTCATGACTGTAGAGTGTAGCGGGAAGGAAAACCACAGTAGAGGACCGTATTTGGGGTGTGTAAAGAGCAACGGGGTTGCTTTTTTTTTTGGAGATCCAAGGTGTTCACAGAGCTTTCCGTTCACCGGATTTAAACGCAGTCTGTTGCGCCATCCGCTCTCGCCATCCCTGCCCCCCCTCCACCTGTCCCGACCCTCTTCCCTCCTCTAGTGCCCTGGAACAGCTGTGCTCTCTGCCCACCAGAGAATTCAATTTAGCTTGAGACGCTAAAGTGATTGTAGCATGTTCTGCACATGCTCTAACACACTGCCTTCCTGACTCTCCCTAATGCTCTGCTCTCTTTCACTATCTCGTCTCTCGCATACACACACTCCCTCACAAGCATATACATGTAAATGCTTTGCGTACACACACATACGCAAGTCAATATAATTATCGGCGTGTAGAAATTACTAGAAATATATCTCAAACAGCAGAAGGGCTTGACCTCTAAAATCATTTCTAGGGCCTGAACTCTGAAGGCAGAAAGGCTATTGTCCCAGGAGATGCCTTTTAGTGGAGCCATCGGGGAATTCAAGCGAAAGGAAGCAGCCAATCGGCTCTTAGCCAAGTCACATGGGGCACAGAATGACCTTACAAGGAAATGTACTCTAGAATATCACTCGGTACAACTTCTTTTGGGTTACTGACATTTGAAGCACTGTTTATATACGTACATGCACACACACACACACACACACACACACACAGGGGCTGGCTAAATAACTGAAACATCAAACGACACTGATAAAAACATATCTACAAAAACACAAAAAACAACAACAGCAGCACATTATACACTGCGAGTTCAGTGCAATTCACGTGTAGCCTGAGACAGAACTGGAGGTTTCACTCCTAATCCTGGAAGGCATCTCACCAAGGTTACAGATTGTGTAGCTAGTGCGCTGGTAATGTACTGATCCAGCCAGCAGCCCCGAACCTCCGGGCAGCGTGCCAGACTCGATCTGAACACACCTTCGCCAATTACTTCAAATCGCACCAACACGAGTACTGAATTCTTAAAGACAAAAGGTTTTATAAAACAGCATAAGACTGGGATCTTCTATCTGACCGCTGATAGTGTTCAACAAGCACTCGGCCACTAGCAGCTGGTGCAGAATGCAACAAGGAAGGCCCGGTGTGATGCGGGCGCTGCAACGGAGCAGGCTGTGCTGATACACAGAAGCGTGGGGGGGGGCTGTGAATCATAGAGGAACGTGCTGAAATTTGGAAGACAGCCAAAGAGAAAGAGAGGGAGAGAGAGAGCACAGGAAATACACTCATGCACATGCACAAACACACAAACAGACACACACAAACACACTTTTAGTCAACACAACACCTTGCTGTTGGTGTTGTGCCTACAGCATGCTGGGTTGTGATGCATGAACGCATTGAAATTGGGGAGAGAGCCACAAAGACAGGGAGAGCAATGGAATAACACACATTATTGTTAATAATAATAATAATAATAATAATAATAATGTTTGCTGCTATCTGTGAGAGAAACAGTATGGCGGTTTCTCTGGTGCGGATTAGTCCTAATGTGCGATGCCAGAAAGGGATTATTCACTTAAAGAGTTCCCAGTGAGCCCTGTGGAAAAATAAAACCTTCTCACTCATCGACACTCATGTAGTTATTCTACAGAGAAAGACTTCTGTGAGATAAACACAGGCAGATTGAGGGGTGGCTTGCTTCCCTGGGAAAAGCAGTCAGAGGTCTATGCTCCTCAAGAGAAGAAATACAAACTACACTGATTTTTTTTTTCATGGTCACTGCACACAAGATCATAAGTGTGTGGGTGTTGGAATAAATTCTACAAACTGAACAGAACAAACTATTTCCTTTCACACCCACTCTGAGCTCAGAGGTATATAGAAATTAAAGTGATGTACACAGAGATGTAGCACACTGTCTTCCCGTCTTTTTCTACACTTTACGGAGTCAAAACTCTGACCGACACGGTGTTAATGCAGGTAAACACTGTGGAGCTGCTGTCCAGGAGCTAAATGTTTGAAAGGGCTTCAACTGCAACGTGCATCCACAGAAACATGTTACATGGATCCACTGATCGTCATCTCACATGGATGGCGTAACCTGCTTATATGTATTCACCATTGGCCCATCCTCATTACCAATGGATCAGTGGCCACATACCATGTATGTGCTGGTCACATCCATTTGTGAGCTAAAAACCCTCAATGGCGTGGCTACCGTTAGCAGCAGTGTCAAATAAACAGCAACTTCATAATAACAGCCTTCAGTGAGTCGCAGCAAACTGTGGGACTGCCTCTTGTTCACGTGAACACGTGAAATACAACCGTGAAAACAAAGATAAAACAGAGATACAGCTCCACAGCCAAGCAGAGCTTGCTCAAACACGTCCCTGTTACTTAGCTACTGGAGAAACAGCTATTGGATTAAAAAAAAAAATCCTGCTCAGTAGAGCTCCGCTCCTTTTGTTACTGTCTGATTGAAATGGCCGGGATTAGGTGGACGGGCTCCACTAAATGGATTGTCTGATGGAAAATATGTCAGTGGAGCTGGCGTTTTGACTCTTGCCCCGCGTTAGCGGGGGGCTGTCACGCTCGGCTCAGTGGTCGGGAATGCGGGCTGCCATGGCGGCACAAGCGCCGCAAGGCTGTAGGTGCAAAAGAGACGACCACGGCTTCATCTGTGCATCTTTCTGGACAATGTCCCTTTCTCTTTCCCCGACCCTCACTCATTTTTTGCTTGCTCCCTCTCTCTTCTCCTTCCTCTTTCCATGATTGCAGCCTTGTTTCAATTTAAAATTCAAACTCAGTTTTGTTGACGAACTGTGTCGACACTCCGGAAATCTCTATAAGACCATAATATATTATTTTTATGTGCCACGATTTTGTGCATGGATTGTTTTATAGATATACCACACATGTATAAAAAAATAAATAAAACACAAATCACAGAACTCTCTATAGGGTATTCTCAACAAGCTTATCGGGGTTAGCTGATCTTTCAATGTTCATTAACAGCTACACTTCAGTTTGGATACCAAACAGCTAAATCATCTAGTCTAGACATGCATACACAAGCTTTATATTCTGATCTTCGCTGACTGAAACCAGCCGGGAACTAAAACTAATTATCATCTCTGAGTGTCTCCCGCCAGATGAATTCTGGAGGAAGCATTTAGAGCACAGAGCAGGGACGGCGAAATAACGGATGTGCAATGGTACGAGCTGGAAGAACTGAATGTATCCTCCAGAAGAGAGCACAGGATGAAATGAAATGAGAGAGGGGGTGGAGAACGATCACAAACAAGGAGTCACAGGTTCTTATCCGCATGGTGGAGAATGAAACAACTCGAGTTTTTCAAACTCATGTTGTAGTCTGTGTGTGCATGTGTGTGTGTGTGTGTGTGTGTGTGTGTGTGTGTGTTGGTGTGTAGCAGTGAAGGGTCACTTGCCATGAATTCATGCTGTGGTATGCACAGAAGGATGCTAATGCTAATGCAGTTGGCAGAATGCTTTCAGAAGTAGTGTGTTGTATGCTCGAGTTGTACTGAATGTAGTTTCTCCTCCATAATTAAACCTGGATGCAGGTCCAACCAATCAGGCATCAGAACACAAAAAATCTCCAATGCCAAGCCGTAAGGAAATTTTTTGAGTGACAGAAAGCATTGTAAAATGCAGCCCAGTTTCATACACTGATTATTAAAGTTAAAAAAACTGACAAGATAAATCTCAAGCCCAAATGGTAAGCACAACGCACAGAACCGACTGTCATACAGCTGCTGGCACCACTGTAGGTGCTCAAATATGAGTGTCTATATGCACCGTTTGCATGCTTACATGTATACGTGTGTATATATGGATGGGTGAATTTATGTTCATAGGTCTCTATCTCCACTGTACAAGCATAGCAGTTTGACCTGCAGAATTTCTGAATTTCAAGACAGCTCTGTGGAGCATGCATATGCTAGTCCCCTAACTGGAATCCTGCAACATCTGTGAGAATCTCTAAAGCTTTATCAATTGCCATCAGCAGCCAAAAAAATAAAAAAGGTTCTCATTTCCAGGTTAGATATGTCAATGGAACAAGGAAGCACCTGTTCTTGATAGAAGTGACAGGTTTTAAGGTGTAAGAAGCTGAGGTGTGTTCTAGGCCTTGTTTTACCCTCCCCTTCCCACTGCCACCATGACAATCTGGTCTCAGGCTCACCAACACATCGTGAAAATCTTCGGTTGGCCAATCAAATGAAGGGTGTGAACCTAGTGATCTTTCAGACTTGGTCCTCAGGGATTCCTGTGAATCATGTTTTTATGTTAAAGTCCATCTCTTGATCAATTAAGGTTGTTGAACACATGCAATTAACGTAATGTCTACCCTCATTTCTGGGTTAAACGGATTTTGGCATGATATAGGTTAGACTCACTTTCATTCAAAAAAATGGCTCAATTTCAACAATTAGTATCCCACTGATTTCAACTCAGAGTCTATAATTTAATCAATTAAAGGTAACCTATCAAAAGAAGTCATTAACAATATAGTACATTAAGTGTGAATGAAAGCATTCATTTTTCTGACTCATTAAATAGGTACTTCAACGTTTTGGCAATTAAGCATTTACTTTCCATTACTTACCAAGAGTCCAGAAACCCACTGGTACTGTTTTCATTTGTGTTCATTAATTATGGCGAGATCCTCTTAGTAATCCACTTTTCTACAGTTAGCAGTTATAAAAATGAAAAAAAGTCTGCAGGGTACTTCCAGGAGCAGAAATTACCTTTAGTAAAAATACTCAAGTGCGACCACAATACTTAATGTGCAAAAATCTGAAGGTCCTGGGTTTAGACAGTTTAGAGTTCCATAAATGTTTTTTGTTTTCATTAATTTTGATACATGTGACCTGTTGGAGTTGAGTCAGGCTGGAGTCAGCCCTGACATGTTTGGAAAACCACAAAATAAAGTAAAAAATTAAAACTATTTTTTCGTCCTCCACTTTTTGCTCAAAACCACTGTATGGAGTCCCATAATTATGGATTATCTCTTCAAAAACCCCAAGGCATGAATATGGGAAAATTATTTTCCATGATGTGCTTTATAACTCTTTACAATAAGGATACACTGAGCAACATTAGTTAATACAGTTATTAACATGAATTAACTGTTAACTTGTGTCTATTAAGCATTTATTAATATCATCTAAGATAACTATACATTGAAGAGATGGCTGTTAGTGTCTTTATAAATGCTTATAAAGTGTGGATATCTTAATGTTTTGTTTCCTAACCAAGTATTGTACTTCAGAACAGAAAGTGGTATCAGACAGGTTTAAAAATATGGATGTGATTTATCAGTAGCAACGGTTAGTCACATTATTTTTATTTTGTATCCTTGACCCTTAAGTTCTTTGTCTGTTAACCTCTCTCTTTGCAACAAACTAAATTTAAAACATTGGATGGAAATGGTTTTAGAAAATAACCAATAAATAATCAAGTTAAAATTTTTATTTCTCATATTTTTCCTCTTATTTTGTGGTCAATAGCTTCACAAATATAAATGCTGCATTACAATATCAAAACAAATGAGACAACAAGCAGAGAAACAAACCCCTCTAATTGTATCCAAAAGGAAGACAGCTATCCCTTTTATTGTAGAAATATATGCACAGTCACATGAATAATGTTTAATATTTGCAAGTCACATTAGAAAAGAAAGAGAAAGGAAAAAAGGAGGGAGAGAGACACAACCGTTGCCAGAAATTTTGCACAGCATGGCTCCTCTCCCTCTCTCATCTGTAGCGGTTAAACTATCGTAACTGTGCGATTGCATGCGCCGCGCTTAATCCCATTCTTTTTTGTAATCCATTTGTCAGGCCGGTCGACACAACGGAAACAACGCCGAGTAAAGTACACTGTCAACAGGAAGCGCCGTCTTATCAGGCAGTCCTGTAAAAGATGTGCGGAGTCATTTAATGAGACACGGGAGTTTCCCCTGCTCTCTACAGCAGAGCCGGTTGTATTTGTCCAGCAGAAGAAAAAGAAACACCACAGCGACCTAATTGAATTTGACTGTGCCTTAGCCAGGGGAAGAACGCTGGTGCTGGATCTAACAGGGACAGAAAAACATGCAAAACGTGGCCAAACAGGAAGCTCCGTTCATTAAGTAAATTCAAAATGGGAGTAGGAATCACATTACAAGCTAATTCATTATGCTAATTACACTTTATGAAGCACAAGAAGCAGTCATGTGGTTTTTAGGGACTCAACGAAGTGAACCAGTTAACAGTGCTGTGTTAGACTGGCAGCACTCAAAGTAGGCTTCACAACACCTTGCTACCTGTGTACTACCTTTGTGAGGAAAATACTGCCTAAATATATGCTCAACACAAGATAAAAGAGAACAGAATTTAGAACAAGATAGTCAGAGCATACGATTTTTATAATAAATTTACTATACCCATGTGATTTGTGTTACTCTTTCATCAGCACCTTAAACCCACAACCCAACAGCTATCAGCAGGAACTAATACTGATGATGTGAGAAGGACGACAGTGACATGTGCGATGAATAAAACATCATGCCCCGTTGACATCATAAGCTCAATATCGATGATATGGTGAACAAGCAGTGACGTTTATGATGAATAAAACATCGTATCCCTGTAGAGGGGGGATCAGTAATGGATAGCTAATCGACATCCAGTGGCAGGTGTGCTTGATGAAGCAAACAACATACAGCAGAAAATGGGGGGAGGAGAGACAGACGAAACACAGCAGTGAAACTTAGGTCGCTGCCGACAGACAGTAGAGAAATATCACTGTAGCAGAATGACTAATGTCATGTAATTCAGCATAATGGCTGTAGCCACTTGAAAATACAGTGCCTTGAAAAAGCATTCAAACCCTTCAACGAATGCTCACATTTTACTAGATTACAAATGTGACATTGCCATTTCTATGTGATGATTATTTCAAAACACTGACACTCAAAATTAATTACTTCATATGACAATAGATTGATGTCTGAAATAATTTTTGTGAAAAATTAAACAAATGCTCTACTTGTGTAACTATTCAGACCTAACATATTACTTTTTACACACTTGTTGGTCTTCATTGTCTTCATGGCAGAATTGCTTTAGCTTTCTGTTTCACCGCCATTGTGGGCGGCAGATTTTAAGTTATGCCACAGATTCTCGGTGGAGTACGGGTCAAGACTTTGGGCCACTCAAAGGACATTCAACTTTGTATTTCTAAACCACTCCAACATAACCTTGCCACGGTCAGAATGCACCGGAAAGATTCATTTAAGTCCTAGGTTAGCTTAACATTTTTCTTCCATCTCAACTATGATTCAAGTCTTTACTGAAGAGAATGATCCCCATAGTCACATAGAAGGGCATTTTGTTGCATGCATAATGCTTTTTCTCATCTGACCACAAAACCTTGCCCACCATCACCGTGATTCTATAATTGACACAGATGGTATAAACCGAGCACCATACACTGCACTCCATGTTCCAACCCATGCCATCTCACAGCAGGATGTAGAGATGTGAGTCTACTGAAAAAGTGTAATTGTCAGATGGGAAACATGTATTTGGCAAAGGAAACACAATACCCAATGTGGCAAAGGGGGTTAATGTCTTAAGCAGAGTGGGAAATTCTTCAGTCACCTTAACTGGGCCTGAAATTCACCTTTCCGGGGGCCAATAATCCAAAGTACAGCATCAAAGTAATGTTGTAGTGGCTCAGAAATGAAATGGGATATATCCTTAGATAGCCCAGTCAAAAAGTCCTGACCTCAACCTTATCAAGAATCTGCAGTAGCTTGATAGAGACTGAGCAATTCTACCATGCTAAATAACAACGGTGAAGATTTAGCTATTGTGATGGCAATTATGTTAGTAATTGTGTTACTGTATGGAAAAAATGACCCCACCATTATGTCACAGTCATATTGATGAGCAAGATTTCAGTCTTCCTATTTCAGTTTTTAAATTTTCTGAAACATATTTTCAGTCAAAAACTCATGAAAGTATCTTATTCAAATCAATATTTGAAACTGAAACACTGTATGGGCAAAAATGTCAATATTTTATCTGTAATCCAGTAAAACCTGAAATTTGGTCGAGGGTCTGAATCCTTACCACCATAAGGAGAAAACACTGAACAGGAATTTCAGTGGTCCTCGAACAAACACTGTCAGTGGTGCCATAGCCATAATCTAAAAAATTTTTTTGATTTTAAATATCCCAAAAATGTGCAATAAAAGGTTTTAAATCTGTTCCAAACATGAGGCCTTATCCGCTACTCCCCATAAATGAAATGTGCTTACCCTTGCTATATGATTGATACCATGTCTTCAGAGGTCCGTGGAAACCAAGCAGAGGCCTGACTCACCACTGCTAGTACGTCATACCGTCTCAACTGCGAGCAAACGCTTTTCCATTCGCATAACAGCTATGCATTGTGAGTCACTCGCACGGAAGCAGAATTCTCTCCAGAAGGTGAACGCTCCCAGTGTCAGATGTAAATGATCTCTTTATTTCCTTCCTGTTTCTCTGTTGGGGTCCCCGGAGGGTCTTTACAGCGGCTCAGTATTACCTTCACTCATAATTAATTTCAGTCCACTCCTCCCCCGGCCTCAATACCGCACTCAAGACGCAGGACACGGCTGGTGTACAGCTGGTGAAAGATATACAGGCTCCCCGGCTTTTGTAGGCCACCGATCTCAGCCAGATGACAGAAATAAACCCATACGCTTAAATATATTCACCAGCTAGGTTCGTTTTAACTACATGTCGGGCACATTTTAAGAACCGAAAAAGACCACAGTACTGTAGAAATACTGACCAAGCTATGGTTTACACGACTGTGAAATCATTTGTTGTTTGAATGAGGAGCAGAGAATTGTGGGATTGTAAATGTACTGTGGATGATGGTGTCTTCAACCACAGTTCTTCTTTGACTGATTTATAAAATCCATTTATAAAGGTACCATCTAGTCTGTGAACCAGTTTCAACCTGTAGACATTAGCTTTACAAAAATACATACTATACAGTTCTGCATCAACAGAGTTTGTATAAAGGTGGTTGAGGTACACTTTACAGGTTGTTTCATGAGTGCACTAGAAGTTATGATGAAGCCTGAATGGGCTGTCACAAGATTCGGCTTATTTGGAGCATAAGGTGATTCAACCGCATGTACAAAGACACACCTAAGGTAATAAAACTGTGTGGCTTCAGGTCAGACCAGGGTGAAATGCCTTTTACATGCTATTGTACTGTGTGACTGTGGTCACTTAACATACAAACAACATAGAAGAACAAAGCACTGTAAACTATGTATAAAATGAATACCCCCCCCCAACACACACACACAAAATGCTTGGGTCTGACAAAGATCAGATTGAATTAGTCTTGGGGAGGGGTTGCACCCTTGAGGCCAGAATAGGATGTAAATTTAATTACAACGGAAAGCAGACACAGGTCTGGACTTGCAGGGGATACCCTGGTGTCAGATTGTGTGTGTGTGTGTGTGTGTGTGTGTGTGCGTGCTCACCATTTCCTGTGTGTGCTACTGCTGGTTACACAAGCAAGACACTATTTGAAAACTGGCACAATGTCTATTAAATAATTAGGCATGTTAACAGCACTGTATTTGAATTTATCATAGAGTGAAACAATAGTAACGAAAGCAGAAATACACAGATTGCTTTGCATAACTCTTAACTCAGAGTAAAAAAGAAATACAGCACTTTATTTTGGGTAAACAGAATAATCAGTATGTGACTCAGGATTCCTATACCCACAAGGCATCATTCCAAAGAACTAGCGTGTGGACGGCCCCTACAGTCTGATACCAAATGGCCTATAAGACAGTGCTTAATGTCCACTTGTAAGTTAACTCACATTACTCAAGAAATCTTGCTGCGTCTGCTTGCTACAGCTGTTTAATGGCCTGTTAATTGAGGATCAATCAAATGGATAGCCTGACGAGGATGCAGGAGCAAACTACTTTTTTTGCCGTTTTTGCCGTTCTGCCAACCGAAAAAGATCTTCCAGCACAGCACCCTAAAGCAGTGCTTCCAGCAGTAGTTATTCCTACTGAAGCCATTTTCTTACTGAACATTAAAATGTTTCACCTTCAGGTTGATGGAAGACAGCCCACCCATAAACCAATCAGAACGTGTTATTAATGACCAAGCTTTGACCTACCATGACCATGTCACGGTCTGACTGTTAAAGTGAAAAGCATGGTGTGTTGGTGGGTTGGTACCCAGACAAGTCTCAGAGAACGATCGACAGACGCCTTCACAAGTACGCTGTGTGTTTAATGTCTGCGACGGTCCACTCTCTATGGTGACAAGCCTGTGAAAAAAGCACAGGCCCCTAAGATATTTTCTGGATTGACTCCAGACTCCACAGCAGTGTCAGTGAGTGCGTGAGATTTTAACCCTTTGTGTGTGAATGCTTGCATGTGTGTGTGTGTGTGTGTGTGTGTGTACAGGACATATTCAAAGGCAGCTATGGTCTTGGATGATTTCAGGATAGACCATCATCCGTTCACCTGGTGCCGACAACAACATATACATTTGTATCACAATGGCTCCTTAGGAGGCCAGTCATTGCAACTGGATAAAGTATCAAAGGTTTGTTTTGAGATTCTGCTTCCCTTGAAGCTATGTCCTTGGCAACTTTCTTACTTCCTGTGTGTCACTGTATTGTACTGATAAAAATCGGTATCTTCCTGATGCTTTGACCAGCACACTGGTAACTTCCTGTGTGACACTGTAGGGCATATTGTTACTGAAGGCATTAAAAAGCAAAAACAGCTTGACCAGTGCCTCACTAGGACTTTGAAACCTTCAGTCTTCACTGCCAAGTATCCCCTCACATGTTGACATGTGTGTCTACATGTGTGTGTGTGTGTGTGTGTATCAGTGCTTTAAAATAACATATAACACATATACTATGTTAAAGTGAACAGAGCCAGTAATGGTTGGACACTTGACCCTCCCTGCCCTTAACCACACCTCTGACTGCTGCTGATTGGCTTAGGAAATCAGGGAGTTAGACCAGCAACAGGGAGTAGAAGTGGTCTTTTTTATCCAAAGCCCCTCGAGTGTGACTGGCCACTGTCTCTCTCCTCCTCCCCTCGGACACTCGCGGAAAGGTTAAGAAGGAACCAAGCAGGGATCGATTGAGAGGACTTGGAAATCCATCTAACTGGAAAAGGATTTAGCGGTTACCCGCTGCTCCTGTCACAATAGCGCCAATAAAAATGGCCTGGCTGGAGGCGATGACTTCGGCGGTGCGGCTGCCGGTTTAGGCTAGGGCCGGCAGGCTCTTCCACGCCCCAAAGGGAGCTGGCTGCCAGATGCCAGATGCGACAAACCGCCAGCCGAACGGTGCCCGAGACACGCGTCCTGCGGCGAGACTGCAGAGTACGCATCACAGGACCGGGGAAACGGGGTCAAACGCATTCACACACCTGCGCATATTTTTAATCCAACACCATGGGAGGCAATGACTTGAGAGAAGTAGCTGATTTCCACGTTTGCATCTGGGCTGGTGCTTTTTGAGGATGAAGGGGGGGGGGAAGGCAGCTTGCGGCTTCAAACATCGGCGACGCTGAATCAAGAACATTGTCAGCCGGAGGTCCAGGGCGACTGTCGGTGCATACTACTGAGGTCTGTGCCGTAAAGGACGACAAGCCGTCAGCCGCCTTGCTCTCTATGACTCTCCTCCACCCTCCCACCCCCCACCCTTTCTGCATTGGCAGCTTGCCATGTTGTAGAATGTGAAAAATGAAAAAGACTGTAATTACCAGGCACCGATAATGGATGACAACAACGGCATCGGAACCAAAACAGCCCAGAGGTTGTCTGAGTGTTGTGCAGTGAAAAATAGCAAGTTGAATACACGGAAATATGAAAAGAGGGTTTGGTATCATGGGATTTTACTATAGCAGGCTCTCTGGTTCTGAGCAACTGAGGTTCTTGCTTGCTGTGGTACCACTTGCAAAGGATGCTTTAAATTACAAGAGTAATTTACTAGTACAACAACAACAATAATAACAGCCATAATAATACTAACCTAAAATAAGAACAGTGACCTCCAAGGGAGGACCCACGCTTCCCTCTGTACCCCACTGCCAGTCATCAAGGAGTCCTTAAAAAGCCAGGTAGTCAAGCAGGTGCGACTTGCCGACGTGCGTTTATGCCACTGCATCTCTACGAAAACAGGAAGGGTAATCACAAAAAAAAAACAAGAAATGGGGATTTTTTTCCCTGTCTCCCCTACCCCCAGCCCCCTGTCCTCCGAATTATTATTTCAATTCCAAAAAGACCGTGAGTTATTAAACTGGCATTCAACCATTCAAACACAAAGTGCTGTGACTGTGCAAAAGGTCAGGCTAACATAAGAACTTATTTGCAATTTAGATGTGTGTTAAATGGCTGCCAGCTCCTGAGATCCACACTTTTATTAAATTAAATAGAGTGAGGGGTTTGAAAACCGAGTCTTGAGGTTGCATGGTTTACGCTTATTAATTGGTGAGATGAAATAAAAAAGGATCCACTGCAATGTTGTCCATGCCTCTTACCGACACACGTTGCTGATTTCATCTCTGGTCCTGTGCCATCGTTGGGTACATATAAACTCCGGCTAATCTCTTTTTAATTCTGTGGCTGCAGAGCTTTAAAACACTTTAAAACAGTGCACCATTAACAAGGATTTGTCCTTCCTCTACTCATTGACTTCATTTTTGGTGGAACATCAAACACACAGCCCCTCTCCCACCGAATCAGGAGGGGGCAACTGATCATGTGACTTCCTCTGATGTACATGTAACCAAGCTCATCACTTTTTGCACTGCGGACATGTCGCCGACCATACACTGCCTATGGTGTTGGAGGGCCACAGACCCAATATATTTTGGGTTTACATGCTCACAAACACTCGGCTAGCCAGGAGTGGCCACGAGACAGCAGTGAAACTGATGGAGCTTAACCGTCTTACCCCAGTCTTTCCCATTAAGGACGGATAAGCCATTTTTTTGCCTCAGAAATGCTTACTTTGGCCATAGCACAGCAGCTCAGCCAGGTCTCAAACACCTGATCACAGGACGCGTTAAGAACGGGTATCTTTATGGTGAGAGCTCTGTGGAGGCCCTTCCGTGTTACTCAGTAAACTAATACAAAATAATCAACAGAATGTTTGCCTGTAAAAGGAAATGCCATTAAAATATCTAGTAGTACCATCCCTTGCCTTGCAAAGATCAATTTGCAAATTTGACATAAAAATGACACGTGAATTCCTTACACAACCTTAGTCAGGGGAACCGATGTTATATGTGCTAGAGGTACATTTTCCAGGTTGTTTTGTGAAATTAATGGAACTGAAATGGAGGTTAGATTGAGGGCTAAAAGAACCAGCACAAAATGTGTTCGTTCGAAGCACAGGATGAACGGAAAACGATCGTACACCATTCAGGAAGACATACTGGAGCTTAGGGAACTATAGAGCTTACGGTCTTACCAAAGTAAAATTCCCCTTTGAAGTGGCTGAATTTCTGATACAGTGAACTGTCAGGTTTCTGTCAGGTAAATCAGGTCATCTTTCCCTTGGACTCCATTTCACACATCAACATCAGATTCCTCCATTGAAGTAAGACAGAAGTCCGACGTGGCCATGACACACAGTGAGTTCGCAGCTTTTGGTTCCAGAAGCACTGCTTTTGACCAAGGTTCTTTGCACGAGCTTCTTCACGGAACACCCGTTTGTACAGTGCATTGAGCGAGAACTGCAAAACTCGCTCTGGATAAAGGCGTTGCGAGCAAATGAAGAGCGTAATGTATGACTGCACAACATGTTCTGAGGGTTTACAAGCTCTGCTCCCACATGCGCTGGAAGCCAATTCTGCAGATTCTTCTCAGGCTGATGGCTCACAAGGATTTGCCCTCCGCCATCAGCCTCTCAAATTCGGTAGCCATAAAATTGTAATTCAAGGCTCAGCTGCCTTCAATGTCCTCATCCTCTCAAAACTTCAGGTGTTGCTCCTTTTTGTCAAGCCCAGGCATAGTTGCTAAATGCCTAATGTCATCACAGCCAATCCAAACACACAATATAGAACTGGAGCTTGTAGTTTGTTGATCATTTTGCAGATTGTTCCAAAGGAAGAGTAGCACATTGGTATTGAAAAACAGCACACAGGTGTGATTGAAATGAATTCAATTTATGTTTGTTATGCTACTGTTGCAATAATGTTGGTCGATATGTAAAATATTGACCTGTCCTAGTGCAAATCCAACCACTTACATGCATAATAAACTAAACGTTGTTTTTTCATCATTTCGCTTAGGAAATGAAAAATGACATAATGTAACACTCTTTAAAACGACGGGAATTATCATCCAAGTAACGCAGTCAAGTTTTAGCATTGAGGGAGGATTCAGTGTGACACTTTACCCCCTTCGACTGTGACCCTAAATCCAACAGATACCTCACAGCCCTGACCAACAAACCATCCCTATAGAACACTTCTTCCATTACTGAAAACAGCACTTAACACATTTCCTTTACAGCTGCAAATGAAGTTTGACCATTTTCAACCAAACAGAGATGTTTTACAGTAAATCCTCAACAAAATGGATCCCCTTTTTCATATCTCAAGCCATTTGGTCGGTCAACTTCAGAAACTTTGTGTGTGCATGTGTGTGGGTGGGTGTCTCTGTGTCACTTCTACCATGACTCAACAAGGCACAGTGTTAGTCCTTACGAACACCTGAGGCTCCAGTAATGCCGCATTGCAAAGATGGAGCAGGAAAACCGTAACCTCTCATTAGAGCAAGTTGGAGAACACCACCATGGCTATCCTGTGCATTTTCATTGCATGGAAGATACTATGTATGTATGCATACACAAATTAATTGGTAAGATGCAAATTAAAAGGTCACATCACAACACCTCTTCCTTACAAATATTGCTGGTTTCATCTCTAGTCCTGTACCATTTTTGGGTATGTATAAACTCCAGCTAATCCTTTTAATTGTACGACTGCAGGACATTAAGACACTTCATTTTTATAATTATCACAAAATTGCTTAAAGAAGTGGTTTTTCTGTACTTTTGTTTCTCTCAGTATGAAGTTTCAGCTCCCTCTGTCATGGGACGCCTCCTAACGCCTCGGTTCAGGACCAAGGACAGCGCATAAACTTCACACTGCTGTTGTAGGCCGAGGTGGACAGTGATGCTGCAGCGGCTTGCTGGGGCCTGCACAGTTACATCAGCGCAGACCACAGACAAGCATACACAGTTTGATATATGGACACCTCGTACCTTCATCTTTCTTTTTCAATTAAAGCAATGATAAATAAATTCAATGTAACCGATACAACTGTAACTGGAACAAGTGTTCCATAATCATATAAAGGCAAGTCCACTGTCCATTGTCCACCATTGTCCAAAATATATGCTAGGATTTGGGGAGGGGGGGTGGGGTTGGT
The DNA here is from genome assembly GCA_022829145.1 of Albula goreensis. Classification (NCBI taxonomy): domain Eukaryota; kingdom Metazoa; phylum Chordata; class Actinopteri; order Albuliformes; family Albulidae; genus Albula; species Albula goreensis. The sequence continues at coordinate 36,243,273 of CM040745.1, forward strand.
GAGAGGACCCAACTGTCAAACATGTAATTATGATTTACTGTGAATTCTTACAATGGTGTTTTGATGAATATAAATAAATAGGTCACAGCAAGCTACTGTATTCTGCTTTGGCAACCTTTCATTCTATATTCAACCTGGCTGACTTTTGCACAGTAAAATCTGGACCAATCCCATCTGTACACCCATTGTCGTGTCAATGGCTAAAAGACTATTTACTCTGGCAGAAGCACAATAATGTGTAACAAAAAAAAATGACAATGAAAAATCCATCCGAAAATTTACCGGAGCACTGCTAACGTTGTTGAAATTAGCTCTCCATACAGTACTGAGGCGTTATATACATATCTTGGCGGCCGTGTACATGAAGGACTTGTTGTGTCACTGCACTGACTGAGAAAGGGGTCAGAAACTGTGCCAGCTTGATACATTGACTTGCAGTCTACGATTCTGATGCAGCTGGAGGCCAATTTCTTCTCTGATTTCACCAATACATCACCATTTAAAGAACAGCCCATCTCAAGAGCATCTGAACATACAACATGAGACGCTAATAGTATCTGTTGAGGTCATACGTCATAAGTACAGTTCTGTTAAAATATCATATTTGATGTTTTTCAACTGCACAAATATGAATGACTACACAGTCTGTGTAATGCATGCATGTATGTATCTTTGGACCATTTGTACATAAGTTATGAAAACTAAAGTTATAAAGACTTTGTATCCTTCATAATAAAAATACGTTGTAAATATATAAAAACACGTACAATACACACACACACACACACACTCGGACTCTCGTACCCTCGCTCTCGCCTGCACATGCGCACGCGCACTCACATACATACACAGCAGCCAACAGGATTAACAACATATCCTTGTCTAAATAAGAGGGAAACGGGGAGGACATGACGTGTGTTTCACAAATACTTTTGTTTACAGCAAAGCATCTACCTGCGACTAGCTTAATCGACATCAGTTACCATGACGACTGAGAGACCCAACTCACGGTAACAATTCAGCGAAAACAGTGAAGATTTGAAAAAAATGAAATAAAACAATGTTATCCTACCTTGCACTCTTCCATACATGTCCTCACCGAGTACTCATCCGTTTCATATTTCTGAATCAAAATTTCAAACTCTTCATATCTCTCCTGAGCGTACTGGTCATAGAGCTGGTACGCCTGAACGCACTTACTGCATCCTACAAAATTGCCACCCATAATTAAGTCCAGGCTACAGTTCAAATTCTCCGGACTCGGTAAACCGTAAAATAAATCCAAAAGAGAATAGGTATTACAAAAAGAAAGATATAAATCACTTAAATTAAAATCCGCCGAACCCCTGTCCGCTGTCTCAGAAAGGCTCCTGCAAACAGGTTCGGCATCGTCAAAAGTAAAACAGTTTTTAGATAAACTATCGGGATGACAAGTTTCTAGTCGCCACAAACCCTTCGTAGAATTCCCTATAAAAATAGCATTTCCCTTTTTTCTGAGGCTGTTGTGTGGGGGATGGAGGCTATATGAAAGTATATGGTTTGCGGTTGGGTAGTCGTCCATGTCCGTGAATGCTAACTTGTCCAGCCGCTTGTCTCGGGTCCGCGTCAATTTAGCTTCGGCACAGAACCACAAGTGATCAGAGAGCAGAACGGTTAAAAACAAGAGAGATGCCAGGGACAGTCGCCATTTCTGGGCCCTCTCTGAATCTGTAAATGGCTTTTCGTTCTCCCGGGGTGCACACCAGATTTTTAAGCCGTCATCTTGCTGCCGACACATCCAAGCACCCCTGGTCATATTTTGGGAAAGCGCAACACCGGCCGACTCCACCGTGAGGGCTTCTTTGCCACAATATTCATTGACTTCGGGATTGTCTTGTGTTATTCCCCTTTTGAACGTTGGATTGGAAGCGGTCCCGGCTTCACTTTCTAGCGGTTCGATGATCTGCTATTCACATCCAATTAGTGCTTTCAAGGAGATTAAGCCAAGCATTGTCATATCCGCGGTCTCCATGGTTCTCCGGAGAAAAAACCCAGCTCTTTGTGACAACATGCCTCTCTCCCTATCTCTCTTCGGGGCTGATCTCTCCCCTTATCCGTAGTCCAGCTCTCACAAACCCTCTGCCACCACGGACCGCCTATCCCGAGGTTTTGTTCAATCGAGAAAAAAAAACCACCAAGATCTTACTGTTTCAGCCCGGTGATTTTCTCGCCAGTGTCTGGGCAAAATGCCTCGGATCTTTTCTTTTGATAGCCACGGTCATCTTGGTCCTGCGTTAAGTTGCCGCCATGTTCGTCTTGAAACACTTTTTGGGGGAGCTGGGTTATTTGCGTCATCTTCAGCGCTGAGATCTCTCCATCCTGGCGCAGTTGCAGATGTGCTTACGAGCAATTGAGACGCAGTTATGAACATGGATATGTTCAATAGCATACATCGACCATTCTAGTCAAAGGGATGCATGTTTTGAACCTTTAACTATACCTGTAACAGGTAACCTTTGATGACGAGGAACCCAGTACTTTTGACATTGGACGCGACTGCAGACGCATTTAGTTCAAATGAAGATCAACAGTGCAACTAACACAAGATTGGTTTCAAGTCTTTATGAAACAGAAAATATGTCACAGACAAGTGAAATATCTAAAGTGGATTCAGTATGCGGTATATGTATATATAACTCCTCGTTAATTATACTGCAACGCTTGTGCATTTTTTTTCCAACACAAAGAACAACCTATTCATAACATATGTCAAACGACATGCTTCTGTATGTTTAACTGAGATGTAGTTTTCAAATGAAAAGGTTGTTCCTGGCGACAAGTGTCCACATTGGTATTACTACATTCTGTGGGATATCATTGCTGGCTGTATGCATATATAAAAAAAATCAACAGTATTACCGAACATTGTCTCGATCTGATCGAACACTCTGGTGCCTTGATGTTGCCTTCCTGTATTTTAAACAAACGTTCATTTGTTTTTTATTCAAGAGGACACTGAATGTAGATGCTGAAAACCCAGCTATTGAACATCAGGTTTTTGGGACTTCACCTTGTTGCACGTTGTCGTCAAGCGCGGAAACGTGAGGTTTGTGTATGTTTGTATGGACTGCCTGCATTTCCTGTAACCTTGTATGGACTCATTTTTCATGCAGTGTGAAGTACCTCTTTACCCCGGTTTTAAATCACATGCTGTCAACGAGTGTGGAAACCGGTCCATGTACCCTTATCCTTTTTTATTTGTAGGTGCATGTGTGTTCGAGAGAGTTGTATGTCACAGTGTAAAATGTTCTTGTCAGAATGAAGACACTCTTGTGCAGACGGGAAGTGCAACATTTACATCATTAACCTTAAAAAATGTAAAAATCGCTGACAAGACGCCGCACGGTTATTTAATGCTCAATGGGCGTATGCTGTAGAACTGGAATTATTGTTGTAATAAAAGCAAACAAAAATGACGTCTCAGTACGACTCATATTCATCTCTCAAGTAATGTAAGGAAAATAAATCTGTTTCCACTCAGTCTATGTGAGTACACATGAAAAACTGAAACATCCTCAGTGCCTCGGTATTTTGTGAATGTCAAACACAAGAAATGTACATTTTATGTATTTTCTTGCTGACAACAGATCTCGGTACCGGTCCACATGTAAAATTCGAACTGGTTCATCAATTGGTTGGTAAAGACTTTCGATATTCATATTTCAGCACAACATAAAAGAGGCTTTTGGTGTCGAAAGATGTAAGTCTGTGACAGATGCGTACATAATTCCGCATAAATTTATTCTGAATTCAGGCGTTAAGTGAGAGGGTATTTACGAGGAGGTTACATAATTACTTGTGTCTGTTGCTTGGTTGGATCGACATTATGTTATCATGTCACGAACAGAAGCAAGACGTGTATTCTTTGGGGAAATGTAAATTACGCCTGTTCTCATATTTACAACAAGCTCAATTTTAAAGAGAAAAGACAAATATTCCTATTTATATGAAATATTTGATTGGCAATGTACGTTTTAATTAGTATATTCAATCCTGTGTTGTCTCTTTTGTTTCTGATAATAAAAGTTTGTATTTTAGTCTACTGCCAACAAGTTACCAACATCGATCGATTTCATGGCTGAGAAAATCAAGTCACTCGTGAAAACTGGAAATGTAACGGACAATCAAAGATGACCAGTTTCACAATTTGAAAAGTAACCTATAATTTCCATCGTGTTATCTTCTAAGCTTCAGCCTAATACCAAGATGGCTAGCAGCCCTTTGTTCCATTTTATTTACAAACTCAATTGAACTTAATAGGCCATCTAAAATAAAGCAGCATTCAAACGAGAAAAAGACAGATAAACAGGTGCATCTTATTTTTTTTTAACATCATGCTCTGAGTCCATACACACATCATGCAAAGGTACAGTTACTATATTGCATCAGGTCCAACAATTACATTAAGTTCCTAGCCTGAAGCACTTGAGTGGATATACATTTAGCACTCAAGTAATATTTTTGACTACCATTTTCCACTACTCCGAACCGTGCCGTCCTCATCCTGTTTTACAGTTCCGTTGAATTATGAAACTGTTCCACACCCTAGAAGGAGCTCTCCGTTTATTTTTATTTTTTTATATATATTTTTTAATCAATACGCGTCTCAGCTTGCGTCTTCAGGCTGTAAATTAACTGTCATCGAGCTGTGTCCGGAGAGAGGGGAAAAGCTAATGAGACATGAACTCTACAATGCCCGCCCAATTCAGAAAGGTCCTGAGTGTTTGACTCTGTACAGACGCCTATGTCTTCATGCTATTGGAATTTTTACGTAATGTTGCTGTGTTGCGAATGCACGCACAACTATAGGATGTTGTGTAACTCTGTTTCTGAGCCTTTTAATACATGATGACAAAGGTGATGATAATAATAATTGCTGCTAATATTAGACATGGTAACAGTAGTGGAAGAATCAAGAGTAGATCAAAATATTTCAAGATGCCCATCCAACCTTTAGTTGTAACGATTGTAGAAAACATTCCATTAAGCCCCTCCCGCTTCTGCTAAATGAAGTTTCTGATTACAAACCTGGTTGTCATACATACATAGCGACAGGTTCAGAGGTTGGTTAAGATTTATTGGCCCAGTGCGGGCGCACGCAACCTTGCAGTAATAGTTTACTGTATGGGTCAAAGGTAAAAAGCATTCCTTCCCAGTCTATTGTCTAAGGCTATGTTGGTTTTTCTACCCGCCGCCACATGATCACGAAATTGCTTGTAACTATGGGGTCGACTGAACCGCTTTGGAGTCGTCATGATCATCTCGAAGTGGCATAAAAGACTCAAACTGAAATCCTTGTCATAAGGATAACACTGTTGATAACAGAATGCAACTTGTCACAGAGTTCTCTTTTCTCAGTGCTGACCTATACCTTCTTTAGTGAAGACAAAAATGTATCTGCACGATTTACAGCATTTACGTATTTCACGCAATTTGCGTATTACAGTACTTTTGTGTCATTTGCAGTGTCTTTTTATAGACTGGATGAGAAGTTGGGCTGTTTTTGTAAAGGAGTTGTGTAAGAGTGTCATAGGATTTGACGACAGTGTGCACGTTCAGCCTTGTTTCTTACAACGGTAAGCCAATTTGAAATTTATTTAAAAACCAAATATTTATACATGTGTTAATTTGATAAGTTTGTTTGTGTCATGTAATTGTTAGGCAACATAATCTGTCATACTACCTGTACTATATGTTCTATGTTAGTTAGAGGAGCCCCTGAGCCTGCAGAGTAGTCTATTTCAAATTAAAGTGACATATATAAATTATGGATTTACATGTGCCATTCACTGTTGTACCCCATTTTACACAGCAAAAAGGGGGTGGCTAATGATGTCGTCACACTAGCCAGTGGCTGTGGGCCCCTTTGTCATGGTTTTGTCGATGTACATCATAACCTAACAAACCTTCGATCGACATTTACCTTTCAGATGCATACTTGCTTTGGATTTGCAACATAAGGTTGCAAAGTGATGTTTAGGGGGTCACATTCGATTCATGGAGACATAAACCACATTCGAGAATTAAGTCAGACTCCAAATAATGCATTAAATAATAAATTGATCAAAAACATTTTTGGTCATATGCAGTTCTAGCTATCTCCTGATTTTGTCCCGTAGAGAGAGCGGCAAAGAGATTTGTATTTTGGACCATTTTGAGGCATCTTATATTATTTGTCATTAGATCTCACCTTAATCTGGACAGTTGAATTAGGGTGTTAGAACTGACTCCTTACTTGGACAAAAATGTCAAAGCAAATGAAACAGGACACTTAATAATGCCAATTTTTTGGTTCTCCAATGAGCCTTGTTTTCCAAAGGCGACTGAGGTTAAAAAGCTATTGAAGATTAAATATCTGGAATTATTAGTGTAGTCAGTCAGCTGTACATGAAAAATGGCCTTTTAACTTCTGCCGGGACCAATGATTCTGCAGGCTCTTGGGAGGAAAAATACAGGCAGAATCTAGCTGAACCTGTGAAAGTGTGACTGTTTCACAGCGCCTTGTCTCGAACAAAACCCTCGTATCCCTTCCGTCCGCTGGCAGGACTGGCCGAGGGTGTGAATTTGTCGAGCAGCGAGTGACCGGTCCCACATAGTTCACTTTCACACGGCGGTCCCTCCACTGTCAACGCGCTGTCAGGAATGTGTGTACACAGGGGGGTGGGCGAAGGGGGGGGGAGGGGGGGGAAACAACGTCAGCAACATGTGTGAGAGACGAGGATGCTCGAAGTTCAGTTTGGGTCTCCTCTTCCCAAGGGTGGAGGTGTGCCCGCCTTAACACTCGGTTGCCAGCCTCCATGCTGGCACCGCCCATATGGAGTGGGCTCCGACCCTGGCAGACGGACACACGTATGTACCTCTTGCCAGCCAGTCTCTTCGCACCTGAGAGGTGGCTAATCAACAACATATGTGGTCACACATGCCAAAGCGCATTTTTTAATATGCAGGTTGGGGCTTCCCTGTGTGTGGAATGGGGGGACACCAGTGCTTTGACACCCCTAAAACCTATTGTGTTGCAATTTGGAACCTTACCATCATGCACTCAAGTTTCTCCCCTATGTAATTACCTACCTGGCCTATACACCATTTGCTCTTGTAAAACCTAGAATTACACATGTCATATAATGAAATATCTACATATCAGGAAGAATATCATTATCATATAATTATATACCTGTATGTCAGAAAGATCCAAGATACACATTCTCGGGCCATACTGTACTACTTCTGCCATTGTGATACAATTACCCCTCACATAAATACAAATGTAGTTATCTCATAATGTACACATAATGCTTCTGCATGGCCTTTTAACATGAGTACAGATTGTGACATTAGGGTGCTGCACTGCACCCCCTAGTGATCAAAAGCAGCAGTGCACTCAGAGGGTCATTGTCCAGGATTGGAGAGAAAAGGAATGAACAAAAAAACTGAAGGTAATGGCTTTTTTCCTCTCTGTCTCTGAAGACCACAGCCATATGATAATGAATAAACTGCATGTGGAGGAGCTGAGTTTTTTGGCTCTCCTCTTGCATTCTGAGCCATCCTCAGCAGTACCCCTTAATCCCATCCTCCACACCAGCCTGAGTGTGTGTGTGTGTGTGTGTGTGCGGCTGCCTGGCTGCAGCTCTCTGTCTGTCTGTCACCGTGCCCTGCATGGCCTGTTTTCCAGGAGTTAAGTCTCCATTAGTGATACCCAGTCATCTTTTATTCTGTTATGCTCCCAACCCTGTCTCTTTATCTCTCTCTCCTCTTGTTGGCAACCTTTTTTCATATTAGCGGTTTTGCCGCACAAATTAGAGGCTGAGAAATGGATGTCAGCTGCATCTCCACGGGAATGGGACCCAGAATGACCCTAGACGAATCACTGCCATGATGCAAACTGTGATCTGAGGGTCTAGATTGAAAGACGAACTGAGATCTGCTGGGATCTGCTGGTTGCCTCTCTGGGTATTGACCTCTCTCAGTTTCTCGCTCGTAAACTCTTTTATCTCTCTTTCTGTCTCCCACAAACACACACAATCCTCTCTCTCTCTTTCTCTTGCCATTACACGCACATACATACATTTCTTTCCGTCTCAAACGTACACGTGCACAGTCACACACAAGCAAACATAAATACAGTACAGACACTGGCACAACAAAATAGAGATTTCAATATAGATCTCAACTGGACTACCATGGTTAAACATAGGTTCAGTAAAAGTAAATAAAAACACAAAAGATTCATTCTGTAAAGTAGGACACACCACTTCCCTGAGCTCAAGTGTGTCAAACAAGCTGCACAATTGGATCCCACTGCAAATTTATGAGTACCTGTATGGTTTTTAGTTCATAATTTAATGCTGTTTTCTTAGTCTGAATGACCTACTTTCATTTCTTCAGTACCTATTATTGTTTTGGGTCCACAGCTATCGTCTCTTGTGCTTATTGTGTTTCCAGAACAACTTTTCAAACTTCTGTCCTTTTTCACTGTATTGGGTTATCTGCATAAAGCTATGCCTGGTAGTTTTGCTGAAATTTTGTCCATCTGTAATCTCCCGCTTAATGCGTGTTGTTGTGTAGCAAAGGTACAGACAGCTAGCTAGCTTGTTGACATCTCGCATAAACCTGAAGATTGTCCTCTTACCTAGCTTGATATGAAATCAATAATCAAACTTTAGCTAGCCTCTCAATTTGTTTTAGAATTTAGCTGCAATATAACCATTGCAACAAAATGTGACTTCAAGAAATATTACGAAATCAAATTTCAGCAGCATGAGAGCAGAACCTCCATGTATTGCTGTGTCCCTCTTTTTTAGCCCTGAAATCAGCTCTTTGTTCACTTTTCATATTTTCCAAATGATGCGGATATTCTTAAAAAGCAGCTGAACAGTTAACACAATGACTTCATCATCACCAACCCTGCTACGGTGTACAACCTTCATTCAGAAGAACCGTCTGATTACCCCATGTTACTGTAACTCTACTGCTTTTCAAAAGTCAGTTTTTCATGGACCTGTTATAGTTTTCCCACACAGGTCTATCCTCTCTCAACGGTTCATTGGGCAGGAATGTGTACAGTCAACATGAGCCAGTCAGTTAGCTCACTAATAAAAGTAAAGCAGTGAGTAACTATCATTTGATAGCTACCCTAGTCATTGGAAAAAAATGTGAATCAGATATTAGGAAGCATTAGTCATTTACCTGATGCTTTTATTCAAAGCGACTTAGGGCTGATTATGCTAACCAGAGGCCAGTCCCCCCTGGGAGCAATGTGCGGTTGGGGGCCTTGCTCAAGGGCCCAACAGCAGTGGTGTTCTTGCTGTGGTTAGACTGGGGCTTGGACCACAAACCTCAGGGGTCCCAGTCATGTACCTTAGCCAGCAGACTACAGGCTGTCCCTGCAGATAGGAAGCAGATAGGCTACTAATAATTTTACAAGCTACTCAAATTGTTGTTGATGGAACTTTGAAATTGACAAATACGTATTTCATAAATCTAAGATCACACCTGGGAGGATCTTGGAGATGTGTGTAAAATGACATTTTGTTGTTTTACTTACATCTAGATAGCTACATTTGTGATGTGTATAATTAATGATGTTTCATTGCTAGCCTATTAGCAAACTGTTTGCTAAACCCAATGTGTGTAACGCCATGTTTGTTTACATTGAAAGCCATAGCAAGCCCACACTCTTGTATCACTATTCATACATTTATAGGCTTAATTGTCTGTTAGCACTGTCACATTGCCTTGTGGTGTCCTTGTTTCCACAGTATACAGTATGAATACTGAAGTAAGTATTAAGTGACCAAACAAGCTCGTTTGGAGAATAGCCTTTTGCCTTGTTAAGCTTTCTTCTGCACTTAGCAAGATGTGATGGCATTGCCACATCACACTATGGTGTCCTTGTTGCTGTGGTGTACAGTATTAATACTAACTAGCTAACCATAACCATGAACACTTTGTAGGAAAATTACCTTTGTCGTTTCTCCACAGCAGTCTTTGAGCATGGTGTGAAGCTTTTGCTTTTCTTATAAAAGCAGAAAGTTTTCTTTAACTATACCAGTTGAGTCACTGTCTTCTGTCATTGCGATCCTTTAGGAATGAAATATTGTTTCAGGAAGATGGTGAACTGACTTGAAATAATTCAGAACTGCATGAATGCACAGTCTGTTTGGATACAACAAGATTGGTCCTCTCAATTTAGTGCAACAGGATGTCACCGGCACCAGCCCACTAACATCAGTGCAGCTGTCGTGCACACGCACACACACACACACACACACACACACACACACACACACACACACACACACACACACACACATAATGCTCTATCACCAAAGGAATTACCTGAGAGAAATACCATTAGTTTTGAGGAGAGGAGTATCTCCAACTAATGACATCTGATAGCCTTTTGGTGGCTGGTGTGTTTTCAGGAGGACCTATCCATCTCCACATAATCATTAACTTGTCGATGTTAATTTTTGGATTAACATCTCGAAGAGCCACATGAAAATGGGAGTGTTACAGGGACGGCTGACTCAATTTTGCGAGCGAATTGTGAACCTTTCCAGGGCGGGGCTCACGATCATGTCTGTGCACATGTACGCTGGTGCTCAAGAGGATCATGCACCAATGTGCATTCACAGCTTTTCATTGGACAATGAGCTCTCTGGCTCTGCGGAGCGATCAAAACACATTCGCAGGTGAAGCGGAGGGATTCAGGGTTTGCTTCATACTAGAAATGTTTTGATGAGAAGCAAACTGTTTGCCATTTATGTATTAGTAAATGGGTGAAAAATTACTGCTGCCACACTGAATTAAATCATAAACTCCATGCTTAGTTTAAAAAGAAAACACAAGTGTGGGTGTAGGTACTGGCCAGAAAATGGCATTCTCTCTTGTGAGATTTCAGCGTTGTGAAAGCTCTGAAAGATTCCCCTCCACACTTCAGAGAGCAGCGTTGCGAATGCATTCCGCAGGTCTATGCAAAGGCGAATTAAACGCCCCCCGCTGCACCGGGGTTGCTCTCCTTTGTCCTCTCGGAGGATGCCACAAACCTACAGATTGACTCCTTTATTACGGACCTGCCTTCATGTTGCTCTTCGCCCCACGGGCTACGTGACGGCACTCGGTCTGGGCGCGGGGCTGAATTGTGCCAGTCCGTTATCTTCACACCTCCTACCGGGAGTGATTATGCAAATATCCCCCGTCGGGCAACGTCTCTCTCTCTCTCGCTCTTTTTCTCTGTTGTGCTTTCATTCTCTCTTTCAGTATCTATCCAGCTGTGAGTCAGTATCCACAGTCAGACTCATCCTTTTCTCTGCCCCAGTCATCTCTTTCGACTGAGAGAGGGATATTTAACGAATATTGACACTGCATGTCTTCTCCACCTCACCGGTTATAGTGACCGCGCATTTTTTCTTGTTATTTGGTGTATTCTGGTCTGTGGCAAATCATTACTAGCCTTTGCAGGTTAAATTAGATGCAGTAGTATAAATTCTCAGACAACAATAGTGCATGTAAAATGAGTTTATTGGTGAGGAATGTGGTAGAGAATGAACTTGGGCTTAGAATCTAGAGGGGGAGGAGTCAAACCGACCTCGAGGTGAGGGAATCCCCTCTTTTTTAACTGAAAAAAATTGGGAGAACGGTTATTAGGTACCAGTCTGGAAAAGAGAAGGAGAGGGCGATGGTGGAGATGGGGAGGAGGAGGGATGCCGGAAATGCTAAGCATGATGGGAAAAGAGGTACATGGTGTTTATGTCCCTGAAACTCTGTTTTAACAAACTTCAATTAGTTAAGCTTGACCTGGGGGACATTTTTTAGCTCTTTGGTTGTTTCGTGTTTTTAAACTGTAGGATGACTTGATCTGAGACGCCCTTAAAACTGAAGTTGTCAGATTACTTTTTCTCCAAAACCCCATTTGCACTGGATGTGTCAGCATGTAGTTAAACCTACCAATCTTTAGAAAAAAGGACTTTGATTTAATGACATTCACTGACTGTGCTCCAGTAAAAGGTAAACACGTAGGACTGCAACAATGATAATTGGCGGTATTGAATGACATAACTGGCAGAAAATTGTCAGTGATAGACACTGCTGTCATGTTTGATGTTGTGCTTATATTGAAATAATCTTAAAAAGCATAATAGACCACAGCCTCAGCTGGACTAGCCTAATTCTCCTTTTTGATGTTCAGAGTTCACAGAGGGACAACGTTGTGGGAATTTTCAGAACAAACGTGGAGTTAAAGGTCCTACAGCAAGATTATCCTACAGCATTCTCCCTGCACAGGTGTGGGGTGAAAAGATGGACACAAACTGCCTAGCGGCCACAGGTCGGTCTCGTCTGAACCAGAGAAGTCTCAACACACATTGGTCGGAGGACCCTCAAATCATTCTTCAGGGTCACAAACCAATATCAAACATGACCATCTCCACTGTGTTGAATATGAATGCACCAGACCACTTTTGTTTATTGGGATTTTGCAAGTGAGTGGACTTGACTGACCTGTCAAGGCTATTCCCACAGTGCCTTTTTCACCCAATGTGTGCTGGGATAGGCTCCAGCACCCTCCACCCCCCAGGGCCCTAGATTGGATGACATTCTTATAGATAATATGGATATGGATGGATAAATAAACTTAGACAGTTTATTACTGTTGAGTTGAGGCATGTAATAAGTATCAGCATACTCATGACATAACATTATATTACACATTATACTGGAACAGTTGTTATAAATGGATGATGACTTTCTTGTATGCCTATAACAAAGACTGTGATGTGTTATGCAGTGTTAATTAGTTAAGATGTTATGATTACTAGTTTACATATATTTCAAAATCATTTTTACCCAGAGAATTCTAAAAAATGGGGAAAAAAGCTTGTTATGTCCTCCACACCCAGACCACTGAATGAATCACAAGTAGGAAGACACCCCAAGAATATAACGCAGTGTAATATAAAGGGTTTGACCGAATAAAAGAATGCTGAATATCTTTAAGAAGGCGAGCGGTTTTCACAGAGATTGACAGACATCGCTCACGCACACCCTCCCGTCCTCACCAAGCCGCGGGAGGTGGTGCCAAGCCAGATGGATGGCCCTTGCCCCCCACCGGACCCGGCTCGTATCCCCAGTAAACAGCAGAAGGCCGGAGCGACGGGAGTCCTGGGGGCGCGCAAGTCTTCGCCTAAGAGCAGAGGGGCCTGGAGCTCAGCCCAGATCGTTCACATGCATCCTCACTTCTGTGTGGATGTAACCGTGCATCACAGCGATACGAAACCAAAAAAAACCCCATTAACTCCCAATCCAGGTAGGGCGCAGACGTTCGCACACAAAACCCACAATGAGAAACCAGACACCAACACAGTTACGCAGCAAACGGAACAAAAAAAAAAAAAAAATAGCATACTTTAGCGAATCCTCGTAGGCCACCTTTGTGGTCTGATTAAGTGCGTACTGAAAGGCAAATTCAGTCATAAGATGAACTGAAAGAACGGTCATAAAACAAAAAATCTGATTAAACGTTGAATAGCGAGGCATCACAGCAAAGGGAAAACGCCAGTGAAACTAGACGGCATGATTGTTGAGGGAGTACATGCCTGGCTGTTAAATACATTCTGACTCATCTCCAGCGTTACAAAACTGAATGAAATGAATCCATCTGCCGGGCTTCAGAGAGCCTGCCTTTGAAGGACTGGAACCCTCGTCGATTCCGCCTGGCACAAGCCAGGAGCGGCGGTGGGAATTACCCTCATCCAATTAAGATCAATTCACAAATACGAAATGCGAGCCCGTGAGTACAGACTGCCGCAGGCTGCTGGCTGGGAGCTGGAGGATGGAGCTTTGGGACTGGGTTGAAGCTGGGGGACGTGGGCTGGGAGCTGGAGGCTGGAGACTGAGCAGTGGAGGCTGGGGGCCAATATTGGCTCGGTCCCTGCTTCTCCTCACTTCCCTGTCATCAATATATAAGACACTAAGGGATGGGAGGGAACGATTCCAAAACATAGTCTCTCTCCATCTCTCCCTCAGCCTCCCTCCCTCCCTTGTAACCGCATTGTAAACATAATTTTTGCTCACGCAGTGCTTTTAAAAGAAGCTGTGCGAAGACAATTCAGAAGCTTATGATCGATAAGTTCAAAAGGTGCGTCTGATACCTAAAATGTGTACGATGGATCCGTCTCTCTCGACATTCTCCACAAGCCATGGCCCTTTTTGTTTGCTCAGATAATGGCCAGTCAATTCTGTTGATCATATCATATCATATTCCAACAGGATTTTAGTGATCTGTGATTCCCAAGACTTCCATAACAAAAAGCATAATCTCTCGCCCTATCTGAATCAGAGTTTTGTATACTGGGGCTTCTGTGTTGACTTCCACAGGTACTACTGCTGGACTGAATAATGTAGGAGACCACAAGAAACTGCCCATGGGTCAATAATGTTTACAATTCTGTGAGCAAGTGTTAGTCTGGCCCAGGTTTGATTTTTAGCACCTTTTTTGGACTCTAGCAGCACCACCAATTGCCAAAAGCAGCTTGATGGCATTTACCTCTCACAGAGTGGATTTTAAATGGATTAAAACCATTGTCAGGTTATGCACCAAGGGCCTGATTTACTAAAGCATTTAGTATGTGCAAGGCTATTTTACAGGTGCAAAAAGACTAAGGGAGTATGTGATTGGTTGGGGTTGTTCATTTGCTCCAATCACACATCATGTCACTGAATTAAATGTGCAAAATTTTTAACATGTGCAAAGGCCATGATAAATCTGTCCCCAAGTAACTTGTATTTAAGGATCTGTTGATGTCATTACAGACGGTGGTTGCTCTTTGATGAGACGATACACACTGTAGATATTCAAAACACAGTACCAGGAAATGAATAAGATTCAATTTAGCATGCTGAGTAGCAGGGAATTCTGGGTAGTGCTGCCAAAAAACAAAAAAAACAGATTATCAAACATCTCAACCGTAATACAGGATTTATGCTAATGATTTCCTGCTTGTTACTGCTCAACACAAACAGACAAAGAGGGGTTCTCAAATAAGCTAAGGAAAAATCATTTTACGTGCATATTTCAGATGAGGATTTTAAATAATTATATTATAATTTTCCAAAAGGAAAATAAGTAATTTGGTAAATTAGGACGCAGAGCGCATGTTATAGCTGAAAGAAAAACAGAGATAAAACAGGCCATTAATTATGTAAAGTAATAATTACTCCTGAACTGATAATTCATATTGGAAAATGTTTACAATTCTGGGACTGCTCTGTAAAAAGCATGAAAATATGATATTAAATTCCAATAAATAACTTACTAAGTATATTAACTTTTGGGTTAATTGAGGCATTTCATTAGGCCGAACAGAGAGGAGAAAAATATACAAAGACATATTCATGTATATGAAGTATTCACACCCTTGAGCAGTAATATCGAACACATTTTACTGCCTACTTCATATTTGTTTCTGGATCGCACATTTATATGGGAGAGATGGACGTAATGCTGATTAAGCCTTTATCCCATGCTATTCGATTGAGTGATGAGAAGAGATTTAGCTTTCCCAGCGGGTCTGTTCAACATTTAGTTTCACAGCAGATGTTTCAGCCCTCCTCCGACAGTGTTCCCACAGTTTTGAATATAAGAATATACTTAAGGGTGGTTGTCACAAAGTTCTACTCACAGTGGCGTTGTTAGGGTAAATCGAGTAGAAGCTTGAGGTGATTTTTTGACAGATTCAGAATGAGGACAGGTGAATTGTGTGGTACAAGTAATGCATTATGAAATTTAGCAGGTTGTACGCAAGCCACAAGAGCTGTGCGAGATTCAGGTTTTGGGTAGTTGAGTGTGTAATGTAGGTGGTAGGATAGATTCAGGCTGACTTCAGTTAAACAGAAGTGATATAGATTTGTATCAAATCGGGCAACGACAGTCAGTTCGGCTCCTTCCCTACGCACATCAGATCCACAACTGCTATGGATGGGAAGAAAACCACTTTTGCACGTTACAAGCTCTGGACTACTGTCCTTCTTGATCGAGTACACCATACTGTTACACACAATGAAACCTCTGCAAATCTCCCCTCCAAGTACTTGGTGGCATCACAACGTCACAGACATGGTAAAATTACAATTTTAACATCTTTGGTGCAGCTCACTTACCATGTACACAATGTTGCCAAATCTTTCATGGGACTGGTAAGTGAACAGTACTAGTGCTTTCCATGTAAATTGTGCCCAATGGTTATCCCTCTTCTAGGTTACCAAGCAACAGTGGGCGTCTCATTAGCCCATAGGCCCAAACTGTCCTTAAGCTTTGCTTAAAAACTGCATACTATGAGAAAGAGAATGGAATTCAGCATGTACCCAGCATGCTCCTTTGCTTTTCAAGGTAACAGCAATATTTTGTTTACAATATTTTATTTATGTCAAAAGCAACAAATAAATGTATTTAAACTCAAACAGCCCCATTTTGAATTCAGAGACATTTTACCACCAGTGCAGCTATGTTCAGACTTGGAACATTTTGCATCACCATTTTCAATCAACGGGATGTGATTTATTAGTTAAAAAATGTTTAATGTGATGAGTCAAGTGGGTCTTCAGTAAATACCACTTCTAACACAGAGCACATTTTTGGTAATTGACCTGTTTTCTGAAGCTTTTCAGGTGCAGAATTTCCCAAATTGGATGTAAACACTGTTTTGTGTTCATATGTGACCTCAGAAAACCAAAACAAGCCTAACTAAATAAAGGCAGTTTGTAACTGGAAATTTCAACATTTGAAATCATTACTAAATGAACAACACAGAACAAGCTAGTAGGAAGTGAAGACAGACAAAGTGCACTACTGGTACTGTAGTGCTGTAGATTATTATTTTTCATACAATCATAATCACAGCAAGATTTGAGCTTACCTGGTACTATATAGATATATTTTGACATAAATATGTCAAATAAAGATATTATTTTGACATTTTTTGTATGATATACTTCAAATGTTAAGTGTAAACAGAAACACAGAGTTTGGTGTTTCACAGTAAATATACACAGTAAAAGCACAGTAATAGTGAATTTTTTCTCCTGTCCAAGTTTTTAAAAAAATATCCAGCTGTAGGACTGTCCCTTCTCAGAAATCCATCACTCTTTTGTGAATGTGGAGAATCTGGTTTTGTGTGAGAGTGCAGGCAAGACCATGCTTTCCTCTGAAAGATTATCAATATTGTTGGGGATGATGAAAATTAAAGGGATAAACGGAGCTGTATAAATTGAATTCTTTTTTTATTGTGCAAAACATTCCTACACAACCTACTTTTGCCCTCCTTTACTGGAAATGAGTCCCTGAAACTTCCCATCAAAAACCAAAGGACCCTCAATAAGCTCTATGGCTGTCCCTGCAGTAACAGAAGCAAGCGTCCAGGACCGGGCTTTACAGAGATAAACACCCTCGTTAAATCAGCTCCTCCAGGCCTTGGGGTTCCGTCTGACATCATGATGATGACACTCTCGTGAACCGCAGCGAAACGCAATGATTTATGCTGCCCCCTTCCCTCCCTCCCTCAGTCCCTCACCCCTCCCCCAGCCCAGTCGCGTCCGTATCTGAAGCCGCCAATATCACTAGAGGTCCCATGAGGCGATAGAGCGTAAATCACAGAGATCTCCGGAAGCTACATACTGCACCGCTCACCGGGGGTTGCCGCGGGAAAACAGACATGGAGGTGCCCTCGTCCACTTCACATGTGACGACAATCTGCTTATCTTAGCGAACCCAGTGTTCCGTGTCTGCAAATTTCATAGAAACGATGTGGAGTTCCCTTATGCTGATCATGGCTTTTCTTTTCCTGTTCTTAAAGATTCTAAACTGGTTTGAGAATTAAGAAAATGTCCTGTCAACTCCCCACTGAACAGGCTGGTATCATTCATTCTTTGAGATCGTTAATACTGTATCCTACCAGCCAGATTTCCTTTAAGGCCTATCTTAGTTCAGAAAGTGCCTTCCTATTTCTGGTGCTCTCCCGGTGGTCAGTGATGAGAATACATTTAGGAGTTAATTTACTAAGATCCCAAAAAAGGTGGGTAATTTTGCATGCTCAAATATTTGCATGTGTTATCATTTCGCTCTTCGCAGGTGATTAACAAAGAGTCATTATGCAAATGACTACTGCCACAATTAAATGAGGGATTTTGCATTAGCTTAATCTTTGCCGAAACTGATACAGCAGTTACGATGCCACTCCCAGGTTTTTTTTATCAACCAGAAATCCAAAAGAGGAAAAATTACATCAGGAAACAGGAACAGTGTTCCAAAGCTGACACTCACTCATGAAAACATATAGACTCTCAACAGGATAGCAGCTAAATACTTCCAAACAGTAGCTTAAAAAAAAAATAAAATAAAATCACCACAGGACTGGATGTACACTTCTGTGACCTCTGTCTCAACATAAATTCTCAGCATAGCTTCTCAAAGCTAGCGTTTATGTTCAGGTTGCCATTTGGAAATCGCTTTTGACCATATTGCCCCAATAAACACTGTTAAATTGACTCAAGAATGGTGAGGTTCTTGAGTAAGTTTCCACCCCCTTTAACTTTCAAAAACCTGAAGTTCTCCCTCTTGGCGAATCATCTCATATCTTACTATAACATATATTCATATATTAACAGTATTCCAAGAAGCTTTTCTGAAGGCAGAGGGAAACTAATCTCCTTATTAATATATTTGCATATTGTTTGGACTTCATTGTTTTGTCTGCTTATGTACTGTACTATCGATCTGTAGCGTCTTGAAGTGTATTTTCAGATACAACATAAAGCAATGAAACACTTCGTATGGATTAATCTGAGGAGATAAACTGGTTGAGGACAGACGATTTCAGTGTTTATATGGTTCCCAGACTTCTTTCAGAGAGTGGAGGCGAATATGAGAAAGAAATAGCACAAATATTGGTTTAACAGGAGTCTTTCTGGAAATAAAGAAGTGCAATGAGGAAAGACGGGGTCGGAAGCGTGGGAGGAGTGATATACTGCAAGGCAGTTTGTTCAGAGAGCAGCGACTGTGCCGCCTCAAAGCTACTTCCTGCACCAGTGATCAGACCCATTAAGGCCTATCCGAGTGTGATAAATGACAACACAGTGCATACTGGGAAATTAAGTGAGATGTGGGGGTGGTGGTGATGGGGGGTTGTTCTGTTATTTGTATTCACATTGTTTTTCCTTATGAGCATGAACACTGCATGGTATCACTAGGAAAACGTAATGCCTCTGGAAGACAGAATCTGTGTGAAATCACAGTGTGGTTGAGAGAATTAGACAGGGGGGGTCATAGATTCAAAGCCAGTGGGACCACAAACATTGCAATGAAAATTCTGAAACTGGACATGTAATCTTCCCCCAGGTTATCTGCCTGTTGTAAAGCCTTCTTCTTAATGTTTGTCGAGATCTCTGGCACAAAATGGCCGCCATATATCACTGGGATGAGGCCTATAGGGGTGAAGATGAGTCACCTCCCTGTCTTTACTGTGAAGAATTTTTTACATCATTGCTACAGATGACAGGCCCTGGAGGAATTCCATTTATATGGAACCTTTCATTCCTTTTAATCATATTTCATCAATCCCCACCCCGCTTGTCAAATTGTATTTAACTCTCGTGTCTCTTTTGAAAACAACTGTATACATATTACACAGAGACGTAATGATATGGTAAAGACATCTGTTCTGTGTAGAGGAATTACATGATGTTATTTAATAACAGGAATCACAAAAGGTGAGAGATGTCAGGACATAATTTTCATGTGTAGCTATTTCCTTTATGTTATTTAAAATCAATGCACATGTCATTTCATCACTGCAAATGATTATCTTTCACAGGTGACTTCACACATGCGATCCTCAGTTGACTGTTCTGTCATGTTTAATATGCATGACCATTGTAGCACCATTGCGACGTGTTTATAATGGCCGCCTGCGGCAATATCATTCAATCGTCATGCAAGGCTGGTGATGAAAACATGAGCACTTTGCATATGTAAACAAACATACACTCATACACATGCATACCCAACAGTGGTTAGGAAAACAGATTCTGAAAGTGATGGTTTTTGAATCCCAGCTGCTACACTTATTGTAGCATTGAAGGACGTACTGAAGTAAAATGGTTTCAATAAATAACCAATGATGTATGTGAGTTGAGCCAGTTTTTACAAGACTGTACAACTTTGCTTGAAAGGGCTTCAGAAAATAAATGTCAATGCACAGAAATGTTACAAGGTCAGCAACAGAAGTCTTTGTCATGATTGTAACTAGCCAGATAACCAGAAACTAATTCTTTCCTTACTGTAGTTTAGAAAACAGAGAATGGACAACTGGCTCACAAGCTTGGCTATATAAGGAATTCCTAGCTAGCCATTCACTCCAAACGGTACTTAAACAACTATGGTCAACTATCATCATGTACATTTCATACCATTTGTTTGTGTCTTTTGGCACTATAGTGTGTGTGTGTGTGTGTGTGTGTGTGTGTGTGTGTGTGTACATATCGTGCACATTGTGTGTCGCAGATGTCTTACTATGGAGACACATGCATTTAACCACTGCCCTGCAAGTGGGAATGGCACGTAGAAAGAAAGTTCTGCAAGGCAATTAAACCAGCTGTGATCCTACAAGAGTCATTACTGTGGTCTGTTCTGATTGTACCCCTCCTTGTTTAACGTTCATTCAAACAGGGCCGGCGGGAAGACATGACCAAGATATGACCTCAGGTGAAGTGTACTGAAGGCAAGTGGGTTGGCAGGTGTGGTGTTACATCTACTTCAGCTCCAGAGCCTCACAATATTTGCTGTATCCATTCAGAAAAAGCCACCCAGCCCATGGACCAGGTGAGAGAGGACGATCGTTACTACGGCTTCCTCCTAGCTGGTTGTACGGGTGTACTCTCCGGCTCGTCCAGAACACTGCAGCCCACCTGATCATTGGCCAGCCCAAGTCAGCTTGTGCAGCCCCTCTACTCACCACTCTGCACTTGCTGCCTGCCATGACCTTCCATCCAACAACATGTCCCTTAATTTACTTATGGCACTATTCTTTTATCAATAGAAAGAATGATATATTTTTAGTTCATTCCTCACCCTTTTGCATTAGAGGTTGCAGTTGATGAGACACAATCAGTTTTCCACATCTTTTCATATGTCTGAGTCTTAATGCAGTACATTAAGGTAAGGCTTACACCGTGGCAAGCAAGAGTAAGCGATATGAAATACAGAAGTACAGAAATGTGCAAGACCCAAAGATCTTGCAGTTTACAGTCGAACGCTGATCTACCAATGAGCAACACAGTTCCTATTTCTCTGATAAATGTTGAGACTCTTTTTTAAAAAATGTACGTATTTTTCAAGGCTCATTTAAGGTCATGAGCATATGCCATTAACAGCTGAACACACTAAACCGTGTTACCGGAAATCACATGCATTGTCATGGAAGTGAGCGCTCCACCAAAGTCTCCAGTATTTCATTGTAAATGACAGTTATATGCTCCTGCGCTGCACAAAGCATCTGGCTTTAAAGTGTCTGAATAATTAACCTACATTCGCCTGCAGGCTGGGACAAACGGAAGGAAACACACCTTAAATCTATATTATAAACTCTTGTCTTTAAATCACAAGCCTCCCCGGGCAGAAGTCATTACGCTGAGTTACTGCTGAGAGCAGCGGGTTGGATGTAAAGCTGGGTAAAATAACGCCGTCTGTCTCGCCCCGCGGTTACTCTCTCATCGTATTTCCTCATCGACTTCAGCTCAAACCGAACCCCGTGGCCTCAGATGAACGCGTTCCCAAATGTTCTATAGAGTCTTTTATACTCTCTCTAGCATACCCCTCACAAGCACATCTCAGGTCGGTCACCGACAATAGTGTTCCATGGTAAAGCGTGTGTATAATTTTATCTTTTGGATTTTTCCAGTCTTGCCTCTATTTAAATTAAGGAAATCTTGAATTGTGGTCCTTTTTATTTCATTCATGGCATGGAAAGTAGGATTACGTTAAAACAAACTGTTGTTGTGATACATGATGCTAATGAGATGGACATCATGGCATTCAAAACACGGCCGATAATAAGGCGTTTGCAAAACACAACCACCACTCTTCGGAATCAGTTAGCGCAGAATGACTGGGATGATCCGAGAGTCGAATGTGATGTTTTTCTTCACTGTGAAGCAAATGACATGTAATTACTGTAACTACACCTGTCACACTTACAAACATATGACTTTAAATGAGTCATTGCTATGAAAATTTGCAGAAACACGTTTACTGGGGAGTTTACAGAAAAGATGCCCCTTCCTTAGAGAACTAGAGACAATAGAACACTGACATTTTGGCTTTGACTCAAACAGTGAAAGCATTTGTCAGATAACCGGTTTCAGGATTTAGAAGTGAGAGGCAATATAAATTCGCTCCTATCTGTCTTTATTTTCCCCTCCTACAAGGTTTTACAGTCAGTTCATAAACAAGTCTTCAAGATGATCTGATCTTGTTTTTAATGTGATTTATTTTTCTACAGTTCTTATAATTTTCAGTTTAGGACATTCATTGAATGTCTTGAAAACCATACAGATAGCAGTTGAGTGAATTATGAATTAGAAATTTCATTCTACAAAATGTTCACTTTTGATTATCAGACTTGGGGATCTAAAAGTCACATATTTAATGAAATGTGGCAGTACTGAAATCACAACCTTCAGCCTATCTGGAAGGCAGATTCAAAATTAAAATGAACAAAATAAGGGAAATACATTTCTGAATGTCCACTGGGCTTTTTCAAATGTGAAGGAAATAAAGTATTTAGTTTAGTGGGATTGTCAATCAAATAAAGTCTGCAGTGCTAGATCATCAATGTGGAAAACCAACAGGCCACCTCAATGTGAATCAACAATAAAGCACTCAAAATTCTGGCCTTTCAAACACTCTGCCTAAAAGGTCTTCAAATCAAAAACCAAACCACTAAGTAACCCCTACAAAGATCAGAACATCTCAAAATAAGCTTGCTTTCGCCATGAGAACTTCACAGCTGCTGTTTGCATTCAAACAATCAATGGTGTTACAAACTGCTGCCCCTTAAAAGCCCGACTAGAGGGGTGTCATCACATCCTGATTGGCTAAAAGGGACTGATGCCTTGACAATTGCACTCAATTAATTAGGTGCCAGTCCCCCCATGCTGCAACAGGTGACTTAAATAAACCGCTAATCACCAGGCTGAGTTGAAAGAATTTGAACAAACTGAAAGTGGGGAAAAAATAAATGAAAGTGAAAAAGTACACACGAAAGGAAATTACCAGCCAGCACCATAGAATGTGTGTCTGCTTCAAATAAATAATTAAAATTATTTTAATATTTTTGCACATGTTTAGGAATCTTCAGTTCTTTACCTACCCTGGGTTATTGTTCAGAGAGGTAATCTGTTCAGAAGTAACAGATGACAACCACTGGGTTTGTAACAATCACTCTGTAAACTTCACTCATTATCTCTCATCCATTATTTTTTTTGTACTAATTTAGTATGAGACAGTGCTAAATCAATCAAATATGATTATGTCATTCTGTGCTATATGGTGGCTTTTTCCTTGACATTTTGCATGGTTTGCACCCCAAATTACTTAATTATGTAAGTGATAATTCATGTGGAAGGGAATGACCTCATGGAGTTAAATAGTTTTTGTACCAATGAATTAGCATATTAACCAGATGACAATTATCTAATGATTAGGTCTCATTTAATGATTAATACCTGTGCTCCCATTATAGCTAGCTGCAGACTCCTTTGCATCCACTGTTGAAGACATTTGCCAAAATGTCTATGTACCCTGTTTCCCTGTCACTATTTGAATATACAAGAATGCACAAACATTTTTTGCTGCCTGAATTGCTGTGTATGAACTGTTGCATCTTCTAGTAACTAAAACTGTTCAAGGAGGTCAGCATATGATTACTCCATATATTTTTATTATTAATGCTAATAAGCCTAATAGGTGGGTCTACTGTACATCCTTAAAGGTTAGTTTGTATACTTTTTATATGTGCATATACCTACGGCTCAGTGGCGGCTGGTGACATCAAAACAGGGGAGGAGCAAACTTTACCTTTATACCTATTATCAACTATTTCCATTAATCCTCTTTGATGAACAAAAAAGCAATTCAAGGAGTAATCAACAACAATGGATTTAATTAGATTAAAAACATTCATGGATATAACAAACGTAATGCTAGTTTGAAAAGAACAGTGATTCTATAACAAAATGAAACTGGTAGCCATTTACTCTGTTTACATCAGCTGGTGTTTATCCCCCTGAATAAATTGACTTACTGCTAATCAGGGGGGATAAATGGGACAGGTTGAACGGAATGATAGGTTTAAAGGCAAAGTTTGTTCCTCCCTTGTTCTGAACTCCCCAGCCACCATTGCTGCAGCTATACCACGGCACGTGGCTCTCCAAAACCACAGTTGTTCATTTCCATCACATGTGTTATATATCAACTGAATAGCAATCACCATTGCAGAGTTGTTAAAGTCCTGGGGTCCAAAATATCTGTATTTGAAACAAACCAAAAACCAGTAGAAACTGGGGCCTTCAGAACCAGAGTCTGTCACCCCTGCTGCAGTGTACGGCATTACATAATGCTGTCAACTGTGCCCCAGTTTTATAAAGTGTGATTCCACAGCCAAAGGATAGTAATTTCAGGGAGTGTTTCAAGTGTAAGGATCCCTGCCTAAGGTTAAGGCAAAACAGTTGAGAAATCAAATTATGCCAAGCAATTATATCCTTGTGGCTATACATGATATGTCATCTCCTTAAATGAAAATAAGCCTGTTTCCTAAATAGCAGAGATCAGATAGTGAATTAAACAAGGGATCTGTGACTCAGAAATTATGTTTTGTTCCGATAATGACTGTAAAATCCCTAGGAAGTATTACGCTTCGGAGAACACACCAAGAACAGCAATTGAGCCGTGGTCAATTATTTTATACTGATAAGCAGATGCTATCTTTTCTCCTGTTCTAGGAGGAAAAAAACCCACAAAAGTCTGGAAGGCTACAGTTGTACGATTTAAACTGTGCAACAAGTAAACAGGCCTCCGAATAAGTCAACGGGAGTATATCTGAGCTTTTCACTACAGCAATATAGTAAAAACATGTTTTTTTTTTGTTATACACACAATCACTGTCATTCGAACATTTTCAGTTAAACGCTGAACAGCACGAGCGATGATTGCGGTAAAGAGCGTAGTCAAATGCCGACGCAGCCAGTTCTCCTTTAATCTGCAGATGCGGCCGTTCTGGCCTTTCTCCGCAGTCTCTTCGTGTTGAAAGAATGATGGATATTTATCAGCGAAAGCGATAGTCATTTGCAAAGGAAATGTACCCTTTATTGGTTAATGTCTGCTTGCTCTCGACGGGGGGCACCTAATTGCCTCCAGATACAGTTTGCAGCAAGTCTATTTTAGCTTGCCTGCCCGAGGCTTTTCTATCCCCTCTTCAGTAGATCTAGTTATTAGAATTAACGTATTCTACGTTGACTGTAATTTAGTTTTTTGTAATGATCTTTGCATAGACAAAAGACAAGCAAATAAATCCTGAAGTGATTAACACCTATTTTTCAAGAAAACAAACAAGGTGAAGTCATTTAAACATTTTTTTTTTCCTTTTTATGCTATTGGTTAAACCAATTCAGCTGTTAGGTCTCTTTTTGAGACTGGTCAACTACAATTACTTATGCCACCACAACAACTAGTGCAATTACCACTGTTATTACAACTGCAGTTTAACATTGGATCAAAGTACTTCATTATGAACAGGGAAACTCACGTTAACCACCAACAATGTGGCCATTTTGAACCAGAAGATTAGCTGAAGTGAAAACGGTGAGAATTATTCATCCTGTTAAAATAAGGGATGATTAGGAAGGCCACATAAGGGATTGTACCCCCTACGCTTTATGATAAGTTCCATGGGATCCTTTATGACCACATTATGAGTCAGGGTAATGGCTTCACTACTCATCTGAATGAGGGCATCTCCTACAGCACAGTAGCCCCATCGTTGCACCTGAACACTGAGGGTTATGTTGGCCCATAGGGAAGACTGCCACCCTCTGGCCCAACAACAACACAACAGTTGCAAGTGCACATTTAAGGAGACATTTTTGCACAAACACCAAGACACACAGGCTGTGATTCAGTCAAAATTTGCATCTTTTCATTTATATTTAGCATTTACAGGTTATAAGAAAATCATTACTTTATTAGTCAGATAATACGTAAGTGACCCTACATTTATTCCGAATTCAGATGCAACCACTCTGCAGCACTGACTGTAAACTGGAGCATTTGTGTTGTCAAAAATATTTTCTTGAAAATTAAAGTTAAAAGACTGACCATATAACCAAAGCAACACAGCAGTAAATAATGTATGCAGAAAAGAAATAATGAAAATACAAACCACAATCAGTGTGGCTTTCAACTTTTACCCACATGGCCGAAGGTGTGAGGAATGACAAATACGTCTGGTTGAAGTGATCTTATCATATTCAAACTCGTGCTGTCAGCACAATCTCAAATACAGTGTTTACTCAGTGCTGTGCTAGATGCTTGAGGGTGTTTGGACTGCTATGTCTGACGAAATTGAGTCAAGGGATCTGACCAGCTGTCACTCACTCCAGCATTAAAGCCATCAGCGTTTTACTCTGACTTTAATTATATGCCAGGAAACTTTCATGACTCTTGTGAATGAGCACATGCTCCATAATGTACGCGGCAACATAACAGCATGGAAATGTTACAGCATAATCAAACATGTAATTCATCACGCACCAACTCACGCAAACAGAATTCTGTTCATCACGAAAAACATTTTTGTGTTTTCATGGATTTTTTTCATCAGTGCTGGTAACATGTAATTGAAATTACCTTGGCCATTTACATTCAAGGACGGGATCCTCCTTGAAGGTAAAGGTCAAAATACAATAATCATGAAGCTCCTAAATAAATGAACTACGACAAAAAATAATATATTTTTTTCAATCACAACGAAACACATTTCTTTGCATTGTTCCCTGGGTAACATAGGGTCTGTGGTCCGTTATGACGTAAAAGAAGAGACAGATAAATACTTTTTTCAGCCCCATGGTGAAATTCAAATGTCCAGTAGCACACAAAATATAAATTATAGACACAACACAAGAAAATAAATAATGCAGGATGCATAGGATTAAAAACCACAATAGCTGAACAGCAAAGTAATCATTTAAGCATTATTATTGCACAGGGTCCATTGGGTGAGAGTGGTGGATATGGAGGGAGAGAGATAGAGACAGAGAGCCATAGGCTATTGGATCCTGGTCCTGGTTATTGATGAATGGCAAAGGCACATCCTCATGGCGGTGGTGAAAAAGGATCTCCAAAACAATTCAGTCCTGCAGCACAGCGAGGTGGCCATGCGCTGAAGCAGCTTCTCTGGGAGTGATTGTTATTGTCCAGGATGGCCTGCACCTTACTCCATGGGCATCGCACAATCTCAGTCCCCAGTGAGTCCAATCTCATGCAAAACACTGAGCCAGACTTGCCACCTCTGATCGATAAAACATGTGCAGCATTTTACTGCAGATGTCAAAAGACCAAAGCCTCCTTTTCGGTAACTGTCAGGGCTAAGGTAGGCAGTCAGAAACGAACGTAATGGAATGAGGTTTTACTGAAACGAAGCACAGTCCAAAAGCTAAAAACAGATCATCTATATTATCCATTTATGCAAGAAAAAGCTGTCAAGAATGATTTCAAAATGAGTAAATGAGATCTAAGTGATGTGCTGAAAATCTGGAAAAGACATAAGACGACAGTCTTACCTCCAAAAGTGAAAA
The DNA here is from genome assembly GCA_022829145.1 of Albula goreensis. NCBI lineage: Eukaryota > Metazoa > Chordata > Actinopteri > Albuliformes > Albulidae > Albula > Albula goreensis. The sequence goes on from CM040745.1 coordinate 36,271,212, forward strand.
AAATGGGTTGACAGAAAAATATTTCATTTTTTCATTCTAACGAATACTAATGAGGCTATACAATTCACTCATGCAAGAAAAGGTTGTCAGGAATGATGTGAAAGTGAGTAAATGATACCTAAGTTATGTGCTGAAAATCCTGAAAAGACATAACACAAAAGTCTTACCTCCAAAAGTGAAAAAAAAATGGGTTGACAGAAAAATATTTCATTTTTTCATTCTGAATGACAGTAAATGAGCTATGAAATCCAACCATGCAAGAAAAAGTTGTCAAGAGAGATGTGAACGTCAATAAATGATACCTACGTTATGTGCTGAAAATCCAAAAAAGACATAAGACGATAGTTTTACCTCAAAAAAGTGAAAAAAATGGGTTGACAGAAAAATATTTCATTTTTTCCTTCTGAATGATCCTTGTAAATGAGCTACACAATCCACCCATGCAAGAAATAGTTGTAACAAATGATGTGAAAGTGAATAAATGACACAATAGTTCTGCACTGAAAATGGAAAAAGACATATGACTATAGTCTTACCTCAAAAAGTGAAAAAATGGATTGACGGAAAAATATTTGATTTTTTCCTACTAAATGATAGTAAATGAGCTACACAATTCACTCATTCAAGAAAAAGATGTCAGGAAAAATGTGAAAGTGAGTACATGAGATCCAAGTAATGTGCTGAAAATCCAGAAAAGACATAAGACATAAGATAGTCTTACCTCCAAAAGAGAAAAAAATGGATTGAGAGATAAACATTTCATTTTTTGATTCCAAATGATAGCAAATGAGCTACAAAATCCACCCATGCAAGAAATAGTTCAAACAAATGATGTGAAAGTGAATAAATCACATCTAAGTGATGTGCTGAAAATCCCGAAAAAACATAACACTTACCTCCAAAAGAGAGAAAAATGGGTTGACAGAAAAATATTTGATTTTTTTACTTTAAATTGTAGTAAATAAACTGTATTAACTGCCCATGGGTGACAAAAGTGTCAGAAATGATTAGAAAGGGAGTAAATGAGATGTATATGTTCTCATGAAAACCGTGAAAAGACATAAGACTATAGCCTTACCTCTAAAAGTGAGAAAAATGGGTTGACAGAAAAATATTTCTTTTTTTTACTTTAAATCATAGGAAATCAACTGTACTATCTGCCCATGGGTGACAAAGTTGTCACAAATGTTTATGAAGGGAGTAAAGGATATGTATATGTTCTCCTGAAAATCGTGAAAAGACATAAGACTATAGCCTTACCTCTAAAAGTGAAAAACGTGAGTTGAAAGAAAAATATTAGATTTTTTTACGTTAAATCATAGGAAATGAACTGTACTATCTGCCCATGGGTGAAAAAGTTGTCAGAAATGATTAGAAAGGGAGTAAAGGAGATGTATATGTTCTCCTGAAAATCGTGAAAAGACATAAGACTATAGCCTTACCTCTAAAAGTGAGAAAAATGGGTTGACAGAAAAATATTTGATTTTTTTACTTTAAATCGTTGTAAATGAACTGTTCTATCTGCCCATGGGTGAAAAAGTTGTCAGAAATGATTAGAAAGGGAGTAAATGAGATGTATATGTTCTCCTGAAAATCGTGAAAAGACATAAGACTATAGCCTTACCTCTAAAAGTGAGAAAAATGGGTTGACAGAAAAATATTTGATTTTTTACTTTAAATCGTTGTAAATGAACTGTACTATCTGCCCATGGGTGACAAAGTTGTCAGAAATGATTAGAAAGGGAGTAAATGAGATGTATATGTTCTCCTGAAAATCGTGAAAAGACATAAGACTATAGCCTTACCTCTAAAAGTGAGAAAAATGGGTTGACAGAAAAATATTTGATTTTTTTACTTTAAATCATAGGAAATGAACTGTACTATCTGCCCATGGGTGAAAAAGTTGTCAGAAATGATTAGAAAGGGAGTAAAGGAGATGTATATGTTCTCCTGAAAATCGTGAAAAGACATAAGACTATAGCCTTACCTCTAAAAGTGAGAAAAATGGGTTGACAGAAAAATATTTGATTTTTTTACTTTAAATCGTTGTAAATGAACTGTACTATCTGCCCATGGGTGAAAAAAGTTGTCAGAAATGATTAGAAAGGGAGTAAAGGAGATGTATATGTTCTCCTGAAAATCATGAAAAGACATAAGACTATAGCCTTACCTCTAAAAGTGAGAAAAATGGGTTGACAGAAAAATATTTGATTTTTTTACTTTAAATCGTTGTAAATGAACTGTACTATCTGCCCATGGGTGAAAAAGTTGTCAGAAATGATTAGAAAGGGAGTAAATGAGATGTATATGTTCTCCTGAAAATCGTGAAAAGACATAAGACTATAGCCTTACCTCTAAAAGTGAGAAAAATGGGTTGACAGAAAAATATTTGATTTTTTTACTTTAAATCGTTGTAAATGAACTGTACTATCTGCCCATGAGTGACAAAGTTGTCAGAAATGATTAGAAAGGGAGTAAATGAGATGTATATGTTCTCCTGAAAATCGTGAAAAGACATAAGACTATAGCCTTACCTCTAAAAGTGAGAAAAATGGGTTGACAGAAAAATATTTGATTTTTTTTACTTTAAATCATAGGAAATGAACTGTACTATCTGCCCATGGGTTAAAAAGTTGTCAGAAATGATTAGAAAGGGAGTAAATGAGATGTATATGTTCTCCTGAAAATCGTGAAAAGACATAAGACTATAGCCTTACCTCTAAAAGTGAGAAAAATGGGTTGACAGAAAAATATTTGATTTTTTACTTTAAATCGTTGTAAATGAACTGTACTATCTGCCCATGAGTGACAAAGTTGTCAGAAATGATTAGAAAGGGAGTACATGAGATGTATATGTTCTCCTGAAAATCGTGAAAAGACATAAGACTATAGCCTTACCTCTAAAAGTGAGAAAAATGGGTTGACAGAAAAATATTTGATTTTTTCACTTTAAATCATAGGAAATGAACTGTACTATCTGCCCATGGGTGAAAAAGTTGTCAGAAATGATTAGAAAGGGAGTAAAGGAGATGTATATGTTCTCCTGAAAATCGTGAAAAGACATAAGACTATAGCCTTACCTCTAAAAGTGAGAAAAGTGGGTTGACAGAAAAATATTTGATTTTTTTACTTTAAATCGTTGTAAATGAACTGTACTATCTGCCCATTGGTGAAAAAGTTGTCAGAAATGATTAGAAAGGGAGTAAAGGAGATGTATATGTTCTCCTGAAAATCGTGAAAAGACATAAGACTATAGCCTTACCTCTAAAAGTGAGAAAAATGGGTTGACAGAAAAATATTTGATTTTTTTACTTTAAATCATAGGAAATGAACTCTACTATCTGCCCATGGGTGAAAAAGTTGTCAGAAATGATTAGAAAGGGAGTAAATGAGATGTATATGTTCTCCTGAAAATCGTGAAAAGACATAAGACTATAGCCTTACCTCTAAAAGTGAGAAAAATGGGTTGACAGAAAAATATTTGATTTTTTTACTTTAAATCGTTGTAAATGAACTGTACTATCTGCCCATGGGTGAAAAAGTTGTCAGAAATGATTAGAAAGGGAGTAAATGAGATGTATATGTTCTCCTGAAAATCGTGAAAAGACATAAGACTATAGCCTTACCTCTAAAAGTGAGAAAAATGGGTTGACAGAAAAATATTTGATTTTTTTACTTTAAATCATAGGAAATGAACTGTACTATCTGCCCATGGGTGAAAAAAAAGTTGTCAGAAATGATTAGAAAGGAGTAAATGAGATGTATATGTTCTCCTGAAAATCGTGAAAAGACATAAGACTATAGCCTTACCTCTAAAAGTGAGAAAAATGGGTTGACAGAAAAATATTTGATTTTTTACTTTAAATCGTTGTAAATGAACTGTACTATCTGCCCATGGGTGAAAAGTTGTCAGAAATGATTAGAAAGGGAGTAAATGAGATGTATATGTTCTCCTGAAAATCGTGAAAAGACATAAGACTATAGCCTTACCTCTAAAAGTGAGAAAAATGGGTTGACAGAAAAATATTTGATTTTTTTACTTTAAATCGTTGTAAATGAACTGTACTATCTGCCCATGGTGAAAAAGTTGTCAGAAATGATTAGAAAGGGAGTAAATGAGATGTATATGTTCTCCTGAAAATCGTGAAAAGACATAAGACTATAGCCTTACCTCTAAAAGTGAGAAAAATGGGTTGACAGAAAAATATTTGATTTTTTTACTTTAAATCGTTGTAAATGAACTGTACTATCTGCCCATGGGTGAAAAAGTTGTCAGAAATGATTAGAAAGGGAGTAAATGAGATGTATATGTTCTCCTGAAAATCGTGAAAAGACATAAGACTATAGCCTTACCTCTAAAAGTGAGAAAATGGGTTGACAGAAAAATATTTGATTTTTTTACTTTAAATCGTTGTAAATGAACTGTACTATCTGCCCATGGGTGAAAAAGTTGTCAGAAATGATTAGAAAGGGAGTAAAGGAGATGTATATGTTCTCCTGAAAATCGTGAAAAGACATAAGACTATAGCCTTACCTCTAAAAGTGAGAAAAATGGGTTGACAGAAAAATATTTGATTTTTTTACTTTAAATCGTTGTAAATGAACTGTACTATCTGCCCATGGGTGAAAAAGTTGTCAGAAATGATTAGAAAGGAGTAAATGAGATGTATATGTTCTCCTGAAAATCGTGAAAAGACATAAGACTATAGCCTTACCTCTAAAAGTGAGAAAAATGGGTTGACAGAAAAATATTTGATTTTTTTACTTTAAATCATAGGAAATGAACTGTACTATCTGCCCATGGGTGAAAAAGTTGTCAGAAATGATTAGAAAGGAGTAAATGAGATGTATATGTTCTCCTGAAAATCGTGAAAAGACATAAGACTATAGCCTTACCTCTAAAAGTGAGAAAAGTGGGTTGCCAGAAAAATATTTGATTTTTTTACTTTAAATCATAGGAAATGAACTGTACTATCTGCCCATGGGTGAAAAAGTTGTCAGAAATGATTAGAAAGGGAGTAAAGGAGATGTATATGTTCTCCTGAAAATCGTGAAAAGACATAAGACTATAGCCTTACCTCTAAAAGTGAGAAAAATGGGTTGACAGAAAAATATTTGATTTTTTTTACTTTAAATCATTGTAAATGAACTGTACTATCTGCCCATGGGTGAAAAGTTGTCAGAAATGATTAGAAAGGAGTAAATGAGATGTATATGTTCTCCTGAAAATCGTGAAAAGACATAAGACTATAGCCTTACCTCTAAAAGTGAGAAAAATGGGTTGACAGAAAAATATTTGATTTTTTTACTTTAAATCGTAGTAAATGAACTGTACTATCTGCCCATGGGTGAAAAAGTTGTCAGAAATGATTAGAAAGGGAGTAAATGAGATGTATATGTTCTCCTGAAAATCGTGAAAAGACATAAGACTATAGCCTTACCTCTAAAAGTGAGAAAAATGGGTTGACAGAAAAATATTTGATTTTTTTACTTTAAATCGTTGTAAATGAACTGTACTATCTGCCCATTGGTGAAAAAGTTGTCAGAAATGATTAGAAAGGGAGTAAATGAGATGTATATGTTCTCCTGAAAATCGTGAAAAGACATAAGACTATAGCCTTACCTCTAAAAGTGAGAAAAATGGGTTGACAGAAAAATATTTGATTTTTTTACTTTAAATAGTAGTAAATGAACTGTACTATCTGCCCATGGAAAAAGTTGTCAGAAATGATTAGAAAGGGAGTAAAGGAGATGTATATGTTCTCCTGAAAATCGTGAAAAGACATAAGACTATAGCCTTACCTCTAAAAGTGAGAAAAATGGGTTGACAGAAAAATATTTGATTTTTTTACTTTAAATCGTTGTAAATGAACTGTACTATCTGCCCATGGGTGAAAAAGTTGTCAGAAATGATTAGAAAGGAGTAAATGAGATGTATATGTTCTTCTGAAAATCGTGAAAAGACATAAGACTATAGCCTTACCTCTAAAAGTGAGAAAAATGGGTTGACAGAAAAATATTTGATTTTTTTACTTTAAATCGTTGTAAATGAACTGTACTATCTGCCCATGGGTGAAAAAGTTGTCAGAAATGATTAGAAAGGGAGTAAAGGAGATGTATATGTTCTCCTGAAAATCGTGAAAAGACATAAGACTATAGCCTTACCTCTAAAAGTGAGAAAAATGGGTTGACAGAAAAATATTTGATTTTTTTACTTTAAATCGTTGTAAATGAACTGTACTATCTGCCCATGGGTGAAAAAGTTGTCAGAAATGATTAGAAAGGGAGTAAAGGAGATGTATATGTTCTCCTGAAAATCGTGAAAAGACATAAGACTATAGCCTTACCTCTAAAAGTGAGAAAAATGGGTTGACAGAAAAATATTTGATTTTTTTACTTTAAATCGTTGTGAATGAACTGTACTATCTGCCCATGGGTGAAAAAGTTGTCAGAAATGATTAGAAAGGGAGTAAATGAGATGTATATGTTCTCCTGAAAATCGTGAAAAGACATAAGACTATAGCCTTACCTCTAAAAGTGAGAAAAATGGGTTGACAGAAAAATATTTGATTTTTTTACTTTAAATAGTAGTAAATGAACTGTACTATCTGCCCATGGGTGAAAAAGTTGTCAGAAATGATTAGAAAGGGAGTAAAGGAGATGTATATGTTCTCCTGAAAATCGTGAAAAGACATAAGACTATAGCCTTACCTCTAAAAGTGAGAAAAGTGGGTTGACAGAAAAATATTTGATTTTTTTACTTTAAATCGTTGTAAATGAACTGTACTATCTGCCCATGGGTGAAAAAGTTGTCAGAAATGATTAGAAAGGGAGTAAAGGAGATGTATATGTTCTCCTGAAAATCATGAAAAGACATAAGACTATAGCCTTACCTCTAAAAGTGAGAAAAATGGGTTGACAGAAAAATATTTGATTTTTTTACTTTAAATCGTTGTAAATGAACTGTACTATCTGCCCATGGGTGAAAAAAGTTGTCAGAAATGATTAGAAAGGGAGTAAATGAGATGTATATGTTCTCCTGAAAATCGTGAAAAGACATAAGACTATAGCCTTACCTCTAAAAGTGAGAAAAATGGGTTGACAGAAAAATATTTGATTTTTTTACTTTAAATCGTTGTAAATGAACTGTACTATCTGCCCATGGGTGACAAAGTTGTCAGAAATGATTAGAGAGGGAGTACATGAGATGTATATGTTCTTCTGAAAATCGTGAAAAGACATAAGACTATAGCCTTACCTCTAAAAGTGAGAAAAATGGGTTGACAGAAAAATATTTGATTTTTTTACTTTAAATCGTTGTAAATGAACTGTACTATCTGCCCATGGGTGAAAAAGTTGTCAGAAATGATTAGAAAGGGAGTAAAGGAGATGTATATGTTCTCCTGAAAATCGTGAAAAGACATAAGACTATAGCCTTACCTCTAAAAGTGAGAAAAATGGGTTGACAGAAAAATATTTGATTTTTTTACTTTAAATAGTAGTAAATGAACTGTACTATCTGCCCATGGGTGAAAAAGTTGTCAGAAATGATTAGAAAGGGAGTAAAGGAGATGTATATGTTCTCCTGAAAATCGTGAAAAGACATAAGACTATAGCCTTACCTCTAAAAGTGAGAAAAATGGGTTGACAGAAAAATATTTGATTTTTTTACTTTAAATCATAGATTGTAAATGAACTGTACTATCTGCCCATGGGTGAAAAAGTTGTCAGAAATGATAGAAAGGGAGTAAAGGAGATGTATATGTTCTCCTGAAAATCGTGAAAAGACATAAGACTATAGCCTTACCTCTAAAAGTGAGAAAAATGGGTTGACAGAAAAATATTTGATTTTTTTACTTTAAATCGTTGTAAATGAACTGTACTATCTGCCCATGGGTGAAAAAGTTGTCAGAAATGATTAGAAAGGGAGTAAATGAGATGTATATGTTCTCCTGAAAATCGTGAAAAGACATAAGACTATAGCCTTACCTCTAAAAGTGAGAAAAATGGGTTGACAGAAAAATATTTGATTTTTTTACTTTAAATCATAGGAAATGAACTGTACTATCTGCCCATGGGTGAAAAAGTTGTCAGAAATGATTAGAAAGGGAGTAAATGAGATGTATATGTTCTCCTGAAAATCGTGAAAAGACATAAGACTATAGCCTTACCTCTAAAAGTGAGAAAAGTGGGTTGACAGAAAAATATTTGATTTTTTTACTTTAAATCGTTGTAAATGAACTGTACTATCTGCCCATGGGTGAAAAAGTTGTCAGAAATGATTAGAAAGGGAGTAAAGGAGATGTATATGTTCTCCTGAAAATCGTGAAAAGACATAAGACTATAGCCTTACCTCTAAAAGTGAGAAAAATGGGTTGACAGAAAAATATTTGATTTTTTTACTTTAAATCGTTGTAAATGAACTGAACTATCTGCCCATGGGTGAAAAAGTTGTCAGAAATGATTAGAAAGGGAGTAAAGGAGATGTATATGTTCTCCTGAAAATCATGAAAAGACATAAGACTATAGCCTTACCTCTAAAAGTGAGAAAAATGGGTTGACAGAAAAATATTTGATTTTTTTACTTTAAATCGTTGTAAATGAACTGTACTATCTGCCCATGGGTGAAAAAGTTGTCAGAAATGATTAGAAAGGGAGTAAATGAGATGTATATGTTCTCCTGAAAATCGTGAAAAGACATAAGACTATAGCCTTACCTCTAAAAGTGAGAAAAATGGGTTGACAGAAAAATATGAGATTTTTTGACTTTAAATCGTTGTAAATGAACTGTACTATCTGCCCATGGGTGACAAAGTTGTCAGAAATGATTAGAAAGGGAGTACATGAGATGTATATGTTCTTCTGAAAATCGTGAAAAGACATAAGACTATAGCCTTACCTCTAAAAGTGAGAAAAATGGGTTGACAGAAAAATATGAGATTTTTTTACTTTAAATCGTTGTAAATGAACTGTACTATCTGCCCATGGGTGAAAAAGTTGTCAGAAATGATTAGAAAGGGAGTAAAGGAGATGTATATGTTCTCCTGAAAATCGTGAAAAGACATAAGACTATAGCCTTACCTCTAAAAGTGAGAAAAATGGGTTGACAGAAAAATATTTGATTTTTTTACTTTAAATAGTAGTAAATGAACTGTACTATCTGCCCATGGGTGAAAAAGTTGTCAGAAATGATTAGAAAGGGAGTAAAGGAGATGTATATGTTCTCCTGAAAATCATGAAAAGACATAAGACTATAGCCTTACCTCTAAAAGTGAGAAAATGGGTTGACAGAAAAATATTTGATTTTTTTACTTTAAATCGTTGTAAATGAACTGTACTATCTGCCCATGGGTGAAAAAGTTGTCAGAAATGATTAGAAAGGGAGTAAAGGAGATGTATATGTTCTCCTGAAAATCATGAAAAGACATAAGACTATAGCCTTACCTCTAAAAGTGAGAAAAATGGGTTGACAGAAAAATATTTGATTTTTTTACTTTAAATCGTTGTAAATGAACTGTACTATCTGCCCATGGGTGAAAAAGTTGTCAGAAATGATTAGAAAGGGAGTAAATGAGATGTATATGTTCTCCTGAAAATCGTGAAAAGACATAAGACTATAGCCTTACCTCTAAAAGTGAAAAATGGGTTGACAGAAAAATATTTGATTTTTTTACTTTAAATCATTGTAAATGAACTGTACTATCTGCCCATGGGTGAAAAAGTTGTCAGAAATGATTAGAAAGGGAGTAAATGAGATGTATATGTTCTCCTGAAAATCGTGAAAAGACATAAGACTATAGCCTTACCTCTAAAAGTGAGAAAATGGGTTGACAGAAAAATATTTGATTTTTTTACTTTAAATCGTTGTAAATGAACTGTACTATCTGCCCATGGGTGAAAAAGTTGTCAGAAATGATTAGAAAGGGAGTAAAGGAGATGTATATGTTCTCCTGAAAATCGTGAAAAGACATAAGACTATAGCCTTACCTCTAAAAGTGAGAAAAATGGGTTGACAGAAAAATATTTGATTTTTTTTTACTTTAAATCGTTGTAAATGAACTGTACTATCTGCCCATGGGTGAAAAAGTTGTCAGAAATGATTAGAAAGGGAGTAAAGGAGATGTATATGTTCTCCTGAAAATCGTGAAAAGACATAAGACTATAGCCTTACCTCTAAAAGTGAGAAAAATGGGTTGACAGAAAAATATTTGATTTTTTTACTTTAAATCGTTGTAAATGAACTGTACTATCTGCCCATGGGTGAAAAAGTTGTCAGAAATGATTAGAAAGGGAGTAAAGGAGATGTATATGTTCTCCTGAAAATCGTGAAAAGACATAAGACTATAGCCTTACCTCTAAAAGTGAGAAAAATGGGTTGACAGAAAAATATTTGATTTTTTTACTTTAAATCGTTGTAAATGAACTGTACTATCTGCCCATGGGTGAAAAAGTTGTCAGAAATGATTAGAAAGGGAGTAAATGAGATGTATATGTTCTCCTGAAAATCGTGAAAAGACATAAGACTATAGCCTTACCTCTAAAAGTGAGAAAATGGGTTGACAGAAAAATATTTGATTTTTTTACTTTAAATCGTTGTAAATGAACTGTACTATCTGCCCATGGGTGAAAAAGTTGTCAGAAATGATTAGAAAGGGAGTAAATGAGATGTATATGTTCTCCTGAAAATCGTGAAAAGACATAAGACTATAGCCTTACCTCTAAAAGTGAGAAAAATGGGTTGACAGAAAAATATTTGATTTTTTTACTTTAAATCATAGGAATGAACTGTACTATCTGCCCATGGGTGAAAAAGTTGTCAGAAATGATTAGAAAGGGAGTAAAGGAGATGTATATGTTCTCCTGAAAATCGTGAAAAGACATGAGACTATAGCCTTACCTCTAAAAGTGAGAAAATGGGTTGACAGAAAAATATTTGATTTTTTTACTTTAAATCGTAGTAAATGAACTGTACTATCTGCCCATGGGTGAAAAAGTTGTCAGAAATGATTAGAAAGGGAGTAAAGGAGATGTATATGTTCTCCTGAAAATCGTGAAAAGACATAAGACTATAGCCTTACCTCTAAAAGTGAGAAAAATGGGTTGACAGAAAAAATATTTGATTTTTTTACTTTAAATCGTTGTAAATGAACTGTACTATCTGCCCATGGGTGAAAAAGTTGTCAGAAATGATTAGAAAGGGAGTAAAGGAGATGTATATGTTCTCCTGAAAATCGTGAAAAGACATAAGACTATAGCCTTACCTCTAAAAGTGAGAAAATGGGTTGACAGAAAAATATTTGATTTTTTTACTTTAAATCGTTGTAAATGAACTGTACTATCTGCCCATGGGTGAAAAAGTTGTCAGAAATGATTAGAAAGGGAGTAAAGGAGATGTATATGTTCTCCTGAAAATCATGAAAAGACATAAGACTATAGCCTTACCTCTAAAAGTGAGAAAAATGGGTTGACAGAAAAATATTTGATTTTTTTACTTTAAATCGTAGTAAATGAACTGTACTATCTGCCCATGGGTGAAAAAGTTGTCAGAAATGATTAGAAAGGGAGTAAATGAGATGTATATGTTCTCCTGAAAATCGTGAAAAGACATAAGACTATAGCCTTACCTCTAAAAGTGAGAAAAATGGGTTGACAGAAAAATATTTGATTTTTTACTTTAAATCGTTGTAAATGAACTGTACTATCTGCCCATGGGTGAAAAAGTTGTCAGAAATGATTAGAAAGGAGTAAATGAGATGTATATGTTCTCCTGAAAATCGTGAAAAGACATAAGACTATAGCCTTACCTCTAAAAGTGAGAAAAATGGGTTGACAGAAAAATATTTGATTTTTTTACTTTAAATCGTTGTAAATGAACTGTACTATCTGCCCATGGGTGAAAAAGTTGTCAGAAATGATTAGAAAGGGAGTAAATGAGATGTATATGTTCTCCTGAAAATCATGAAAAGACATAAGACTATAGCCTTACCTCTAAAAGTGAGAAAAATGGGTTGACAGAAAAATATTTGATTTTTTTACTTTAAATCGTTGTAAATGAACTGTACTATCTGCCCATGGGTGAAAAAGTTGTCAGAAATGATTAGAAAGGGAGTAAATGAGATGTATATGTTCTCCTGAAAATCGTGAAAAGACATAAGACTATAGCCTTACCTCTAAAAGTGAGAAAAATGGGTTGACAGAAAAATATTTGATTTTTTTTACTTTAAATCGTTGTAAATGAACTGTACTATCTGCCCATGGGTGAAAAAGTTGTCAGAAATGATTAGAAAGGGAGTAAATGAGATGTATATGTTCTCCTGAAAATCGTGAAAAGACATAAGACTATAGCCTTACCTCTAAAAGTGAGAAAAATGGGTTGACAGAAAATATTTGATTTTTTTACTTTAAATCGTTGTAAATGAACTGTACTATCTGCCCATGGGTGAAAAAGTTGTCAGAAATGATTAGAAAGGGAGTAAATGAGATGTATATGTTCTCCTGAAAATCGTGAAAAGACATAAGACTATAGCCTTACCTCTAAAAGTGAGAAAAATGGGTTGACAGAAAAATATTTGATTTTTTTACTTTAAATCGTTGTAAATGAACTGTACTATCTGCCCATGGGTGAAAAAGTTGTCAGAAATGATTAGAAAGGGAGTAAATGAGATGTATATGTTCTCCTGAAAATCGTGAAAAAACATAAGACTATAGCCTTACCTCTAAAAGTGAGAAAAATGGGTTGACAGAAAAATATTTGATTTTTTTACTTTAAATAGTAGTAAATGAACTGTACTATCTGCCCATGGGTGAAAAAGTTGTCAGAAATGATTAGAAAGGGAGTAAAGGAGATGTATATGTTCTCCTGAAAATCGTGAAAAGACAAAAGACTATAGCTTTACCACTAAAAGTGAGAAAAATGGGTTGCCAGAAAAATATTTGATTTTTTTACTTTAAATCATAGGAAATGAACTGTACTATCTGCCCATGGGTGAAAAAGTTGTCAGAAATGATTAGAAAGGGAGTAAATGAGATGTATATGTTCTCTTGAAAATCGTGAAAAGACATAAGACTATAGCCTTACCTCTCAAAGTGAGAAAAATGGGTTGACAGAAAAATATTTGATTTTTTTACTTTAAATCGTTGTAAATGAACTGTACTATCTGCCCATGGGTGAAAAAGTTGTCAGAAATCATTAGAAAGGGAGTAAAGGAGATTTATATGTTCTCCTGAAAATCGTGAAAAGACATAAGACTATAGCCTTACCTCCAAAAGTGAGAAAAATGGGTTGACAGAAAAATATTTGATTTTTTTACTTTAAATTGTATTACATTGGGCATATTCTTCACCCACAAAAGACAAATTTGTCAGAAGGATCTTTCACATCTGGGTAAATAACTTACTTTTTCCATGACTCCGAAGAGACAGTTGAATCTCGTCCATGGGTTTAATGTCTAAGCAAGGGTGAAACTGGAAATAAACACAAAAGGGTACAGTCACTTTAGCTGCATAGTTCTGGAAAAAGGCTGTTACATGCCTGGCTATTACATGAATGAAATGTTTATACTCATCAACTTCATATCTTCACAAATAACACAGAACATAAACAGTTAAAATTGAAATGGAGAAATACATACGGACGTTGCTGACATATGCCTGAAATACACGTAGATGATAGCTGATTTTACTGCAGGCACATACAATGCTCCATTTAACTGAATACACTTCCTGTTTCCTGCTGGACATCACATGACAGGAACATGGCATGGCTAGGGGAAAATACAATCAAGGACCACTAGATGGTGCAAAAGCTACACAACAATTTAACTAACATTTAACATACACAAGTGTAACAGAATACTCCCTGCCTGGCATGATTGAACGCCACTACGCAAGAGAGAGAGTAAACACAATTCTTATCTCTTGGGAGTGAGAAGGAGGACAGTCTCTGAGACAGGCCTAAGGAACAGCATACTCCCATCTTTTCTGGAGACTTTGATTTCTGCTTTACGCTCTTTACCATCCTTGCCGGGGAATACTTGAGTGACCAGCCCCTAGGGACATTTATTTCTTTTCAACTGGTCGTCCTTGAGGAGCACAATGCCTCCAGGTTCAAGGTCAGGCTGGCTGGAATGCCACTTACTTTGTGGCTGGAGTGAAGAAAGGTAATAATATTCCTTCCGCTTGTCCCAGAAAGCTTGAGCCAGGTGCTGGACTTGGCGCCACTGACATTTGAAAAGGTCCTTGACCCCAAAATCTTCCTTGCTATTCCAATCATCCTCTCCCAAGAGCCACCTATATGAGAGGCATGAGTAGGATTGAATGTCCAGGTAAAGCCCTGCTCCAGAAGATACCTCTCCACAGAAATATTATCAATGTTGGAGGGAATCTTAAGATCTTTACTGGCACTCATGAAGTTTGTCCCTCTATCTGAACGAATGTGCTTCACCGCATTGATGAAACTTGAGGTGTTGAGAGACTCAATTACCTCGATGTGAATTGCTCTCACATTGATACAGGTATATATCGCAGCCCACCGTTTACTGGATGCAAGGCTGCCTCTTGTACGCCGTCTGGAAACCTTCTATGGGCCGAAAACATCCAGGCCGACATTCATGAGCGGGGGGTCCATCTGCTGGGAGGTTGTTCATCTTCTGCGACTGGAGGGACCCATGGAGTGTGCGGCATGTGACACACTGATTTATGATGCTGCTCACACACCTCTTTCCGCCAACAATCCAGTAACCAGCAGCATGTATCACCCCTTCAGTGAATAGGCGTTCCAGGTATTGGGTATACTGGTGGTAATGCATGACCAGAAGGGTAGCAACATGGCGTTTGCCAGGTAAAATTAGGGGATTCTTTCCATTTTGCTGAAGTCCTGTTTCTGCAATATGACCACTGACTCTCAGGAAGCCATCAGCATTGATAAAAGGATCTAAGACTCGAAGAGGCCTGTGTTTAGGAAGTTTCTTCTCCTTCCTGAGACAGGTGTACTCTTGAGCATAAGTCTCCTCCTGTTTTGCACAGAGGATGGTGCACTTGGATTTTGTGAGTTCCTCTACTGAGTAGGTGATGTGACAATGATGTCACCCTCTGCAGTCACTGGTCTTGGTGGCCGGATCTTTATGGAAGAGATGAGCAATATGACTGAGCCATGTAATGGCATGAGACAATGACATCCAGGTGGAGAAGTTGGAGAAGCGCTGGGATCCAAGTTGTTTGTTTGATGTTATTGTGTTCAGTATGGAGACCTGAGGATGGACCTCTATGTCTGAAGAGGGATCGACAAGCTCAAAAGTGTCCTTCACAGGGAGACTTGTAGAGAGTGTTTGAGAAATGCAGGCCCTTGATGCAAGGTGGTATCAGAGAGGTGAGTGGCAGTGACAGATCTTGTGGCAAGCTCTGCAGAATTTTCACCTCTTGGTATCTACTGCCACTGCTCCGGAGTAGAGAATCTCCTTGTCTGCTGGACATGATTGCTGACATAGTTATAAAAACACCGGGTCTTGTTGGAGATATAACTTATACTATCTTCCTATCAGTGTGGAAGGTTGTGGCGTCTAGCTGCATGTTCATCTCTGAGGAGATAAGGTCCGTGAGTTTTACTGCAAGAACTGCTGCACAAAGACTGGAGTCCCAGTCACCGTTCCCCAACATGACCTCTCTAAAGGATTGACTTACCTTGGATTGTGACTGGGGCATTGAATCCGTAAGGGTCGAAGATGCTGTTCACAGCCGGCAAAACACCTCCACAAATGAATGTCTTTTCTTCATTTGTTACGTCTAAGGTAAACGTGTCAAACTTCAGATCCCAGTTAAGACCCAGGCTGTGCTGCATCAGTGCCTCGGTCCAGGTCTTTGAGATCACTTGCGTGGGCTGAGATGGAAAGGCTTCATGACCTCTTTCTTGTTTGAGGCAATTTTGTGCAATCTGATGTTAGAGTGAGCTGGAACAGCTTTTGTCCTTCTCATCAGACTCATAACAGCCTCCACTGTAGGGAGAGACTTTAGGCCATCATCTACACAGAAATCACAGCTTACGAATTCCTTACACACCATCGTTCTTCACCTTCCTTGAGTGGAAGTGCCATTTCAGCATGGTCATTTTTAAATACCTTCTCCATAAAGGTGAGAAAGTGCTGTCTCAACTCCTCACCTAACCAACAGGTAATACAAAAAGATATTTTGGATCACAGATAAAAGAAATGAAGATTACCCAGCCAATGCTTGTCTCTCCTGAGGAATACAGCCAAACCAAAAAGCAAATCACATCTCAAAGGTATGATAGTTTCCAGTGGTGGCAGAAGAAGACTTGGTCAATGATGAAACAGGAAGATGAAGCAGAAGTACTGAGCAATGATGGCTGAGCAATGAGGTCTGTTCCAGGCCCAACTTAAGAAGGGTCTCACCCCCTCCTCCTTGGTCCTCACATATCTAATTTTATGGTAGGGGAGTGCCTGAAGGTTTATCCAGGACTTAATCTTATATTGCAACTTAAACAAGTGGAAAACACAAGGCATCCCCTCAGTATTCATGTTTCCAAACATGAATATATGCGAGTTTAGGGAAGAGAGTTCACAGAGAGGAACAGGCCATTCTGCACATGAATGGCTTTGCGGTTGTATTGAGATACACTCTTGTTGTAATGTGACTTTATGAATATAAAGAAGGTGAATATTATTGGGGTATAGTAGGGGGCAGTGATCCTAAAGTACACAAATATACCCACAAACAGACACAGAAACAAACACACACACACACACAATCTAGAAGGTGAAGGAACCAGAGGGAGAGAGAGAGGTGATGGCCCCCTGTGGCTGAACATGTTTGTCAAAGGATTCTAATTTTGGGGGGCACCTTAGGCCTTACGAAGAACAAAGAGGGTTGTACGGCTTTTTACTGGTAACCCCAAGTGTTGATCCATATTGGCCAGGTTCTAAGGGAATAAGGAGAGCTTGGGCCTTGGAAATTGAAGATGTCTAAAAACTCGGAATGAGCTAAAGATCTGTTGCTTTGCTCATCTAGGATTGCGTAGACCTTCAATGCTCGCTCCTGGCAGCTTGTGCGGTAGACCTTGACTAAGCAGAACTTTTAACAGGATCACTCAGATCTCCTCCACAGACAGTGGAGGGGGGATACTCCTCCCTGCCATGCTCTGAAGAGGGGCCTGACTCATTGATCTGAGGTGCCGGTCCGGGGGGGAATGCAGGGACGTGTTTCTGACTTTCACACTCTGAGCATGTGGTGCTAGATTTACAGTTCCTTGCCAAGGTGACGTGGATGAACAACATTAGAACGAATCCTGTTCTGTTTCAGGAATTTTTTGCATTCTTCTGAAGGCTCTGCACAGAAGGCGCGACACTTTGTCAGTGGGTGGGACCTTCTGTGTGTAGGACACTGCTTCTTAGGACCTTCTATGTCCTTAGCAGGTCCATCTGAGTCAGGGGAGGCTTTAGGTCACACCTCTGTCTTGTGAACTGAAACTTCTCTCTGCCTTCTTGTCTGCTTTGTAAGGGGCATTGGCCTGAACAGAGAGGTTGAAACTTGGATTGTCCTGATCCGTGCTTGATGTCTGATGAAATCAACAAAGATGGTGAAAAGAGGAAAGGCTACTTGATGTTGCTGCTTGTAGCTTGATCCAAACAAAAACCACTTTTCCTGTAGGCCGTAGGGTATCTGAGGGTAACTTCTGGACTAAGGCGTGAACACCCTGAGCAGTATCGAGGTAAGTCAGACCTGGAAGATCTAATCCATTTCCATGAGGAGATCGCTTAGCTCACAGAGCTTTGAGTAATCTTTGTTCGATATCTTGGGGAAGCTGTCAACTTGCTGGAAAAGTGCTACTTCGATTACCTCAGGTGCACCATTGCACTCATCTAGTCTGTCCCAAATCATCCTCAGTCTGTGCCCATGTGTCCTCAGCCTGTCTGGCTGGTTCACATGGGCAGCCGTGATCCATTTCACATGCTGAGCCAACTGCTTTCCTAACCACTTGATCAGAGGATTCATTTCTTCACTGGATGTCAGTCCTAAGCCCCTCAGTGTGTTCAGAAAGGACTGTCGCCAAGCTCCATAACTGTCTGGTTGGTCGTTGAAATGCAGCAGACCAGTAGTGACGAGCTCACGACGAGCAAAGTATCTGACAAAATCAGTTACAGTGGAGTTGTGCTGGTTGGGGTATCTAGGTATGTGACTGCATTCAGAAGGAGGCGGAAGACTGGGCTTCATGTCGGATGCTGCATGCATTGTTTAACTGTACCGCTCATTTCTGGTGGGGTGAGACATATCTGAAGCCCGCAGTGGCAGTGGGGCTGTCACTCTCTCTGACACTTTAGGGTAAGCATCAATAGCGTGGTTGGCATCAGATGAGGAAATACCACTCTCTGTGTGGTGCTGTGGGGTCTTGATGGAGTGCAAGGCTGGTGGTTCTGTGTAAACCTGTCTGACTTTGACTCGAGAAAGTGGGCCTACCTCTGCTGCTGACTGTCTGACTTCATGCTCCTTATCTTGATCAGCACTGTATTCTTTAGTACGTTGAGCAGGATTGTGGGGATTTGTATGAAGTTGAAGTTCAGAGCTATGGCATTCACTGTTGGCATCAGCAGCTGCCTTGAGAACCTCTGCTTCAGCTACGGCTGCAGCTGTTTCCTTTTCTAGGGTCAACTTATCCATTTACACCTCCAGACGTGCCTTTTTTATTCCCATCATCATCACAGATAAATTTGGTCCATGGGTTGAATGGCTAAGCAAGGGTGAAACAGAAAATAAACACAAAAGGGTACAGTCACTTAAACTGCATAGTTCTGACAGAAGGTTATAACATGCCTGGCTATTACATGAATGAAATGTTTATGCTCATCAACTACATATCTTCACAAATAACACAGAAGATATACAGTTAAAAATAAAATGGAGAAATGCATATGGAAGATGCTGCCATATGCATAAAATACACATAGACGACAGCTGATTTTACAGAAGGTCATGATGAAAGGAAACAATGCGAGATGAAAGTGAATACACTTCTCATTTCCTCACAGATATCACATGACAGGAACACGTCACAGCTAGGGGAAAATACAATCAAGTACCACGAGGTGGTGAAAAAAAAAATTTAACTGACATTTCACATACACTAGTTTAACACAAAAAAATTAAAAAGAGAGCACATGTGATGTATATGTTCTGCTGAAATCTATGAAAAGACATAAGACTGAAGTCTTACCTCAAAAAGTGAAAAAAAGGCTTGACAGAAAGATGTTTGATTTTTTTCGCTTTAAATCATAGTAAATTACCTATATTATCCACCCAGAGGATACAAAGCTGTCCGAAATGATTCAAAAGGGAGTAAATGAGATGTATATGTTCTCCTGAAAATCAGGAAAAGACATAAGACTATAACCTTACCTCCAAAAGTTAGAAAAATGGGTTGACAGAAAAATATTTCATTTTTTTATTCGAATTGATAGTAAATGAGATACACAATCCACCCATGCAAAAAAGTTGTCACAAATGATGCGAAAGTGAATAAATGAGATCTAAGTTATGTGCTGAAAATCCACAAAAGTAATAATACTATAGTCTTACCTCCAAAAGTGAAAAAAATGGGTTGACAGAAAAATATTTCATTTTTTCATTCTAAATGATAGTAAATGAGCTACACACCCATGCAAGAAAAAGTTGTCAGGAATGATGTGAAAGTGAGTAAATGAGATCTAAGTGAGGTGCTGAAAATCCCGAAAAGACATAAGACTATCATCTAACCTCCAAAAGTGAAAAAAACATTTCTCACTTCAATTTGTCATAAATCAACTATATTTTCCTCCCAATGCACAAAGTGGTTAAAAACTATTAAGTGAGTAAATGCAGTAAATGTGTCATGCTGACAATGCAGGAAATATATCTGACCATAGTCTTACCTCTGGTTTGACAATTAAACAAGGTATAATCATTGTTTGTATGCTCTGTCTTTAAAATGAAATGAAACCGACAATCCCAGATTTTACATCCCTCCATCTTTTTCAGTGGGTGGTTCGTCTGTCTTTACTGTTCACTTATTTCCATCTGCTCAAACTTCTACCCAACCGTAATCAACGTCATCAAAGAGAAACAGGCTACATGTGTCTTGAAAAGGCACAGCCTCAGACTAACACAGGTCCTCCAGCATGACAGACTGGTTTCATTGTACTTGTCCGTTTTATCCTTGTATTAGGCAAGGATCAGTCAGTCATATACTCTTTCTTATGAAGCATAACATTAATTTCAAAACATTTCTGCGAATTTAAATTGTCACCCAGAGTCTTGAAAT
Organism: Albula goreensis; assembly: GCA_022829145.1. Lineage (NCBI taxonomy): Eukaryota > Metazoa > Chordata > Actinopteri > Albuliformes > Albulidae > Albula > Albula goreensis. The sequence continues at coordinate 36,291,517 of CM040745.1, forward strand.
CAAACATATTACTTTTCTTTTCCACACAAAAGTGTCTCCTGCAAGATTATGCTCCATCAGTGTACTGTCAAGGAGGTGGTTCATTGCAGGGATTGAGGATGTTATGATTACATTTCTGGAGTTTGATGTCCCTCTTGTGGTGATTTCCGAAACTGCAGCAAGTGCTCAGAGGGCCTCAAAAATGACTGTACTCGTTCATCCATTGCTTTGCACATCTTGCCTTGGAGCTCTTCACAAGAAACTCACATGTATAATTAACCTAAGAAAAGGAATGGATAAATCTATAACACATCACATGAGCCTCTCCCTCTCTCTCTCAGATCATGCAAATATATATTTATATTTCAATATACTGTATATATATCATTAAACGTCCATTTTGCTGATATGATGTGCAGGTCATCCAGACTCTTGAATTGCAGTCTGAAGAGATCGCAAACATTTTTTGATCCTGTTAAATTTAATCTGGAACTGAATCCTCAAGATGGGTTACTTTGGACAATATTCAAAATATCACTTTGTATGTCAAACAAAACCACAGAAACAACTCTCCACATCCCTTCACAAGGCATCACATAATTATCAAAAAAAAAATGCTTAACTTATAGTCCTTTTTAACAATCACAAGGATAAGCACATGATTTTGGAATTGGAATGTTAGAATCCATTTATGCATTTTACATCCTCAGGTCTTAAAATTGAGACTTAAATAAAAACCCTTGTCTCCTGTTTAAATGCCCCTTCAGAATTTCTCTGTGCTGACTTGATAATTCATTACATATTGATTATGTTACTCATTTTACTGTATTCATATCAGTTTTCTCTCATTGGGTCTTCTCTGTTCTCATTTGTATCTTGTTGCTAATTTACTTCCATTTGCAGTTGGTTTCTTTTATGTGGGCCTTAATTAGCAAAATATTAACCGAATATGCATGTCTGTAATATGTCAAGGACCAATAAATTGCATTTGAGGCCAATGATTTCTCATACAATATTATATAATCAATTTGGAACAATTTACAGCTTGTTATTTTTTCATGAACTTCAACTGTAGTTATAACAAAACAGCATAATTGGAGGCACCCCAAGAGTCTCATAACTACAGATCCATATCTGTTGCCATTGTTATTGTAAATCAAATTATACAATGAACAAGCTACTTGGCTTTGCTGTCTGTGGATTCAAATGGTATCCCAAATCCTTCAACTGGAAATAAAAACAGATAAGAGCTAAACCCAACATAAAGTTACTCAGGGCGTTTTTAAAAAGATTTAAGCTTCATTAGTTCTTCAGTAGTTCTTTTTTTTTTTTTTTACAGAAATGAAGAATCATGAATGCAAACCAATCTCTATTTACAGTGGAGCCTCAAGATTTTGCGGCCAACACTTCGTTGTTAATTAAAAGCATGACTTCCGCCTTGGAATCGGCGGAAACCAACTGATTAGTGTTCGTTCTGCAACATGAATAAAATCAGACTGAAGTTGAAGCAGCCAAATAATGACGATTGGGATGACGATTCTTATTAAACAGTGGGATGAGATGGATGAGTTTAAGGTTTATTGTAAAAATGTAAAGTATGTTTCTTTCCTGCGCTATGTTTCTTTCCTTCGCATATTGAGCTTGATATTTTCACTTCCAACGTATACACGTCGCAAAACACAGTCGCATCCTCTGTGGCATTGTGCTACACGGAATTAATAACGAGTGACACCAGCGGCTCGGATGGTTGGAGGAAGTTGCTAGCTCCCAGGCTAGCTAGTGCATTGTCCCACGACAACTGCAGACAAGGCAATTCAGCAAGTTATTTGTACCAAAGGCTCACATATTTCGTTTTTACTGAATGTAGTTGCACTCCAGGATGATGAGAGGAAGGTAAGTCAGGTAGATATAGCTAGATGATGTCTTGAAGTACTGCCTTTTTCCTCAGTGTCGCTCAATAGCTAACGATACAGATGTGCGGCACAGCCCAGACCCAGTGTATATCGCTACAGCACCACTGCCAAGTTTTCGCTAACGGTAGGCTAGCTAGCTACCTGGCCGTGATAGGAGTGAAATGCTAATTAGCAGGTTTGCAATAATCAGTGCCTGGCTGTGCCTAGCTCATGTCACATCTTGGAAGTGATTTAGGATAATACAAGCTTGTTGAATTACCAAGTTAGCTGTCAACAAATTGAAGGAGAACTAGATAGCAACGTTAGCATTCATAAGTAAAGAGTTTTAATAATCGGGTATATCGGTGTAGCTAAATCGGCTGGCTAGCTGTCAGGCTAGTAATCCAATGTGCAATTAAGCAAATGCCTGTGCTGACCGCAGACCTGTTCGGTGAGGTACCCAACGTTAGCTGTCATAGTTATCTTGCTGTGTAGCTAATGTTAACCCAGGGCTATCTTGCTAACATGGCATCGTTAGGCTAGCTAGTCTGGAGTACAGTACAGTGTTATCTTACCACCTAAAATTATGTGGTTGTGGTTAGCCAGCACTTTATCCACATAATTTGTAATTGCAGGTGGCTACCAGGCTTGGGAGAATTGACCCCACTGCTGAACATTAGCCACTACTCCACATCTTCTATGCTTATAGGTGTAGCAAGCTTGCCAGCTAGGTTAGACATGAGAATATTAGAGTAATTAAACGTCTTACGAGTATGGTAGTTGAATTGGTTCATTTTTAATGCTGCTTGCTATGCACATACGTAGAAGAGTAACCGGTTAGTTAACTGCGGCGGGTGACTGTAGGCTCTAGCAGGCGTTATATGTGATAAATTCCAATATATATATATATATACACACATAAAAACTGGACCCCACCCCTTCACCATTCTTGATTTAATCCTCTGTCAGTTGCTGGTAGCTGGTTGCAGTGTCAGTTCTCTAAATGTCTCAGTGTTTTCTAAATGTATCACCACGAAGTCTCGGTCTGATGAGATTATGAAATATTAGTTCGCCAACGACATGCCATCCGTCAACCGCTTCAGTTGTAACATCAGGGTTGTTTTAACGCTAAATTGCGAAAACAGGTTTGAAATCGGATTGATGTTGACGAGCTCGTAAGCTATGTTGTTGGCACTTCAACGACAAACTGCTAATCGCTTTGCTGCATACTGATAACATAACTCTACAGTGATCAACAGAAACCGGAATGGGGAGGTTTTTCAGATTACAGTAAAAGATATTCAGATGTGTGGATGTCATGTCGTGATATGATTTGTAGCTATCTGATTTAGCCATCGGTCGGCAGGTTGTGCAGCACCTCCCTCTTACTGTTGTCGCATATCCTATTCAGTTTTTCTTGTAGATCTGCTAATAAACAGGAAATGTTGTGGCTATTATTTTTAAAAGGTGAGGATGATTGTGTGTGCGTATGTATGTGTGTGTTACAAGTGTCATTGGAGTTGAATAGTGGGCGAAGATTAATTATTCTCCCATAAGATCGCCTGTATCAGATGCAGGACTTGGCGATTCTGAAGGATTCCAAAATCGATTGTTATCCTCCACACCCAACAGAGTTCATCCTTCTCGACATTCATGAAATGCTTCCTTTCTCGGTTTGTTTGACATTTTCACAGGACAAATCCATTCTAATACTGTTCCCCTGACAGAGAAGCTATTGAATAATATTGCTTATCAGCTTATAAATATTTGAGAAAACATGAATCGTTTTATACCATACGCAGAGTGTTTTCCAGTAGCCAGCTTAACTCATAGCAGCTAGTGCAACTGAAAGTTTTCATATTATTAAATATTAATAGATCAAGTTGTCTGTTGAATTAGGATACAGTAGCAGCGCCCCATGCCCACAACCTTTGAGTTGTAGACTTTCGTGCTAAACTACACGACTTCTGATTCTCACACCTTATACACAAGGAGCTTTTTGCAGATGTGTTGGAGAAATTATAGGTGTAGTTAGAATGAATGACATTGTTCTCTTTGAAAGTGACCACCTAATGTCTGGGCTGAGTAGCATAGCTTAAGCAAATGAGTGTTCGTGGATCACCAGTCAAATTGGAGTGGATTTTTTATGTAACCGAAAGGATTTTTTTCTGCTAACTCATAATCCCTCTGCTCCAAGCATTGCCATCTGAAGCATACCTTTTTTTAGTGTCAGTTCTAACCCAATGCATTGTGGAAAAATAAAGATAAGTGGCAGTTTGGTAAGAATTTCGTGTAACTTTATTCTCACTGAAGTGGCAGGGGAGGAATTGAAAAGTCTTCAAAAATCACTTGATTTCTCTGACTGAGTTTTAAGAGCACTCCAGTTATGAGGTATATGTGCCAAAATGGAAAAAGGTGAGGTTTAAAGGTTCAGAATAACATTGTGCCCAAGGTTCGTTCAGTCATTCAGCAACAGTTTTTTCCCCTTTTCTATAGGAACAATAGTCCTTACAGGGTTGAGGGTGGGATGAAACCTTAACTTCTCCTTTGCCAGGTGACTTATGAAATAGCTTGGTGTCTGTGTTTTTGTCTTGTTGAAGTCATATATGTATATATTCATATATAACTTCAACATACAACGTACATCGACAACAAAAAAAAAACATACATCACTGTACATCATTCTATGAGGAATTACTGTGGATTACTTTGTCTTTAACATACTTTAAGCCAACACAAACATTTCTTCTGTTAAGGTAACAAAATCATGAAATTTCACACAATTTTTAATCTTGTATGATTTGTGGGGCATGATAGGTTTAGCACAACATATACTTTTGACTCTTAGGTCTTGGGTTAAAGTTGTATTATTTTTAATTCATATTCCAAAATATGTGTTAGGCCTATATTTTTTATTACAGTGTAAACCTGTTTGTTTCAGAATTGGATTTCAGTTCCATCTGTGGAGGCTGTCATTCATGGCATTTTTAACGTGATGGAAAACATCAGTTTCAGAGTGGGGTCTCTTGGAATTTGAAAGAAACGTGGCATACTACTCTAAAGTGGCAGTATGAATTGTTGTTCCAGGTTATTGCTTATGTACTGTATATGCATTTTTTTTTTTTTTTTTATATGAAGTGGTTTTTCCTGTGAGAGCGGCAGCTGGAGTATGTGTGCGTCTGCCACCAGATGGCAGTTGTAAGATGAACACGGTGTCCTCTCAAAGTACTGCATGCTTTCAGACTGTGCTTATTCGCTCTGCCACAGAAAATGTGCGGAGACATTGGGTATGTTCTGCTTATTGCCGTAAGATATTTTATAGAAGCATGCATCGAGTACCATGATGCCTTTTGGGATCGGTGGCCTAAACCCATGCATTGTGGGCCAAAACTGGAGGAAATGTGACTGGGTGTGCTACATTCCTTGTGGTCTCTTATTTCCACAGAGTACCTGCATTGTAAGAAGGCGGTCTCTCCTCACCTGCGCCATGATGGAGAAGTCAGGGAGGTTGTGGGGCTTGCTGGGGCGTTGGCTGCTGGCCTTGGGGTCCTGGTCCTGGGGTGTGTGCAGGGTGTCCCTCCTGGCGCTCATCCTGACCTTCCACCTGTACGGCGGCTTCCTCCTGCTGGGTCTCATCCTGGTTTCTGTTGCTGGGATACTCTACAAGTTCCAGGACGTGCTGCTGTACTTTCCCGACCAGCCCTCCTCGTCCCGCCTCTACGTGCCCATGCCCACGGGCATCCCCCACGAGAACGTCTTCATCCGCGCTAAGGACGGCGTGCTCCTCAACATCATCCTCCTGCGGCACGCTGGTGAGGGCCCCACCCCCGGCTCCGCCCCCACCATCATCTACTTCCACGGTAACGCCGGGAACATCGGGCACCGGGTGCCCAACGCGCTGCTGATGCTGGTGAACCTGAAGGCCAACGTGGTGCTGCTGGACTACCGTGGCTACGGGAAGAGCGAGGGCGAACCCAGCGAGGAGGGCCTGAGGCTGGACGCGGAGGCCGTGCTGGACTACGTCACCACCCGGCCCGACCTGGACCAGACCAAGGTGGTGCTGTTCGGCCGGTCCCTAGGCGGGGCGGTGGCGGTAAGGCTAGCCTCGGAGAACCCGCACCGCGTGGCAGCGGTGATCCTGGAGAACACCTTCCTGTCCATCCCCCACATGGCCAGCACCCTCTTCTCCTTCCTGCCCATGAGGTACCTCCCGCTCTGGTGCTACAGGAACAAGTTCCTGTCCTACAGGCACATCGCGCAGTGCCGCATGCCGTCGCTCTTCGTCTCGGGCCTGTCGGACCAGCTCATCCCGCCCGTCATGATGAAGCAGCTCTACGAGCTGTCCCCGGCCCGGACTAAGCGCATCGCCATCTTCCCCGACGGCACGCACAACGACACCTGGCAGTGCCAGGGCTACTTCGCCGCCCTCGAGCAGTTCATCAAAGGACTGATGAAGAGCCACACCCACGAAGAGGCCGCCCAAGGTGTCGCCAACGTGACCATTATTTAAAATCGCACGGCCACCAAAGCACCATCCTGGCCACCAGGTGGCAAAAAAACTAACAGAATGTACGATTTTTTTTTTTTTTTTCATTTTTTGTTTTATATTTTCCTTTTTGATTTTTTTTGTATAGCTTTCTTTATTTATGTAATTTCATCAATAAAAAATTCCAGGGAGGTGGGTGAGTGAGACAGAGGTGCCCTTACAAATCACCACGTTTTCTGGAAGAACTGAGAGCGCTTGGTTAAGAGCTGCAGTTCTTAGATGCATTAAGCTTTGGTTGACCAACATGTACATCAGAAAGCTGTTTTTTAAAGACTTTTATGTAAGCTATAGCGAGCTAAACTTCATCTGAAAGTTTGAGAAAGATATTGTTTACGTACTATAGGGATGGAAGACCGAGGTTTCTATTTAACATCAGCCCTTTATTGGTGTCACAGTTAGATGCGTATCAATCAGTATAGGTTGGCTGGAATGCACTTGAGAAAATAGGAGCCAGCTCACTGCTATCATTTGACTGGTCCACAGTAACCCTCTTAGAGGATCTTACAGCCCAGCTATATTGAGAAGGTCTGGTCCTCCTCTTCTGTGGAGCGGATGATATGTTATGGTCATTTAATATGAAAATCCTGAAACATAGACATTGAATGTCCCATATAGCCTTCGGTGTGAACAGTAAAAATTAAGAACACAGACATGGTTATTACAGTATTAATAAGTAATCTGCTAATATTCTTGTGTTATGTGAAAAGCCCCCCAAGTGGACCTTTTTAATACCATTACATCTGGAGATTTGGGTATATTTTAATTTTTAAAAAATTTTTCAAAATGGCGTTACCTGATGTGCTTCTTGAGAACTAGTTTGACCTTGCTAAAAAAAAATGAAGTTTGAGACCTAAATAATTGAGCTATTTAAATGTCTGCATGTCTTCCAGGGAATACAACCATGTTTAGATGACAAATTTCTCGCGGTCGGTATTTTGATTGGATATTTTTGATAGCACTACCTGCCTTATATGGGATTAAATTAATGTTCTTGATTTTAAACTGATTGTCGAGTGAATTTTCTGCTCAGATTACTGCAGCGCTGCACAGCTTAACAAGCGATTGCTTTCTGTAGTATGTGACCAGCTAGCCAGGGTCTATCACTTCATCATCACCGTCCAGTTCTCACAATTCAGACACAAATTAAAATAAACTTGATACCTGGCAGGATCTAAAACATAAAAAAACACTACAATTAATATTTACAATCATTATTTATCATGTGAGCAGCTCTTACTGAATTGTATGCATGCCAGAAATGAAAGTTCATATAAATCCATTCACATACAAACATGTGTACATGTATATATAATTAAACATACCTGTACATGGAAATTGCAATGAATTTTTTAAAAAATCCAAAAAAATGTTCCATAGCAGAACCGGTTTATTTTTGATACCACATTGTTTAATATAGCAGATCTCAAAATGAAAATGTATAATCTTATACGTTTTTTTGTGCAATACATGTAGACATATTTTCCCTTTGTTTAGATAACCTAGGCTTTGGCAAACATTGTGCTGTACCTTTAACACTAAAATTTGTGTGAAAATAAAATATACATAGCTTGGTAATGTATTTATAGGCAAGGTGTGCTATTAAGAATAACCACTGAAAATATGCAACAGTATAACATGCATCTCTCACTGTACCTCAAGAGCTCATGCGACAGGACAGTACAGTACTCAAGGTCGGGATTAAATCAGTATTTGTCCTAAATCTTATCTCGTAACAGAATTAAAATTAGGAGTTTTTATGCGTTTCCACAAAAGCAGTGTGTCCAATCAACCAAATTAATACAACACATTGTATTTATCTGTCGATAAACCTGAGGACAAATGTTGACCGAATCCAGGCCCTTGCCTCCATATGTGATCACTTGTAAAAATCCATTATTTATATTATGTGTGTGATGGGGGTAGTGGGGTTTACAAGGCCATTAATCTCCATAATTGTTGTATGGTAATTATGAGTGTCTAATGTCTGGGCCTTATTCAGAGGACTTATAAATTGTATGATGTGTGTTGACAACGTTCATATTGAGTGTAGAAGATGAAAAATATATTATCTAGCCGACCGGTTCGGTTCCACCTCCGTGTATTCAGGCCAGTGTGACTCACATTGGTTCAAACCACATTTAAACTGGGGCTTTATATAGTGAGTAGGTACATAAGGGCTGGCAGTATTTGAAGACGGAGAGAGTGCACAAGCGTTTGGTTGTCCAGGTGTTAAGCTCGTGGCGATTGCTTATCAGAATAGTATGATTGACCTGATTGGTTTATTGCAATATTAACTTGTTTTGATCTGTTTAACATTTTTGAAGAAGTCTTTGCTAAATCCTACCTTAAGTGTCCACAAGGTAATTTATGTAAGTGCACTGAGGCCATGAAAGTACGTTTCTGACAAGAAGGTGTGTTGTATTTTGGTTCTACGTTCAATAAATCTGAATGCGAATTGCACAAAATGCAATTTTGATAAATTGTCATAAAGTGACAATTTCAGTAGACGCTGCCCAAAAAAAAGGCCTCTACATTTATACTATTCTTTATACTATGATTTTATTGAATGATTTTTTTCTCTAATGTTGAATATAGCGAGGCCTTTGACATGAGTCTGGTTGATAATTGGCTGACCAAGAGGACATGCCCCGAAAGGTTTGTGGCGCATGCGTTTAACGAAAACGGACAGGCCAGTTAAGTTCTTAACATCAGCCTCATGTTGTCTGAGCTGAGAGTGAAGGCCCCCCCGACTTGGGGTCTTTCTGGTTATGGATTGGCGAGGTCTGATTCATACAACATTGTGTAATGTGAGCTAACCATGGCAGAGACATTTCACCACAACTGTTGCATCGGTGCGTGAGTTTTTTCTATATTTAAAAGAATGAAATGAAAACCTTTTTTAAAATACACAATCACACTTTATATTTTCTGTACTGTTACATGCAATAAACAAAAGTCAAGGTTCTAAAGAGTTGTCTGTCTCTAATTTGTGTGCGTTGGATACCTGTAATTTCAAAAAAATCTGTGATGTTTTCTACCATTCAGAAACTTCTTGATGAATGGAACATAAAAATCAAATAAAACAAAAAGATGTTAGAATGAAGATGGTAATAGAAGAGCTCTCATAAGAGCCAGTGTTTAATATCAGTGTTATAATTTCATCATAACACATAACAGGACAAAAATTCATAATTCAAGCTTTTAAAATATACTCTATTATAAATATTTTAGCAATTACAAAAGTGGGTAAAATAGCTGAGGCTGCATTATGAAAATAATACACATTAACAATAGAATAACATGCAGTTGAAAAAGTATGTTGGTGAGATTTACCTAGTTTCAAAATTTAGAGTTGTAATGGGTTCCTTATTTTCAGGTCAGGAACTGATTTGACAAAAAAGGGGAATTAGCCACCCAGTGTCTTCCCCTTTATGAATTATATATTCTAGTGTTTCACATTAGCCAGTGCAATTGCGTTGCTCAACTTTATTTGCTGAACTGTATCTTTTTCCATAAAGCTTTGGGCCCCCTGACCTTTTCTTCGTTTGTCTGGCTGGTTAGAGATACTTGCCGGGTGTGTTCTTGTGGTGAAGGCTTCTGCTTTTTCTGCCAGATAAAACCGTCGGTAGATGCAGAATTTGGCTCTGTGGCCCGCCCGGCAGGAAGTGAAGAGTGCAGCTCGAACGAGGGCTGGTCTTTCTTTCACTGTTATTCTTTTTCCCACTTGTACAGTGTGCAGTTTCAGCTGAGAGCCAGTGAATGTAGGCCAGGTTTCTTGGGGTTTAAGTCATAGAGCAGGGGTCTTTAGCGTTTGGGTAGGCTGGGTTTATACCGCAGTCTGGGTTTCTCACTGGTCTTAGTCATAGAGCTGGTTTGGTTAATAAGTGGTCTTAGTGTTTGGGCTAACATGGTTTATGAGGTGATTGAGTCATGTAGCAGTGTGTGTTATTGAAGGGGTCTTATTCATCGAGCAGGCTAGGTTTGTAAGGGGTCTTATTCATCGAGCAGGCTAGGTTTGTAAGGGGTCTTAGTCATCGAGCAGGCTAGGTTTGTAAGGGGCCTTAGTCATCGAGCAGTCTGGCTCTTTTTAAGGGATCTGAGTCACAGAGCAGCCTTGGTTTGTGACGGTTCCAAATCGGCAATGTTTGCGGCGATGGCAGCGGCGGGGCGGTTCCTGGTGGGGGTCCTATGGCCCAGCAGAGACAGCTATCCCGGGCAGTGCTGGCCCTCACCCTGCTGGCCGTCACGTCATCCTCACTGTCCGCCCTCTCCCTCTTCCATGTCCTGGCCCTGAAGGCCGAGGTGGCCGTCCTGCGGAACGAGATCACCCGAAGGCGGGAAGAGCAACGGAGCACTCCGCTCCGGCAGGAGGCAGGGGAACCCTCCCAGGACAGAGAGGGGGTGAGTCACAGCTCAAGCTTTGTGCCAAAAGAAAGAAACACCATGGGGAAGTCACAGGTAGATTTACCGAAGAATTTATAACATGCAGAACAGTGTTGCTTGTGCAAAATGACCAAGAGAGCATACAATTGGTTGTGGTAGTTTGTTTGCTCCAATCACAAATTTTGTCGCTAAGACTACATGTACAAAATAACGTTCCAAAAGACATTGATGAGTCTGAAATCTGCATCGAGTTCTCTTATCTTTATAAGTGTTTGCTTATACCAGTTACTACAACTCTGCACAGTTGTGGGATTACCGTGTCACGTGAGCAGTCGCGTTAAATGTACTAGATTGTTTTTGAATGCATGGGTGACACAGCCTGTGAGATGGCTGTCCCACATGGTTCGCAGGCCTTGCGGAACACGAGCAGCGAACCAGGAACCGGGCCCAGCAGGGAAGCTGGCAATAATGTACAGAAAGGCATGCTGACGGTAAGGAAGAGAAGCGCTGACCAAGGAGCGGGAAAAACAGGCAAGTCCGTGCCATCAATCCCATTAATCTGAGATGGGCATTTTCGCCAGGGGGACCTGCATCCTCAGTCAGTAAAGAGAAAGTGAATTCAAAGGAATAAGGTACCTTTAGGCCTACAGTTAATTGTACAAAACAAGTGGATTTCAAGACTATATTTCAACGTGGTGTCTAAAGGCTCAGATAGCATCATGATTATTTTTTGCTCGAAGGTTAACTGATTTAAGTAGCCAGACATTTAAATGCAAAACACATTTGTTTATCTTTTAGTGAAGTTTTAATTTGTGGGGAGTCTCGTTCTGTTTTTACACTTTTCTTGTTTATTTAGAGCAAGCCTTTTTTGTTGGTGGCAGGATAACACTTGAAAGCTGTGGGCGTGAAAACTGTTTCCTCTGAATGTTTTCTGCTCACAGTTTTAACACAAAACCAAAGACGTGGGAAGCTTGCAGACTCTAATAACATTTGCTATGCATCCTTCGCTCTGCGAGACTTGCAAAGGATTGGCAACATACATATCATACTATTCCCATTAGCTCCATAAAATCACAGGACACCAACAAAAATAGCTTAATAGTAAAAAGAAATAGTCAAAAAAGGACAATAAGCAGTCATCCAAATCACATACTACCATAATACATGAGTATGCAATAGGAAGTATTTACTATTGAGCACAGTAGTTAGTAATAAGCAGCCAAACCACTTTTCTGATCTGCACTGCAGCCAGGAACGTGCACACACATTTATTAATTACGATGAATGTAAAAAGAAGCCACCAATAGTTCTTATTAAAAAATTTTATTGAGCATGCAGAGAAGACAAAACATTTGCCACCACATCGGAATTTCAAATGGTATTTGAAATCGGAAGGATTTGTGTGACTGCTAAAAAGTTTAGAAAAGCTATAGTTCAGTGGACTTAACTTTTTAATTATTTAACAAATCAGCCAAAAAACTCAGACTCTAGATAGTATGAAGGTGTGCATTTTGTATAAAGACATCTTTAAAATGAGCAATATCAATCAAATTGTCTCCCCATAATAAATACTGTGTGGGTAATGATATAAGGAACGAAAGCGCACAGAGTTTGTAGTATGAAGACTTGGTTTGTTTGGTGTCGAGCCACACTGCTCCCTACCTTCCTCCTGCCTCATCTGTGAAGCTAATCAAGGCTACACTATATTGTAACTTGGACAAGGAACTTCCTAGGAATACCAGCTTGTTTCTGGAAGTTTCTGGGCTGTTGGGCTTGTAGGGAGTGGTCTTTCCTCAAGACAGCTGTGGGCAAAGTGGGCCATAGCTGTCTCTGATTTTCAACTCAACTCCTGCCCTTAATGATCAGTCATCTCAATAAAAATAATCTGTAAAATCCTCTGATGAATTCATGAATAACACCTCATGTGTCTGCTTGAAACATCTTGCACTGGTCTGACATACACAGCTATTTAGCTAATTTACCCAGGGTAAATGATCACGCTTATAATCAAGACCCTATTCTCAGCTCAACACAACCCATATAACCAGACATGTTCAACAATCGTGGGCCGTGATACGTATTGGATGGAAACAAAGGCCTACTTGGACGACAGCTCTCTAAGAATGTTGAGAGGAGTTACCCACGCTTGGTCTAGAGTCATCAAATGACTATGTTGTTGGACGGGACTTCCTACTGTGATTATTAGCAGGTCACATTGAATTTCTTGCAAGAATAATCCCACTGTTAAATTAAAACCTTCCCTCTCCACCACACCTGATGTATGCTGAGGGTCATTCAATGGCAAATCAACAAGCCAAGGCACCCACCATTTCATATTGTTCTTCAATGTTTTATATCTTGTGATTTGACATGGTATGACTCACGAGGTTCAAAATAGCTGCTTTGTGTCAAGCAGACGGTTCTCACACAATCCAGTTATCATCCTCACCATTACATGCTTTTAGAAGCACGATATGCACACGTGGCATTTCATTTCAATTCATCGCTATGACAATAGCCAGGACTGTTACTGTACATCGGATGTCTTTTATGTTCGAGTTCCTTTAATAAAGACTGAAATGAGTCACACTGCCGCATATTGGGAGTTTCCATCCCTCTAAAATGATGCCGTCTTGATAACATACGATGAGCTTTCTCATAAACACCCACTTGTCCTTTGCAGAGTTTCAGCCATGCTTACAGATGATGGCAAACAACAAGAGAGACCTCTCTCAGAAAGGTACAGTGAATCCAGGCTTCATACAACCTTGTCATATGAGAGGTTAATCTTAACTATCCAGTTCTGGCCAGATGAAGAGAACGGACTACTCCTCGAAAAAGGCTATTCTTCTTACAAAGAAACTAATTAACCACCAGGCTTCAGCCTCCCCTGGTCCATTATGAGGGTTTGTAAAAAGTGTAAGTCTGCGTTGCAAGACGACCACTTGGCACAGACTCATATTTCAAGTATAATCAGTACGCGCTGCAATTTAATTCTGGAAGGTCATTGCCGCCTACAGCGAACATGTAATTTGTAACTGAGACGATGGTAATTGAATTGCTCGCTGAAAGAACGTGTGGGTAAGCGCTGAATGTTCCTCTCTCGCCATGGTGCCCCTGCGCTGGCGGGGTGAAGTGTTCGCTTCGGAGCTGCACACGGCCGTGCCTTGGCAGACTGGGCTACGGCGAGGCGGCGCCCTGGAGGAGAACAGCGACGCCATCCTGGTGAACGAGGAGGGGTTCTACTATGTCTACAGCCAGGTAGCATTTCATTCATGGTCTATTTGCGGTTCATTTCAAACGGTCGCAACAGTTCGCCATCTAACATTGTTAGGTGGACGTGGACACTTCGTAGGGCTGTTGCTAAAAATCACAAAACAACTGCCTCAAAGATTACCACAAAAATGAATCTGTACCTCTGTGACCTGGCTCAACAAAACCTGTACAGCATGAGCTTCACAAAACTAATAGACTATTTATGTTTGGATGGCCTTTCAAAATCTGCATTGTTATCAAAGGCACAAAGAACAACAAAGCATAAACTGAGGACATGAGCTAAAAAAGATAGACCCTGAGCAATGGAATTAGCTAATGTGGTCAGGTGACTCATCTTTTACTCTTCTCCTTGCATCTGGATGGATTCATGTCTGAAGAAACACAAATGAAGCTTGCATCGAACACTGACTATTTCCAAATATAAAACATAGTGGTGAATGTGGTATGTTAGCTATACATACTCCTTGTATGTCTGTGCAAACTAAGGCTCTTGCTCCCAACCCCATAAAATTATGAAAAGATTTTAATTATTTCTGGATCTGTCAGCAATAATTAAAGTTTTCAGGATCTGTCTTTGCGTTTTGAAATACTTTGATTCTTTTTTTTATTTGCCTAAGATATCTATCAGCAACTGTGTACTTTTGGGGTTCCATGGCGAGTAGGCCTAAAGAAGCACAATGTTATAGATTAGCCAGTGAACAACCTCTGATAAGGGTTTGATCTTGCTTCTGTTTACTCAACGGAAAGACGACTGAAGGGAATCTGGTTGTAACTAAACTATAGGAGAAAGAGTGCTGTCCCTCATAAACTTCTTAGTAGAAACATGTTTTTTTTTTCAGGTTTACTACACAGACAAAACCTTTGCCATGGGTCACATCATCATACGAAGGAAAAAGAACATCGTGGGCGACGAGCTGCAGGATGTGACTTTATTCCGCTGCATTCAGAACATGAACATGCAGTTCCCTTACAACACTTGCTACACAGCAGGTGAGTCTCCTCTCACCAGTCTTCAAGTAATTTTAAAGCAGATTCGCCTCGCAAGGCATTGCTTTGGTCTGAAATGTATTTGTGGTTCCACAGTGCTGCCATTCTGTTGGTGTTTCCGTCTGCGTGCTCAGCTATCATGGCATGACATTGTGGCATGGCAATAGGGGAACTTGCTATGTAGATTGGTTAAAATGTATAGCTATATGAAGGAATGGTTTGTAAAATGTTCACTGAACAAATTGGAGATGAGACTTGTGTTGGATCATAAGGTCACATGACTGTCAGTCAGAGGAGCGTGGGTCACATGACCCCCAAAAGCTTGGCTCATTCCTCTGCACTGTCACATTACAGGGATTGTAAAACTGGAGGAGGGAGATCGGGTGGAGCTTCTGATCCCTCGCAAGTCTGCCCACATTTCCCTGGATGGGGACTCCACCTTCTTCGGGGCCATCAAACTGGTGTGAACTGTGATCCTCCATCAGGGAATTGGTGGAAGCTGGAGGGGAGGAGCTACCAGCTCAGTAGAAAGGGCGGTGCCAGCGAGGGCTCTTGTGGGTTGTGCCACATTGACTGGGATGGGATTCTGACTGCTGCTCACAATGTGAACAGGAAGCTCTGTGGATACCACAGGAAGCTGGTGGCTGGGTGTGTGTGATAGAGGTTTGAATATCTCTTGTCTTTTGATTTCAGAGGAGATTCATGGTTGAACAGACCTTGACAGGAGTTTAGAAGCGATTCTGGTCCGTAGACTGACTGTATGGATCTTGCATGTTATGTACAAAAGATCAATTTTTAGCAGTTCCCTTTGTGTTCTTCAGTGCAGCACATTCTCCCTCATTCTATTTCCTCACATGGGCCTGACACGGGACAAGAAATGAGAGACCACACTTCATGAATGGCATCTGACATGGACATATGACAGCGAATCTATTAGTATTAGAATATTTACTAAGATATGCCATTAAACAGATGGTTTGATATGGAAACAAAATGGCAGATTCTTGTATTGTTTTCCTGTGTCACTGGAAATTACTGTATTAAACAACCTCATAATTATCTTACATGAAGAGCATTGCTAAGGATTTTTCTAGATGTGATTCTGTTCATGTTTTTTTGCCACTGTTACACTGCAAAGATAGGGGACTGAAGCTCATGTTATTGATTGAAACCATCCTGTACTATCAATATAACCAATACTAAAATGTTGATAGGATGTGATTGAGTTTCAACACTTATTTTTTCAGTCCTTACGTTGAGGTTTATTCAAATATGTCCATCTTCCTGTTTGCTGATCTCTGCGATTCAAAATATAGCAGTCACATGGACATTACATGTGGTCTGTTTTGCTTGTCAGCAATATGGTGGCATCAGCATCATGATATATTTCAGTGGCGTTTAAAACGTAAATCGAGGAGGTGAATGTTTCAAATGGGTAAAGCTTGATTATTCAAAGGAAGTGATAAAATTACAGACGACATATGATTCACTGCCGTGAAAATATAGGTCTCTTGTGTAGTGTGGAAACACCTCTGAGTTTTCAGCATCTCAGACACCCATTTCACAGTTTCTGGTGTTGAGTCAACCACACAATTACTTTCCCTACTGTAGATCAAAATCGTATGTACCACAGTGGCATAAACATTTACGAAGATGCCTGAGAGGAGATCGTATCGACTCACTCGTTACTTTGAAACCAGGGTACTACTGATTATAAAAGATTTCAAGAGTCAGAGTTAGACAAATCAGCAGTAGTCTTTTGATTTGTCTATGCAGGATAGTAACTCACATTATATGGATGGTCCATCCACTTCACTAGTACATATAAATCCTAACTCCATTGTCACATAGCCTTCAGTCCTCAGGCCCAGCAGATGCATTTGCAGTCATCTTCCCAGTAGATGGTAGCAGCGCTCTGTTATCCATAGAAAGACAACAGCAATGTGGAGTCCTCACATTTGCATGATTCCCAGAAATGTAGTTGCCAGCAGTAAGCAGATACCAGGAAGGCTGAAGGGTACAGTTAATCCAATTATAGCATGATCAATGAGTAAACTTGTATGTCTCAGCTGAGCACCTTAATCTATTACAAAAGGGAAATGACACGCACGTCTTCTCCTTTTGATCACACTGCCGGATCAGCTCGTACCTTGAATATAATAATATGGGTTTCTAAGGGAAACATTTCAAAAACATTCAAGTTGTTTTGAAGGCTCCTTTTTCATTTTGTTCTTGTCAGTTCCCTTAAATATAAAATGTACATAAATGTCAAAAAAAAAAATACGGTGTGATGGGATTTGAAAATAAGACATGTGAAGAGAGTATACGATTTGGTCAAATCCTATAATGTCTGTGTTTACATGCCTAACCATGGTTCTTGTAAAAACCAGTCTTATCCATTATTACAAACCTATACAGAAACCCTCATATTTTTTAGATAATCATAATTATTCCTTTGACATGTATCTTTCCAGAACCTCTTAAATTGAATTATTGGGTTCAGATGTACATCATCAAGACACTGGGTGGCGCTAGAGAACAAAAGATCTGTTTAAGATGCTGGGAGGGATGTCTGTCTCTCTCTCTCTCTCTTTCTCCACAGAAGAACCCAGGGGATGCTCACATGCAGCATGAAGCTTTAGCCTACATTTCAGAGTGCTTAGGCGTCAGGCAATGAAATGAGTCCGGGACTGAGGAAACCAGGAGGGAGGCATATTCCCCGCCTGAAGATAGACATACTGTCATTCAAAGTACTCATCTTCCATGGTGGTGATTCATTCCAGCCATTTAGGTAGTCCAATTTTGATTTAGATTCTGAATTTGAGACCTGGTCGAGAAAATTAGATGACTTGATTCTGAATATATATATTATATATAATTTTATACAATTTATAGTTTCAAAAGGCTACCAAAAATCACTTACATTCAAAGTAGCTAACATTCAGGTGCTGATCAGAGGGTCAGTGTTGAGCTGCTTTGGATGGACGGTCTTCAGGTGTTTTTGGCATATAGGGTAATAGGACAGGACTTACTGAAGCAGACTGTGTCTCTTTAAGGGCGTACAACATTACAGTAAAGCTGACTTTAGCTTCCATACTTATCAATCACTTTATAAATATACACCACAGTAAAGAGTCTAACATGTCATGTTGTAGAGGAAGACATCTTATAAACTATATAACTATTAATGATTATTATTATTATTATTATTATTAAATAAAATATTCTGGTCCTAGATGCTGATTTGTCAATATAGCTGGCCAGCTGTGCTAAAATCCAAAATACTGTAGCAAATATGATGCAACGCACCTGTTTATTTTACTGTGCATAATATCACTTTAAAAAAAGATGACCACTGTACTGGCAGGATTATAGGATTTTTGGACAGAAAAAAGATTGGACCATTTATTTGATAAAGCACACAAGAAAGAAAAAATATGGTAAAGCTAATGAGGACAAACTTAACATCATTTTAAAACATTTGCTGCTGTCTTTTGCAAATACCAAAATTTCAGAAACCTGACATTACATCCAGATTAATGTACTTTCAAGTACAATCTAGCAATATCTGAAAATCTTTGGCCTAAAAACCCTGTTTGCTGTTGTGTGTGCACCTGTTCTGTTTAGAAATATATTTCTTATGACTGGGGTCATTCCCCACGTTTTTGCTCACAATGGGGCAAAGGTAAAGGTAAAAAGGATAGAGCTGTCAGGGTGGGGTATCGAAAATTTAAGACATTTCAATAAATTGACCCAGCTTTTAAAAGCTCATTCTTCAGCAGATTGTTACTCTCACTCAATCACTGCATATTGATGTACCGTGGTTCGCAATGGATCGGATGCAATGGATTGCCATTAGATAAAAGGTTATCGGACATTACAGGAAATAAATCTCAATTGTATCCCATACACCCGTAGGGATCAGTGGATTCTCAGAAGTCTGGTCAGTCGTGGGAAATCATGGTTAGATGTGGTCAGTTAGCATAGCCAGGTAATCTTGGCATGTCGATCAGACTTTCTTGAGAATTTGAATACATGCTTGTATTGAGTTTAAAGTACATTACTGCACAGCAGATGGTACTAAGCTGCTCTAAAATACAGCCCAAAAATTATTTCCTTGTTCTATGTATGTAATATCAGGCTCTTTTAATCAGTAACAATTATCTATCATGTTAATCATATTGTCTCCATCATAGAGAGTAAGTCTGATACAGGTTTCTAACCACAGCCCCTGCTAGCCATCCTGCAGAGCACGAGATATTGACTAATTGATAACCATGACCCCTTGTCCAGGCTAGTGTCTTAGGACCTCACCATCCACATATAGTGGACAGCATAGGTGGAAAGCACAAGTCAGCCATGTTAGAGGACGAATGGGAGTAAAGACGTTTGGTTTGTGTGGGAGAAAAATTGGAGATCAAAGAACAAATATTGACATATTGGAACAGCATAACAACAGCATGCCAAAATGGATGCGCTCTTCGTAGGTCTGTAGCATTCATGTGTTTTCTGTTTCACAACCTCTTACCATCAGTTGATTGAAATGCTGTGATTACATGTCATCATTGAGGAGGCATTCATTAACTGATATGTATCAGGGATACCATACATATAAAATAACTTTAAATCTTTCAAATCAAAAACATTATCATGATATCTTAGTAATTAGTATCCAAATCCAAAAAAATAACTGGAGTATCTCTTAAATAGTTAAATATGTTTAAGTTTAATTAAACAGAATGAGTGCAGTATGTTTGGTTTTTGATGTACAATATTTAATCCAGTTGAAGACAGAACATAAACACAAAATCTCTTTTTCAAGAAATCTGGATGGTGATCAATCATTTTTACTTTCCCCATTACTCCACTTTGCTGCCTTCAACAGATTACCTTTTGTACCTTCTTCAAATTAGCTTTCACTGTATTGATTGTAAAATTCTAGCCTCAATTTAATCATAGTTTGTGAAAACCTCCAATTTGTTTCCCCCAATACCCTCTCTCAGTATACCATGTAGGCTATATATGTATTGTTCTCTCCTTATTTCATGAATATACAGTATGTGACCTGGTCAACTGAGACCAGAATTTGGCAAAAAAAAATTGAGTTTTTATCTTCAGAAAATAAAGAAAAGAGAAGACTTGGTTTGCTAATATTTTTCTGCTTGTAGAATCGCTGGATAATCCAGGATAAAGCGTCCCCATGCTACATGTTCATCACACATTTACAAACAGAAGAAACTCAGCTCTGAGCGTGCGAGTTTCTTCAATTACAGGAAAATGTATCAAAGTGCATAGACTGTCTAAATTGAATTCTCCATTGAACACCAGTTGAAATAACTGACTAACATTTCCAACGATACTTATGTAACCCTCAAAAGGTAATAAATAAATCACAAAACATCAAACTAGATGGTATCTCACTCTAGAGAGGTAAAAGAAAGACACAAAACAAATCACATATTAGCCCATAAACATTTGCATGTACATAAGGCAATATAATAGTGTTTGAGCTCTCATGTTAGCAGATATACTGTATATATTCTCTCACAATTATAGGTAGAAGTACACATCTTGGTTAGCAAACAAAATATGAAATCAGACTCACAAAGTGCAAGTCTAAGCATTACACAGTGATGTCATTCTCTTGTTTCCCATCACTGCTGCAAAGCATTTGAGGACCATTTCATCAGATAACGCATATAAGGAAACAATTATCTATTTCTACATTGATATATAAAATGAAAAAAACAATTTTTGAACACATGTCTGAAGTGTCTGAAATACATATTTAGCCATTTATACATTCATTTGGGAATTTGTATGATTGACATTTGGCTCAGAGATGATGTTTTTATTCTCTGATGTTCCCTCTTCCATCTTTATACATACCTGCTGTTTTAGATATTGGCTGTTTTGTTTGTTTCTCATATGCAAATTTAAAGTGTCAAAAGGGTACACTGAATGTGGAATAACATATATAAAAATAACGAAAGGGTTGGCACAGACTGTAATTCAGTGCAAAGGTGAATTTATTTATAGTGCCAGTACTTACAAGAGTGGGAGAGAAATAAAATTACACTGGACATTTGTTAGGATCCCCACATGTCATCCCCTACAATCAGGGACTACAGTTCTGCCTAACCACTGACAGGGCAGAAATACACAACAACATATCACACAAGCCTTACTTCCTCATTGCTGTGGGTGAAGCACTAATGGATGCTGAAGGCAGGTATACGGGAATGCCAGCCACACCTGGGAAAATTCTGGCCCATGACACAACAAAAACAATGTCTTGTATGGCAAGCCTAAAAGGCCAATTTGGACAAATGAAATTATGACCAACAACAGGCTGGTCATATTTCTATACCTAAAATATGAACCAATAGCTCTTGTGATGTTCTGGCTCTGACAGCCCACACATTATACCCAGTAGCACAGACCAAAGGGTGTTTTCAAGCTATTAAGGCTTGCAGTGTATGTATGCCAAAGATTTATTGAAAATGATATGACTTGAAACTCAGAGTGAGCAGTAAAAATCACAGAAGTAAGCCCAAGATAGGGACTTCTGTCACATAGCATATTGACACAATATTAATGGTTCCATAACTTCAGCCCACTACTGTGATTTCAATCATTGGGTATGAAGTGTTGAACAACCAAGATTTATCTAGTCATATAGAGGTAAAGCTGACCGGCATACAAATATTTGATTTTCTGTGAAACTCTGCATAGTTTAAATTTGGTAATTTGTCTCTCCACTATGGCCAGTTTCCAAGTTATTTTGCCCATTTGAAATAGAACATCAAGTAAACGTTTTGAATAATGCTTAGTTTCAATTGGCTTGCTTCCCACACTGCACCTTACTCCTGTTTCCGACTAAGCAGGGTTAGACTGCGATGGAAGAAATTCCTAGATGTAGAAAATTAAATTAGTGCTGGTGACGGGGACACTTTACTATTGGAGACCCTGTCCTTCCAATTACTTACCAATAGTATTTTATAATTTTTGAATCATCTGTTTTCAAAAGATAAAGTGAAAGCTTCACCTGTCCCATTTCTACCAAACATGAAAAACTCCCCCTGTAATATTGCTAATATTGTAATATATCTGGAGTGTAAGAGTTATACAGTGTTACACAATGGACCATCAGTTTTCAGACAATCAACTCAGACTAATGGAAGTGAAATCAGTTTTTCTTAAGGTGTATCAGTATTACTGTGCTGAATGGCACCCAGAGCACCCTGTTTGATGGACAGCCAGCGCTGGGTTATTTTCAGTGGTGGGTTATTTTCTCTGGTGTCTTATGTCAGCCCAGATGCACAGCGCCAGAAGCGCTCGCTCGGGGACTACATTCAGCGCGTGGGCCGAGGATCTTCTCTCGCGAGCGAGAGAAACGGGGGAAGAACAAATGATCTCGCGTAGGTGGGAGACAGGCTTTCCAACAGCGCTAAAGTTAACGGTGCTAAACGATGCCTTTCCTCCAGAAAGCTGAGATGCTCAATCAAAACTGTGAGTTTTGAATTGCCACACATTCCACCTACGTAACATATTCTTTCACATTGTTTAGAGCCATATTTAGTTGAATAAGAGTGAACAGGTGCCTCCTTAATAGCATATATATTACAATAACTCAGGCTACCTGTGATAGATTCAAACTTCTCACAATCCTACGGTCTATATTTCACGTGAGCAACTAGAAGGGGTACAAGTTCCAGGAATATGCTACCATTCTGTTCCTCCAGTTACACAAACAGCATGTAACTGGGGGTGTGTCTGCAGCATGGAAAGAATCAACGGCTTGTTGTCACAGGAATCAGAGAAGTCCTGTGTTCATGGCCACCTCCCCCTGGCGCTAGTAGTCAGGGTTGCTGTGGGAGATGAATGAGTTCGGCTGACTCTGGGTTGGAAAAATTGAGGTAAAAACATAATTCATGTTTTGAAGGCTATATGTTCAAAAAAACGTAGTTTCATTTTTGTTGTTGGTTGCCAGAGGTTGGGATAAAATCCATCGGGAATTAAACAGGGAATATAACAGCCAGTTGGCACACCCAGATGAAATGTGTATCAGCATTACAAACTCATGGACCAGAATCACATCTGGTTGGCCATCACACTTTTTGAATTTTGCTATGGAAGCTGTGAGGATGAGTAATTATTAAGGGGATACAAAAAAACCTGCATTAATTCAACCAATAAAGCTTCTCAATAAGCAACCCCTTCCCCACCCATTCACTCTCTCTCTTTCCACATCTTAGTTTTCTCTCTTCACTCAAGTAAATCTCCCATTCTCCAATCCCCCCAAAACCTCTCCTCTGCTCCTTTCCTCTGGTCTATCCACCCCACCCTTCCCTGGCAAATCTGATTAATGTCATAGGCTATTGCTAATCCCCAAACTGGTTAACCCACAGCTGGCATCCGCTCTCGCCACAGCACGCCAACTATGCCATTGCCCCCTGCATGCTGTGCTGGGCACAGCCCAACCAGAGCCGCGTTGAAGAGGAGAAATTCAGGATAAGGATTATGAGGGGGTAAAATCTGGACCATACAGAACGATCGAGTTGTTTACACACATGCTTTACCCAGCCGGCGCTCCACTCAGGCTAAACAGGTCTTTAAGCTTGCTTGCAAATCAAATTACAGATAATAGCCCACACTACGCTTAGAAGCTTTAGCTCAGGGTCCCAGGTGTATCACCTTCCATATAGCCCCGCACATGCTAAATGAATCTTCCCCTGCCGAGACACGGTGAAATTAATGGGTCAAAAGTACGCAGATGTGTAAACATTGTCATGGTTCTGTCAAAGAAAATTGTGAATTATGGAACCTTATTTTGTCTACTTCTGGCGTTCATTTAGACATATTACTATTGTTGAGATGTCTTCAGATGTTGATGAAATATGACATTATGTATTATCGTCTGTGTGCTTTTAGAAAAAATGAAGATCAAACACCCATGAATGTTTTGATAAATGATAATAACAAAAAAAAAACAAAGCTGTCCCCTGGAATAATGATTCCAGACTGTTTATTTATTCATTCGCTGTTTGTAGCATTATGTTTTCATTGCATTCTCCTCCAGACATGAGAACGTTTACTGTAGGCCTTCAATTATTCATGTGCTTCTCAGCTGGTGCGTTCAAGACCTCTATCCAAGCATTGCAAAGAGAAGGCTTTCATCCTGGGGAAAGTCGAAGCACATTTATCATAGTCTCTGGACCAAAGCTGATAAATAATGCCCCCCAAAAAACAGACTTTCAGCTCAAAATTTAATAATGGAGAAGGAACAGTAGCTTCACTGTAAGTCACAGTCCACCACAGTTATGATAAGATTCAGCCTGTCCAAATATCATGCATTCATTGCATATTCAAATACTCCAAAACAGAACACCTGTCATATCTGACAGCCCTCCCCAAATGAAAAATTCTCAGGAGGCTTGTAATGGGGGACACGTGTTTAGCAACTTGCAAAATGCATCACCTGTACTCAGCCTTAGAATTCCAGGGTTTAATGGTGTCGACCACTAGGACGGCATTTCCGGTGCAATGTCAGTGGTATTGGAAGAAATATATATTGCTATTTCAATTCTATTTATCAAATTGCTGCTTTAACGGAATGTTAACTGTGTAGTGGTGTAATGGTTAGCTCAGTTTCATCTGGACAGAATCTCCCTGACATCCAGTGCAGGCTGAACGAACGTGTCACTTACAATGTTCCTTGGGTGCATTGCTAAGTCTGATTCGGAAGGAGTGTTCTACAACACAAATGAATTGGTGGCAGATGGCTCGCTGTTCCTGACACCCCGTCAAAGACTAGCGAGCATTCAAAAGGCTCACCGCAGCTGAAAAACGTCCTTACATTCCATTTCTTTTCGCAGTTCGGTTGCACGTTTCTTCCCTGAATCATGTCACTCTTCTTCACATCGCTGCCCCCTCCACACCTAAAATACAGGAGATTTTAATAAGCGGTGCAATTACTGTAATTCCATTCTCACCAAACCACTGCTCCTTGTGGCTGTTGGTTTACATTTATGCTGATAATCTGACATGCATGACATCAATGTCAAGCTGCAAAGTCACACTTTGCATGGCTGTTTCACAGTCAGTGTATCTCATTGCTTTTATTATCTTTTTTTAATGTAGCTCAGATATAAACAGAAGAGAGGAGCTTGCCTGCACTTTTCCAGCGGCAAACCACATATGCATTCAGCCCTAGACCTCCTGTTTCTTGACATATTTCTACAAGCCAAACCTCAATGCACCTAAGCATATTTGTACCAGCTTGGTATGTGTCAACATGGTATATTGGGTTTCATTTATTTTCAACGTGTTGCAGACCTTACCTGCCAAATAAACGTATGAAGCCATTTACTGTAAGCGTCAACCAATGGGAACCAAGATGTCTCTCATTTAGGTTGTCACTCCAAACTTCTCATTTTCCCCTGGTATGTTTTGCTTTATGGTTTAATTTGTAAAGGGCTCTCTGCATCTTCTCACATGGGTGATTTTATACAGCTGGGGTTTTTCAGGGTTGTAGATCTGGGGATTATCCCAGCAGGAGTGTACTGTGAACACTTGAAAACAGCCTGTTTTACATAGATGAATTTCTGTTTTGAAACTGTGCTTTTCATTACTGACAGACACACACATATGAATACACACGCTTATGAATGAATTTCTGTCTCTCTGTATCACACACACACACAGCTATAAAACATCCTCCATCTCTCACATAAATGAATGAGTCCCAGTTAATTGCAGTTACACATTATGAAGCATTCACCATATCCAGCATTAGGATTACACAAAGTTAATGCTACACCATAGTGTAAGAGATGCATCCAATTACATGGCCTTAAATACTCTACTATACAACTACACCCAATCACATGTCCTTACATGCTCCACTGTACCACCACTGGTATGCCCAATCACAGGTCTTTAAACGCTACACCACACTGTTATGACCAATCACAGGTCTTTATATGCTACACCACACTGCTATGACCAACCACAGGTCCAACATTATGCAGTGGTTATCACTGTGTAGCAGAGTGATATACAATATATTATTTGCTAAATCATCATCATCATAAACGTGGCAAGCAAAACCTATTCAGCATTATAGAGTGAGAGACCTTGGGCTGTCATGACACAGTGTGGATTGTAGTAGAAGAGTATGACAGGTGGTGTGCAGCGTAGAAGAATTATTATGAAAATGTATGATAAGATATTCAAAGGAATAGGGAAAGACCTTAAACTTAAAAGAAAAAGAATTAGTCGCTGATTGCAGACCGATTGCAGCAAAGTCTGTTATGTAAAACAAATATAAAATTATTCCGGGCGTTTAACAGAAGTATTTGAGGTATGTTTTCAGCTTCTTAAATGTTTAACCATTAGCTTCCTTCATCCTCTGTCCTGTGCTATAATTAGCTGCAGTATCACTGGGAGCAACAGGGTCAGAGTTTGAGTCTAGACCAGATATGACTTGTGGAATGACTACTGTGTGTGTGTTGGGGGGTAGGGGGTGTTGTTCTGAGCAGCTGGCAACCAATAGGAGCTCTGGAATGTCTGGTGAACAGATGCATGTAGCCCAAGCACTGCATAGCCCCACATCACTGTAACTCAGGGCGACGTGGGTCAATGCAATGCCTGGGATTTCTGTGGGTGTTCTGTAGAATGACAAATGCCCCCAAACCCCCAACCCGTAGAACACACATACACAGCCAGCACCGTCACAAACTACCTTGACCGTGCACAGATATTAGTTTGAGAGTTTGGAAGGCCTGGAAACGCTGGGAGCTTCATAATGCGTCTCTAGCTGTGCTCCACATTCCCCGGATTGCGGAATTTTATTTATGCGTGTAACGCGATAAGTAAAACATTCTCTTTAAGTGAATTACTTTTATCTAACCGGGGGAGCCGGTTTTTATTTTTTCTCTACCAACATGAAAGGTTGAAATGTTTTTTTTTTTCCTCCGTGAATTTAACATTTTGAACATTTTGAAGTAGGTCAAATCATATCTGAAGATGTTCAAAAGAGTCGGTTTGTAGAAAAAATGTCAGAGGGTACCGTTCTCCTATGAAATGGTACGTTCTCACTTATCGTGGATCTGTTCAGGCCTGTGCCATGGACCAAAGTATTGATTCAGGAGAGAGACAGAGCTTTAAGGATTGATCATGTCTGACTTATAGCCCTTTCGGAGCATGACCCGTTCCATCATTAGCAAAGAGGACGTTGATGTGCACCAAAAAAGAATTCCTGTTGGTTTCTGTTGCTTATCCAGTTAAATGTTAGCTGCAGTGAGGCCCTGAAAGAGGTTTCAGTATGCAGTGTTGTGAGTGAAATCTATAAGTAATTAAAAACTGAAAGCGCCTTTGGTTGACTTGGGAGGTAGATAACAGACTGTTCGGCAGAATCACAGA
The DNA here is from genome assembly GCA_022829145.1 of Albula goreensis. Taxonomy (NCBI): domain Eukaryota; kingdom Metazoa; phylum Chordata; class Actinopteri; order Albuliformes; family Albulidae; genus Albula; species Albula goreensis. Next base: position 36,319,006 of record CM040745.1, read on the forward strand.
CAGGCAACCACTCTGTGCTTCCAGCTAACTGTCTAATCACCTCTAATCACTGAAATTATTAAACTGAAATTAAATTATCAAAAATTGCATGAATCACCGACATTTCATTTAATGTCAGCTAGGCAAATCTGAGGGAGAGCTAGCTTTGATTATTTACTTCACAGCTGAATTTTGCTGGCTTGGTAACTAGCCAGCCTGTGTGAAAAAAGTACCAGTCAATATTGACCAGAAGGAAATAAAATAAAAGCACAGTAAAATGATTAAAATGACGAGTGAGGCCTACTATCCAGCTTACTACACAGTACAGATATAGGGCTATACATTATGATCAAGCATTATCCCTCATCATTAAACACTGAGAAAGAACTAATGAGCTATAAAATGACAATTTATCCAGCTACAATCATTTGCTGACTATTTCCTATACAAGACAATGTAACGTTAAAATAGCATTCCAATGTATTGTCAAGTGGATTACTTTCAGAGTATCTATAAGCTTTGAACAATGTGCAAATGAACGAAAAAAAAACATCATTGAGCTACAATAACCTGGAAATGTCTCTTTATGTAACAGTTTATAATTCCTATGGAGTTAGTTTTATATCAGTAAATTTCACAAGCAATTATGGATTTGTTTGTGGATGCTTGCTGAAAATATGATTCAGAATGGAAAGACCAAATGTTTGTGGCAATAAAGACACAAATATCAATATGGCCAAGGTCTATTCAGTAATATACTGCAATACATCATTATACTGTACTTAGGTAACTGGAGCAGAGAAGTTGTACTTTTTGTAAAATAATGTCACTGTATTTTCCTTCTAGCTGTCAATGAATTATATATGGTGGTGAATCAAGAGAATTTTCTTCAGCTGGTGAGATTTACCACAGCATGGTCGCTAGCTTGTTAACTAGAAAACCTGGCTGTGGAGAAAACAAACAAGAACAGCTACCTAATGCATTGAAGCTAACAAAATCATAGTGCAATATCATGATATTTATGATATTAAATATCGTAGTGGTTAATTATAGTTACAGGATAGGTCAGCTGCCATATGGACAATTAGCTAGCTATCAGGCATAATGGTTCACCTGCTATTTCGCTAAATATTCTCCAAGCAAGCCAACAAGCTGGAAAAATAAAATTTAACATAAGTCTAGCCGATTAGGGAGCTAAGTTACAGAATGAGTTCTGAAACTGCCTAGAGTCATTTCCCATCTCGGGCATAACCAGATCAAACATATAATTATAACTGCCAACCAATAGGAATTCTAGGGATTCATTCTGTCTGCTTTGGTCTGTCCAACAATAAAACCCCTGCAGGCCACCCTTAACTGGAGGCAGGCTTCTTTTTTAAAGAAAGAGCCATGGCTGCTTGCTGTGACAGACACTTCAAAAGCTTATGTTTCAAAAGCCTCACTTTTTGACCGAGGTGAAGGTGCAGAGAACTATATTTCCATCATACTGAAATACCAGACATGCTGGTCATCCAGACTGGACCAAGACACACACAATATGGCAGTGGTATTATGTTTGGATCATGACAACACATGGTTTAATTAGCTCTTCCTTCAAGCTGAAAGAATGATGTCAATTAGACATGGACAATTGAGTTGAGCGATTGGTGTAAAAACGGAATATGCACCTTTTTATAAATAGTGCAGTGAGGACAAGCACCTAGAGCTATAGCCTTGTGAACTCTGTTCCTCCCCCAGTGATGAGTCACTGGGGGAGGAATGCCTGTAGACTGTGTAGCATGTTTCAGAATTTTCATGATTAGCACTTCACAGTGAGGAGGGAAAATCAGTCCAACCACCATGAATATGTATAGCCCATATGGAGAATGCACAGCGGCCATTTTGTGCCAAAACGCTCACCGTGTGTGTGGAAGGGAAGTATTGAGCCAAATAAACTGTGGAACGATTAGGTGACAGATTGAGTGAGCCGTTTTTTGGACACATTGCAGGACACAAGAGAACACCCTAAACTTTACAATAAGTACCATAATGAGCATACAATGCTGGGCTACATTCAGTCAGACACAGTCACTTCCAGGGCATATGCCATTTATTTAATGAACATTACCCAAAAAATGGATTGTAACATATTACAGGAAAAAGAATGGAGCATAACGATTGGTTTATTCAAATCATAGCCATAAAAACATATTTTTTGCTGCCAAGGATTCAGGGCGTCATTTTCAAATAACTATAACTTCATGGTCATCAAATATTCATTGCTCATACTTTGGTGGCTCTACTAACTGGCCTTGAGCAAACTGAACTCAATATTTGGGAAAGCATAAATTTGACTGTACAGTACATTTAAAGGATCCTTCTTCAAAATGTTCACTGCAGGTGTACAAAATCTGAGTGCAGAGTAGCATTCTTGTCTTTCAACCAAGATGGATGTAAATATTATATTTGTAACAGACACATATTGGGTTTTGTATTCTACAGAGCTGCCTTGCTGCCCTCTGGTAAAAAAAAAACGCTCACTCACTCAATTCCTCATTTTAATTAATCATTTCTTTAATTTAATAATTTGTTCTCTCGGATTATTAATAAATCGTTCTCTTGATTTACTTATCTGTTTTCTCAGTTTAATAAGAAACTACAGGATAGCGTCCCCATCCATGTAAGACCCAGGTAACAGAAAACGTTCCCAGAACACTGTGAAAAATGCTGGTCATATTTTCACTGGTGTTTAATATAATGTTAGAATATGAACGTTCCTCAAACATTATAAGAATATTACATAGTTCTGAACAATTTCTGTGAAGGTCACAAGAAAAAATGGGAACACAAAAACAACTGGACAACATTTTTGTCCAGAAAACATTTGCCCTAACGTTCTGAGAATGTTCTGCCAACCAAAGATCGTTAGCTATGTGAGGCCCCTCATCCAAATAGTTAGCAAGCCCACACCTGCTTATTTCAGCTTCATCTATTTGGTAAGCGCAGGGTACATGGCGGTATGGGTGCTGGCTAACAACAAATGGAATGTCATATTATGAAGCCAGAAATGCCAAACTCTTACAGCTGTCTTATAGTAATACAAAGTACTAACACAAGCTTGAAAACACTTTCTGAATAGCTTTCTAAGTTCCCCAAACTCAAATATGAGAACCAGCGGCAGCTGAGCTGTTTTGGTAGAGATGTTGTAGCCACATGCTAGAGATTTAGCGTTTGTCAAGATACCACAAGGCCGTTGCAAAAGCCTCCAGATAAGTTCCTCTGGGTCTAATTTAAATATGGACAGCCAAGCAGTCAGGCGGTCTGTAGGTGCCATCTCCAAGCAGAGCTCGGAGTAATCTTCTTAGCATGTTATCTCTTATTTCATATATAAAAAAGCCAGAACTCAGCTAATTCAGACTCAGCTCATTTTGAAGCCACTGGTGACAGTGGAGCAGCTTGACCCAAAATTACTTTTTTAGGTGAATTATGTTGATGAGCAGAATATTTGAAATAAATGGTCTTTAATTTATGGTGGAATTTGTAGGACTTCACCAGTTCACACAAAGCCATGCCACAAAAGGTCAGCAAAACCTTTTCATCTTGCTTTGATTCACATTTATTTTAAACAAGACACTCAACTGCCTCTAGAATGCGTTGATTTCTATGCTTTCCCCGTGTAATTAATCACTTGAAAATGTTCAGCCATTACATTTTACCTTGTTTTGACAGTTCCAGCGTGTTAGCAAAGAGATCCTTGCATCTGCGATATGAGAGATTTCAGCTTGTACGTTTCAGGACGCGCGCCTTACGGTCCATTTCACAGACTCTGAAATGCATGAACTGTGACTTTGATTGGAGTCAGGGCTGTCAGTGTTGGATCAGGGTGATGTATAGCCATGGGACAGAACCCCCCATAAGATGGAGAAGAGAAAAAATGAAAACAGGGACATAAACCCCTCTCATTGGCAGCTTCCAGAAGGGTAGGACAACCGAGCATTGCTCTGATGTTGACTTTTTTTCTCTCTCTTGTTATTCTGTCGTGTTAAAATTAGGAAGGTGTTATTTCCAGAAATAGAAGCAAATTAGTACTGCGGCTACAAGTGGGTTCGCTCCTGTTCTTCTGCATTAGTATTGCCACCAGGGGTTTTTCCTTTCTTGTTGTTGTTGCCATACAGCAGCATTGTGATTGTGAAGATTTTTACTCCTTCAATTATGGAGTGATGTTTTGATAAGGAGTATTGTATTGTTTTTCCTTGCTATGCAGCTATAGCTGTGCTGGGACATGAGGGCTATCCTCTCCTGTAATTATTGTGCACTAGTGTTCGGATTAAAGAGTGTTGTGGGGGAAACAATGAGGATCTATCCATGTGCAGGTACCTGAAGGACTCTGAAGTTGGCTTTGACGGCATGGCGTGATCTGTGCATCGATGAAAGGAAATCTGTACATGGCTGTAGGGAAACTACTTCTCCGTTAACAATTATGGAAATAATTGAGGTGATGACGATGATGATGATGATGATGATGGTAAAGGAGATTCTGTTTAAAATAAGCAAGAAAGTGGAGAACATATGAAATGCAACAAAAAAATTCTGACAAAAATGTCATGTCCTTTTAGATGAGAAAGTGAAGATACAAAGAGAATCACATCCTCTCAGATGAGAGAATCCAAGCACTGATACACAGAGAATCAGAACGCTGCAGACTCCACATTGATGACAGTCTCCTCCTTTTAAAGACACACCCCCCCTCCAAGGTCAGTCTGGGCGACATCACGCCAGGCACATTAATGAAGAGAATCGGTCACATTAAGATTTCATTAATGTGATGACTGTGTTGAAAATGTCCCCCCCTCCCGGAATGTTGGTGATACTGTTGGGGGTGGGGTGGTGGGTTGGCTTGGATGGGGAACTATTTGCCATACCAAATAGATTCCTGCAGTGAGACCGCTGTGTCAGCCATTTGCTCCACACTGTCTCCTCTAATCCATACAAATTAGAAACAGTTTAGAAGTTTTAGGGGGAGCTCCTCCAGTATCCGGGTTGATTCGTGGAGAGGGGAGTGAGGGGGAAGAACTGGCGTAAGTGTGGGGACGGTGTATGTGTGTGTGTGTGTGTGTGTGAGAGAGAGCCGGTGAGGGCAGTGTGGGGTAGTGTGGGGGTGGATGGTGATGGTGGTGGTGAGTTGTTGTGGGGGAGGGAGGCAGTCTGCGAACGACATCCACTCGCCACGCTCCGCGGTTGCCACGGCAACGGCAAGCGAGTGAATGAATTACATCACGGAGACGGGGAGGTGAGTGAGTGTGAAATTGATTCGGTGGCGCGGAGGAACGGCCGGGAAAAAAAAGAGGCACGCTTCTCTTTCGCCTCCGCTCCTCTTTGGCAAGACAACGTGGTCTGGTAAGGGGGAATTTCTCTTCCTTTTTTTTTTTTTTAACAGGAACGTTAATTGTGTGGGTCAAACGTGTGTGCTACACATTCCGCTTTTAAGAAAAGACCCTAGATACTGGTGCTTGTAGCTTCAGCAGAGTGTGTGTGTGCGTGTGAGTGTGTGTGTGTGTGAGCATGTGTGTATCGCTGCAGGCAAAGTGTCAAAGCAGGGTAGCGATACTGTGTGCTCGCCTTATTTCAAATTTACCTTGAAATGTAAATCATTTGTCCAGGGTATGCCAGGCGACATTGGGATAAGGTTGTTTTATGAATTCAGGCTTTTACGAGACGTGTCAATGCGATTCCGGTTTCATTAATCTTAAAATGCATGATCACAGAATGTCGGAGCTGATATCAGTTAATGAGCATGCAGCGTAATTTTTCTTTTTCATGGTGAAGAAAATGTGGTGTTTTCTGATGACTTCATGCTGTCGTTTGTTTGATTCTTCATGCACACGACAGATTTGACTCTTCATCTCAGCTCTGTCTTTGCAAGAATCAAACCACGGCAGCTGAATTCACATGCAAGCTGGGGGTTCCAAAAAAATTTAAAAACCAAGCCAGAGTCGGAACTAATCCCAAGTAAAATAGGTGCTCGATCGATGTCATGAATGTGTGCCTTTTCAACAAACAACCACACTGCCAGAAATGAGCTTGGAATCACTGGGTATCAGTGCATGTAGATTCACAGGCTATCACATCTAGTCTTGTGGGAGCTCTCTGTGTGAAACTCGTGAAAGTTCTGGTTCTCCATCTGAAGTCCAGCTTGCAGAAAAGATCAGAAGCGGGAAGTTTCCCATCTCAGGATGCGTGAATTCCCTCTCAGCCCAAAACCTAGGATACGTCATGAGTTATGCCAGCCCTGAGCCTATTATTGAATGGTGTAAAAAGACATTAGCAAAGGTGTTGGGCCCTTGGGTTTTGATTGAGTTATCAATTATTTATGCACCTTATTATGCATAGGGACTATATTATGCAGCTTAATTGAATGCTCTGTGCTCCTACCCTGAATGTGTGTTCAGAAGAGAATGATTCAGAAATTGTGGAGCTTAAGAATCATATCCTTTTGTTACACATGATCAAATTCTTCCTAATGGCATTGCAGTTCTTGTTTCTTCCACCTTGTGGTACTTGATTTGTTGTTGTTGAGTGTGTGTGTGTGTGTGTGTGTGTGTGTGTGTATATATATGTATGTGTGTGTCTGGATGTGCTTCTTCTGTGAAGATCTAATGTAGCCTCTTGGGGAACATGTGTTGTTTTGTGATAATTAATGGACAACAGTAGCCTTTTGGAGTAAATATTAAGTAAGATTACCAACAAACTGCAGGCAGTGTGTATCTACATGTGACATTGTGTTTCGAAGCAAGGCAGTGTGTCATGGCATCATGTGGCATCCAACCTTTTTTTAAATGAATTTTAATCACCATTTTTATCAAAATGATGAATCTTTGGATAAAATCCTCCCTCCTTCCCCTTCCCTCAGTATTCTCAGTGGTTTTGTGGGTAGAGTGAGGGCTCGTGTGAGAGCAATTGCAGCTGACTGAGGTCTCTATACAGATATATGCCTTCAGTAGGGAATCTGAAGGCATATATCAGTAAATACTACTGCTACTACTACTACTAGTAGTAATAATAATAATGAGGAAGAACAATGGAATGTTATTTATAAATTAATACATATCTTTATTGTAATGGGAGAAAATCAGCTCAACAGCCACTAGCCTGACAATAGGGAATCCAGGAATCTGTAATGTGATATTATGTCCCAATATAAGACTGCGTGACATTTAATTCAGTTGAGTGATATTTATTTGACATATGGAAATCTATTCGCTGTTGCCATGTCTCCCCTTCAGATCATGTGAGAGTGAATTCAGGTGAATGATGTTGGTAGACGACAGAGCCGAACGAATCTAAAGGTGGATGTCTTGGCCTGCCTCCCAGTTTAGTTACACAGGGACACACTGAAATTCCCCAGGGTGTGTCCTTCTGTTCGTCTACTTCTACTAGGTTTCTTTGCTCTCTCTCTCTCTCTCTCTCTCTCTCTCTCTTTCTGTCCCAACCATTGCGCTTGTCAGGCCTTCTGTCCTGGAGCTGGGGGTTGCTTAGCAACCAGATGAGTTTGTTTACACTAGTTTAGTGGGTGGTGCAGGGGCAAGTGGGAAGATAGCCTGGACACCCGACGCCTTTGGTAAGAGTCTCCAAGCCTGCCTCGCTCGGGTCAGATGGTCCTTGAAGACTTGTTATTATCGGAGTGCGAAGACATGGACGAATTATTAACAATAAACAGGCTTGAATGTCATTTCGCCGTATGCAGTGACACAGTTAGATTGAAGGTGAGTTATTTTAACCCACTCCCCCTTTCACACGGTGTCTTTTCTGGGCTGAACTGAGCGCTGTCCTCCCTTCAGACAGCTGAACCCAGAGCAGTTGTGGATTGTCGGATGATGATGGTCAAACAGTTCATAACAGGGCCACAATCACCCACTAACTGTTAAAGGCTGTAGGTGGCAATACGCACGGTGGGGAAATCCAGGGGAATGAAGGTTAACAAACGACGCTATCAGTCTGATGAGACAGTGCGGCTGAGGTTGCTGAGGCGACAGCGTTCATCTCCGCAGAATGAATGGGCCCCATTTGTCCATTTAGCTTTTTTTCTTATCCTCCGATTGTGGTTAACAAGCTAAATGAATCGCACATCAGAGAACCAAAGAAATGTCACCTCAGAAACAATGAACAAGAGGGAGACCAAATGACTCAGATTCAAGGATTAGTTCTGTTTTTTTTTTTTTTGGGTTTGGGTTTGAGGTCCTTTGACGGTCTGATTTGTTGACATCAGGCCAGCAAAATCTGACATTATTTCCAAAAAATCGCATCACAGGGAGATTGATGTAGCATTACTTCCGTGGTATGTTGCCAAAACATGGCTGGGTCACTAAGCACGTGGGATTTATATTTCACTCTCTCTACGGGGTTTTTGATTCCACCTAAATCTCCAGAATGACGTATCCTTCTGTACAACCCTTCTACAATTTCACAAAGCAACTCTTTATCGGTAAAGCCAGAACCCATGCCATATTCAATAATTTTAGTACTGACTGGCATTGTAAAGCTTTGTAAAAGATAATTCTTGCAAAAATGCAAAAAAATCCCTTCACCAGCTCTGCCACACTCTTGTAAAACATTTCTGTCTGGAATTGACTGTGCATGTCTTGTGGGTGTTGTTTTCCATCTGCTGACGCTTGAGGATGCATCACGCTTAACATCTTTCAACATGCTCCCACCCTTGCTTTGACAGAACAACACCCTCGTGCATCACGCTGCAAACGCTTTCCATAGAAAATTAATTAGAGCATGACATTGGGCACCAACCGATAGCAGCGCAAGTGCAAAATGCCCATCCGTCTCAAGGCAGCCGTCTATCAGTTACACTTAACAGTCTAGGAAACCTCTCAAGGTCTGCTAACGTTCAGAGGACTAATCAGCACATTTATGCCTTACTGATACTGGGAAACAGCACAATCGCATGAGTAGGAGAGCAACCAAATCTATACCATTTTCTAGCAGTTATTTCTAACCTATTTCCTACTCTGTAAATGTACACCCAAAGCTGCAGATGATAGTTCTAACACTTTAATCCAGTTACATTCTAGGGCGTTATGGTACCATCAGCTTCTGCTATTATGAAGCCTTATGTAGTATTAAGTATTACAGTTAGTTCTGTGGAATTTCTGTAGTGGCTAAATTGGGCCTTTAGCTTTTGGGGGATGGAAGCAGTAGGATTATACTTTAAACCCACACCACTAGTTAAATTTTTGAGTGGGAAATCTATACATTTTCAATTGCGCTAATACTCTTTTGTAAAACTGGGATGATCTCAGTGTGTGTATCTGGAAGATAGATGTAATATCTTATGGAACATAAATGGTGTCATACAATATATAGACATGTGCAATCCATTTTAGATTTATTATCGTCCTTGCCTGTTCAACTCAAAATTGACCTATTTCAGCATTCAACATCATGGGAATGTCATTTCACTTCAATTTTATGATATCCTCAGCATAGTAAATATGACCAAATAGAAATTCATTTGAACAATTTTATGTTTTACAACATGCACCAGCAGGGTGCAAAGATACTGTTTGGGTATCACTAATTTAGCCCAACGGCTGAGAACGTAAGATAGCGCAGGAAGAAAGTTACGAACAACGATACTTTTCTAATTGTAAATATAGCAATAGATGGATTTTCAGGTAAAAATCATGTTCATTATGACAGTTTTGAGGTGATTTAGCCAAGCCAGGTAAGCATGCACCCACAAAAGTATCCGATATGGCCTGAACATAATAGGAAAGTTAATTTGCTGTAGTGCGACATTACATGTGACACCGCACGCTAGTAACACTGAATTAATGGAGCAAAACTGAATCAATCCTAAAACCCTACCATGTGTTACCACTGACTTACTGACTCTGCTCACTTAGCCCAGACTCAGAAGTGGACTGACAGCTTTTTCTAATTCTGTGAACGGTCTCATTATTTCTGATATTAAATGGGGCTGCATGTTAACAACTCACACAGCCTTGAGCAGTGGACTGCCTCAGTGGTGGGTTTTCCATGCTGACAAATGGTTTGATTGGTTCACATGAGCAAGCGATTGACAGTGCATTGGAGCTCTATACTTCATGGGGTTCTGGATAGTGGGGCAGCCTGTAAACTCATGGATAAGGTACAAGACTGGGACCCCTAATGTTGGTGGTTCGAACCCCAGTCTAGCCACAGCAAGAACATCATTGCTGGTGGGCACTTGAGCAAGGCACTTAACCCCACATCGCTCCCTTGGTTAACCAAATCAACTGTTAGTTGCTTTGGATACAAGCATCAGATAAATGACAGTAATGCCATTGAGCCAGGTGGTGAGTGGAAGCAAAACACAAAAGTTACCTGTCCCCTTTCTGGGGGAAAAACCCAGAAAACAAAGAAGATGCACAAAACCAGGGTTAACTCTAAAACAGCACAACCCCAGGAACCAAAACCTCCAAAAGTCCCCTTCAGCCTTCAAGGCTCTGCTTAAATAAGTGGCCTAATTGAAGGCAAGTGCTAGCACCTGGTGTGATTAGCAATCATCCTCAGGTGAGCCTGCCTGTTGGTGAGGCCACTGCTGTTCAAGCTCCTGCAGTCTCCCCAGGCTGAACGATGGACCAGAACTGACAGCAGTTGAAGGGGAGGAGCAGTGGAGCTTGCTCCTCCCTCCACCTCTCCTGGCACCACACTAGTTAGGTAGAAACTACATCTGTTCTTCTACAAGGTGGGAGTAATATGGAACCCTTTTCTATTGAACTCTTTTGCAGGCATCTTTTCTTCACTGCCTCAATCAGAAAAAAACATCTCTTAGAAGATGGAAGGAAACGCTGTGACCTATTTCACCGAACAAAACTGTGCCCGCTAAATCACAGCAATCAACCCGAATTCTCCCTCCATTTTGTAGCGTTTCTGTTGTAAACATCTGAGAACCATTTTCCCTTAATGTCAGTCCAAATTTCTGCATGACCACCACTAAGAAATCTGGGCGAAAATGAGGGAACAAAGCCTCTGATGTTCATGTCTTTCTACCGAAATGTGAAATGGGCTCTTAAGAGGCGGGTTTCTCATTAGCACGTTAGCGCTATGCATATCGAATTAGGCCGCCGGGAGAGGCTTTGTTCTCCCGTCAAATGATTTCAGTTACTGCAGCTCAGTGTCCCAAGTTTCCTGGAAGAAGGAAAAAAAAAAGTAGGTTACTTGAGTGGTGCTGTTGCCGGTGGTTCTTGAAGTATTGACTATGATACGTTTTTCTCCTCTGTTCATTCTGCTTCATTTTCTCCCCCCTCTTCTCCTTGCTTCACGTTGAGCTTCAGAAATGTGCCCCAAATGTAATCGTAGTTGGACCTTCTGTGATAACTATCTGCCTTTATTCCTACATGACTGCCTGATGGCTGAATATATTATTTTGCTTTGGTCTCTGTTATATCAAGCTGTTTCAGTCTACATCTCTGTGGTCTGTACAAATGGAAATTTTCATAGTATTTTGGTATGGATAATGTCTACCCATATGGACATGGTAATTGAAACTGAGGAAAGAACCAACACTTGCCATTGTAAATTAAAATAAAATATTGATGTATGATGCACATAAACAAAAGTATGAGTATCTTAAAACATATGTCCTTTTCCCCAAAAATATTATTTGTGCTCCGTGTGTCAGCTAGATTGATGACTTGGTCAGGGATGCTCAACAAGTACATGGAATAGACAAAGAATCTAGGCTAAAAAGGTCCCTTAATTTGACACTCAATTGACGCAATCAACAATTTGCTCTACCTTTAAGTTATTGTATTTTCCTGCTTAATGAACAGTGTCCTTGAGGACTATTATCTTCTTTGATGTCCTTCTCTGTAAGTCAGTGACTCATGTCAATCCCCCAGGCCACACAGTGCTACAGGGTAGCTAGCACCGGTCAGGCGGGAGACAAGTCTCTCACTGATGATGAACGGTAGCCTGCAGGCATCTAGCATTCCACTAAGATGAGCGGATGAAGTGATAACAAGAGGATCCCAAGTTCATTTAAATCCACCTCAGCAAGTGGCAGGATGGAGGTAACATCCAGGTCCCAGCCTGCTCTTGTACAGACTCAACTTACAAATGGGGATTTTACATATATTTGGGAAAATGATTGAGTGTAAATATGTGTTTAATGCACTTTCACAATTGACACTACAAAAATATATGGAAGAAATGAGTACCTGGAAGATGGGCATGAAAAACAGGTCTGTACCACTAAAAACAGGAGGCTTGGAGGGCATAGGGCAAACTGAAAAAACCATTGAAATCTTTTCAGCCATTTGTGTCCCTGACTGAACCTGACTGGCTTAGTCAGGCCATTATCCCATCGCCATGTCAAACAACAGTCACTGGTTCTGGCATGTCAGCAGCAAGTGGATTCAAGTTTTGCATGATTTGGGTCACAGTCCAGTATCATATCCGGTGGTCCACTGACAAAGAGGCTTAGGGGGTTTTTTTGTTTTTATGGCTCGCCATGAGAGTTCTATTTTCGCACTCAGCAAGTGGGCACAAGGTTAGCCCACGACCACGGCAGAGGAACAGCAGTCGAGCTCACACACAACGAAGCATGAAATTATATTGCACTTCCTGCGTCGCTTTTATTGCTGCGTCAACCAAATCTATAATTAACCAAAAGGTAGTTCATTCACGACCCAGACGGGAGGCTGCTCTTTCAGGAGACAAAGTAGGAAAGAAACAGACTGTGTGCTGATATTATCAAAAGTATGCTAATTAGATATTAGGATTTGTCTCATAGTCAATGGGATAGGAGCAGGGAACTGAACCAAAATATGCCACCATCCTTGACTTGAGGAAAAAAAAATTATTTGTACAAATATACCAAACAGCAATGAATATTTAATCTTCTGTGATCATGCTTCATGTTTAATTCAGCCACTCAAGGTTTTTTTTTTCTTGTTTGAAATCATGCTCGTCCGTAGGCTAGGCTTAATTAAATGCACTCGACTTGGTTTAATTAGTGTCTTATTTGTCGACCCAATAAACCATGTCAGATCGCGCTACCACCCAGTGGGCGTGACAAACACTAGTTTGACTTTGTATGTGCCATTGAAGTTCTTAAAATAGCACTTTATTCACCGACATTTCGGCATGAGGCCTTCGTCAAGGTGTGTTAGTAAAAACGCCTTTTGATTGTCCTCATGGAACTGGGTGTATCGTTTATTTCTTAAAAGTGAAAAGATTCCATGACAGAAACCATTGCAAGTTTGATGTACTTTCACATATTCTTTCATCCATGTTCTTTTCATTTTTCAAAGACCCAAGGGTCTACTAAAGGTTACTTTAGTCACCTGATGGTCAGGTGTCTGCCATACTGAACTTACCAATTCAGGACAAATAATAATAATAATTAAAAGTGTGCGTCTATATAACAATTAATCTGGATACCCAAATTAGTTTGGGTCACTTCAGCAACACCCACCTGGGTGATACAAGGCAGCCATTTTGTGCCAGAACACTTACCACTCCTCATCTTAATGTGATACAGGGGAAATCATAGAGCTAAAATAGAGGACAATTAGGGGGCAAGATGGAAATAGCCAGGCAGAGAATTTTGCCGGGACACTGGGGAACCCCACACTCTTTGTGATCTTGACGACCTGACATTTGAAAGTTTCAGATACAGTCCAAAGTCAATTATTTGGCCATTGTTTCCGTCTCTATTTACAGGTTTGCACTGGTGGCTTAGTGTGAGTCTTCTACTTTATGCTGTGATGCAATTCTCATCTCCCCTGTTTTTTGCAATGCTTACAGTAGATACATTCTCACTCTACCAAATATTTAATGCCATACTTGCTTTTTTTTCTTAAGCATCAGCAATGTAGTAAGCCCAAGTTTGCAGGTTCTATTCCCAGAAAGGGCACTGTCGTTGCAAGGCACTTAGCCCACACTGCTTCTGTAAATATCCAGCTGTATAAATGGATAGTGTGTAAACTGTGTAAGTCGCTTTAGATAAGAGAACGGAGTTTGGTTGGAATTATTGGGATTTCCCTGCAAATACAGTTTTAATTTTTATATCACAGCATTAGTTTGCATTACATCTGTATTATATGCAATTAGATTAAAAATGTAAAGTAATGTAACACTGAAAAAAAATACACAATCACACATGCACACACACTCACACACACGTTACACCATGTACCCCAGCCATTTCATGTATGTTACAGTTCCTCTGTAGTTTCTCTTTGATGTGCATAGATACAGAGCTTGTAGTGTTCAGTATTCAGAAAAATTGGATTTGTTGATTGAGTCTGGCGTGTCATGTGGTCTGGTCTAGTGCAAAGTCTTCCTTCAATCCTTATACTCCTCTGTCCTTTTAGAAAGACCTTCAACCTTACTGGGGTGGATGTTGCTCCCTCCGTTTCCAACCTCTTTTTCCTGACAGGAAAATCTAAAACCCACCTCTGTGCTCGAAAGGAAATCTGGCAGCGCGGCAACTCGTGTTTCATCATTTCTGCCAATTTCCATTACGGTGACACACATGTAGTATATGTCACAGTTACCAAGGTTTTTCCTCCCAGTGGTTAAATCCATGAATATGTCTCTCTTAATACAAAACAAGCATGTCAGGAGGGTATCATTACTGTAATTACTGTTCAGCGCAGTGAGTAATAGATTTGAAGTTTGTAACGAATATGCAGGGTATCCAAAGGACATGTCAGGGTGTGGCTCCCATAAGTCAGGTTAAATTTGCGGTTTTGAATTGTCAGCGTTTCGTTTTCAGCCGTGAAACGAGTCCCTCTAACGGTTCTCTCTGGACCTGCTTTTCGGATCATCATATCAAGTTTCATGTGGGGCTGCTGGGAAAAAAAAGAGAAGTGTTACATTTGTGACCTGAATACGGATGACAGGATTTGTTCCAGCATCTTTCTCTCTCTCTCTCTCTTTCTCTAACTCTCTCTCTCTCCCTTTCTCTCTCTTTCTCTCTCTCCCTCTCTCTCCCTCATTCCCTTGGTATATGATGTGAGTGTGAATGGAAGCAGACAGGTGGAGAAAAAACAGGCTTACTCAAACAGAAAATGTACCAGCAGATACACGGCACAATTTCACCAGCTTGAATGTGTGTCAAAATTTCAGCACACTTGCACATGCTACCTTCCGCTCTCCATACGAATAGGCACACACACACTTAGACATGCACATGTATGCATTTACACTCACTCTCTCTCACACACACCAGCGAGCACGTGCTCCAGTGCAAGATACACACACTATGGGTGTGCTTGCATGCACACACAGACATGCACATGTGGGCAGTAACAAGTCACACACGCAAACACATGCTACAATGCAAAGATACACACACACACAACCATGTACTCCAACACAGGGATCCACACACACACACTCTTATGTGCTTTCACACACATATGCACACATTCTCATACACACACATATGCACACTTGAACACATGCTACAATGCAAAGATACACATGCTCTTACTCGCTCACTCACTCAATCTCTCTTACTTACACACAAACACACACACACACACACACACACACAGACTAATCCATCACAGCAGCACCTTCATGCATGTGAATCAGAATCTTCACTCTAGCATCTGCAGCTGTGACTCAGAAGAACAGGGACTCTGCCAGAGCCGCAGCGCACTGCCGGTAAACCGAGGCCAGCTTATCCAGGCTAATTTGTGCCCCTTAAACGACCATTGTGAGGCAGTTAAGCCGTCAGGTCAGTAATAACCGCACTGCAGCAGCTCCTCTTTCCTTTTGCCTGAACCAATTAAATCCCCCGCTTCCCTGGCTCAGGAAAGCGGGGAGGGGGGGGGGAGCGGTGAGGAGCAGGAGCTGGAGCTGGGGGTGGGGAGGGGCGGGGGTGTGCACAGGGGGCGGGGCTAGAGGAATGCCAATCACCGGCACCACAATAGCACGTGCGGCAGTCATGGTCGGGGATGCAGGCAGGGCTATCTGGTCCCCGGCACCAGATGAGCCGGCGGAGACCGGCAGCGAGAGCCGTGGAATAAAAAAAAAAGAACAAAAAAAAAACGCAGCTGGCTGAACTCCATCCTCTTTAAATAATGCATGCAGCGATAAACCGAATATCAGAGGCCGGGGCTCTTAGTTATGCTGTGTACAGTTACTAATATCAGGCTGTGAGAGATTTCCGGAAAAAAACCTGCTTCAGCAGCTGCATGAAAACTGAGAAAAATGTCCCACTATCATTTTATCAAATGCTGTAAGTAACAACCTCGCTGTTTCTTCTTCCTTCCTGTCGCAAAAACAATATATTTATCTCTTTTGGACTTTTGCCAAATGACTTGCCTTTTATTATAAAGTTGGCGTCTGTGGTTTTTTTTTTAATGGGTGCAAAGCCACTTCTGCTGTGCTAAACCAGAGTTTTCTACCTGTCGGTGAATATTTGGCTTTGCATATCGGGGGAGATTGCATGCCTTATGCAGCATTGCATCTATATGCTTTTGCATGTTGCAAGTGAGGACTCTGCAGATTTCTATGTGTACCATCAGTTGGTAGATGTGTCAAGTGTGTAGACTTGTGCTTAGAGTGCAGGTTCAACGACAGTGAGATCGCATGCCTTCGGGCAGGGACTTGTACAGTCTCGTGAGTGCCTTTAAATAGTTGTAGCAGCTCGGAGAGCAGGAGGAAGTGTGTGTGTGTGTGTGTGTGTGTGAGAGTGTGTGTGAAAGAGAGAGCATATAGACAAGAGAAAATGCAGCTTGCTATATTGAATCCCGCTGTAGAGAAGAATGGGCACCACTGAAGTCGGTCTGAGCCATTTAAGTCATTAACAGCCAATACGCTTCCCATTCATTTGGACACAATGAGGCTTGCAGATGAAAATGCTTTATTACAGAGCACATTGTGGCAGGCTTATTGAGAGAATCCTGAAGGTGATTGTTCAAGGACGGAGGCTGGCCGGGAGAGGGATGTGAACAGGAGTTTGCAGGATGTTCTGCGCTGTCTTTGGGGGTGAGAACCATCCTGGGTCTGATATGTAGTCTGGGAAACTCGTCTGGTGTGCATGGATACACACCACCAGAAGTAATACATCTGATCTACAGCTTTGTGTGTGAATGTGTGTTTACGTGTGGGAGTGTGTGTATGCAGGTGAGGGTACGGTATGCATGCAAGTTTCTATGTTTCAAGTCTGGTTCAAGGTTGTGTGTGTGTGCGCGCATGAGTGTTGCTGGTTAGGGTACTTTGTGCATGTATGTTTCAAGTCAGCATACAGTACTGTATATATGTGTATGTTTCAGGTTAGGGCACAGTCCAGTGTTTGTGTAATGTAGGTGAGAGTATAGTGTGCATGCATGTTTTAAATGAGGTTCCAGGACAGTGTGTACGTGGCTGTGTGTTACAGGAAAGGGGACAGTGCAGTGTAGTGTGAGTGTAGTGTGTGTGTGTGTGCATTGCAGGTAAAGAGACAGTGCAGTGTATGCATGTGCATTTGTATGCATATGTTACTTTTGTGTGTGTATGTCTCCATGTAAGTATGTGTATCCGTGTGTGAGTGTGACTATGCACATTGAAACAGGAGCTAGTATCATGGACCAGGACCGCAAGCTCAGAGCCTGGAACCCATGACTCTGCTCTTCAGTGCTGCTGGTAAAAAAGAGGGATAGAGACAGGAGGATGTTCATTCTGCTCTTGTTCTACCCTGTCGCTCAGAGATAGTATATTGAATGTCTGACATAGTGCATGTGTGCTCCTGTTTGTGCAGGTGAACGTGCTTTGTTCCCTGTCCTGAAATCTCACTGGCCCACAGTCCACAGTGGGAGTACCCATTGAATGTGTCTGATTACATGGTCATTAAGCCAGGCAAAGTAAAACTGTGTACGGTGTACTCCCTCAACTACCATATCCATTCTGTGCATAACCTGCAGCATCAGCTGTGCCATGTCTTCCTCTTTCCAGCCTTCCGCTTACAAACAGCTGGGCTCAAACCTCGCAGTGTAGAAAATGCAGGCAGAGTGTGATTCGGATACATTGATCTGTATCACATGTGGACATGACTGATCACTGGGCTCAGTGACTGGCTCCAGCCATGCAGATCAGATAGGTATCAGTCATTCTGAGCCGTTCTGTGATGCACTGATCCATAAGGAAACAAGGTCTTCGTCATCTACCTCCGGTTGTGACTAGCGAGCTCCTTACGCAGGAGGCAAATTTATCCGTTAATTATCCAAAATCAGTTCATGATTGTTTTGCATGATTAACAAAGCATGCTAATTTAAATAATTTCCACCCATTAGCAGCTATTCATTCTTAATCATTTTACCTAATGTGGAAACTCCTTTGTGTGTTTTACATGAAACAAATACAATTATAACAAAAGTACTGGGTTTTAAGCTTAAAGTTAGCTATTAGAAATGACTAAAACATTCAATTAAATTTAAAGTACATAATTGTTTATAAATAGTGTTGTTATTTTGCACTGAGTCACACATGGTCATGCTAGTAGTCAATCCCGCAGGCATTGTGTATTACTTTTATGATGTCTGACATGGTGCTAAGCAACAATGTTATTTATAAACGTTTATGCACTTTAATGTAAGTATTGCTGGGGAGTGGTCATTTCTGAAAAGGTCACTTAAACAATAACGTTTTTGTGCGTCATAATGTGAATGGAATTTTTCCTTCCATACGTTGAAGATGCTATTTTTTTTTTTTTTTGGGGGTAATCACGTCGAGGTGCCTTGATTCTGTGCGTTCTAATTTCAGTAATCCTCGCCGAAAGACTTATCAGAAGAATAGCGCTGACTCAGCGAGGGGGGGGGGTATCTCACCACCCCCACAGTGGAAGTAGGACAAGAGCAAGAAGAGGGGGAAGGAGTGGCAGCCAATGGGAGAACGTGACAGAGGACAGCGGCAAGGTTGAGCCTCATGACCCCATGTGGTCCTGGGTGGCATCATTTCTAACACCACATTCAAGTCATTTACTCTCCGCGGCCGATTGTTTCACACTCCAGTGGCGAGGCTTAACAACCTCGAAAAAAGCATTTGAGGATGGTTATTGGGGGGTGCTCTCTCTGACTCTGAGAGTTCGGGTTTTGGAACCAGACATAATCCTGCCCTAGAGCTTAGGATATAGCTTGGAATCCCTATCGCAGAAGGCCTGGAATAATGAGGAAGCAGGAGACACTGTCAAAGGTACCTCAGCCGGGACTTGCCTTGTGAAATCACTGTACCAGTGAGTGGATTGTCTCCATAGCAGTCTTAAATTAGGTTTCATGAACCTAATTTAGGGTGGAGTCACATTCAGCTGTCAATCATGACTGATCTGAACCAATCAAAAATGTTCTCCATAGCCAGTACAGCCATTCATCCAAATCATTGCTTCACTGATAGTAACATGGTAGCTTCTCCCATTTTTCAATGAAACCTCACTCAACAGTATGGTATTGATCTGGACGATGCCAGGGGCTAGTAGTGCTGCTGTTGACCAGGAGGGGAGGGAGACAATTGATAGGGAGATCTGCTCCATGCTGCCCCCTGCTGGTTAGGCAGGCACCCACAGCGTGCATGCTTACCCATGTTCTTGGGGATCGATAGCAGAAGTTTCATCCATGAGCACAGCTTGCAAATAGGACAGAGTTAGTTGAATGCAGCAAATAAAGTATGTCTGCTATCCATGCAACTGTATAAGAAATATCATTAAATGCACATTAAGCTTTCTGGTAGTAGTTCACACATGAACTGCCAGATTAAATAAAGTCCACACTCTACTATTCAACTCCAATGTAATTTTTTTGTCATGTGCATGTACACCATGTTAATGTGTGCAAATTAAATTCCTTATTTGTGGTGCCAGAAGGTGGACTATATCTCCTTTCAGCACTGAATAGTGCCAGGGGCAAAACCTGAGACCAGAGTCACTTCAGGGAAATGAGTTGAGATTGGATTGCACTATTTTTTCGTTCAAAGTCTTGCCAGCGTCACGAGTCAAGAGCAGATAACATAGTCGGTCTGTTAGAAGTCTTTTCAGGAGAAGGACGGGGGCAGAGAGGGTGACAGAATCTGAATGTTTGGCATTCACCCAAAGGGACAAGTTGAGAGCAGATAACGTTATAGATTGTGTTCAGAGTCCTGGTGAGGGCTCAGATGAAGAGAAGATGAAATTATAGCGTTGATGCGCAGTCTTTCAGGAGTACAGGCTCAGCGTAGTCAACACGATTTGTCTGCGGGGGTTCCATCGGCTTGATTCGTGACAGATGGAGGGATACAGCTGTGAAATTAGCAAGAATCAAAAGATTGAGATTCACCCAGCCTTACGTCTCTAGCATGAATAATTGTCAAGGCACTGGTTACAAATAAATCAAGAATTCAATCAATACATCACAATCCTTGCAGTTTTGATATAAAACCCCTCAACGATCAAGACTTTGAGAAACGCTTTGATAAAATTAATTTGCAGAATTTATCACCCATTAACTGTATCTATTTCTCTGTAACACTGATGAAATACAGCATGACTCTCACCTCGGCCCACTCTTTTAGGAGACAGCTTGTTCCCCATGAATAATCTTGCTCACAGTCATAGTGACAGATGATCTGACTCACAGTTCATGTCATTTGGAGTCATGTTGATGGTTGCTCTTGTCTTCATCTCTTCATTGCTCTGTTCTTTTGTATTGCCTTTCTCCTCCACCAACCCCTCGCCTCAAATTAAACGACTTTTCTATCAGTCCTGCTGAGTTCTGACAGACTCTAAAGCAGGAAGCCATGCTCTCATTACTCCTTATGTTCATGTCATGACCTTCCATCGCTTCTTACGGACGCGACACCAATTACACGTTCCTGTGTCGTCAGCGAAACATATGATCAGTTTGCTGACCAGGAGCTACCGTTAAAGTGATGGTAGAGGGATTTTCATGGACTTATCCCCTTTTCTTCCTGGTTGATGCTGAGTAAATTGTTTCCTCACCAAAGTGGACTTTGTCATGGCCAGTAATGGTCTGGTTGGGACTTGAACACCCAGCTGTACAATCAACAGCAACGCCACGAACAAGGGCCTTAATTCTGTGAGCCACCCATAAGTCTTTGGGCTGACATTGCTGAGAATGACAATGGCTAGTGCTCTGATGTGGGGTTAACCTTTAAGGCAGTGATATTCACAGGTGCTCTGATTCAGAACCAATGCCAGCACTGATCCTAAAAGTCGCTCTGATTCTCAGGTTTGATGGTTCTAACAGTAATAGCAATTGATGCTCTGAATCTGGCTTACTTATCTGATTCTGGTCTAATTATTCGGTGTGGGATGGTGACTGTTGGATCAGATTTTGAACAGCCAGCAGTAGTATGATTTAAGTATCTGTTATTTCTGTGATAAGCAACTGTGGCAGATGCTCCAGTTGTTTTGGAAATCAGCTCTACTCAGCATGTCCTATCAAAGTCCTGAGGCTCAAGGTCTCTGGCAGTTGCAGACCAAGAGAAACCCAGCAGACTGCTCTGTTACTGTCCCACTGTCCGGCTGCTCTATCCAGGCGAAGAGAAACACAAAAAAACCTTTTTCTTTGCTGCAGCCCATCACCCAGATCCTTAGCCATTAGTGCTTGTGAAACAGGTATGACTGGAGTTTCTGGAAATGATCCTTTGAAATTGTTAGTTTGTCGCATCAGTAATGGAGTTGTTAGACTTTCCTTATTAGACGTCTCATTGAAGTACTAGCTCACATTTCCTTGTTAGTGATAGGTCAGTAATGTGTTAACCAATCAAGATGGGTTGTAAGGTTGCAATGAGGTTAAAAAAAAAGATTCATTGTTCCATCTAATATCTCTGCATATTTAATAGAATCACACAATAGAGAATTTGTTTGCAACTTGCTCAAGGCCAGTGTTGTATCAGCTTTATTGTGAATATGAAAATAAAGCCTATTTAATAACACCTTGTTCATTTTATAGTGAAGGGCGTGCAGTTCCATTAGACTGAATCCTCAAAAGTGAGATGTTCAAAATAGCCCCCCGGCCCCCACAGCTGTGTAAAACAAAGCTTCACGTGTCCCACTTCAAAGAGGCGTGTTCAAAGATGAGCGTAATACAGCCTTCAGTTATGGAAATGCAGGAAGTGATCTGCTTCTAAAAAAAAATCACTTTGGGGAACAAATAAACAATGCAGTCGTCATTTCCATAACAACGCAGGGAAATGGAGACATTTCATTTCTGCTGACAGCAACATTCGAGCTAGAACTATGTCACTGGGTAAACCCTCTGAAGTGTATGTAACGTTTTACAAATGTAGACATTTAATATTTACATTCTCTCATTCGTTGTTTTCCTTCCTGAATTAAATAGGACTAAATTCACAGCGTATCAGCATGTGAATGAGTAAGGACAATGTAAGACACTTTTAAAATGTGATCTGTGAGGTTCACCTTAATGGGGGAACACAGTAGCAGTTTCTACATTAATAAAGCATATTTATAAATACCACACGTCCTCCAAACTGGTTCTCCCCCTGTTCCTTCAGTTCACCCCAGGTCCATGATCTCCTCAAGTCCAAACCAATCAGAAGCCCCCAAAGTAAAGATGAGCCTTATTTCTTTAACCCATACCTACCTTGCCTGTCAAACCTTATTTTCAATAAATACTTTAAAGGCAATTTCATTTTTTTTTTTTTTTTTGGTGAATCTATTTTTCAGAGTCCAATATTGGACTGAATTTAGATGAAAGGGGCTGGACTAGTGTCAAGTGTCATCATCTTTTGCCTCAAGACCCAGTGGATATTTTTCGTTTTTATTAATCCAAGTTAGAGTTTAAATGTGGAGGTACTACATTTGGTTTGGATGAGAAAAAAAGCAGACCAAACCAGACCAAAATCAACTTGAAAATCAAACAAAGAAAATAGACTTGAAATTTCGAGGTCCCACCTTTGTACTGTAGGATGAATGCTACTTGATGAATAGCAATGCTAACAGCTGCAGTGTATACAATTTCTCTTCAATTCTGTGGTCACTTCCTCCATTGTCAGCCAAAGCCACAGAATCCTAAACTGTGTCCATGCTATGACTTATTTTATGAATGCTTTCCTTAGACCAAATGCAATAAAGGCTATTTTAGGCAGTAATAAGCATGATATAACACCTGTTATACAAATAAGTTCTGTAGTGTTGTTCTTTTAAACCAGCCATTGCTTTTGGTGTCTATACATAACAAGTAATAAAGCAAAGAGAAGATTTTAATTCTGTGTAAAACTGTGGATATCACAGTAAATGTCTTTAAAGCATAAATGTAATATCCTATTCCTGAAATAATTGAACATTTGAACAACCGCTTGAATGTAGAAATCTGCTAATCGTGGAAATTGCTGTTCTAAAACCTCCATAAGTCAATAAATTTACTGAAACTGAATTTTAAGTAGAGAATTTTCCAATACTAAGTACTTATTAGCAACTAATACATCATTAATTAAATGTTTATTAGCACCTACATAGTCAGTTAAGTACTTATTACACTTACTAATATTTTTACTTTATAGCCATTAAATTAAAAATGTACCCATATTAGGAATATCATCCTCCTTACCGTTTTTGTTCAGCTATTCTTTATGTTTGTACAGATTATAATCTGTACTAAACAAGCAGCCAGACTAGTCCCTAGTCATTGAAAAAGTAGTTGCTAGTCATGTTTCTCTTCTGTATCGAGCCCTTAAATCTGTCTCGAGAAACAGCAGAACTCAGCAGTAAAAATAACTTTTAGATTATCAATTTACAACATTCTTGTACTGTTGCAGGGATTTATGTAACTCTACAGTTCTACATGCTGATAGCTACCGCTACCTTGGTGCAATTTTCATGTATTTCTTTATTTTGGCTGTGTTCACAGGCTGCTTCCAGCTATGTAAGGTCTTCCGGCCCCAGGACATGGAGATTGAGCAGTGCCTGCTGGACTCGCTGCCCCTGGGCCAGCGGCAGCGGCTGGTGAGGCGGATGCGTAGCGATCAGATCCGGGCGTATTACGAGCGCGAGAGCGCCCCGCCCCACAGGCCCCGCCCCAAGCACAGGAAAAGGAAGAGGATCAGCTTCAGTGTGACCGACGTGCTCCAGGATGCCGTCATGCGCCATGACGACAAGGAAGGTGAGGGAGATTCGGTATTGTATGCGTGTGCGTGTACGTGTGGGGGGCTCAATGCAGTTGAGCATGTTTTACACTGCACTCTTTAAACTTATTGCCTGTTCTGGGCACTGAAGACTTGAAAAATTGTGTGAAGATGGCACTTAAATTTTCTTTGATGACAGCTAAAATGGAAACCATAGTAAAGGGAATCTTATTAATTTTCATCCCAAAGAAAATTCCCACCTCTCACCCCCAAGGCTGCAATATTTTGTCAGATACAGTATACTGCAGATACACATTAATATTTCTGAGTATGTCCATGCATGTTGAAAGGCTCATTTGAAAGCAGGGCCTCAGCTTTGCCTATGACATCATCCTTGTTAATCGGTTTCCTGAGACAGTGATGACATCATAGTCAAGGCTGTTTCAAATTCTGATGTCATTTTGACCTGATGATGGCAAGAAATTGATTTTGAGATGAAAAGAGCCATCTCCCTACCCCCATTGTCCAAGATGGGAAGTTCCTTTTCCCCATTCCAAAAGCCAGCAATCACCAAAGCTGAACCCCTTCTCCACACTGCTCTGCTCCCTGTGCATTGCATCTGGCCGGCTCACCGGGGCTATAGACCCACTGTTTCCATTAACTGTGAAGCAGCGGGTCATTTGTCATACTGTTTACAGCAGAGTCAGAGAGCTAATACCATGAGAGCACAGAGGCACTCCGGAGACTGGCAAATGCAATCTGCTAATGAGCAGGTGCTCGCGAGAGGGAGGAAGAGCGGGCAGGAATCCGCAACGATCCCAGAGTGCATATATCACAGGGAAAACCGTCAAAAAACTGATAGACGTAGCATACATTTTTGACCGTTATGTCTACATTGAGTTGCATTATGATTTAATGGAGCCTTTGTACATTGGTTTGAGTAATACGCTCATTAGCAATGGAAGAAATAGATAAAGTAGCATAATGTGGTTCAATGAAAAGGGAGCAGTGAAAAGGAAGAAGAAGGCTCAAGTTCTGCTTTGCTCGTGGGAAGAAAAAGCTGCACATAAACTGAACAGTTCCAGTATACAGTATACCCACCTGTAAATGGATGATATGTGAAACACAAGCTCCCTTTGGCGAGGACATATGCTGAACAAATAAGCATTAGGATCTGTAGACATGATCATACCTACGTTATTATATTACCGCTGATTAGATGAGTGAATTTACTTTCACAATACAGAATGCAAACGCATTATAAATATTGCACTCCTCATCTCGGATGTATTGGCTTCAGTTTCCATTTACGCGAGTACCTAAACCAAGCATCCCCTCTTAAAAGTCTAAACACGTCTGGTTTGCTGCCCACTCCTCACTGATAGCGGGTGGGTTTAGGCAGCACTGGGACCCTCCCAGCGAATAAAAAAAAAAAACAAATTTGGCATGCATATTTTGGGTTGTCCTCCGCAGCAACTTTTCGTTGAGCGGCAGAGGGGGTTGTAAACACACGCCCCGTAGCAGCACTTCCCTATGGAGTCCTAGGCAATCCAAACAGGAGGGATGGGTATGTGAGATGGGGGTGGGTTTGGGGGAGGGGTGCTGGATGAGGGTGGTAACAGACTTCTGTAATAAACATATGGTACCATGCATTGATATGCAGGCGATACATTTGCCTTGGGCCTTGAAATATTCCCTGTGGATTGTGTGAGGATTTCAGGAATTTTAACAGGCAACAGAATCCATAATCCCTTTAAGGAGACAGGAAAACTCTTAATGTCCTTATGCTGGGGGGGATGGGAGTTTCAGCACCATGGAGGGGATCTACACACAAAAGTACCGCTCGTTATGGTCTCCTCTGTGTGTGCCGTTCTGTAACATCCTGGATCAGAGTGCCCTGGTGGAAGCACCATTAGGTCTTTCAGAATGGTACATGTGTCAGTTTCCTTTGATTGTGGTTGTGGCCTACAGTGGCCATCCATAATTGTGATTTCTTTTTGTTCCAAATGCCTTAGGCAAAAGATATCTGTCATGATTCAATATGACTTGTTTTCTACAAGCTTGTTTTGTGAGTTGCGAGTTGTGAGTTGGTCTCAGTCCCAGTGGAATAACGAATTAGAATTTCTACATTTTAAATGTGGCCACATCAAAAGGTCTTACGGTGCCACCATATCAAACTTGTCTGATTCCAACACTCTTCAGATGTAATAATTAGTCCCAGCTTTTAATTTCGCAGTTTTTTTAAATTATCTTTGCGTTCCACCCTTCCAACAAAAGACTGTATTCGTTCCAAAACCCCATGCGTGTTCAAGTTCTGTTCAAGACTCTGAAAAGGCAAATGTGTGAAATGTGTAGATAGCAATCACCCTCCATTCAGCATGTTTTAAAAGGAAATGTTTTAATTAACGCCTGTCACTGTAGTATCTGAAGTGGTGATAGACTGTGAGATGAAAGAATCCCTGTGCTGTCAGATCCTCTGAGATAAACCCAGCTGTTCACAGAAGAGCAGCACGTTCTCAAAGTCGCAGGCAGAAAACGACGGACAAATTTGACTACGTATAGGGGAAAAAAAGTAGCTTAGTTGCTAGCAGTGAAGAAGGATGAGACCTATGTGCTTGTATTTTTAAAATGGTGGATTGCAGGGCATTCTGGTGTGTAATTGAGTTAAAGCATCCATTTGTGGTGCAGTTGTGGGTCCCGCAACTGGGTGCTTGAGTCTTAGCCACACCAACACCAGCTATGGCCAGAGGCCCACGTTAGTGAGCCAAGCCAGGAAGAATGGAGGTTAAGCCAGTTAAAGCTTTCATTCCCAACACTCTCCAGCAGCTTCTTCTGGCTGTCTGGGCACCATGCAGGATTCATGAACTGAATATATGATGACATCATGATCCTCTGACACTATGGGAGATATGTGATTGGTGCGGCATCTGCAGCTTGGAAAGAGGCAAAGCCTAGTCATTCCTCAATGGCTTTCTCCACCTAAGGCTTTGTCCATCAGTTGTTTAGTGGTGCTAATGATCAGTAGCTCTGGTTGAGTGTGGAAAAAGGGGACCCAAAAAAAAAACAATGTTTTTTACAAAAAAAATCAATTCCATTTCTTTGCCCCATCTAGAGACCATGAATGAGGTACAGTCACCCTTGCACCATGGTCAGTACAGGAAAATAAACCAATTCCAGCAGCACTGTAATATAATGCCACTGTAGATCACCACAGCCAGGGGCCTTGTGAGGGAAGATGGGATTTGATTTCTGAGAAGGCTAACAAAAGGTGTACATGTCTGAGTCAGGATATTTCATGGAGTCTAGATTGCTTTTGGGGAAAGGCTGGCATTTGGGGAAAAATGTGTTCTGAAACTCTTATGTAATCATGTCTCTCTGTTTAGTGTGAAAAGGACCACAATATCTCTGACTTTTTCCTTTATGTGATTTTGAGATGCTAGCAGTACCAGTTCATATCAAGTAAAAGTGTTAGGGCACCGTGCTTTCTAGTACTGCTTTATCATTTAAAATTTCAGAAGCAGTCAGATGATAGTGGTTGCAGTGTTAAGAAATAATAATATGTTTCTATGACAAAGTCAGAGGGATAAGCACAAAGATATACTTCCAAAGCAAACGATTCAGGCCAATTCGATACTTAAGACTTTGTCAGGAAATGTACCTTTGCGCTAAGACGTTTTAACATAGGAACACAATCTCCACTGTATAAAACCAGCACTGAAGGCTTTAGGTAATTAATCTCGTTGATCATGCCATTAATCAGCCTGACGATCTAGAGGCCCTCTGGGTCTCAACCTCTCGATGAAGTCTCATTCCTCCTACACCGCTGTAGCTATACTGACAGCCAGTAACATCTGATAACCAGCGATTAGACAAAATGCCATGAATAAAACAGCTTCATTAAAATATACAATGTTGTGGTAAAATTCAGGTAAATTCTGGACAATGGAATTCTGAAAATGAAGACTTGTTTCTTCTTGGAACATCAATAAAAATTGAATATTTTAGAGGAAAGAAAAAACTGTTTTATTTCACATACTTAATATCAGCAATTCATTATTTGTGTTTGCAAGTATAAGGTCTATGAACAGTGCAATAAATTATTTTCATTGTTTCTTAACACATTTAATACAGTAGGCAGTCTTGCTAGTGAGGGAGAAATTTTGGCCACATGACTGAAGACAAAAGGAGTTTTGTGTGGATTTTCTCTCGTTTTCTCCCTACCCCTGAAGGGTGCTGCCCCCTTCCTCAAATATCATTTTGTCTGAGTCTCAGTGGATACCAGTACATGAGAGAGAATACAATGTGCGATTTCGATTTCAAAGCCGTAAGAGGTGAGACTATCACTGATGAGTCCGGCTTGGCGTGTTATTGATTGCATCCTGGCGCCGAACGCTGAGGGGAAGCAGACGGGGTGTAGCGCTGACCTGCTGTTACGTTTCGATGGAGCAGCTCGCTCAAGTGTTCTCAGCTCTGCCAGTTTCAAACGGCCTGCGCCCTCAGAAAGGCCCCGTTCGATAACCAGAGGAATCCTACGGTTAAAAGTCCGTAAACTGCCTTGGGGTTTTCTACAATGAGATTCTGTGTTGATTCATTTGCAAAGAACATCGGCCACACCTGAAACTACGACAAAGTGCAAAGAAAACACTCTTGAAGGCATCTAAACAGCTTAGATAGTTTGGAGGATCCTTCTTAAAAGAGCCTTGTTGTGAAAATAACTAGGCGCATACTTTTTGAACCGTTTACAGCTCTAGGCCTCAAGCCTTTTTTGAGCTACACATAAAGCCCCAACAATAGCATGTATGAGTAGAAAGGGTATGATACATTTAACATGTTGTTCCACTGAAATGCTAGCTTGACTGAACTTTCCCTGAAGGGGTATTACACAAAAGCATAAGGAGCGAAAACACAATTAAATTATAACTACTGTTAGGTTAGTGAAGTTTACTACGATAACACCTTGCAGTCAGGGGAGCGACTTTCTTTAGAATAGCTCTCTGCTGCACGGACGTTGAAGTGGACTTGCACGTCAGTAAATAACCAATAGAAATTCAGAAGGGAACACAGATGTGGGAGAAGGGTATAACAAGTGTTGGAATAAGTTTCCTCCCACACATCTCTGTCAGTTCCTCCTCCCAGGCTAAATCAAAACCACAGGGAACGAGACTCCCTACATCAAATTAATTCCACTCTTTTCCATTAAAGTATCTTAAAATAACCAATGCTGTTGAAAACTCTATTTTACCTTACTGGCAATTTCCATCTGCACAGTAATTTCTGTCTGTCTCTAATTGTGTAGCATATTTTTTACTGCCCCTCTTTTAACCCTCATTTGGGGAAAATAAATCGGAGATATAAAGATAACACTGCACTGCTTTGCTGCTTGTCCGTTACTATAGAAACCACAAAGCTATGCTAATGCGCCTTTTATTAGCCCCTAACCGAACAGCTGCAGCCACTTTGTAAGTACGAAGGGTCAGGAAAAGGAGGAGTGTGTGTGGGGGGCTTTGATTTCAGAGCATGGAAATGAACAAGCTTGCCAAACATAGCTTCAAAGCTGTGATCCAACTATGCTGATTTATCGAGATGGGTACGGTTCGGCCCTAGGGGCACTGTGCTGAGATATTGTCATAGACACTGACTGATAGAGTGCATATGAGGAGTGAGAGAAGAGAGGAAGCAGATCTGCACTGGAATCCTCCACAATGTATGTGGGTAGTCGATACTTAAGTTTAGACTCATTTTTCAACACAGTACAGGAACCGATTGACAGGGATGGGGAGGGGCTCAAGAGAAAACGCCACGTTCTTATTGGATAGTAGAGGGACAGTACTTTTTCAGGGAGGTGTCTCTTTTTTATGGGCACGATGCTGTCTTTTAATTGATGATTCAATAAATAGTGGCATTTCAAAATCAAGGAGGGCACTTTCTGTGAGTAAGAGGCGAGTGGGCAGGGACCCAAACCCGGCTTTGGAACATACCTGCTGATCAACCAGTGGAGTCGCTAACATGAGCAGAGGTGGGGAATACCCTGCTGCCTACAAGCCTCCCTCCCCGGACGATGATGTATCCCATTTCCCCAGACCGCAGGCTGAGCGTAGCTACCGATCAACCAGAGGAGTCTCTAACGTGCTCTGAAGTGGGGAATGCATGGCTGTCTGAAAGCTTCCTTCCCTGGGAGATGATGTAGCCAATCGCACACCCCTACACCCCCCCCCCCCCGTGGGACTCCCAGCCTCGGTCCGCCCTGATGAAATCCCGACTGGCAGAAGTTCTTCTCACTGTGGCAGGAGTGAACAATTTCTCACAGGATGGGAGTAAAAATGTGGTAGCGTTGCCCACGGAAAGTATATTTCAGTTGCCGGAGTGTACGTTTTTTTTTTGGAAGACTGCAGTAACAAGATGCGTAGCTTATCTTTCTCGGCCTCCTCTGCTGGGCTTCTAACCCAGCATTAATCCAGCCCACATTGGGATTGGATGTAATGAATCATAATGGATGAAGTCAGCAATTTAAACCAAAGAAATCCCTCTGCAAAATGCTCTCTGGCAATTGAATCAGTGTCTAAGCTGCTGCATCTCTGACATGGTGTTTCTGAAGCAGTAAGTGCTCTTCCCACAGCAAAGCGCTAACAGTCTTCAGAACTCTCACAACCTTACATCTTAATCCAGAGGCTGTAGGTTGGCGATTGCATTGCGCTGTACTGTGCGTGTTTGTTCTGTGAGACATTTCAGGACTTTACAGGGGAAACTTTATCTGCAAATCGAGATATCTCTGACTAATAACGTGTGAGCGGGCAGTTTTACATATCAGCAAAGTTTGAAAAAAGGGATCCTTACCTGGAAAACTTCACTTGGATGAAAACTGAGAGCGGAATCATCCGGAGCTCAGAACGTGGGGCACTTTTAATGAACAGGGCTTATGTTCTAACCTCTAAGTGCTCCAAGGATCTCTTAGGATCCCTTTATTGTAGTTTGATCATCCCTGCAGTTAAGAAACCTCTTTTTATTAGCTGGGCTGAAGCATGTTTGGTACTTTTATTGAATAGTATCAGGACTTTATTCTACTTTGTGACCCCAATCTGCTCTCTCCTGGTATGTGATGTTGAACCTACTCAACCCTCCGATGATGGGGGCGGGGGTGATTCCTAAGAACTCAAGAGAAGTGTTTCCAATTCGTTCGTGTTCAATATTGGTTCCATCTGTTCACTGGAGGAAGAATGTGGTCCTTTCTGGAAGCATCCGTGGTTTACCCCTGTCAGAGGCCCTCCGAACCCGGGGCAGTAGAGATATTATGCACAGGTCATACCCACACAACAGAGACAGGCCCTGCCCACATCCTCACCACCGCCCTGCTACGATGTTCCATCGCGTTACCACGGAAACCACACACGTTCCTGACAGCTAGTTTATTTTTTTCCCCATTTTTGTTTTGGAAGAACGAGCATTCTTTACAAATCTGGGCTCCCTGTCTCCCCATAGTGAAAACTACTACCAACAAAATCAAGGAGGGGGAGACTTCTGCATTGCGGCTTTAGAACCTGGTAGAGTGGAGCGTCACAGTTGTCATGCGTTTGCCAAGGGCATGAAAGGCTTAGCTTAGCGCTCGACAGTAAAAGCCTCGTGTTGAAGCACGTTACTTCACGATGTCAGTTACAACAGGCAAAGGTGGCTCCTGACCCAGTTTAGTCACATTATGTAGTTTCCCATCAACACATTCTGCTCTGTTCTCGGCTAGCTGCACTGTCAGGGGTATAAATTCATCTCAGATCCCTTCTACAGTTTGAGTTCTTATGAATATTTGTTTTTGTTTTATTTATTAAAAAAAATGCAAGTATGAAAATATACAATGGTGGTGCCCTGTGTTTTCCATTTTACCTCCTATGAGATACAGTATGTCTATCCTTTAAGCTGTAAATAATGTCTTTCCAATTTCCTTATACTGGCAAGCGCAGTCCTGATGAAAGACTAAAATATGTTGCTATGAGTCAAGTCAACATGTTATTTGTGTTATGCACTGTATGTATTTAGAATAAGCCCCTTTTAATTGCTTAAATTGTCTGGATTGTGCTCTTTAACTGTGAACAGAAGTCTTAATTGGGGGGTCATTGAATTTTTGGAGAAGGCCAGCTCTGGTGCAGCTCATTAGACAACCTTGCTCCATTAACTCCGGCAATGGCGCACAATCTATGCGTGCTGTCAGACACCGAAGGACGGCTAAGGATTTTTTCTTTTCCCCGAGACGGAAGAGTGCAGAGATTCAGCTAATTAAAGAAAGGTCTTTCTGCAATCCAGACAAACAAATGGACCAATCTATTCTCGTAAGACCCGCGTAATTTGCATAGTAATGAAGAAACATCTGTTTCTCATGCAGATGTTGGTTGAGTTATTATACAGGATGTCAAATGCAGCCTTCAAAAGATTGGGGTCGTAATTATGTATGAGAAAATTACTGCAAGTCAAATGAATGTTACGAGATTGCAATATCTTGGTTAAAACAGTCAGTGAAGAATCTCTGACCCATTGTTTGAAATGCTGAAGGTCTGGTTTGTTGTGGTGTTTTCGCTGTTACCATTTCAATGATAATACATGCTGCATGGGGGTTACGGGTTCAAATCCTTGATGCATGATGCCGACTGGCTGCCATGCCACTTATCACTGTACCACACGGGGATAAATGTTAGGGCATACATGTCACTTTCAAACTGTTCTGTTCTTTGAGGTGTCTTAAATAGAGATACTTGCTGAACCCAGAGAAAAACAGCTAGCCTCAGTGATGAATCGGATAACGAGACAGCTGCTTTGTGAATACAAATGAGAGTGACGGTAGAGAAACAACTCAGAGGCCTTCCATATGGACTAAAATAACCCCTTTCAGTGAAGTTGATCATTATTAATACAGTGTTTTACACCATCACTAGGTCCTACACCAGTGCACATAAGACATGTCCCAACATATTACTTTTCTAAGTACCATTGGTATGTTTTAACTTATTATTGGCAGGTATTACTCAATTTTCATAAAAAAAGCTTGGTTGAATACTCAGTTCTGATTAAGACGATGTTGGGTATTTTACTAATTCTGAACTGAAAAAAATGAAATATTGAATGAAGTTTTAGTCAAGATGCAAAATCAACACATTTTTGTCTATGTACAACTGAAAATAATTGCAAAAAAGTAATATGTTAAAAAGCAAAACAGAATTTTAAAAAATTAGTTTAATTGTATTGGAGTGTTACATTTTTAATACAACAATTAAGCCATTAGTAAATAATTAAGTAATTATCTGGCAAGTAGCCATTATATCAGTGGAATAATCCAGCATTTAACTAAATGAAAATATTTCAAATGAAGCTCCTCCATGCTGGTTAAAACTCCTCAGCTTAGCCTCTCGACCCCATCACACACCTTGTTTATTTTCATGCACCTGCAGTGTCACAATTTATTCCTTCCATTTTTTTCCCACTTTTTTCCCCAATTATTTCTCTCAACTATAAAGACCGTGTCAGTTAAGATAATGAACATGCTCTTAATCTAGCCCCTTGTGGATCTTCACAGGAAATTACAGCTTTGGAACGGCCTCAAAAATTATCGAGTAATTATGGTCACAATTAGCCTCTGCTCTTTGTGCACAGCGCCGACTGAGGCGTCTTACTGGATCAGGGAACAGCTGTGGACAGTTGAACAATACGTTAATATATGACTTTCCAGAATCCAGCCACCGCGGCAATACTTTCCGAGTAATTTGCAGTATCTGCTTCGTATTTTGCGGTCCCATCTTAAAGCCGTCATTTAGACATCATTTGGACCATTTTTTCCCCCAATTAAACTGGAAGAAGTTCTCTTCAAAAGCCGTCTCGTTGTGGTGACATAGTTGATGCGATCTTCCTTTCCATAGCTGCCAATGTCATAGACATTGGTGTCCCGCTATGGTTCAAAGAGATTATATGGTTGTACTCAGAAAACAGCACTCTGAGGACGTTCCCAATGAAAAACAGTCTATTTGCAATGCAAGGAGGTGAACTGAAGATAACTACATTAACACTCACTCCTGTTTATAAAATCAGCACTCTGTAGTTATATTATATATGGACATCACACACATTTACTTATGGATGCCAATCCTAAAAGCTATCCGCATCTCCTTGGCATTTAAGTCAGGATTTGGGTGCAGAGCCGGAAGTTTTTTTGTAGCTTTTGTAGACAGAGGACTTATGACTTTGCACGCCGTCTCGACAATATTTTTGCGGCAAAGCACAAGAATATCAAACAAGCTATTATATTCACTCTGAATTTGATTCTTTGACTGTTTGACACTCTGTTTGAAGGCTAAATATGTGGGACAAATCCCTGGAGATGTTGTTGACGCCATAGCGTTTGAAGTCCTCTTTTGTGATTGGTGGAAGTTATTTACTGCAATGTTCATTACTCCCACAGGAGACTGTCTAGTCTTCAAAGGCATCCTGGAGGAGTGACAGGGGAACTGTGCCCTACCTGGTTCTCTACTTCATCTACCTACAGGAGCTACTCCATCTGAACTGTCCAAATATGATTAGGCAATCAGATATATCAAATTAGCATATTAGTTTTTGATTGGGCTTCACTTTACTGACATCATATTCTTCATATGTCACCTAAAAGAGTGATTATTTGCCCCGAAATTAGCACCTGGACACAACGTGACAGAGATGCAGGCTTTAGTTACGAGGTCCACCTCTCTTTAATTCCTTTGTTAGCAGGTATCCACTACTGGTTTACAAACCGGTCGGTGAGATTGACGAATAGCCCGTTTGAGCAGCTGACAGATAATAAATAATGAAACGCAACAAAGGGCTTCCTGAAGGCATTATCTTTCAGCTTCTCTTTTTTTATCTCTCCGCTGCATCCATCCCTCCCTTCTGCAGCTTAATAACTTTTCTGAGAGCATGCATGCCGATGGCCCCGGTAATGGCTCTTTCCCAAAAGAGGGGAGGGCGACGTCGGAGCTCTCAGGGATCACGTTTTTTTGGTGGATGGGCAATTTGCTCTCACTAAGTGGGAATTCAGCTGCTGGCTTAGCTGGTATTTTCAGAGGAGTGGACCATGACTAAAATAATATAGGCCTGGATCTGTGCAAGCTTTCTGGGTGTGTTAGATTTCAATACTTGAGATGGCTGGCTTGCAGCTCTTAGGAACCATGATTTGATGGTACTTGACTGAATATTTTCTTGTCCTTTGTTCCTTATTTGTATTCCTGTTTTATTCCACAAATTTGCAATGTCCAATTTGTATGTTAGTGGTAATCAGTGCAAATTTGAAAATATAATTTCAAGACGATGCCTATTCTCACATTGAGATTCGCCAGATAAGTTCACAGAAGTGTCGAGCTGGGGGAGGGCACTTCCTGTGCATCTTGTGCAGGATGACTGTAGGCCTCCCATTGACCAATGGAGGTTGCTGTTGTATAATGACTGTGAGTCTACCATGGACCAATGGGTCTTGCCATTGTATGATGACTTTGAGCCTACCATTGACCAAAGGGGGTTGCTGTTGTATGATTATTGTGAGCCCACCATTGACCAATGGGGGTTGCTGTTGTATGATGATTGTGAGCCCACCATTGACCAATGGGAGTTGCCGTTGTATGATGACTTTGAGCCCGCCATTGACCAATGGGGGTTGCTGTTATATGATGAGACACAGTCTGCAATCCCTCCATCCCAAACAACGCAACGGCTAATCATGCATCCTTCTTTGGAGCTGATATTTGTACTGGGACCGTCTAAGTTTGGTACCCGTCTATGGGGCCCATCCATACACTAGAATGGTAAATTGACAGAATGAAGCACATAGAGGCTTGTCTACTCAGTTTAACGCAGACTTTCTCCATTAAGGGAAAACGCTATTTTTTCAATCCGCAAAAAGGCGAACTCTTGGATAGGCCAGTGGGACACAGTCTTCTTCTGCTCTGGTTATTTTAAGTACATATGAGAGATCTGGGAAGGTTGTACCCCTAGGGGATTCTCATAAAACGAGCAACTTTTTTCATATAGATACGCTCCTTCTTAAGGCGGTTCTTGGTCAAGATTTTTACAGAAAGGGCAGTTCTTGTTCTGGCATTGTCTTAGTTACTAGAAATTATGGTGTTGAGGACTGAGGACGACATACACATATGACTGGACTGAACAATTCAACATGCTTCTCTACAGAATGAGAATAGGGTATTCAAAGCACTGAAATGACATCTAATGGTGCTCACCTTGGTAAGATAAAATTTAAGAGAAACAAAAAATTCTTCACGGTATAGTCAGTGAGATACATTTACTGAATGATAAATTTAAAAAATGCAAACTTAAGCAGTGATTTGCTTTTTAACCATTTAGCAAATATACACAAGTATTTCAGTTTGCAGTCAGCTTTAATGAAGTGGTTTCTCTGCACATTTGAAAAAAATTGTGTGGGTGGTGTGTGGCAGCGAATTTTTACCAATATGTGCGAGACAAAAGGGCATTTAGCACACATTCCCCGTCACTGTTTGACCACTAAGGGAAAACAGCATTCACAGAGTAGCAAATGCTAACAGAACTGGTAATCAATGAAAAAGAAGAAGAATGTTCTGGAGGAATGTGGCTGTGATTGGGATGCAGAAAAGCTGGCAGTGCTCCTCTTTGGGGGGTGGGGTGGGGTGGGGGAGCTCATAGATAAAGACTTTTTTTTAAAGAGTGAGGATTAGGAGTGACGCACGCTGCGCTCTTCGCCCAGAGGGCCTCCTCCTCACCCGGGTCTCCTTTCATCTTCCAGTGCTGCGTCTCCTGAGGGAGGGAGCTGACCTCAATACCCACGTCTCCTCTGGAGGATCCCTGCTGCATCTGGTAAGAGGCAGATACTGTATGCATTTTGCAATGGACTCCTTATCTCCCGCGCTGCGTTTTTTAATTTGGGAATGTAGGCCAATGTAGCAAAGAGTCAAGCCTAGGCCTCTCTCACGCCCCTGGGAATGTACCATCCAGTCTCTCCTTAACTCAGCAGGCCTGTTCATTTGGGGATTTTAATTTCTCTACTCACAGTGCCGCAGACTCCTGATTGGAGCACGCACTGGATGAACGTACCCTGTCTGAATATGGGCGGGGCTATGCCAGTGACTGACAGCGTGGACAGCATTCCCATCATTCCTGATAACGCAGCAAGGTGTCAGTGCAGGACACATCACACCCCCAAGGAGACTGCTTCTGGTTTAACCCGAGGTCATCCATCCATGAATAAAAATACTTTTATTAATAACATAACAATAATTGTAATAATTACAAATTATTTAAATAATATTTAAATATTGGAAATGATAAGTACATTATTATCTCTACATTAGTATCTATAATCCCCATGTTAAACACCCTGTCCACACGTGCACACACACACATTAAATTTTATGTTAATTTGTCTGCACGCTACAGCTTCATTGCTTCACAGTTGCCATGCACATAACACTTGATTTAGTAACTGTCACAGAGCTGTCATGCCTGCAGACAGCCAACTTCTGCTACTACAGTCACTAGTACTTTTGCAGCTATTAATAGAACTGTACAGTACTACATCTTCAGAATATAGAACAGTGGACTGTGTACTCCACAACACGGATGCACAATGTTTGTAATGTTCCCTTATTAACTTACAGCATTGAAATGTATTGCATTATTTTTAATGCCTCGACATTTTAATTGTAAAAAATTCTTTAAGGGCAAATGAGAAGAAATTAGGTCATGCTAGGAATGTGAGAAATTATGGGATGTGAAATGGGAGGGATTCGGTTGAATACAGGCTTGGTTTTAAGCAATGGAGCAGCTAAATAAAAATCATTCCCCTTTTTTTTTTCTTTGAAGCACTCTCTTTATTCATTAATTTGTTCTTAATTAAGTACATTTCCAGTGCCTGCTGTTATGTTACACATATGAATGAAAATGAACTTGAACGCCATAGATATTTTCACCATGTTGGTTGCATTTATACAAGCTAAGCAATATAATTGGTAATTTAATTGACATTATAATTAATTATGCATTTTCCAATGACAGTTAAAACGTTAAATTAGCAAGAAGTAATTAGGATGTACGTGCCATAGGTGTAGCCTAGTACAGGTGTAGGGGGGGCTTGGCTGTAAGTCACTGAAATATAGTATACTATGAGCATTTGTCTGCAGAGTCCTGGGATCTTTAAGCAGGAGGTCCAGGCGTAAGCTGCGTGTTATTGGACCTGATGAAGAGCGAACGACCATCAGTCTTTGTAACGTTTCTGCAACGTTAGCCGGCTAATGCTGCCGAGGCTCCCCAAAGCGATCAGTCAATGTAACGTTGCTGCAACGTTGTACTTCTGTCGTCCATGCCTCTATCTGTTACTGCTTGACATCTTTCTCCCTCCCCCGTTAACAGTGTGCTCGCCATGACAACACCTTTGTGGCAGAGCTGCTGATTGGCCGAGGGCTGAGCGTGGATGGGCGGGATGAGGACCTGTGGACACCCCTGCATGTTGCGAGCGCCTGCGACCACCCGGACATTGTTCTGCTGCTGCTACTGGTGAGTCACCACTCTTATCCTCCCCCTCAGCATCTCTCTCTCTCTCGCCATCTCTTCTCTGTGTCTTTCTCCCTCCTTCCATTTCTCCTCCAAACAGCTCCTCCATAATCATCTCTGTCTCTGCCTCCATCTCTCCTTTTATCCTCTCTCACTCTCCCTCACCTCTCTTCTCTTCCCTCATCCTCCCACCTCTCCACCCCTCCGTTTATCTATCCTGCCACACTCCCTCCATCTCACCTCTCATCCTCTCCCACTTTCCCCCTCTCTCACTGTACTTCTATGTCCTCTCTAATCTTCCTTCTATCTTCTGACTAGCCCATCTCTCCCTCTTTTCTTCCCCATCATCCCCCCTTCTACATTCCTGTCATTAACCCTCCCTCCCTCGCTCCTCTCACCATCCTCTCCACTTTTGAAAAGGGGCTTGAGCACACCAGCGAATCAAAGTAGTTTTGGCAGCCAGGTGACATACCCTCTCCTCAGTTCAACCATAAAATATTTGTTAATTAGCTTTTTCTCTCATATTAGCTGCCACCGTAGTTAAGCCCTGAGCCGCCATGTAAGTGTCACATGACCAGCGGTGTGCAGTGGCTGTGAAACCAGCGGCATCTGTCCATGCTTCATTGGATATTTCACTGTTCGGTTTTAATTGGTGAGGGGACTTCTGGGACACGTCCGCCGTGATCTGACACCATCTGACTTTCCTGACCATGTCGCCATGACGACGGACCCCCAGGGCTCCACCTGGACCACGTCCTTTAGGTGGTTTCCCTGTGTGCGTTTCATAGAGCGCCAGTCAAATCAAGCATCCAATGTCCTTACCTTATCTCCCCTGCATTTTCTCTCTTACCGGTTGGTTTTTATATGGACATAAAGCGACAAAATTAAGGAAATGTGTTGGCCGAATCCGGGGCAAAGTCAGTGGCATGCAGCTACAGAACCTCGATGTGTACTCCATTTTACTTAGGGCTACAATCAGACTTCAGCTCCTCTTGCTGGTTAGAGACCGTATTCTGGCTGAGGTTGCTGTGTGGAAAGAGAAAATTAGCACTGCGTGTATTGTCAGTTATTTCCCCCTCACTCACTCAATCTGTTTGAAGCACGGGTTTATTTTTAGCTGCTTCACTTCAAAGCAGGCTTTTTCCTGTGGAGCGTTAGTGCTCTCAGGGTCTTGGCTGGTGGGTTTTGGTACCTGTGCGTTTGATTGGGCCCAGTGTGGCACTGGCCCTTGTATGGGGAGGGTTGGCATGGCTGAGATCTCTCTCGTGGTGCTGTGTTTGAAGCCACTTCACAGACCATTGGTTGGTCTTTGTGTTTATTTTTGCGTGTGTGTGTGTTTGTGCTTGGTCAAAATGTCAATGTTTATTTTCCTCTGTTCATATTTGTCTGTGGCGTGTGTGTCTGTTTTTGGTCAGATTATCAATTTATGTTTGCCTGTGTTTATATTTATCTGTTCAATATGGTCAATATTTGTCAAATGGTTTGGTCATAATGTCAATATGTGTGTCAGTGTGTTGGCCAGTATGCATATTTGTCTTTGTTTGAATACAAGTGTGTGTGTGTGTGTGTGTGTGTGTGTGTGTGTGCGCACATGCAAATGTGAGATTTTGCATGCATGTTGTACATCAGCATTACTGGGTTTGGATTTGGATTTGTTAACACATGCAATCTGGATAGAGAAAGTCAGCTGTAATTTCATTGCACACACTCTATTCAAATATTGCATAATCAATCTCTACAGCGTTTATAGTGCACTTCATTACTGAGCCATGCTTTTGGCCACCAACTCTAACTGTATTTCTGTCCTGTGTCACCTGCTTCAATGAGGAAGCCAGCAGGCTCTCATACACATGCAATAGACCGGATGAGTTATGAATGCCTGAGAAAGGCAGGTTACTCAAAACCGTTTTTGAAAAGCTTAACACAGAGCGAAGGATATCAAAAGTCTACAGACAGAATAGATGGTAATGTTAAAAGAGAATTGAAAAAACTACAAGATTCAATATACAGCTGAAAGTCACCTTGACTTTGGTGACCAGGAATGGCAGTTTAGATATCTTTAGCCATGTGCACCTTCTCTTCCGCATTCAATCCCCATAAACAATACCTGGTAACCTGAATGTCGACTGTCACTTAGCAGAACAGTTGTTTAACCGCTGCCTGGGTGGAACAAGTTCATGAATAAAAGTGAAATTACATAAAAAAATACAACAAAAACACTGGGGAGTTTATTCATATTATCGTAAAAATCTTAAGTTATCCTTT
The DNA here is from genome assembly GCA_022829145.1 of Albula goreensis. Lineage (NCBI taxonomy): Eukaryota > Metazoa > Chordata > Actinopteri > Albuliformes > Albulidae > Albula > Albula goreensis. Next base: position 36,359,833 of record CM040745.1, read on the forward strand.
ATATGGAAACTATATTCAGAAATTTTTGGCCTTGCTAGCCTGCGGGGGTCTGCGAGCTGCATCTAGCGTCAGTAGCAAAATTGGATCCATCACCTGAGGCAGACGTCGAACTTGACTTCAACAGGATTTATGCGGCGCATTTAAATAACGGGGATCGGGGCAGCCCGACGCCCGGTTCTCTCCGAGACAGCTTCAGGGAAATCATATTCAAATTTCGCCGGAATATGCGAAACGGCTTCGCCTCGGAGACAAGTTCTACTTATCGGCTAGATGGGATGACTAAACATCGGCCTTTTATGTTCAAAGAGCTGGGAGATCCACATTCAGGGCAATAAAGTCATACTGTATCTGTTGATTAAAACCCTGCGCTAGCTTTACTGCTGGAACAGCAGAGAGAGAAGCCTGGTTTTACACAAACCATTAAAAAAAGGTGCACGCTTCTCGTCACTTTTCTCACAACCATGGGAGTTCTACTCCACTGTATTGTATATTAATCCCTCCCATTCAGGATTTGAATGAAAGCACAATAAAAAAGTAGGCCACATTTGCATTAGAGCAGGAATATCAGCCGTCTACCAGAGTTGACAACCTTGAAGTATGTTAGTTGCTTTTCATTCAAGGGAACTGCGGGCAGCCTGCATAAATACAAGCTAATGTACTGTGTGTTATTTCCCAGTGAGGTAGCAATGACTGGCAGGGATTATGCAAGCGTAGTATTTACATTCTATTATAATCCATGAAGTAATTCTCATTATGGCGAATCTAAATACACCCATTGTCGTAACTTGTATAATTGACTCATCTTGTATGATAAAGTATGTGTGTACCTGGAGGGTGGACCAAATAATGGAAACATCCAATAGTGATAATAAAAAAGTAGGTTATAAATGCCTAGAGTGAGCCATTTTTTTTTTAGGATATTTCACTACCACATTGCTTTCACATCTCGTGTTTCCCTTTCCAACGCCTCCTTCCCTGTGCCTTTGTGTGAGAATTATTTTCCTTTTTCCCCCATTTGAGAGGATGAGAACGATTTGGATTTCCCTCTGTCTATTTTAATACTCACGATTTTGGCAAAGACTGGCATCAAACCTGGGTCTGAGCAGAGGATTATGGGACACGGGCCCAAAAAGCAGAAAATAGGAGGCCCAGACAAAAATGGTTAAATCCTTCGTTTCACTGCCCAGCTTTCACATGTATCATATATACACAAATAATTCAGGCGTTTGCATTTTATTTCTCATGCTCATTCACACTCCATGTATTATCAGATCAGTTATTATCACCTCAGATTCCCCACATGGAATTCTAATTCATTACTCTCTAGTTTCAGTCCTAGTACATGTTTCCCCTGCTTTATAAATATTCTATTTCCAAAACCTTGTGTGAACAAACTTGATTAATTGGGGACATATTTTTGCTTAACAAATTAAATTGCCAGCTCAGCTCATTTTCTATAAACAATACAAAGGCCAGCCAGGCATTCAGGAGTTTTAAAAGACTTGTAATGTAATAGGAACCATTGATAGTGTCTGTGAATTCTGCAATAATGATTTGCAGACGACCATGAATAGTGAATAGAAGCACCTGTGTCCAGAATATGTGCATGGTGGATGAGGATTTCATAACCTCACCGCTTTCCAAATTCTAACTGCCATAGTGGAAATGCAAGCGGGAAAGTTGACATGGATGATGTGGTCATGCTGACTTTGATATTTAGCTTCCAGCGCAAAAACAAAAATGCAAAAGTAATTTTTCTCCTCTTACTGTCGCCAACATTTTTCTCTTTGCAACATATCCATATTAAATCAATAATGCCTGCTGTCTGGGTAACTAAATTTGAGATTGCTAATGATTTCTTCGGAATGTAATCAGAAAATGACTGTATCCAAAACCCAAAAGGCTTCACCAGACCATTGGCCTGGAGATTCTCCTGCCATCTTAGCAACAGCTCTACACAGGTCTGCCCTGTCCTGTTTCATCAGACTATTCTGTTATATTACAGTTCAGTCCCATGTTCCACATGCCCACACTGAACTGAATGTGCTGTTCCTGAGATTTGACATTCTGTCAGGTCAAATAAGTTACAGTTACAGTCTCTGCAATCCCTAAAAAAGTCATTACAAGCAGACTGCCCAGAACTCCCAAAACCTAATCAAGACCAGAAAACAGCGCTTTAATCAATTTTAAAGCTTTTCTACAGGGTGTGGTGTCGGACCAAATGATAAAAAAAAATTAAAAAATACATGCCATGTTGGCCAATCCATAACATCGGAGGTACCCTTGATTTTGTATTTGCTGGACACGATCACCTGTCCTTCACACAGCAGTCAGGACTAGCAATATTTTTGTTTTACTGTGTTAACACTGAATGGATGCATCTTCACCAACTGACCTCATACCACAGACCCCTTTAGCACAAATTCAACCTGCATAACACTATGTAATTAAGAACAGAAAATTATGACGGCAGAGGCCATCCCTGTGGTAAATCTTCTCCTGATTATATTTTAGGTAGTATGGCTCTATATGATTTCCCAAATGCTGTTAATCCACAGGATTTAATTAATTGGATTGAATAAAGATACACTATGACTGAACTTTGAATTAGCCGTTTTTTTTTCCTTTTACAATGTTTTATCTAGTTTAATTTTACTCAGCAAGTCATCTTGAGTCCTACTCGTTTCCACTAATAATCCACACTGTGGATGTTTAACTAACATTCTCTTGGGAATGATAGTGTTGGTCACTACATACTGTGAGACCCGGGGGAACTGGTGTTGCCGCCAAATCGATGGTGGGGTTTCGGTGTAAACAAGAAAGTGTTGGTATAGCCCTGTTATTGTGGTAGACCACATTGATCTGTCAGAATCTAACTAGGAGGGAGGTGTCTGGTTCGGATTAACGAACTCAAAATGGGGTGGCGGGGGGCTAGTGTCTCGTATTCCGGTGTTTGCATTTTTTATCTGGCATGAAAGAGATGACGTACAGGAAGGCAATTTATCTTTTCTCCCCCATCCACTTTAGCGTGGCGCACACTGTGAGGTGCTGCCTATACGTCCAATTAAGGTAGCCTGAATTTGACTGCAGGAGGCGACTTCAAGAAGTTCACTTTGTCTTGTCAGCTCGTACGCGTAGTCAATATTTGATAAACTGAGTTCCACAGCAGCTCAGATCCCGTAGGAGATTTATGATCTCGGCTCCCGTGTACATAACAGGTAGAGTGTCTGTAGTGCTTCAGAACAATTCTACACAGCAGAGTGCTTTCTCTCATGGCATTGTTTTCAATGCTGTGTGTACAGTAGCTTACAGGGGTAAATCCTAATGGGCGTATCAGTGAAACAATGAAATGATGTCATTGTAATTAATCACTGGGTCACATGCACGTACCAGAAAAGATTTGTCTTCATATAAGTGAATATAAACTCTCACTCAAGCATGAAAAAAAAATACACTTGACTCTGACATGGTGTGCCGTGACATCATCAACACTAATTATGCCATTAAAATCTGAAGGTTATGATGACGTCCGTCTGTTTGTATGTCTGTTTGTTATATGGTTGCTATGTTTTAATAAGCCGTTTTAAGATTGTATTCTGTTCTCATGAATAGACTGTGTAGAGGTAGAAATCTTTAGCTTTATGTACTTCCTGGTAAAGTCTACTGTCTGATTTGGCCTAGGGTGGTGGAATGACCTTCCCACGTAGGTCAGAACAGCAGACACTGAAGGCTCACCTCTTCAGGCTACTTCTCTTCTCATCCCTCTCTTGCTCTTCTCCTGCTGTTTAGTTCTACTGGATTGTTCACTGCACCTAGCTGCTATATTTTAAGTTTGTCCTGTTACTGCTAGCTTGATTATCTGATTTGCGCGCAGACAGTCATTTTCTCAACAGGGTATTCTGTCGAGTCCCGTTATTGTCTTATGTTGTCAGTTCCAGCACTTGGGACTTAACTTCCCTTGAGGATTTTCAGTGCTATGTCCCCGACTTTCACGCTTCGAGTTGTCAGTCCCTCTGGATAAGAGCATTCGCACAGTTCTTGTAATGTACTGTAACGTAAACTAAATGAACTTGGTTGTAGGCTCGGTGGTAAACGTGTTCATTATGTACACAAGGCAATCAGCTTCATTTATTACAACAAATTAGGCACTTAACCTGCAGTGGAAGATATCCGGTACATACGATTTATCACAGCCGTAAGCTGTGGTGCTTTGGCAGGAAATGTACTTTTAATTACCGCATACACTCTGTCAGAGTTGCGCATATTGATTTTTCCATCAGCATTTTGTGCTCATTTGCTAAATGCTTCTTACAAAAGTCAACTTAAGAACACCTAGTCTGTCTACTTAAAAACAGAATGATGTTTTGCGCGACCATGCTAATGAGAATTATCAACGGTTTGGAGTTTTGATTTTAGAGTGGCGTCGGCGTAGCTGGCACTATTCGTGATTACAGGACTGTAAACAGTGAGTGTATAATTGTTTCTTGTTCCCGCTTCTCTGCCGGTATCCTAATCGATAATTCCTTGGGGTCTTGCTCGACTTGATCGATGAGAAAGGGAGTGTGGCTCAACCTGGCCAAAGCTCTGAAATCCAGAGAGCCGTTACGTATCCTTGGCATATACTCTGTGAGACCTGCTTACTGTCTTACAAGCAAATTAATCCTGCTACCATTTTGAGCACTGTTACTAGTCATCACAAAGTCATTTGCATCGAGCTGTGAACAAAGGAACAGGTGAATTTCACACCATCCATAAAACTAATTTCAGAAATGATATCTCTCAAAAAGGTCATTCCAAACTGAACATCTTTTTCAGTTTTTTCAGGTCATTTTTGAATGGGGAATGATTTGACAGTGTTAAATAAGCTAATTACTAAGCTAACAACTACTTTGCCTCTCTCATAATGTTACATAAAACATATCAGCTACAGAGACTTTGAATGACAGCACTTATTGGACAATGTGCTATATTGTAAATCATAAAAATTATACAAATGGACTAAGAGGAAGACAGATAAGTTGAATTCATGATTGTATAACCGTGACATGAAGAAAATGTCATCTACATACTTTGAATGCCATTCCATTGCTCTACATATGAAGGGAAGCAGAAGATTGATACAAACTGCCACGATTACTGCTTACAATGAAGATGACTCCATTTCGGCTCAGTGTCCTCATATCAGTACATGTAATTTTGTGCACCTTACAGGATTACATCTTGTTCTGCCTCTACGTAACTACCGTGATTGCCAATAAATCTCACCTTCTATGGCATTTTTGGTAAGGAAAAGGGTGGGTTGATGTACAGTACACACGGTGCTACAACACAGGGTGTGGGAATAAGAGAGGCTGGGCCAGTTTGTATCACTAGGAGCAGATCAGTGTATATTCTGAAGCCTGAGGGTAGATTACTGTGTATCCCATTGCCCGAGGTCAGATCATTGGATCAGTGCAGATCATAATTCTTTAAAGGCCCCCTCCAGGCTAATTTCATTTCCAGATTTTTCTCAAGGATTACTCATAAAGCAGAAATAGAAGAGTATTGATGTATGAGCAGCACTAGGGGTTGGTTGTTGAAATAAGCCCCTTCCACACAAATCTGAGTGCTGGGACGCTATACCATTAATAGCCCGCAAATTTACCCAGTGTGAATTGTCACGCTAGCACGTGTCGTCTCCAAATTTTAAGACTGCAACGAAGGTGGTATTTTTCCAAGGATGTGTCACCATGTCGATTGCTATGAATTAGCCCACATGAGTGAGAGAATGAATACCTACACCAAATTACTGCTCTCCATATACCAACATAAAGCTAGGAGTTCCCTCTTTATGCTTTGGAAGTTAGAAACAAATAACTCTTCCAGAATTCAGGCTTTAATGAAAAATAAGGGGAGGGACCAGCACTGTGATTGGACAATCAGGAGCCACACACCTGGCTGCAGTTGCTTAATGAGAAGGGAGACACAGAGCCAATTAATAAATTAAGGCCTACCTGGTGATGTGCCAGAGAGCCTAATCAGTCAATTACAATGAAACTAGAGGATAGGGAGCTACAGGAAATAACAATGATTCTGCCACACTACGTTACACCTCTTAAATATGCAATAACAGCACGTCCCAGCACATGGGAAATAACTTTGAGTAAAAAAACTTTCATTAGCTATTTAAAATACTGAAAGTACAGTGTTTGTCAACACTGTTTCCAATCTACAGGATGTGTTATATCAGCTAAAAATAATCAAGATGAGTCAAGTGGGCGTTTCAGGGACAATAATTACAAGTCAATAAAGAAAAACTAAGAGAAAAACAGAGTATGAAAAATCCTAGATTCAGAAATTCCATTGGAATGCTGTGATTTTATTATGGCAGGCAGAAGAGGAAACAATGATCTTTGGGAACTGTAGTCTTTATCATAAAGCTGCCTGAGGGACCGATTTGACAATGCCTGGGGGCTGATTAGTGTATTTTGTCTTGCCTCTGGGCAGAAGGAAGCTTGTGAGATTAGATAGTTGTAGATAAGCTATTGTCTGGTCTAATGAATTATGTGGCTAATTAGCACTCTCGTTTTCCCCTCCCTTTCTCTCTCTCTCAATGAAAGAACGGAGCCAACGTACTGCTACAGGATGTCAACGGAAACAACCCGCTGGAGTACGCCGAGGAAGGCACCGAAACCAGGCTCATCCTTCAGACACATCTGGAGGAGATTGGTAGGGGACAGAACCGCTGGCCTCATTTCGCTAAGCGCTGACTTGTTTAAGGTGCCGTCAAATTACTGTCATTTTCACGGCATATCTTACATGTTGCGTCATGCCTCCATCCTATTTAACTGCTGCTTCTGAGCTGCAGCTGTGACGGTAAAGTGTCAGTGAGTATTGCCAAAGCATACAAATATTAATATCCCATTAAAACAGAAACCATCTGGTCAACTGTGTCACTCCGCTCAGTCTTACTGTTCCTCGGAGTCTTAATTATCATTTTATGACTGATTGATCTGTATTTATATACCATCTTTGAAGAAGATATTTTATATGGGTCATTTAGTCATAAATCTACCGATGTCCCCACCTGACCCTCTTCAATTTGCTTGATTTGATTGTGTACTATTCCACTACGTATGTATTTCATGAAGACTTCAAGATATTAAGGTCCCAGTATAAACACATTTTATGTTATAGGCGTCTGAACCTATTGGGGATACCTTAAATTTTTGCCTTTTTTAGTCAAGTCATTTTTGAACCTCATGCAACTTTACATCAACAAAGCATGTAAACAAAAATGTATTCAGTGGGTCAGGCCAATAATGCAGGAATCATGCAGTTTTTGTGTTTTGTTCGGGGGTCCACATTGGCAGGTGGGGAAGGTTCAGTGTACAGGTTGGTATACAGTTGAGAAGGCTCAACATCTACATGACGTCATCTCTGCCCAAAAGAGCCTGTCAATCATATTCCCATTCATGAGAAATTCGGAAAATTGCCATGCTTGGGGGTCGCTATGGGCAGTTCACATATGTTTAAAGTGCATATTCTTAGCTGTTATGAAATGGTATTTTATGCATATTGGTTTCACTCGATATACATTACCAAACTTTTTCTACAAAGTCTCCCATTCAGAGAACCATAAAACCATAACGTTTGGGACAAAATTAATGGTATGTTATATGTCTAACCAGTCAAAGAGGTGTGGGAAACACATTTAGTGGTGAAACTGTGAATTATGTTATGAATTATGTGAATTAAACTTCAATTTATGACTGATATAACATGGTGCATATCAGTAGAGTGCATGCATAACATGAGAAGGCGAGTTAATGGTTTTAAAATGAGAGTATCTGCATACTACGTAAATAAGTAGAGTGTTCTGTTCAACCAGAATGCAGGTTTTTGGGTACTGGTAGTTTGTGCCAAATATGATGGTGTAATGAATTCTTTGTGGTTGCAGTCAAATCTTACCCCGCTCCCAACCCAGCCCCACAAGGAAACAAACAGAAATGATGGAACCAAAATTACTGACAGAGACTGTATGCAGGATACCCTGTCATTTCTCTCCTTTCAAAAGAAGAGAAGAGTGTTAATGATTAGAGCACAAAATGTCTGTCATTAACAGCCAGGCTTATATCACAGCCATTTCAGCGTAATAGCTGGGTGGGCAATCACGACTGGATAGCCTGCTAACACAGCAGCCACTCCTGCTGCTGAAACTCAAAGAGTATCACACTCATTTATTCGTCCTTTTTCCTGGTATAGAGGCACTATGTGGCGAACAGCAGCCATTTTGTTGTGCTCTAATCTCACTAAGTGAGAGAAGCTACATCTGGTTCAGTGTCCTAGAGGTCCTTCCTGCTGTAATGGGACAGTACAGGAGGACTGTCAACCACCTCACTCAAACCCTGGGTCGCTGGCGACAACAAGCTACTCATTACTCTGAAAGACTCTGGGTCAAGGCTAGTGAGACGGGAGTGAGGTCTGACTGAGCCGAAAATGGGAGGAACTATAGTATAGTATCAGTGATTCAATGATTTGGATCAATGATGTCAATGGCTTTTGACTAGACAAATAAGGCAATTATTTACAGCAGGGTGTAGCTCCTCTTTCATGGGATTTAATGGGATAAAACCTCATTTCATCCATTATGTGGCATTTTACAATAGGCTATTTCCTTGACTATTTGCTGTCATACCTATCACTTAAGTATGTTGTGATGTGTCCCGGTCTGAGGAGGCTATAGTATGACTATAAGTATCCAAATATGTCCCAGTATATTTGATATTTGATCTGAGGCACCCCCAAAAACAGAAACATCATCAGTGTCATGGAAACACCTCATATCCATTAGATAATTTATTAATAATAATAATAATAATAATAATAATAATAATGTATTTCTATCACTGCAACATAATAATTTAATCACATGTTTTTGAACCAGCTTTATGTTGCGTGACATCTATGGGGCCAATGTTTTTTTCCACAAAAATCTGAGAATTCTGAATATATCCCTCTTTATAGATTTTTTAAATTTATTTAACTGAGTACACTGTTGACCCACTTTATTATGAGAGTAGTTTCTCTGAAGTCACTCATGTTAGGCGCCCTCATTATCACGTTAAGCGTAGCTAACCTAGGAAGAAATTGTGGTAGCACTTTACATTACAGATAAAAAATGGCATGTCCTCAAAATGCTATTTTACATTAATAAATACTTTTTCCCATGAGGAAAGTGTATTTCACCAAAAATCAAGAAAAAACGCATGACTATAGTCTTACCACAAAAAAGTGGACCTCTTTAACGAAGGCAATCTCCTCAAATGCCTTCGTTAGAGTTGCTTGTTTTGGCCTTGTAGCCTCTGGCTGCGTGGTTGTAGCTGATGCACTCACGCAAGCAAGGCGTGAAACAGACTAGCAGATAGTTTGATTTAAGATTTAGCTGAGAAAACAACTTTGGATGCGTGCATAAGCCATAGAACTGCAACTGATGTACACTGTAGAACGGTACTAACAATCTCTCTGGAACGGCAGATCGTGGACACATTTTAATCATTGACAATCTAATAGAATCATATCGCACACCCCTATGTTAAGTCCTACTGTAATTGCTAATGTAACAATGTTGAAGTTATTAAACTTCACAGTTACAGCACAGCACACAGCACAGATTCCGTCTGACTAGAATTAGATGAAAAATATTGATTTGTTAATCCATAAACGAACAACAATATTAATTAACAAAGTTATTTTGTGACACAAATTCATGGCACACATTTTTTCATTCATACTCATGTGAAGTGTGTCAGATACCATCCCCTCCCTCTCATCGCTCTGCTCCCAGATTTTTCCCCGCGGGCGCAGCGGAAATGTGACCCACATTTCAAAGTCGTGCCGTCGGCATGTTTTGACTTAGTGGCAAAGCTGAAGGGGACCCCCCTCCGGCTGCCTCCTCCTTGAGGGGTGTGCCCTGAGCGCAGGTCATGTGACCAGGTGAACAAATCCTCGTCAGGGGACCCGTAGAATGTTTAATGCTGCTGGCATTTGACAGCTTGTGTTACCCTATGATATAAACCTGAACCTGCCACACCACACACACACTCTTGTCCTCTCTATCTGACTCTACCTCACACTCACGCACATTGAAGCAAAACAGAAATATGCACTAACACACTTTCCTCTTGTTTTCCACCCTTTCCCTCTCATACATAGACATACACACACACTTCACCATCTCAAACTGGTACACAAACATTTGATTATACCTCTCCTCTTTCCTCTCTGAAGATATCCATCTAGCAGCAGTGAAAGCTGATTTTGACAGCCATATGCTCCACTACACACAATGGTAGATGCATTGCGTTGTTGCATTCTTTCATTATTTTAAAACTAAAATGAATCAATATGGTCAATTATTAAGCTAAATCAGCTTGTACGCCCAGATAGTACTTATTGATTTGGTGAGCGCTACATCCCGGACTTCAGAAACGAGCTGTTAGCCAATGCATTCTTCTAGGGAATCACAGGGAATTCTGGGGAAAACCTTTGAAATCACCACCAATGGAAAGAGAGAAAAATCAATGGACAAAAGAAGAGTTGTCAGTATTTATTTTACACACGGCTTGGAATTGATTGTGCAGGGGGGAAACTACAGCAGTCAATAAACCGTGTTTGTGTCCATCTGAACTTTGAGCGAGGTGGGGGTCACCCACTGCAGAGTGACCACGGTGTCAACACGGTGGCAGATATTGACTCTTAAAAGGAAAGGTGGGTCACATCTTTATTAAACTGTTACATCACAGCTAGGGTATCACTGCCACTGTCCGATACTGAATACAAATGGCTCCAGTTTAACAAGATGGCAAAAAGCTATTTAGCTCTTTGTTGAAAAGTGTAACCACCTGTATTTGGAAATAATCCTTGGTTATTTTAATTCAGGCCAAATATGTCTCATTAATCATCTCCAAAGTGGAGCCAGCTTAATTATGTGCTTAAAAGATTACATATTTAAGAAGTCTTAAATTTTGCTAATCACAAAGTTTGTGTTGCTGTCTTTGCCACTGGAGACGAAGTAGGCCCTCAGCAGTCAGGTTGCCAGATTGTAAGGGACTCCTCAGTCTTGACAGAAGCTACCCAACTCAGGCTGTGAGGTGTGCATTTGGAGGATGAGAAGTTAGCCACAATAATGACCGAGGTCCTGCAAACCCAAGGACCTGTGGAGCACACGCAAGCTCTTTAATGGGGAGATCTGTTTCTACATTTCAGCAGGTGGATGACAATGTTTGAAGACTAGCAAAGCTATATCCCCATAGCAGCTCTTAAGAGATTCACTTAACGCCCTTCCCGCATTAGCTAGTGATGTCACTGAGCTGTCTCAATCAGCCACACTGGGAATTCTGTCTTCTTAACATGGCAACAGTAACTCATAAAACACAAAACACCATGAGGATATGATTATATGTCAAGTCCAGAACCAGTTCCAGACACACTGTTATGAATCATTTGAATTAAGACATTATTTTGTCACTAAAATTATTGTTCACCATTATCTTACTAACAAGTATTAGAAAAATGTTTCAGTCTTTCCACTGGCATCAATATGACAGTAAAATTACTCAAGTCAGAAATCTATCCACCCTTACTGTGTGTATGGTGATGTATGAAGTAATACGCAATATTTATAGGCGTAAAAACCCGCTAGTGCTTCATGAAGCAAGGACTTTATTATAAGGATTGTATCAGCTCCATATTTATTAAAGTGCATTGTTGTTATTACAGAGTGATTAATGCATAATATATAATTATTAGCATATATTAATGATTATAAATAATTAGTATAAATATAATAAATATTTGGCAGTTTCAGAATTGTTCTCAGACAGTACTCTTTTAATATATTAAATGTTCTTCTAAAATTCAACACTGACATTTATTTGACACTCAAGCCATAAATTGGGGTGTTTGAATGCTATCTAAATGGCAGTGGATCCCCCTGGCAGAGAAAATTTTGTGAATTATGAGTTATTTATATCGGGCGCACAACATATGTGAGGTGTGTATGGAAGTCAGAAACGAGATCTAGATTACATGGCAAAATCAATGCCAGTGGTTCAGCTGGCAAAGATAAGCCATGCGTATGACCATAAAGTAACACGTCATAAAATATAACAAATCATACATTTTCCCACTCAGTCAAATCAGAGGTGTGAAACTCATTTACGCCTGTCTGTATGTAAGATTAAAGCGTGACTCTCACATTACTTCCGCAGTTGGGGCGAAAGACACGGAGCAATGAGATGAAATGTTATTTCACTTTAGTATTCCTTCATATCTGGGAAGAGAAACCCAGCGAATGAAGTATGAAGTATTTCTAAAGCCTTAATGACACACACGATATGCTTGTTGATATGCACGAGCTTTATAAATTCTTCATAATTGTGTTCAAGAGTTATGGACTAAGCGTTGACGTCAAGAGATGTTATATGGAATGTCACTTATAAGGAATATTTGTACATGATGAGCAAATAAAAGACTCAGCTGAGCTGCACTGTACTACTCCACAGCTAAAATATCTATGTAGAGCAGGGGTGGGCAACCCTGGTCCTTGAGTGCCAGAGACATTTCTGGTTTTCACTCCAGCCAAACCCCTGACAGTGTAATCAGACAGGGGTTAATTCACAGACAGAGTTAATTATCAGGCTTTAATGACTGCAGTTGACCATGTGCTGGAGCTGGAAGAGGAGCTTCACCATTCAGGATTAGGCACTTCATAATTACTCAAACTGTACTCGAAAACTCGGGCAGAACGAAATCCCGAAACGGCTCTGGCCCTCAAGGACCAGGGTTGCCCACCCCTGATGTAGAGAGACAACCAAGCTGATTTCTAATATAATAATGAGGTCTACCTGGACCTTCAATACAAGTCTTTGATGTATTATTGAAGGTCTTAGAACATGTCTTGGTTTATAAAATGTTAGTGAATATACATTTTTCATTAGGCCTTTTGGGAAATGCGCTTTGTGTATGGAACATGCTTTGGATGTGGAGAGGTGTGACATATGACCTTTGCCCCCACGACCCTCCAGGTGTTGACATGGCAGCCATGCAGAGAATGAAGACGCAGCGGCCGCTCGCCATGCTTTCAGACGTCCAGCACCTCGTGGCAGCTGGCGGGAGCCTCAACCAGGTCAATGACGAAGAGGTCTCTTTGGTGAGTGCGTCCTTTCTTCATGCACCATAACTGAGTGTTTGTCTAAGGTGACAAGCCTGGGTTTCCCTCACTTAAGTGTTGCTTTTATCCATTGAAAGCTATGCTATTTCAATAAAAGCCTTTCATGTCTCATCCATAGAAAGGGTTATTGTATAGAAATGTAATGTCAGTTGCCTTGGGTTAGGGTTTCTGCTAAACTCCGAAATGTAAGTGTGTGGCTCAAATCACTGACCTCTTACTAAGTCTGTACAGAGATAGAAATTGCTAAGCTGAAAAAACACTTTGATATAGGGGTAGAGGATCACACAGTATCATTATGTGATAATTGACACAGATTGTTCCTTATAAGGACAGGAGTACACCCAAAACATGCCAGAAACATACATCACACAAGAACTGTAGAGTCCCCAGCACAGACTCTTGAGGTACTCCATATCATATACTATACAATCCATTTCAAATGTAATTTCTCTGTCAGTTTTAAGGATGAATGTCACCCTAAACTACAGCAATAAACCTCACATTTCTTGTAAATTAACTGAAAATGCATTGTTACATTGGAGCTATGGAGTGGATATTTGTATTAATGTATTTTATATGGTTTGTGGATGATGATGTTTTGTTTGCAGTCCAGGCTAAGATAACCGTTTATCTGACTCATTCCCCACTAGCTGCACATTGCCTGTGCCAATGGATACAAGGAAGTTTGCTCTCTGCTTCTGGAGAATGGAGCAGACCCACAGGCGGAAGACAATGCCCACTGGACACCTCTACATCTGGCTGCTAAGTATGGACAGGTATGGTAGCCTACCCTTAACACAGACCATCTTACAACTGGATGGTGACCCTTTTATCATACACGGACCAGTATTTCTATGGCCCTTTCACCAATAGCTTCCTTCATAAGGCAGAGCATCTATAACCTTTTCAGATGCCTCTTGTTAAACAATCATCCTACGGTTGCTCAATAATCAACGCAATTTAAAAAAGCTTGCAAAAAACACCTGCCTCTCAAATAACGTGGTCACGAATATATGTGGGCTCTAAAAGATGATTTGTTCTCTGTAAAATGTTAATGTATAAAATTCAACAAATATGAGCCATATTTGTTTTTTTGAAACGGAGTCAATAAAGCGATCAAAAACCTATGTGTCATTTTTACATTTTTACAGCTCCCTGCTGCGCATTAAGAGTGGGTGATGATGCATTCATCGATCCTTTCTTCTCTCGATTAAGACGTCGCCTCAAGATAGACATGCGTCAATGTGTGTGGCCATTGTTCTGAGTCAGATGATAAGGAGGATTATATTGGGAGACAGCGAGTGTTGTCATTGATTGACATGTTACAGCTTTGTTTGTTGTGTGTTAGGCCCCATTTAAACAATGGTTTAGATTGTGGTATTTAGGGTATAAATAGAACCATCAGTCTCATTCTGACTCATCCAGGGACTAATAATGGCATGGACTGATTACATAAGTCAACACTATGTTGTGCGGGGAATGACGAATAAACCACTAGAGGAGAAAACTGATTTGATTGGCCAAGCATGGCCAAGCATGAGAATATAGTCCAAACTGGATTTGAAAAAATCTGAATCCATGGGATTATTGAGATCAAATCAAAAAAGATGAGATAAAATCAGAAATGGGAAACGAATCTGACTTTAGTACATTCAAATATTTCAAAGTAACCTAATGGCGTTACTAAAAGCTCTTACCTTATACAGTAATGTCAATATTTTATTTTTCATAATTTTGCATAGAAATGTGTGTTCCTAGCTGGTTTTCTGAGCTAAATGTGTAGCCAAATATCCTGCAATGAGGCAATGGACTCAGACAGTTTGCAAAGAAAATGGTTTACCACAAAACAAACTATGGATGTTATATTCAAGTATCATGTGACATCGCATCAACTACCTCCAGAAATGTGCAATGTTTTTAAGAGAAATTTACAGTGAGCAATGCTTGCAATTAAAACATTTGGTGCAATAATTAAAGACATGTATATTTCCACATTTATTGAAAAATATAATGGTTGTGATTCTGTTCTTCTGAATATACTTAACCATGAACATAACCACAGAGAATGTTGATTTTAATGAGCCATCCTTTAATGTTGACCTTTGTATTTATTCCTTAAAAAGAGGAGAAACACATACTAAAATGTCCCCCAACAGATTTCGTAACAATACAGGTCCCCTGACATCTCCATGAAGATGACATCAAAGATCCCAGCTCGGTCAAAATTTAGATCGTCATTAAAACCGCTGGGGATCTTTTTCTGCTCCATACCCTACCAGAAACCTAGCTATGGATTTATTAATTTTTACTGTATATTTATTCATCCATGTATTTTAACATGGCGTCATAATTATCTTACTTGATTTTAGATAGAAGAGGGATGAAAAATCTTGCTGACACGGATGAATATTCGATTACATTCCCATTGCTATTTGGGCAGTGCTGACAAAAGGAAATGTATTCTTATTTTAGACCATTCTTTTGCCTTGTTTGCATTTTGCAAGGACAGGATTCTCTGGTGTTGTGCATCCTCACTGCTCAGCGGAGAAACTCACTCTGGCTTTTCACAAGCATTCAACTCCACTCCATCAGGTGCTACAAATGTGAAAACATTTGTAGTATAGATATAGCGGCTGTTTCTGACGGAACTGAGGATTTGGAGTTAAGAGTTTTCACTCATCGCTTGTCTACACAGCCCCTTTTTTTCCCGCTTTCATCGATTCATGTCCAAAGATCAAAACCCCTTTCATAGGTTTTTTTTTTTGAAGATCCGTTCTCTGCTTTGTGCCTGTTCTCTGTTGGTGAGTGAGAAGTGATGTGATTCTGTGGTTGAGGGGTAGAAGCCTTACTGGAGTATTTAAGATCTGACTGACGGCCGTGAGCTCGCTGGGGGAGTCTGAGTGGCTCTATGGGGGGTTGGGGGTTGATCTCTCCAGGACCTGGGAAGTCCACCCCTGTTAAAAACGTCCCAGGTGAAGGAGGGCCTGTTTAGTAAACGAGATGTCGGTGTCTCTCGAAAGAGAAAACTGATGACGTTGTGAGCCTTTGAAAACGTTGCTAGGCAATTAAATCACCCAACAGGATTGGTGGAGTAGGGGGTTGGGGGTGTCCCAAAACTCCATTTCACTTTTCACTAAACTACTTCTCGCCCTTGGTTCTAGAGATCAGACTTAACGTAACTATTGTATATATTTATTGTATTCAACTATTTCAGGAAACATACACTAAATAGTCTGAACATTGAGGGAAATTGTGTACATTGACCTGTTATGTCTACCTAGTATGGGAACACGAGCGGAATTACATGTGGATGTGATTTAGTTTTCATCTGAATCTAGGTCAGAGAAAAAGTGTTTTATTTGCACTGCTGTAGTAATGTTAACCTAATCATGTCGCCAAAGCACCATGCTAATGTCATTAAATGAATATAATTAGAAAGTCACTATCTGTGATCTTCTCTTAGTTGGTATGCATACTATGCTTACCATTACCAGAGGGCATTTAAATTAGTATTTTTGAATCATAGTTTCTTTACCCTGCTAGTATTCAGACATGTACTTCTGGGTCTGCCAGAGGGAGGTGAACTGTGTGTTGATTCCCTGCATTTAGGAGAGAGACGCTAACCTCACTCATGCCTCACCCCTCTCTCTAAGGTAGCCTAAACCATGGCCCGGCCCTAATGAGTACCAGTCAATTAATAGATCTTTATTTTCCCTAATGGGCAATTTGTTAAAATTTGACACACAAGAATTCTACAGCTACAACAACAGACACGGAGAAGAATAACACTTACATAACAACACAGGCCAATGGCACTACAAACCTTGATTCTAATGATAACATATATTTCATACATTTTCTGATTACCCTCGTCCGAAATGATTTTTCAGCATGTTCTGAATACTCTTATTAGAATTTGTGATGCCTACATTGAAATAACAGTCATGCAGTTTAAATCTCTAAATGACTTATCTGTCATTTGATTTCTTAATTTATGTCA
The DNA here is from genome assembly GCA_022829145.1 of Albula goreensis. Lineage (NCBI taxonomy): Eukaryota > Metazoa > Chordata > Actinopteri > Albuliformes > Albulidae > Albula > Albula goreensis. Next base: position 36,377,046 of record CM040745.1, read on the forward strand.
GTTATGCTATTTCTTTTTTGGGTTACTTCACCTAAAGTTTTCTCTGAGACAGATAAAGCTATTCTATTCTATTCTATTAAGGTAAAACTTCAATATCTAAGGATTATACAATTTATTAAATATTAAACTATGTTAAACACGGATCCTGCCCATAGGGTTATTCTGGCTCTACTGTAGTTGTGATTGACATCATGACCTATCATTGACTGTTTATGGTATGTGCATACCCTCACAGTAAGCTAGCCCATATTCAGTATCCCACCCCACACCCAACTAACCCCTATCCTGAAATATGCTTCCTGCGGTCTTTTTTCTTCCTGTGGTTATTTTTGCACCCTTTCTGGGAAATTTCTGGAGGCGGGGTTTCGCTGATGAAGATGTCCGTAACAGCTGCTCCTTGGGCTCGCAGCCAAAAAGGCTGCACTGATCCCAGATCAGCGATGATAGTCATACACCCATACTCAGCTTTGTTTTACATCACTCATTTAAGAGGCTGAATGCACTGTGGTCACCTGACTGTAGGAACATTACACAACAATGTGTCCACAAATTGCATGTTTGGTTATAAGCGAAGGGGTGATGATTTTGGTCAATAATTGCCCACTTGCACGCACACAGATGTATTCACTCATGCGCGTATACCCACACATACACACACACACATACACTCATTCTCATACACACACTCATGCATACACATATGTATGCGCACACAAACACACGCACACTCATGCCCACACACACATACACACATACCTTGCATTCCCCCAGAGAGAACAAACTGCTTGACAATCTTTCACACAGAGTGCCACTATCCCTATCTGTGATTTATAGCCTGGTAACAAACGGCTAGCAACAAACACCAGTGATTTGCTTCTCAAACTACCTTAGACAAGGTGGATAGCGCCCCCTGTGGGACGGAGGTGTGCTTGGTCAGCACACCATCACTCAAACCTTTTACACCATGTTTTTCAAAGAGCAAGTAGGAAGAGGGATTTGGGAATTAGACATGATTTCTTTTGTCTTTTGGCCCCTCTGTGACTTCTCCTTTAATTGGGAACAAATTTTGTCTGTGGTGATAAATAATGAAAGCATCTGTGCTCTTCCCCCCGCAGATCAACATCGTGGTCCAGCTGCTGAATCGCCATGCCAACCCCACTCTCCTCAACTGCAACATGGAGAAGCCCTCAGGTAGGGTCTGACAGAGCTTTGATGATTCTGGGGGCGTTGCCTCTGGTCGTCCCAGGTGAACAACGCTGCCAGTAAAGCCGCTCTAATGAAACAAACAAAACATTCCCTCTCCCTTACCTATGAGCCAATCGGGAGCAGCCATCTTGTTTTTGCCTCTCTAAATGGAATTCACGTGGGAGCAAGTCAACCACCACAGGAGCTCTCATTCATCACTTAAATCTGAAATCAGTGCCCTGTCACTTAATGAAGATGATCAGTCAGACAGAAAACAGCGAATATTAAACGGCTACTAATACAATGTTCAAAGTCTGATAGTCTATAATTAAATTCTGTATGAAATATCCGAGGCGGGTAATGACCTTACGACTTTGCCGTTTTTGTGAAAAGTAATATAAATTATCGGAGCATTTTCGACATAACAAGATGTCCCTTCGTTAAATGTAATTGGATGTTAGTGAGAGACTCAGGCAAATCAGAAGCCACTTTCAATTTCAATATTGATGTCTTTGTTGAAGGACAACTAGAATTGCTTTCTAAAAATGTATCTGTTGTTTATTTCTCAGTTATCGTTCAATGAGCATGTCAAATTATAACTTGAAATTAATTTGAAGGAGACGAGCTGCAGGAAAAAGGCTTTAGCCGGACGTGTAGATTGACTCGAGTGAGCTTGGCACGTCCAATCATTGTTTTTTTGTGTCTCAGGTTTATTGTTGGTTGCGAGTATATCGTTTTAGTGGATTGTGGTAAATTCTCTTGGACGCCATACCTATACTAACCTCAGTGGTTTATTTTAAGTTTTTATTCTCATATCAGAACCAGTTAAGACCTGCGAGTGGCTAGTACTCAAGCTAAGCTACAGTTCAATTTAACAGAAGGGTGAGACCCAAGATCAACTAAACATGCATGAACATGCATACACAGATTCATGAACACACAGATGTCCTCAAAGGTATACCAAAGCCTCCTTCTAGCTATATACAACCAGACATGGATCATGTATCTTATGGGAGCAATGCAACCAACATTCCTAGAAATATCTATTTTTACCAATATCCAGAATTGCATTCAGATTTTGTATAATTTTGGTAAGACGTTTTGTTGAAAATTCTCAGGGATCTGAGGAGTTAAAATATTTCACATCCATATTTAACCCAGTTCTGCATACATCTCACAAATGTATGACAAACCTAAAAGCGTATGCAGAGGTTTGCTAATGGTGTGTGGAGCCCCCTACTCTGGTGAGATAATGCTGTAGGCTGTGCTCTGTTCAGATTGTGTGTGTGTGTGTGTGTGCGTGCGTGCCTGCCCTGAGCTCTAAGAACATTATCATCTCACTGCAGATGCCTTCCGCTGAGGGTAAAACGAAAATGTGGAGACAATCAAACGGCCATATAAAAAATGTCTCAGAACACATTTGCGTTTGTAGCTCTTGTTATTTCCGAAGGTTGATGAACATGAGCGACGGCAAAAATACTGGGATGCAAATTCTCAGCGGGGTTTAAAACTGCATTAAATTTCTAGTCTCATAAATTTTCCCATTTTGGCTGAGTGGGATTTCGGTAACGACGATACGAACAGGAAGCTCGTCCTGCAGGGTACAACGTATCATGAAGCTGATACATTTGAAACGAGTGGAAAAGCCAAGGTTTTTAAACATGGCTCGGTTCACCTCAGTCATACTGCTCAACACTGTGATGTAACTACCCTCTGCTTGGGACCTGCCCAACTGATCAATAACCCATTTTGGGGGATTATCCCATAGGGGTGTCTGGAACAGCCAGAAGGTAGAAATTGAATCTTGTCTTTTTCACTCACAGTCTCCCATGGAGTGTTGGCGGCGGGGGGAGTTGTGGGATGGAGCTTATGTCTTACTTTTGCATCATTCTCTTTGAATAAAGAAAGAATAAAGCTGTGTCTTTTCTGAGATCCCATTACAGGAAGAGATTGACCGTCCCTTTGTGTACAGATGGGTCGATAGCTTCGCTCTCGGTAACATGTAGCAGGTGCTAGGGGAAAAATAGGAAGGGTAGCTTGTAATGAAATGGCAATAAAAGAGAAAAAAAATCGCCCATATGTATTTTGGATTTGAAGTGCACCTAATTTTATCACCTATGAACTGGCCCCGTTGATGAAAGCATCCATAGCTTTTTGAAACACTGAGTTGATTGTGGTTGGACTGGTTTATCTCGAGGATTTTTCAGAACGGAGCAAAATGTAATTTCTTCCTATGCCATTTTTATGTACTATCTTACAAAGACATGTTACAGTATTAAACATGTTTTCCCATATGGGGTTCTTTCTCCTCTGAATTGAGTAATGCTGTCTGCTCCATCTATCCACAGACTCAGAAAGAAGAGACTGCAGGTGTAGTCCTTATTATTCACTTGTTAGCCTTCAGGTGGCTCATAGACACTTATTCTGGAAAGCAAAGCGTGACTGGTGTTCTAGTCCAGATCATACTGTTGCTGGCTGTTTCAACCAAGAGGCTATGTCCGGTCAGGCTGGGAGCTACTAGTTCAAAAAAGAAGATAACTGGCTTGATCGGGTGCATTGTGGGTATTTCTTGGAAGGGTTTACCTTTGTTTTAACCAGTACCAGGGAAGTGACGTTTAAATGGGAGGAGAGACGAAAAAAAATGTTTGATTAGCTCAAGTAAGTCAGTGATTGACAGATGAACCATGTAGCCCCACCCTAAAGAGGTTCATAAAACGTCATTTCAACCATCATCAGTACTTACATTATAAATCTGACAGATTAAGTTCGGCGGTGCCCTAGCTTTGTGGAGTTCTGCCTCAGTTCTCGCATGACATTCCCTCTCGTCTCCATAACAGAGCATAAATGTTATTGGGTTGTCATCGCAGCGAAACCGCTTCGATCTCGACTGCCACCGCCTCTCTTGTGCTGCAGACGTAGCTGCCACGGACTACATCACTGAACTGCTTCTGAAGGCAGAGGAAGGCTGGGAAATGAAGCTGAAGGACCCTCACGCACCAACATTGACGGCAGACGACCTAGTCGAGGACGATGTCTCACCACCAGTCAAGAAATTGTATGTCCATCTCTGTGTCCTTATACTCACTAACAATTTATTGGTGATGTTCCTCCTCTGTTTATGGATTCTGTCATTATCAGAAAGATAAGCAGGAACTTATTCCTTCTATCCAGTTCAATGTACATCATGTATGGGATTTGCAAATGGTTGCTCACCACCGACAATTAATTTTATTTGTGATTCAAGACTTCTATTGCTGTTAGACTTCAACATTATCACTCCACAACCTGTAAGAGATGTGTTATCTATTTCACCAAATAAATCAGGTTTATTTTGTCAGTTAAACTGGCTGGTAATTTTGAAAGCACATTTTTGGTGTGCATTGATTCACTGCATTGGTTTTACCAGGAAGTCTCCCACTTAAGAATTAACAAATTATAGCGTCCCAAAGTTAACGGCCATTGAAGATGAACACATTGTTGTATTACTCCTGTTCTTTTGTGTTTAGCAGTAACAACGATGTTATTATCGGCAATATGATGAGAGTATTTTTTGCAGTCATGCTTATTGACCCCTGCCCGCCCCCATCTTCTCCGGCAGTCTCCCCTTCCCCTTCCCAATCTCCAAACGGGACAGTCTTCTGGAGAGGGACACCATGTTCAGGGATTCTCCCGGGACTCGCCGTCCTGCCCAGGAAAACGGCGTAGACGGGCACCTCGGAACCCGCACCAGCAAGCTGGAACAGGCAAGGCCTCCATGAAGCTACATCAAGCCTCACCACCCATTATTTGTGATATTTGATGAAGTCTTAACATATGATGTGCTGCAATATTTTGTAAATATATAGTTACGATACATATTTAGGTAAATTGTAAGTCTGTACAGGGATCCTGTGAATCACACAGGCATGTATGTTTTTTTTTAATTTGTCATAATATGTAGCAAGACAAATCAATTATAAATGAACAGTTAAACATGGTTTGATTCTCAATAAGGTTCAAAAGGGTATTGAATGGTTTCGTCATGGCCCTACATCCATGAAAAGACACTGTCATGACTGTGCTTTGATCCACTCTCCTGAACCCACTCACATCCGATTTGCGTTGACATTTGCAAAATGGCAGAATAAAGAGAAAAACGAGGCATTACTGGCTCAGGGAACAACAAAAAGATGAGTGTTGGAGGGCGTTGGATCATGGCCGTTTGACGGAGTTGTGTAGAGCGATGATTATGTGTTGGGAGCATTGTCACGGCCTACTGAGCGGTAATCCTCTCTGTTTCGCAGTTGGATTTCACCATTTCGTGCATTTACACGCATGTATAGCACATTAGCTGTGTGCGCTGACGTGTTTGAGATACAGCAGTGCGTTCACATCAGTATTATGCTCTTTTAATTCTACCGTGTTCGGAGAAGTTAGATTTTCTCAGTGAAGCAAGAGTAACCCCTTAAATTTACAAGGCAAAGACAAGGTTTATTTTTATCAATCTGTACTAAACGTGCAGTTTGGGACACCCGCATGACCAAAAATGGACTGATTCTCTTCTACTTTCCCACTATGGTATTTCACAGGTCAGGCTCATGCCCCCCGGCCCCAACGATGACCTGGCCTCCCTCAGCGAGCTAACGGACAGCAGCCTACTCTACGAGATGCAGAAACGCTTCGGAAACGACCAGATCTACGTAAGCGCATGAGATCTCACCCCCTATCATTCCATGAGTTCCACTGGATTGTTACATTTTGCGGACACCTGTTGCGTGGTATCTTATGGCTCCATGGAGATCTCGGCAACGGCAACACAAATAGTAAATATCCAAGTGCAGCTCATTCAGCTTGAGTTGCACAGGCCTGTGTAGCGATTCGGCTTGTGTGACTCGAAGTAAACCGTGGTCATATCTCGTTGACAGATACCGGGGGATAATTAAAAAAGAATTGTGTACAGATGTTAGCCCAACCAGCAGAATCACTTTTCATACATCTGAAGGCGGCTTGACTACTTTCCAAGCTTTTATATGATATTTTGAGTTCCGTGATTGGTCTGTTGTCTCGGTTACAGTTATACACTCACATTCACACAGTGGTCGATAGAATAGTGAAAAGAGGGATCAAAATAAAGCTCAGAATACCTGGGAAGCAGTTTTTCTCCTGAGCAAAGAGGAGGTTACAGTTCAGCTTGTGTCTCTCATCATTTTCTTTTTCCGCTGTCATTTCCTGGAAATAGGATTTAATATAATAAATAATAATAATAATAATAATAAATTCAGCCTCAGTCCCGTTCTGTTCGGAATAGATGTGTAATTTATCCACCCCAATTTCCTAGTACCCACCCTTGAAACGTCAAGTCTTTCTGTCTGCGCTCATATCAACATAGACCATCGTCTATGGGTAGCCTTGTGACTAGTGAGATGGAAGTGTTGTCCTGTATCTTGTGTTCAGACATCGCCTTTTGCTGGCTCTTAGGTCGGCCAGAGAATGCTTTTTTTTGCGGAGGTACTCTAGTCGAGGAAGCCGAGGGTTTGATGGTGAGGAGAATTAACTTTGAACTGCATCAGAACCAAGATGATTGAACAGTGCACATTAGAGCTAATGGGTTTTGCTCTCTTTCTCTCTCTCTCTCTCTCTCTCTCTCTCTATACTGTATAAATGAATGATATAATGACACCGTATGTATTTTCCTCTCTTGTAGACTTACATTGGCCATATTCTTCTGCTGGTGAATCCGAATAAAGAACTGCCAATTTATTCAACACTGGTAAGTATCATTTCAATAAATCCTAAATGTAAATTGTAAACTCTATCAACAACCCCCCCTCCCCACCTCCAAATGTCTCACACAGAGCGTGATATTCAAGCATGTGAAACCTCTCGAACTAAGGTGACATTATAGACTGTCACCTTTGAAGGTAGCTTGCTTTCTCCTCCTGATTTATGCTGGTTGTCATGTGAAATAAACATTTTTGTGTTATGAGGCTAGTTTGGGGTATGAGACCAACATGTGTGGTGACTGGCAATAGTAGATATTGTGGCAGACATTAACCTTGCGATATCTGTGACCTCACATGTTGAGTTTGTGAGCGCTTGTCTTCAGACTGTCGCATTACACTGGCGTAAAGGAGCATCTATGTTCATAAAATTGGAATATGATCTATTCGTTAATAATTTAGTACGCCTGTAAACCGTGCAGGCATATTGTATCTGGATGTGAAATGGACTCTGAGCTGCTTCCTGAGTAATCCGTATTACCAACTGTATTAGCTGGCTGAATGGGTGAAAATGGCTGCACTGGAATACAGGCCATGTTAGCTGCGGTCCAATGGAAATGAAGGACACGACACACTGTCATTGTTTCACTTTCTTACCCATGGTTGCAAAGGCCGAAGAGAATAAGAGCTTGTAGACACAACCAGGGCTGTTTATCACCTTGTATGGGTTGTTTAAGGCGACATATTTAACATACCAAGCTTAAATAACCATTTCTACAGTTTTCCCTTTTACTGGGGTCACAGTCCCCCCCCCCCTTTTCCACCTAATATCTTGCATTATCCCTTTACATTACATTAAAGGACATTTGTTAGACTCCCTCTGTTTCCCATTCCACCTTAACTAAAGCTCCCTCTGTTTCCCATTCCAACTTAGCGAAAGCTCCCTCTGTTTCCCATTCCACCTTAACTAAAGCTCCCTCTGTTTCCCATTCCACCTTAACTAAAGCTCCCTCTGTTTCCTATTCCAACTTAGCGAAAGCTCCCTCTGTTTCCCATTCCAACTTAGCGAAAGCTCCCTCTGTTTCCCATTCCACCTTAACTAAAGCTCCCTCTGTTTCCCATTCCACCTTAACTAAAGCTCCCTCTGTTTCCCATTCCACCTTAATTAAAGCTCCCTCTGTTTCCCATTCCACCTTAAGCACTATTGTATTGATGAATGTATCAGTAGTTTGATATGTCTTGTTTACAGCTATTTGTTGTTTAAAGAAATTAACTTTGTACTTTGTACTGTTCCATGCTGAAAATATGAAATAGCAATCCGAACACGAATACCAGTTTCATCATACAAAATACACTGGGTCCATTCGGTGTCAACCGAAATGAAGTGTTTTTCCCACTATTCTCTGGATGGTAGAAAAATCAAAGTAAATGGAAAAATAATAGTTTCCATTGAAATATGTTGTAAGGATGAGCTTCGATGGGCCCCGTCAGAAATGTGGAGATCACCACCACCAAAATTTCATGCAAATCTGACAGTTTTTGTATGAACAGTAGCACACTGGTTGTAGTGTTTGTTTTTCTTTCAAAAGATGTAAAATGGTGGATAGTCCAATATTATGGGTCTAGATTTGTTTTTTGCTGCAGATTTGTTTTTCATGAGGGAACCAAGAAACAAAGAATCACCACCCTAGTACCTGCACAAAGCACACACAGTTCTGCTTACTAATTTAAGAGCATATGTAGAATCCTGCATCTTCATAAAATTAGATTGGAGAACAGTCTGGAACATTACCTTACATCATTAAATGTAAATTATCAGTGTGTGTTTGTGTGTGTGTCATATGAAGGATTCCATTAAACACTCCTGATTGTTTATGCAAACGAAGACTTTGGATATTTGAACCAGATTAAAATTAAACCATTTAAATATTTGTCCATAGTGATTCAAAAATACGCTTTCAATGCCAGACGGCATAAAGGCAAATGTCGAAGAAAGAAAGGTAAATACATCTCAACTCACAGGTAAAGGAGAGAGTGTACAAATAAATCAGGAACAGAATTATAATGGTCTCATATGACCTCATTTAAACTCTCTGTTTTGTGTGTTGAGCAAGAGCGTGAGCATGAGCACGAGAAAACCGCTAAATCAGTTGACATTTGGAGTCTTGGGGGTACTTTTATGTAGAATGCAAATTTGGTGTCATAAAAAAGCAAGGACTTTTCGGGATTGATGTAGATTAAGTCTTTCACAATCAATGATCATGTAAATCTTAAGATTCACAAAAATAATTGATTGCTGAGGACAACATGCAGGAAAAAATGCAATTTCTTCAAACAATTACATGGTGCATATTTGAAACAGCCGCTCAAATGTATACATTGTTAGTCTCAAATCTGTGATCCAGTAATTATTTGAGCTTGCTGTTAGCTAATTGCTGTCTGATAGATGGCTGGCTTGAAATGCATGTTAGGTATCTAGCTTTTTTCATATGGTAGTGGTGGAACAGGGTAGCATTATTGCTGCCATGGTTAGACACCCACCTTACTAGAACCCCTGCTTCTAAAACAATGATTTAACTGCCAAGCCAGAGACTGACGTGGTGAGACACGTTGTGTGATCCCTTTTTCTAGAACAATCTGGATCTGAACACACCTGTGAATATCATGCAGATATCATTGCATACACTGCTTTATCAAAGACGTTTTCAAGGATCTGTCAGCAGCTGCAGATCTTTTCAGACAGATTTTTATAGGGTCTGTCAAGAGCTTTCCTGTGACGATCCTAAATAATATCTGTCAACATCTTTAAGGATCTTTGGGGATCTTTAAAGATCCTAAACAAGATCCATAAGGATTCTACCAAAGCTTTACAGGACATTAAGCAGACATTCAAGGATCCTAGTGAAATTTAAATGAAGGTTTTAAATTAACTTCATTTCATTTAAAATTTTACCTAACATGTGCACAATCTATAATGTTATTAAAAATGTTATGAGTATTTTCTTTTACATTATCAGTGGGAGGAGGTGATTGTGTGCTTGTGTGTGGTTGTGTTATTTGAAGGATTCTAAAATACGTTCCTGTTTGTTTGTTTGAGTGAAGAATCTTTATAAAAATTCAAAAATTCCAAAAAAGCAGCTTTCAGTGCAAGTCAGTGTAAATGCAATTGCCTAAGAAAGAAAGGTAAACACATTTCAACACATGGACTAACGGACAAAGATTTAAAATTATGAATGTCTCATATGCATTCATCTCAAATTCTGCTGTCATCTGAACTCTCAACTACTGACAAACTCGGAGCTTCTTCCCTCCAGAGTAGCTGACCACATTCAACCACAGCCTGCATTAACATCTGTTTCTAATGAGATAATTTCTTTACCTGCTTGTTTTTAAACATGCTGACATATTTCACAATTTTTAACAATATTGTATCCAACTTGGCAACTCCACTCTCAGTTGGTTAAATCTACATCTCAGTTGGTTAAATAAACACAAAAAAAGTTTTTCTTATTATTTTATCCCTACAACAGTCATCTTGCTTCGATGTGCCCCTGCATATAACATTTTCCAGACAAGACAACATTTCATGCACATCTGACAGTTTTTGTATGAGGAGAAGCATTTAAAGTTTGTTTTTGTTTCAAAATATTTAGAATGGTAGAGAATACAGTACTGTGGACTGATGAATCCTTGAGGCAGATGTGTTCCTCATGACAAAAGCAACAAATAAAGATCCTACCTAAGGATTTCCACCATAGTATGTACACAAGACACATTTCTGCTTACTTGTTTAAGAAGTGATGCAGAATCCTGTATCTTCATTTGATTAGATTGGAAACCTGAGCCTTACCATTGAAGGGAATATGAGTGTACAGTCTGTTAATTTTATTTTAAATGTCAGTTATCGGTATGTGTGTGTGTGTCATATGCAGGATTCCATTAAACACTCTTGATTGTTTACATATATGAAGACTTTGGATATTTGAACCAGACTAAAAAATACACTATTTAAATATTTGCGCAGAATGATTAAAAAAATAAGCTTTCATTTCCAGTCAGCATGAAAACAAAAGCCAAAGAAAGAAAGGTAAATACACATTTCAACACACAGGTAAAGGGCAGAGTGAACAAACAAGGGCAGATTTAAAAACCAGTACCAGAATTATACACGCCTTATACGAGCTCATCTAAAAACTCTTCTTGACTGAGCTCCCACGATAAAGATATGCAGAGCATCCTACATCCAGAGCAACTGACAACATTCAGACACAGTCTATGTAATGATGTATTTCAAAAGAGTACCCCCACCTATTAATGCTCTAAATTAAAGTCCTTTGTGCTTGCCTATAGACAGCCTGATACTCCTCCTAAACAGTATGTACACTATTTGTTCGAGCCCTTTGCTTTGATGACAGATAACTACTGGCACAGGCTCATTTTGTATACTGTTATTTATTTAATCACTGGGGAATATGTATGTCCCAGAGGCCATATTCTGGCCACACCCTCATTCAATGTGTCCCCTAAGTCCATATGCAAATATTATTAGCTAAAAATAAAAAAATGACTGAGCCATTGTTGGTACGCTTGAACATGATCCATTGTAAGTACAACCATAAACTACAAGGGCACAAGAGGTTGAGCTCAAGAGTGAAGACTCAATGGCCAATCAGAAGCCCCACCCTAGGTCTGTCCATGTGTACCATGAATCAGATATGTACAGATCATTTCCTTTCTCATTTTTATCCTGAAAACAGACAAACAAAAAGCATAAATAACTTGTTTATTCCATATTTCAAGCTTTCTGCTCATTGGTGATGCAGATTTCAAGCCAATTTTAAGCCAGTTTTTGCTTTTTTTAATATTAATTTTTATTTAAGGAGCAAGTTGGCAAGTTGTTCAATAGCAGTACTTATAGCAGATAGCAATAGCAGAGGTTGCTCCGTTAAAAGATAATGTATTGTGAATTTCACCTTTTATTTTAGCTTGCTGTTGCTAACGTCAGCTTGCGTGTTCATTAGTACGCACAGTTAGCTAATTGTTATCTGATAGATGGCTAACTTGAAATGCAGATATCTAGCTTTTTTCATATGGTAACAGTGGAACAGGGTAGCGCTATTGCTGCCATGGTTAGACACCCACCTTACTATAGAACCCCTGCTTCTAAAACAATGATTTGACTGCCAAGCCAGAGACTGACGTGGTGAGACACGTTGTGTGATCCCTTTTCCTAGACAATCTGGATCTGAACACACTTGTGAATATCATGCAGATATCATTGCATACACTGCTTTATCAAAGACGTTTTCAAGGATCTGTCAGCAGCTGCAGATCTTTTCAGACAGATTTTTATAGGGTCTGTCAAGATCATGAGCTTTCCTAGGAGGATCCTAAATAATATCTGTCAACATCTTTAAGGATCTTTGGGGATCTTTAAAGATCCTAAACAAGATCCATAAGGATTCTACCAAAGCTTTACAGGACATTAAGCAGACATTCAAGGATCTTAGTGAAATTTAAATGAAGGTTTTAAATTAACTTCGTTTCATTTAAAATTTTAACTAACATGTGCACAATCTATAATGTTATTAAAAATGGTGATTGTGTGGTTGTGTGTGGTTGTGTTATTTGAACTATTCTAAAATACGTTCCTGTTTGTTTGTATGAATGAAGAATCTTTATAAAAACTCAAAAATGCCAAAATGCTGAAAGCCAAAAAAAAGCAGCTTTCAGTGCAAGTCAGTGTAAATGTAATTGCCTAAGAAAGAAAGGTAAACACATTTCAACACATGGATTAAAGGACAAAGATTTAAAATTTAGAATGTCTCATATGCGCTCATCTCAAATTCTGCTGTCATCTGAACTCTCACTACTGACAAACTCGGAGCTTCTTCCCTCCAGAGTAGCTGACCACATTCAACCACAGCCTGCATTAACATCCGTTTCTAATGAGATAATTTCTTTACCTGCTCGTTTTTAAACATACTGACATATTTCACAATTTTTAACAATATTGTATCCAACTTGGCAACTCCACTCCTGGATTTTCCAGTCCTGCACATGTCATTGTACCTTGAACTGATGTCATTTGCATATCTTTCAGCTCAGTATAAATATTGGCTGTGAGTTTTTAGGGAGTAGGACAGCGAAAAAGGTAAAATACATTTTAACTGTGTGAGAGACACTGAAAATACGAGCTGGAAAATGGGAAACAGTCAGTGCAACACTACCCATCATACTCAGATCTACACTCTTGGTATCGATGCGGGCTTACTACCAGATCCTTCCTTGGGCGAGGCATACTCTGGTTTCCTGTCCCTCAACTCCTCTGCTCATCTGAGTGCCCACTACAGAGACGTGCAGCGCTCCCTCAATCCCCAACAGCTGAGCACATTCGACAGCAGCCTGCGGTCCGCTTTGGGAGACAGCGGGAAGGTGACGATGGGGGGCGTGGGCGTGGTGGCTCTGGCCCTGGCCATGCTGATCGACATCTTGGCCCAGCAGGCAAAGAATCAGAACGGGACGACCAACTTCATCCAGAAAATTTTCAGAGATGAGGAGGTGGGTGGTGTCTCTGAGGTGGGGACTATAATTGGCGACTACCTGAAACTAGTCCCACGGATCGTTAATGATGACCAGCGGATGAAGGAGGAGACCAAACGCTATGAAGAAAGACTCAACATCACTTTAACAAGTCAAATTAAAAGATTCATTGATTTACAAAATGCCACCTTCAAAGAATGGACTACCATTTTACATGGTTCCATATTTCAGTTCCACATGATGGCCCACCGAGTTCGCTTAGGGGAACTTGACAAAATGTATTTAATATTGTTTGAGAAGATGACTGAAAAAGAACACCCTTATATGAAGAAAATGACTGATGAACTCATTGAAAACCTGAGGGCTGGTAGTCCAGAGCTCCAACAATTAATTGACAAGTGCAAGGATGACTTTCTCTTTGAGTTAACTTTTATTCTTCAATATTTGAAACCTATGAACGCCATGTTAGGAGACATGAAGTCTTCTGAGAGTTAACTGAAGCAACATGATGATTTTCTCTATAGTGTTAAGTGAACATGTAGACTTCTCAGGATTGATGTAGATTAAGTCTTTCACAATCAATGATCATGTAAATCTTAAACTTCATAAAAATAATTAATTGCTGAGGACAACATGAAGGAAAAAATGCAATTTCTTCAAACAATTACATGGTGCATATTTGAAACAACCACTTAAATGTATATATGGTTAGTCTCAAAGCTGTGATCCTCAGTGAAAGCTGATATCTACATCTCAGTGGGTTAAAGAAACACAAAATAAAGTGTTTGTGGTGTTTGCGAATTCTTATTGTTTTATTCCTGCAACAGTCTTCTTGCTTACATGTGTACATATAACATTTTCCAGACTATACAACATTTCATGCAAATCTGACAGTTTTTGTGTGAGGAATAGCATTTAAAGTTTGTTTTTGTTTCAAAATATTTAAAATGGTGGAGAGTCCAATACTGTGGACTTATGAATCCTTGAAGCAGATTCGTTCCTCATGAGAAAAGCAACAAAGTAAGATCTTAACAAAGGATGGCCACCCTTGTACCAACACAAGACACACAATTCTGCTTAATCATTTAAGAACTTACGCAGAATCCGGTATCTTCATTACATTGGGAACCAGAATTTCAGTAATTATTTGAGCTTACTGTTCCTAAACTCATCTTGCGTGTTCATTCGTACGCACTGTTTGCTAGTTGTTGTCCGATAGATGGCTGGCTTGAAATGCATGTTAGGTATCTAGCTTTTTCATATGGTAGCACTGGAACAGGGTAGCGCTATTGCTGCCATGGTTAGACACCCACCTTACTAGAACCCCTGCTTCTAAAACAATGATTTGACTGCCAAGCCAGAGACTGACGTGGTGAGACACGTTGTGTGATCCCTTTTTCTAGAACAATCTGGATCTGAACACACCTGTGAATATCATGCAGATATCATTGCATACACTGCTTTATCAAAGACGTTTTCAAGGATCTGTCAGCAGCTGCAGATCTTTTCAGACAGATTTTTATAGGGTCTGTCAAGATCATGAGCTTTCCTGTGAAGATCCTAAATAATATCTGTCAACATCTTTAAGGATCTTTGGGGATCTTTAAAGATCCTAAATAAGATCCATAAGGATTCTACCAAAGCTTTGCAGGACATTAAGCAGACATTCAAGGATCCTAGTGAAATTTAAATGAAGGTTTAAAATTAACTTCAACTTATTTAAAATTTTACCAAACATTTGCACAATCTATAATGTTATTAAAAGTGTTATGAGTATTTTCTTTTACATTATCAATGGGAGGAGGTGATTGTGTGCGTGTGTGTGGTTGTGTTATTTGAAGGATTCTAAAATACGTTCCTGTTTGTTTGTTTGAGTGAAGAATCTTTATAAAAATTCAAAAATTCCAAAAAAGCAGCTTTCAGTGCAAGTCAGTGTAAATGTAATTGCCTAAGAAAGAAAGGTAAACACATTTTAACACATGGATTAAAGGACAAAGAAATAAAATGTAGAATGTCTCATATGCACTCATCTCAAATTCTGCTGTCATCTGAACTCTCAACTACTGACAAACTCGGAGCTTCTTCCCTCCTGAGTAGCTGACCACATTCAACCACAGCCTGCATTAACATCTGTTTCTAATGAGATAATTTCTTTACATGCTTGTTTTTAAACATGCTGACATATTTCACAATTTTTAACAATATTGTATCCAACTTGGCAACTCCACTCTCAGTTGGTTAAATCTACATCTCAGTTGGTTAAATAAAGACAAAAAAAGTTTTTCTTATTATTTTATCCCTACAACAGTCATCTTGCTTCGATGTGCCCCTGCATATAACATTTTCCAGACAAGACAACATTTCATGCAAATCTGACAGTTTTTGTATGAGGAGAAGCATTTAAAGTTTGTTTTTGTTTCAAAATATTTAGAATGGTAGAGAATACAGTACTGTGGACTGATGAATCCTTGAGGCAGATGTGTTCCTCATGACAAAAGCAACAAATTAAGATCCTACCTAAGGATTTCCACCATAGTATGTACACAAGACACATTTCTGCTTACTTGTTTAAGAAGTGATGCAGAATCCTGTATCTTCATTTGATTAGATTGGGAACCTGAGTCTTACCATTGAAGGGAATATGAGTGTACAGTCTGTTAATTTTATTTTAAATGTCAGTTATCGGTATGTGTGTGTGTGTCATATGCAGGATTCCATTAAACACTCTTGATTGTTTACATATATGAAGACTTTGGATATTTGAACCAGACTAAAAAATACACTATTTAAATATTTGCGCAGAATGATTAAAAAAATAAGCTTTCATTTCCAGTCAGCATGAAAACAAAAGCCAAAGAAAGAAAGGTAAATACACATTTCAACACACAGGTAAAGGGCAGAGTGAACAAACAAGGGCAGATTTAAAAACCAGTACCAGAATTATACACGCCTTATACGAGCTCATCTAAAAACTCTTCTTGACTGAGCTCCCACGATAAAGATATGCAGAGCATCCTACATCCAGAGCAACTGACAACATTCAGACACAGTCTATGTAATGATGTATTTCAAAAGAGTACCCCCCCACCTATTAATGCTCTAAATTAAAGTCCTTTGTGCTTGCCTATAGACAGCCTGATACTCCTCCTAAACAGTATGTACACTATTTGTTCGAGCCCTTTGCTTTGATGACAGACAACTACTGGCACAGGCTCATTTTGTATACTGTTATTTATTTAATCACTGGGGAATATGTATGTCACAGAGGCCATATTCTGGCCACACCCTCATTCAATGTGTCCCCTAAGTCCATATGCAAATATTATTAGCTAAAAATAAAAAAATGAGTGAGCCATTGCTGGTACGCTTGAACATGATCCATTGTAAGTACAACCATAAACTACAAGGGCACAAGAGGTTGAGCTCAAGAGTGAAGACTCAATGGCCAATCAGAAGCCCCATCCTAGGTCTGTCCATGTGTACCATGAATCAGATATGTACAGATCATTTCCTTTCTCATTTTTATCCTGAAAACAGACAAACAAAAAGCATAAATAACTTGTTTATTCCATATTTCAAGCTTTCTGCTCATTGGTGATGCGGATTTCAAGCCAATTTTAAGCCAGTTTTTGCTTTTTTTAATATTAATTTTTATTTAAGGAGCAAGTCGGCAAGTTGTTCAATAGCAGTACTTATAGCAGATAGCAATAGCAGAGGTTGCTCCGTTAAAAGATAATGTATTGTGAATTTCACCTTTTATTTTAGCTTGCTGTTGCTAACGTCAGCTTGCGTGTTCATTAGTACGCACAGTTAGCTAATTGTTATCTGATAGATGGCTAACTTGAAATGCAGATATCTAGCTTTTTTCATATGGTAACAGTGGAACAGGGTAGCGCTATTGTTGCCATGGTTAGACACCCACCTTACTATAGAACCCCTGCTTCTAAAACAATGATTTGACTGCCAAGCCAGAGACTGACGTGGTGAGACACGTTGTGTGATCCCTTTTCCTAGACAATCTGGATCTGAACACACCTGTGAATATCATGCAGATATCATTGCATACACTGCTTTATCAAAGATGTTTTCAAGGATCTGTCAGGAGCTGCAGATCTTTTCAGACAGATTTTTATAGGGTCTGTCAAGATCATGAGCTTTCCTGTGAAGATCCTAAATAATATCTGTCAACATCTTTAAGGATCTTTGGGGATCTTTAAAGATCCTAAACAAGATCCATAAGGATTCTACCAAAGCTTTACAGGACATTAAGCAGACATTCAAGGATCTTAGTGAAATTTAAATGAAGGTTTTAAATTAACTTCGTTTCATTTAAAATTTTAACTAACATGTGCACAATCTATAATGTTATTAAAAATGTTATGAGTATTTTCTTTTACATTATCAATGGGAGGAGGTGATTGTGTGAATGTGTGTGGTTGTGTTATTTGAACTATTCTAAAATACGTTCCTGTTTGTTTGTATGAATGAAGAATCTTTATAAAAACTCAAACATGCCAAAATGCTGAAAGCCAAAAAAAAGCAGCTTTCAGTGCAAGTCAGTGTAAATGTAATTGCCTAAGAAAGAAAGGTAAACACATTTCAACACATGGATTAAAGGACAAAGATTTAAAATTTAGAATGTCTCATATGCGCTCATCTCAAATTCTGCTGTCATCTGAACTCTCACTACTGACAAACTCGGAGCTTCTTCCGTCCAGAGTAGCTGACCACATTCAACCACAGCCTGCATTAAGATCCGTTTCTAATGAGATAATTTCTTTACCTGCTCGTTTTTAAACATACTGACATATTTCACAATTTTTAACAATATTGTATCCAACTTGGCAACTCCACTCCTGGATTTTCCAGTCCTGCACATGTCATTGTACCTTGAACTGATGTCATTTGCATGTCTTTCAGCTCAGTATAAATATCGGCTGTGAGTTTTTAGGGAGTAGGACAGCGAAAAAGGTAAAATACATTTTAACTGTGTGAGAGACATTGAAAATACGAGCTGGAAAATGGGAAACAGTCAGTGCAACACTACCCATCATACTCAGATCTACACTCTTGGTAACGATGCAGGCTTACTACCAGATCCTTCCTTGGGCGAGGCATACTCTGGTTTCCTGTCCCTCAACTCCTCTGCTCATCTGAGTGCCCACTACAGAGACGTGCAGCGCTCCCTCAATCCCCAAAGGCTGAGCACATTCGACAGCAGCCTGCGGTCCGCTTTGGGAGACAGCGGGAAGGTGGCGATGGGGGGCGTGGGCGTGGTGGCTCTGGCCCTGGCCATGCTGATCGACATCTTGGCCCAGCAGGCAAAGAATCAGAACGGGACGACCAACTTCATCCAGAAAATTTTCAGAGATGAGGAGGTGGGTGGTGTCTCTGAGGTGGGGACTATAATTGGCGACTACCTGAAACTAGTCCCACGGATCGTTAATGATGACCAGCGGATGAAGGAGGAGACCAAACGCTATGAAGAAAGACTCAACACCACTTTAACAAGTCAAATTAAAAGATTAATTGATTTAAAAAATGCCAAGTTCAAAGAATGGACTACTATTTTCCATGGTTCCATATTTCAGTTCCACATGATGGCCCACCGAGTTCGCTTAGGAGAACTTGACACAATGTATTTAACACCATTGGAGAAGATGAATGAAAAAGAACACCCTTATATGAAGAAAATGCCTGATGAACTCATTGAAAACCTGAGGGCTGGTAGTCCAGAGCTCCAAGAATTAATTGACAAGTGCAAGAACGACTTACTCTTCGGGTTAAGTTTTATTCTTCAATTTTTGAAACCTATGAACGCCATGTTAGGAGACATGAAGTCTTCTGAGAGTTTACTGAAGCAACATGATGATTTTCTCTATAGTGTTAAGTGAACATGTAGACTTCTCAGGATTGATGTAGATTAAGTCTTTCACAATCAATGATCATGTAAATCTTAAACTTCATAAAAATAATTAATTGCTGAGGACAACATGAAGGAAAAAATGCAATTTCTTCAAACAATTACATATTTGAAACAACCACTTAAATGTATATATGGTTAGTCTCAAAGCTGTGATCCTCAGTGAAAGATGATATCTACATCTCAGTGGGTTAAATAAACACAAAATAAAGTGTTTGTGGTGTTTGCGAATTCTTATTGTTTTATCCCTGCAACAGTCTTCTTGCTTACATGTGTACATATAACATTTTCCAGACTATACAACATTTCATGCAAATCTGACAGTTTTTGTGTGAGGAATAGCATTTAAAGTTTGTTTTTGTTTCAAAATATTTAAAATGGTGGAGAGTCCAATACTGTGGACTTATGAATCCTTGAAGCAGATTCGTTCCTCATGAGTAAAGCAACAAATTAAGATCTTAACAAAGGATGGCCACCCTTGTACCAACACAAGACACACAATTCTGCTTAATCATTTAAGAACTTACACAGAATCCGGTATCTTCATTACATTTGGAACCAGAATTTCAGTAAATATTTGAGCTTACTGTTCCTAAACTCATCTTGCGTGTTCATTCGTATGCACTGCTAGTTAATTGTTGTCTGATAGATGGCTGGCTTGAAATGCATGTTAGGTATCTAGCTTTTTTCATATGGTAGCACTGGAACAGGGTAGCGCTATTGCTGCCATGGTTAGACACCCACCTTACTAGAACCCCTGCTTCTAAAACAATGATTTGACTGCCAAGCCAGAGACTGACGTGGTGAGACACGTTGTGTGATCCCTTTTTCTAGAACAATCTGGATCTGAACACACCTGTGAATATCATGCAGATATCGTTGCATACACTGCTTTATCAAAGACGTTTTCAAGGATCTGTCAGCAGCTGCAGATCTTTTCAGACAGATTTTTATAGGGTCTGTCAAGATCTTAAGCTTTCCTGTGACGATCCTAAATAATATCTGTCAACATCTTTAAGGATCTTTGGGGATCTTTAAAGATCCTAAACAAGATCCATAAGGATTCTACCAAAGCTTTACAGGACATTAAGCAGACATTCAAGGATCTTAGTGAAATTTAAATGAAGGTTTTAAATTAACTTCATTTCATTTAAAATTTTAATAAACATGTGCACAATCTATGATGTTATAAATAATGTTGTAACTATTTTCTTTTACATTATCAATGGGAGGAGGTGATTGTGTGAATGTGTGTGGTTGTGTTATTTGAAGGATTCTAAAATACGTTCCTGTTTGTTTGCATGAATGAAGAATCTATATTAAAAATTCAAAAATGCCAAAATGCTGAAAGCAGCTTTCAGTGCAAGTCAGTGTAAATGCAATTGCCTAAGACAGAAAGGTAAACACATTTCAACACATGGCTTAAAAGCCAGAGTAACAGAATTAAAATATCTCATGTGAACTCATCTACCCATTCAACCACAGCCTGCATTAAGATCTATTTCTAATGAGATAATTTCTTTACCTGCTCGTTTTTAAACATACTGACATATTTCACAATTTTTAACAATATTGTATCCAACTTGGCAACTCCACTCCTGGATTTTCCAGTCCTGCACATGTCATTGTACCTTGAACTGATGTCATTTGCATATCTTTCAGCTCAGTATAAATATTGGCTGTGAGTTTTTAGGGAGTAGGACAGCGAAAAAGGTAAAATACATTTTAACTGTGTGAGAGACATCGCAAATACGAGCTGGAAAATGGGAAACAGTCAGTGCAACACTACCCATCATACTCAGATCTACACTCTTGGTATCGATGCGGGCTTACTACCAGACCCTTCCTTGGGCGAGGCATACTCTGGTTTCCTGTCCCTCAACTCCTCTGCTCATCTGAGTGCCCACTACAGAGACGTGCAGCGCTCCCTCAATCCCCAACAGCTGAGCACATTCGACAGCAGCCTGCGGTCCGCTTTGGGAGACAGCGGGAAGGTGACGATGGGGGGCGTGGGCGTGGTGGCTCTGGCCCTGGCCATGCTGATCCACATCTTGGCCCAGCAGGCAAAGAATCAGAACGGGACGACCAACTTCATCCAGAAAAGTTTCAGAGATGAGGAGGTGGGTGGTGTCTCTGAGGTGGGGACTATAATTGGCGACTACCTGAAACTAGTCCCACGGATCGTTAATGATGACCAGCGGATGAAGGAGGAAACCAAACGCTGTGAAGAAAGACTTAACAACACTTTGACAAGTCAAATGAACAGATTCATTGATTTACAAAATGTCACCTTCGAGGAATGGACTACCATTTTACAGGGTTCCATATTCCAGGTACACATGATGGCCCACCGAGCTCGCTTAGGGGAACTTGACACAATGTATTTAACACCATTTGAGAAGATGAATGAAAAAGAACACCCTTATATGAAGAAAATGACTGATGAACTCATTGAAAACCTGAGGGCTGTTAGTCCAGAGCTCCAACAATTAATTGACAAGTGCAAGAAAGACTCAGTCTTTGACTTACCTTTTATTGTTCAATTTTTGAAACCTATGATCGCCATGTTAGAAGACATGAAGTCTTATGAGAGTTTACTGAAGCAACATGATGATTTTCTCTATAGTGTTAAGTGAACATGTAGACTTCTCAGGACTGATGTAGATTAAGTCTTTCACAATCAATGATCATGTAAATCTTAAGCTTCATAAAAATAATTGATTGCTGAGGACAATATGAAGGAAAAAATGCAATTTCTTCAAACAATTACATGGTGCATATTTGAAACAACAACTTAAATGTATATATGGTTAGTCTCAAAGCTGTGATCCTCAGTGAAAGCTGATATCTACATCTCAGTGGGTTAAATAAACACAAAATAAAGTGTTTGTGGTGTTTGCTAATTCTTATAGTTTTATCCCTACAACAGTCATCTTGCTTACATGTGTACATATAACATTTTCCAGACTATACAACATTTCATGCAAATCTGACAGTTTTTGTGTGAGGAATAGCATTTAAAGTTTGTTTTTGTTTCAAAAGATTTAAAATGGTGAAGAATCCATTACTGTGGACTTATGAATCCTTGAAGCAGATTCGTTCCTCATGAGAAAAGCAACAAATTAAGATCTTAACAAAGGATGGCCACCCTTGTACCAACACAAGACACACAATTCTGTTGAATCATTTAAGAACTTATGCAGAATCCGGTATCTTCATTAGATTACATTGGGAACCAGAATTTCAGTAATTATTTGAGCTTGCTGTTCCTAAACTCATCTTGCGTGGTCATTAGTACGCACTGTTAGCTAATTGTTGTCTGATAGATGGCTGGCTTGAAATGCATGTTAGGTATCTAGCTTTTTTCATATGGTAGCACTGGAACAGGGTAGCGCTATTGCTGCCATGGTTAGACACCCACCTTACTAGAACCCCTGCTTCTAAAACAATGATTTGACTGCCAAGCCAGAGACTGACGTGGTGAGACACGTTGTGTGATCCCTTTTCCTAGACAATCTGGGTCTGAACACACTTGTGAATATCATGCAGATATCATTGCATACACTGCTTTATCAAAGACGTTTTCAAGGATCTTTCAGCAGCTGCAGATCTTTTCAGACAGATTTTTATAGGGTCTGTCAAGATCGTGAGCTTTCCTGTGACGATCCTAAATAATATCTGTCAACATCCTTAAGGATCTTTGGGGATCTTTAAAGATCCTAAACAAGATCCATAAGGATTCTACCAAAGCTTTACAGGACATTAAGCAGACATTCAAGGATCCTAGTGAAATTTAAATGAAGGTTTTACATTGACTTCATTTCATTTAAAATTTTAATAAACATGTGCACAATCTATGATGTTATAAATAATGTTGTAACTATTTTCTTTTACATTATCTATGGGAGGAGGTGATTGTGTGCGTGTTTGTGGTTGTGTTATTTGAAGGATTCTAAAATACGTTCCTGTTTGTTTGTATGAATGAAGAATCTATCAGTGCGGGTCTATTCAGTGCAAGTCAGTGTAAATGCAATTGCCTAAGAAATAAAGGTCAACACATTTCAACACATGGCGTAAAGGACAAAGATTTAAAATTAAGAATGTCTCATATGAGCTCAAATTCTCCTGTCATCTGAACCCTCACTACTGACAAACTCGGAGCTTCTTCCCTCCAGAGTAGCTGACCACATTCAACCACAGCCTGCATTAAGATCTGTTTCTAATGAGTTAATTTCTTTACCTGCTTGTTTTTAAACATGCTGACATATTTCACAATTTTTAACAATATTGTATCCAACTTGGCAACTCCACTCCTGGATTTTCCAGTCCTGCACATGTCATTGTACCTTGAACTGATGTCATTTGCATGTCTTTCAGCTCAGTATAAATATTGGCTGTGAGTGTTTAGGGAGTAGGACAGCGAAAAAGGTAAAATACATTTTAACTGTGTGAGAGAGACATTGAAAATACGAGCTGGAAAATGGGAAACAGTCAGTGCAACACTACCCATCATACTCAGATCTACACTCTTGGTATCGATGCGGGCTTACTACCAGACCCTTCCTTGGGCGAGGCATACTCTGGTTTCCTGTCCCTCAACTCCTCTGCTCATCTGAGTGCCCACTACAGAGACGTGCAGCGCTCCCTCAATCCCCAACAGCTGAGCACATTCGACAGCAGCCTGCGGTCCGCTTTGGGAGACAGCGGGAAGGTGACGATGGGGGGCGTGGGCGTGGTGGCTCTGGCCCTGGCCATGCTGATCGACATCTTGGCCCAGCAGGCAAAGAATCAGAACGGGACGACCAACTTCATCCAGAAAATTTTCAGAGATGAGGAGGTGGGTGGTGTCTCTGAGGTGGGGACTATAATTGGCGACTACCTGAAACTAGTCCCACGGATCGTTAATGATGACCAGCGGATGAAGGAGGAGACCAAACGCTATGAAGAAAGACTCAACATCACTTTAACAAGTCAAATGAAAAGATTAATTGATTTAAAAAATGCCAAGTTCAAAGAATGGACTACCATTTTCCATGGTTCCATATTTCAGTTCCACATGATGGCCCACCGAGTTCGCTTAGGAGAACTTGACACAATGTATTTAACACCATTTGAGAAGATGAATGAAAAAGAACACCCTTATATGAAGAAAATGCCTGATGAACTCATTGAAAACCTGAGGGCTGGTAGTCCAGAGCTCCAAGAATTAATTGACAAGTGCAAGGATGACTTACTCTTCGGGTTAAGTTTTATTCTTCAATTTTTGAAACCTATGAACGCCATGTTAGGAGACATGAAGTCTTCTGAGAGTTTACTGAAGCAACATGATGATTTTCTCTATAGTGTTAAGTGAACATGTAGACTTCTCAGGATTGATGTAGATTAAGTCTTTCACAATCAATGATCATGTAAATCTTAAGCTTCATAAAAATAATTGATTGCTGAGGACAATATGAAGGAAAAAAATGCAATTTCTTCAAACAATTACATATTTGAAACAACCACTTAAATGTATATATGGTTAGTCTCAAAGCTGTGATCCTCAGTGAAAGCTGATATCTACATCTCAGTGGGTTAAATAAACACAAAATAAAGTTTTTGTGGTGTTTGCTAATTCTTATTATGTTCTCCCTACAACAGTCATCTTCCTTAGACGTGCCCCTGCATATGACAATTTCCAAACTATACAACATTTCATGCAAATCTGACAGTTTTTGTGTGAGGAATAGCATTTAAAGTTTGTTTTTGTTTCAAAACATTTAAAATGGTGGAGAATGCATGACTGTGGATGTATGAATCCTTGAAGCAGATTTTTTCCCCATGAGTACAGCAACAAATTAAGATCTTAACAAAGGATGGCCACCCTTGTACCTACACATGACACACACAATTCTGCTTACTCATTTAAGAACTTATGCAGAATCCGGTATCTTCATTAGATTACACTGGGAACCAGAATTTCAGTAATTATTTGAGCTTACTGTTCCTAAACTCATCTTGCGTGTTCATTCGTATGCACTGCTAGCTAACTGTTGTCCGATAGATGGCTGGCTTGAAATGGATGTTAGGTATCTAGCTTTTTTCATATGGTAGCACTGGAACAGGGTAGCGCTATTGCTGCCATGGTTAGACACCCACCTTACTAGAACCCCTGCTTCTAAAACAATGACTGCCAAGCCAGAGACTGACGTGGTGAGACACGTTGTGTGATCCCTTTTCCTAGAACAATCTGGATCTGAACACACTTGTGAATATCATGCAGATATCATTGCATACACTGCTTTATCAAAGACGTTTTCAAGGATCTGTCAGGAGCTGCAGATCTTTTCAGACAGATTTTTATAGGGTCTGTCAAGATCATGAGCTTTCCTGTGAAGATCCTAAATAATATCTGTCAACATCTTTAAGGATCTTTGGGGATCTTTAAAGATCCTAAACAAGATCCATAAGGATTCTACCAAAGCTTTACAGGACATTAAGCAGACATTCAAGGATCCTAGTGAAATTTAAATGAAGGTTTTAAATTAACTTCATTTCATTTAAAATTTTACCTAACATGTGCACAATCTATAATGTTATTAAAAATGTTATGAGTATTTTCTTTTACATTATCAATGGGAGGAGGTGATTGTGTGCTTGTGTGTGGTTGTGTTATTTGAAGGATTCTAAAATACGTTCCTGTTTGTTTGTATGAATGAAGAATCTTTATAAAAACTCAAAAATGCCAAAAAAAAAGCAGCTTAGAAAAGCAGAACAGATTCAGTGATTCGCAAAACATCACCTGGGTAGAATCAGATGGAATATTACATGGCTTCATATTTCAGTTCCACATGAGGGTCCACCGAGTCCGATTAGGGGAAAATATAACACTTGGTGAACACCATCTAATGTGGTTTCAGACGATCTTCAACTATGAGCAAGGAATGAGAGCTCTGCTGGACAAATTTAAGGGTGCCATTGACAACCTGAGGGCTATTAGCCCAGAACACCAAGGATTACTCGACATGTGCGGGGATGAGAATGCCTTATATCTTTATTATGTTTATCAGTATTACATATGTATGAATAACATATTGGAAAACAAAAAGTTTTCGGAGTTTAATGAAGCAAAATGATGATTTTTTCTACGGTGCCAAATAAACACGTAGCCAACGCATTGTTGTCACGTACGACTTTTGAACTCAATGATCAAGTACATTTTTTATCCTCATGATCTCATGATGTACTGTATATCAAAATACGGATGATGAAAGATAACCATAATAAAATTTCTAAACAACTATATTCAACATTTTGTGGATATTTTGTGGATATTTCTCCCTTCATCCCTTCATGGACACCATAACAATTCCATAGTCACAGTGTCCTGTATATTTTGACAATTATACACACAGTATAAGTGTCCACATTTTTAAATACTGCTCGACTAAGATGAAAGGTAAAGATTGCAATATCTGTCCACTGAATGAGAGCGAAATAGCCATTGTCATTGCCTGTGGGCTAAAGTGATCATGAAGAATCACAACATACATAAAGTTTATCAGCAATGAAATTTTACCCGTTAGCATTAGAGTAGGCAGGCTGTGCTGTACAGAGTATTGTTGGCTGTGATAGTGAAGAGATGGAAGACTCTATTCCATTTCTTTAAACATTTTAAATTAGATTGGTCTAGATCATGCAACAAATCTTTAGAGATACATGGGGAACCAGATTTTTCAAACTACTGAACAAGATATACTGAGGATTCTTCCAAGATCTTTGAAGATCCTAAACAAGATCTTCACAGATCCTGTAAGACCTTTAAATATCATAAACAAGATCTTTAAGGATTCCATGAAGACCTTTCATAGTCATAAACAAGATCTTGTGGACTCCATTAAGATGTTCAACAGTCCCGGCAAGATTGATATTATGGCTTTGGGGCTAGCTCCTCATTGAGATTTTAACCAGGGTTTCTGGTAGTATAAGGGTTTGCAAGTGTGGTCTAAATAAAAACTAAAATACACAGCGTTCCCCAAGGACAAAGTTTGAGAATCCACCTGTTCATCTCTCCTCAACTTCTTGCCCGACTGCTCCTCATCCACGCAGTGGATTCTGAAATACCCTCACTCTCTCTCTCTCTCTCTCTCTCTCTCATGTTTATCACTCCAGACTGATTTTATGAAGCTCTAAACACATGATTTCATCCCTCTTCTTCTCCTCCACACTCATCTGCATATCCTTGTTTTAAAATGCTTCCTTGCTGGGAAGCGCTGGACTGTGCATTGCAATTCGATCTGGGACTTGAAAACAGATATTTAGCAATCACACCATCTAATGCCTAAAACATTGACATTTATCTCTGCTGTTCATGGAAAACCTCCTTGGATATTTAGACTACAATGAGCACAACTAACCATAGAAGTAATCAGCTGTGAAGTGCCCCTTTAAGTCTGAGAGCAGGTAGGGTGTGTTGTGTGTATATTGTAGGCTGTGATGGTGTTGAGACAGAAGAGTTTACATGCAGTGTTTGCATGCAGTATGCATAAGCTGTATGTGTCCATTTGAATTTGATCCATTGGAAACAGCTAATGGACAAACTCCAATGCTCTCCTAACAAAGCTGGCTGCAGCTGCATTTTCTCCTTCCAGTGTCCTCCGGATCTGGCACGGCGGACAGCTGGATTCACAACGATGAGCTTTCAGCAGAGCCAGCTTACCCATGTTGTCATTATTATGAGTTTATTTGTAAGGGACAAGCACAGGGAAGATTGACAATTGGACCTGAACTGTCAGATGCTTTGTACATATGTTTAAAGCCCAAGCTAATTTCCAACACCAGTTCCTTGGGGAAGACGGTCCCCTTTACACTGACCAGTTTAGCTCTGTCCTCTCTGTACTGAGCAATCTGCCAAAACTTTCCACTGAACGGGTACAACAGAATCATGGTGCCTCCGGTTTTGCATAAACTTGCACCACTTACATAGATATATCACCCAAGTATAGACCTCTATTGTACTCTTTGGGCCAAATGTAAAACCTTTTGCACATGGTAACATTTTTGCATATGAAATTTCAGAGACATGATTTGTGATTGGTGGCAACAAACTGCTTCAACCAATCACATGCTGTTTGTCTTTTTGTACATGCAAAATGGTTCAGCACACACAAAATGGTTCAGTGAATCAGGCCGTTGGTGTCTGTGGGTGAAATTATGCACTGAAGCCACATAACCAAGCCCATGTTCTTTTCATATGTATGTCCTTATGCTAAAAGCTTTATACAGACACCTCTAAGCCAGGTTAGTTTTACTGTATACATATGTGGGTGTTAGTACGAATGAGACGGAGTCTATGAATCCGGACCTGGTGCTAGATCGCCCCCTGGTGGACAAAATGGCAAATGCATGTTTGCAGAACCCTGTTTTTGTAGTTGAGAGCATTTTTACCTTTTAAAGTAACTTTCTCACGGTCACTGCAAGGCCTTGCCCTCCTTCCCTTTTTTCTCTCTCTCTTCCTCGCTTACTCCATCTCTCGCTCTCTCTCTCTCCTCCCAGGTGAGTCAGCTGTACCTGAGCTCCAGGGGTCGCCTCTGCTCCTCTCTCCCTCCGCACATCTTCTCGTCGGCTGAGAGGGCGTATCACATGATGCTGCAGGAGCGGCGGCCGCAGTGCTTCATCCTCAGGTAACGTGCGCTGACACTCGCCGCCCTTCTCTGTCCTTACCCTCCATCCCCCTTTAAACGCACGTCCTGCCTCGATGCCGAGACATTCCACTGTCCCAGGCTTACGTCTCTTCCCCGTAGGGCCGTCAATGTCACCATATGACCATAATAGTGATAACTATGGGAATCCACACACTGAAGTTTCCATTACGCTTTGGGTATATTTAAATACAGGCATGCGTCGCTTAATACTTTCTGTGAAATGGGACGTTCTGTGATCTGGACGTACCATATCATCAAAGCTATATGGGATACTGTAGTGTGCCTGTATTGACTAAATAGCCAAGATACTGTACACATACAGTACTGTATATCAGCTCATGTATCTGGCAAGGTAATATATGGGTTAAATAGGTTACGCCGCTATGTCCCATTCTCTGATAGGTATTTCTGAACTCGATTATAACCTTATGGGACCACGGATGTATCAGCGGTCAGATGTTGCCTGAACAGCCGTTATGCGGCACATACCTGTATTACCAATTACAGCCCACCTATGATGCAACTTTGCGCCCACTTACGTTTTTTTATAGAGCTCAACCGGGCCCCAATTACAGCCCACTCATGAAGCCATTCTGGGCCAGCTAGATATGTTTCTTTGGGCAGCCCAACTGGGCCCCAGGTACAGCACGCTTTGGTATCATTTCCAGGCTGCCCACTTTCAGCTCAGCCCGGGTTTACTGGGTCGCAGGTAAAGTCCAGACAGGCTTTCTTTAGAAGCCCAACTGCACCCCAGTCACAGCCAACTGAAGAACAACCCCTTTTGCTGAATTACAAGAATACTAGCAACAATAAAAAAGAAAAAAGAATACTCCTTTTTTAGTTCACCCCATTTATAAAGGGTCCCCATTCACCCCCATTCATTTTCAGGACTTCCCCAAAATTGATGGTCCAGCATGAGAATCCCCTTAAGCTCAAAAGCTGACTGTGCTTGGGGTCTGTACCGGCTTCTAATTTGATTATCGTTTTAAACATATTTAAGAGGCCGCTTCATTTCACAGACTGATAGTCATGAACTATTTTTGTGTCATGTATGAGTTAACCGGATAACCAGTGATCCCGCTTAGCGGCACACCAGCCAGAACTTAGGTAATGCTCTTGTGTTAGCGGCGGCTGTGCTAGCCTCATTGCGTTTGGTGCTTAATCCGTGCAGAGAGATGAATTGATCTCTCTGCCGATGATTCCCTTTTGTCCTTATCCGGAGCGAACGGCGGGCCGTAGTCGCCGTCACATCCGGGGGTTTGATTTGCGTGGCTCGTTACGCCGAACATATTGCGCCGTCAGGGTGGACTGGATCTGGCAGGACGTCCATTCATCACCCTCCCTCAGAGCATTTATCACAGAAGAGCCCCCGACGTGCTAAATCACGCCCCGCCAGGTTTCTGCATGCCTCACTTGGTTGTGTGTTTTCCCAACGAGGGGTAGACAGAATGGATCTTGAGGGTCCATGATATACGAGGCTTTGAATTTAAAATGTCCTTGAAGTCCAGTAAACTATAAAACGGGCGCAGCGCCTTGCACTTTCATAGAGGGGTTTTGTTGAAGATAAAACTGAAGCTGAGCTCAATCTACACCCCACTGGGCTTCTCGGTAAAGCGATCATGTCTGTGATTGCGCACCCAGGGGGATTTGCACTGACGTTGAAATGAGGAAATTCAAATTTGTTGGCCACCGCAAAGAGGACTTGTTAATAGTCGCGTCCGTTACATAATCCATTTCATCGGCTGAGTAACAATCACCATGCATTCCCTCATGTTGTCACTAGTTGGCGAGCTTTCAAAAACTGTTCCATCACTTCTGATTTAATACAGTTAGGTCTGAATGCTTGAAGGGGTGTTTCAATTTGGCAAGACCTTACACTCTGTCGTTTCCGTAGCCCTAGTGTATTTTCATTAAAAACGCAGAATCACTTTATGTTTTCTCCATGAACATAATTTTGTGAGTGAATCTTGTGTCGGTCCATTTAGGCGTCACCTTCACTTTCAGTTCATTTGCCTAAATTTCACAAAACATCCCATCAATACGGCTCTTGACAATATTTCTGTGTCATGTACTGCATTTTCACTTCAAAAAAGAAACATTTTATGTATTTTTAAATGCAAGCAAATTCAGTCTTATCATTGCGTCAGAGAGGGAAAAAAGGCGTCTTGCAGAGTATACTCCTGTGTGTGAAATTTTGCCAAATTGGCCTTCTAATATAATGTACTGACTGGCGAGCCAAGTATAATTACACACAAAACAATCCCCTTATCTATAATTGTAAATACCCCAAAATATTTCAAACTGCACGTGCTTTGTTAAAATTTACGTTGTAAAATTCCATGTTGATGGGGTTCATGAATGTGCTAGATCTGAATCCTGCTTGCAAATGGAAATATGAGTCTGAAACTAAATCCCTCCCTGTTCTGCATGTGCCACTGTTATTTGAAGCTCAGATACACAGATACAGCTATTGAGACAAAAAAAAACAAAGGAGCTCTGGCTATCACATACACATTCTATATTGTAATATGCTACAATATAGAATGTATGAAATGTGCTATGCTAGCACAAACACGTTGCAGTTTTTTTTTTGGGGACCCATTCCCTGCAGGTGGGCCCATCCCATCCATCTCCCTCACTGACTGCTCTTTAATTCGGAGATGGGGGAGGGGGTTGCAGGGGAGCCCAGGGGCCCACCGATACAGCCCCGCACTGACAGCCATCATCCAAGCTTTAGAAACGCAGCGCACCACAGACGTGTTAACCAACGCTGACAGACTGTTAGAAGGAGGCGGAGTCTTTGCCTTGTTCGCGGGTCCCCGAACGCATTTGTTTTAGCCGCTAGGCATTTACCAGAGTCGTCCATCACTGGAGACGCCATGTCACATGGGGGAGAATCTCCCCGCCCCTCTTGTGCTTCTCTTTGTCCCATCTTTCACCTTCTGCCAATGCATATACCTCTCACACCCACACACTCTCTTTCTTCTTCTGTCCATCTCACCTGTCTGTTTCACACCGTGTTCACAAAATGAGTACAGTTTGAAATATTTTAGTGTGTTATGTTGTTTAGGATAGGACCACGCATGGGCTAAAAACAGTGAATGATCTTGCTCTCTTCTCTCTCTCTCTCTCTCACTCTCTCTTTGGGCAGTGGAGAGAGTGGTTCTGGGAAGACAGAGGCCTGCAAGCACATAGTGAAGCATCTGGTGTCTCGGTCCACTCATAAGAGCTTCACTCTGGAGCCCAAAATGAAACATGTAAGTCCTCACACAATTACACACTGACCGGCACACACACACACACACACACACACACACACACACCAGAGCCTCACTTACAGACAAACACACTGACCTTCTTAGAGTGCAAGTCCTCAAAACACAGTCAGGATACACGCAATTACCAATAAACACAATTTCACTCAAAATGGTAGACTGTAAGAAAGGATTGGGGGGGTGGCTTCGTAGTGAATTCCAAGAAATGTATTACAGACTCACTAGAGACTTTTGAAGAAATTCTATTATGTTGTGTCGTACTTGAAGGTGAACTGCAGTACAGCTGTGTTCCGCGAGTGGGCAGCTGGGAAGTTGCAGACACAGATGAAGGAGCTTGGAGATTGCTCACACAACTAGGTGCTAATTGGAGCAAGCTTCCTGATTTGTAATAATTACTGCTAAATAAACACTCCCCTCCATTATGGAAAGAGGCCAGGGGTAGCCTGTCACTCCCCTCCCCACCCCACCCCTCTACCTCTTTGAGTCTTTGAGTTTGAGTCAGTGTTTGTATGCATGCGGTGATACAATATGGGAAGTTGTTGGAGGGAAAGAAATTAAATTCATGTGAACATTCATTGTGTGTGTGTGTGTGTGTGTTGTGTGTGTTTGCATTGTGCACAAGTGTGAGCTGGTCATACGGGTGTGTGCTGTGAGTGCGGTGTGTCACTCGCCATCCCAGTCACAGTCACTGTCTCTCTTTGATGCTGATGTATGCTCGAGCAAGCTCAATGTAAGAGGAAGAAAACACTAGCTAGCTTCATTGTACAATTAATATAAAAGACTCCCATATGCAGGAAAGACTCTTGTGTGAGAATAAACCATAACCAGAGACAGGAGCTTTTAATCACAGAACTTCCAGGAGACTTATACTGTCTGGCCCCATATAAACATTTCTGAGACACGCTATTTCCTTAGACAGGCCTATAAGAGAGAATATTTTTGAATTGTGAGATTCTGTTTTACAACTGCAGACAGTGCCGTTTCAAGTGAATTCATGAGTAGTTAATGGGTAACCCATAGCTTGTAACTAATTGTGCATGGCACTCTTTCTCACTCCTCGGTGAGCTGCAGGATAATTAGCCTTGGGTTTGGTTACGGTCTATGTCAGAGGTAGTTGGGTCAGTACAGGGCAGGTATCCTTTTCAGAGATTTGTAGACAGTGTTCTGTGGCAGAGTGTGGTCTGGTCTTATTCATTAACCTCTTTAAGGAGTAATCGATTGAAGGGAATCACCATTCTCCGTTTGTCTTATACCGCTGGCCACTAGCTGGTTCTTATTACTACAGTCTAAAGAACCTTCTGTTCAATACTGTAGCAGGATGAGATATATTGCATCACATGGATCATTCAATTTAGGGTGTACTTAGCAAAACCTAATTTTCTCATCTCTTACCTCATTTGTATTATCGCATTTTTCACATGCCTGCAGGTGAACTGCATCCTTGAAGCATTCGGTCATGCAAGAAGCGAAATGAATGACAACTCTAGTCGATTCATGAAGTTCCTATCCCTGCAATACTGCAAGAAGAAGACTTTAATCGGAGGTAGGATCGGTTATTCTCTGAATTTGTCGACATGCCGAAATATAAACGAGGAACAGTGAAAATACATGCAATAATATGATTAATACAGTTTCTCTTTTGTGTATTACAAGATGCACAACCTGCACCAGAATTAATATTCCAATAAAAATCACTGCAATAGTAGAACCAGACTGAAAAGAATGCCAGTCTGTCAGGGCTCAGATAGTGATTCAGATGCAGACGTGGAATTGACAAACATTTATTGAAAGTCAATTCCAAAAACAAAAAAAAAAAAAATCCAAAAATCTAAGTTGAGTACAGGCAGAGATCAAAACCCAGGAAGACATGGCAAAAGTGCGACAGGGAGATCCAAAAGGCAGAGACAGGTACACAGGCAAATGGTCAATATCCAGAAAACACAGCAAGCAGACAGAGTCAGAATCCAAAAGAGAGGTTGAGGAAAAGAAAAGAAAACAGGCAGGTAAAACCCAGGACCACAGACACAAGTGACCCACTGGTAGCAAGACAGGAAAAATACAGAAACACAAACACAAGGAGTTTAAATACAAAACTAACGAGGACTAAACAGGGAACAGGAGTGAAAACTGGCAGGTGAAACAGGGCAGGTAATCAGACAATTAACAATCAGACAATCACTAAAACAATTAAGCAGGGAACACATGTGGGAAATGAAAACACAAGCACATGGCACAGAAAACAGGGGAAACACAGAAGTAAAAACAAAAACCAAAAACAGACTACAACACTGGGTTCCTGACACAGTCTGCCATTCAAGACTTTGAACATTATAGTCACCCGTTTATTGTGAATCCAGTGCTTTAAGTAGTTATATATCCTTGTACAATTTTAATAATGTGTTGTCCAACCAGCACATAGTTTTTGAATGTATTTTCTCATAATATCTACTCTTCTATGATGGCCCATTGCTAGCTGGTCTGTACCTGTTAGAATAGCTGATGTGGACTCCTTAATACCTAAAATTAAGAGCCACCTGAGATAATCATACAGAAAAATACAGAATGTAAAGCTTTTTATTAGCTTCTACTGTCATATCTAACACATTTGCCCCAACTCTCACAATTTTTCTGGAATTAAGGTGCATATTGCAAATGGCCAGCAGAAGGTGCCATAGCTCCATATGGGAAAAAAAAGAGGTTTCCCTCTCTCAGCGTGTTCATTTTAGCTTGCCTTTGCTTTATCGCATTCAGCTGTGAGAATGGAATCTTTTGCCCCACTCATTGTATGTGTGTATGTGGTGCGTGTGTGTGTTTGTGTTTTTAGCAAGGGTGTATGCATATGTCCTGGAGAAATCCCGTCTTATAGCCATGCATGGCCAGTACAACTTTAAAGTCTTCTACCTAATGGCAGAAGGTATGTCCCCTGAGGAGAAGACAAGCGTGTACCTCAACAACATGCAGTCTCACAGGTAAACATCCTTTTTCCCAAAGGTATATATTCATTACACACAGGCATGCTATACTTTTCATATAGGACAATCTACTTGACAAAAATAAAAATTTCATTTACATAAAGGTAGGTGCACCACTCTATATGCACAGATATCAATTATATTTAAAAAATGTATGTCTATCTGTTGGTGGGGGTGCTTTTTTTTTTTTTTAATCTAATGGTGGGGTGGGGGAATTATGTCTTGCTGATAACATACGCCTGGATGTATTTCTATTTCTGTGTTTTGAATTCTGTTGTTTTTTCCATAGTTCATTTTAATTTTTAACTCACCAATTCAAACACCCCCGCATTTCAGAATTGAATCTTGAATATCGGAAATATACTTTCCAGAAAATCGAATACAGTTAAATACATAATTGACACAATTGCCCCCCTCCCATCCCCTGCAAACAGGAAACACAGATAACTGTGACACAGATGGAACGATGATCACATTTAGGGACAGATTTATCAAAGCCTTTAGCTCATGTTAAAAGTTCTGCGCATGTAAATTGTGATTGGAGCAAACAAATTACCTCAACCAATCACATACCATGTAAATCCTTCCGCACCAGCAGAACAGTTTTGCTCATACTACATTCTTGAGTGAGTTAGGTCCTAAACGTCCAGGGTCCATGTTTTCGCAGCAGACTCACTTCACCTGCCAAACTCTGTCCTGTGAGTACCCCCATCTTCCCCCACCCCCTGTGCGTTGGCATACAGGAGCACCTGGCTACGATGCTTGAGCGTGAACCAGGTCACCGCCACGCGGCTCCGCGGCAGGGTCATAAGTTCACCGCGCACGTTACATAAACATTCCCTGGGATGTTCCGCGACCTACATATTTTAATGAAGAGCCCGATCACACACGCCCCGCTCACGTGTGGTCAGAAACACCCCACCAGACCGCAGATATAATACCCCCTCTCCCTCTCTCTCTTTCTCTCTCCCTCACTCCCTCTCCCTTTTCCTGGTGCCATGTTCTCTGGCATAAACAACACCCCCGCACCCCCCTCACCTCTCCACTGCCAAAAAGAATTTTTGTTTCTATTATTGGTACTACAGATTTGGGCTGAAAAAAGGATACCAGACAGTTGTCTTTGTTTTTGGTCGAGTGGGATACAGAGTCAAAGGAGTCAAAACTGTGTTCATACTTACCCTGTACACGGGTTTAAACTTGTACCTATACCAATGGCCAATGACTCTCACAGGGTACTGGAGAAAGGCCACGCTGTACCTGAAACCAAGGGAAACGAAAGGCCATATGACCAACAGATGCGTCGGTGGTTTGAGGGAAGTATGAAACGTCCTTACCTCCAGGTTCTAACCTGTGTGCTTTGCTGTGCTGCTGTAGGTACCTGAGCGAGGCGCTGCCGGGAGAGACGGCCAGCGCGCAGAGCAGAGACAGGCTGTCGGCTCTGAGACAAGCGATTCGCGCGCTGGGCTTCAGCAACCTGGTGTGTGCCTTTGCGGTGCATGTGAACTTTCTAGAAACTTTTCCGTTTCTCACGCCGTCACTCAGCGCACACACGCAGGCATACACACACCCATGTTCACCCACTCTGTCTTTCTCTTTCCCTCTCTCAAGTAGACACAGACAACTTACCATACAAGTGTTATATATTATGCTTGACATACTGTATACTTCATATATATTTTACACACTTATATGAACGCTAATATGTGAGAGGCATTGTTATGTTAATGACGTTCATGTTCTCTTGAACAACTGGAGTTAAATACATAAACGTGCGCACGCTCACACACACAAACACACACACTCACACATCATCCTTCCATATTAATTACACATGTATAAAAACACACAGACAAATGCACATTCTCAAACATAACATTCCAACGGACCGTCCATTACCCTGTGTAAAGATTACAGAGTGCAACATAATTGTTATTTACAAAAGAAATATGAGTTTCAAAATGACTGTTTTTCTTGTGATTTTCATTGTATTTATTTTGTGGGCAAAACAAGTACATATGGTTAAACTTCCACTTTCATACAGTCCGTGAGCTGCTCGGGTATTCATAGAAACTCAAAGATATAACGTCTGTGCTAAACAAGGGAGGAATGACTGTTCTACACCCACACACACGTCTATTTTCAGAATGTGTCTGGGGAGGCTTATTTAGCCTTTTATGAATGTGCGTGCATGTGTGTGTGTGTGCGTGTGTGTTTTTGCGTGACTGTGTGTGTGTGTGTGAGCATGTGTACTGTATGTGTGTGTTTATGCGTGCATGAATTTTTGTGCTTGTGTGTGTTTGTGTGTGTGTTTGTGAGAGTGTGTTTGAGCATGTGTTTGTGTGTGTGTGTATTTGTGTGAGTGTGTGTTTGAGCATGTGCATGTGTTTGTGTGACTTGGAGCATGGCCCACTGAAATGACAAAGCAGGCCTGCAGGGCATGATGGGACTGAAGTGAAGTGCCCGTGTGCTGAGGAGAAGCGAGCCCAGGTTTTTAAAGGCAGTATTGTGGCTCTGTGCATGACATGGTGTCTGGAACACTGGGCAGGGGACAGGAGTTGGAGGTGGTGCCACCCTCATTCAGCCCTGCAGCCATATGAGTCTGGCACAGGAGAGACCAGCCCGTACACAGTGTCTACTGTGAGAAGAATTTAGAAACCACACTCTCACACACACACATACACACACCCACACTCACACCATCTATACACTCTCTCACTCACACACACACACACACACACGTACACACACACACACAAACACAGATTTGAATAGCTTCACTGAGTTAATGATATCACCTTCCTTGCCTGTTTGTATGTATGCATTTATAAATACATGTACACACACACACACACACACATTGGAACAACTGTATTAGCCTTCATTATCAGCTTCCTTATATAATCACTCAAACAAACACACAGAAAAAAAAAAAAAAATATATAAATATATATATATGCTTGCAGGCATGTGCACGAACACTTATGCTCACGTGCGTATTGCACATACTCAAATATATGCATGCATGCACACGTGCACACATATACATAATAACATGCATGCACACATACACAAACAAACACGTACTATACTTACACTCACCAGACACACACACACACACACACACACACACACCATCTCCCCATTCCACAAATCTCTCCCTGACTCTGTTTCAGAGCCGTTGAATAATGAATGAACGCTATTGTTGCCGTAGCGTTGTCCCTGATTTGGAAATGTCAGTGGGGCAATCGCTCCTGTAATTCATTAGAAACGAGAGTTAGCATTAACGGTCGCACTGTATTTCATTACAATTTAGAGTTAGCATAGGCGATCAGCGCTGTATTTCACCAGATATGTGGGTCACCGATACTGTAAGCCTGTAAAAACG
Source organism: Albula goreensis (assembly GCA_022829145.1). Lineage (NCBI taxonomy): Eukaryota > Metazoa > Chordata > Actinopteri > Albuliformes > Albulidae > Albula > Albula goreensis. Next base: position 36,415,711 of record CM040745.1, read on the forward strand.
TGACTTTTATTGTCACCGCTCTATTTGAATGTGTGGCAGCTATTCACCTCTCTGTGAACAGAAGTATGTACCGCCTGTTCTGTATTTCACTCTCCTACATCATTAGTCTTTATTTGGGACACAACAGAGTACCCTCACTAAACCAGGTGAATTGGGTTGCAGTCCAAGCCGTTAAATCCTGTCGAACATCACTTGCTAACTTCATTCAGAAACATGTGACACTCCACCAACCAAACACATATTCAACACTTATATATGTGTTTGGTTGGTGGAGTGTCACATGTTTCTGAAGCAAAGTTTGCAAGTGAAGTTTTCAAGGGGGGAAATAGTCAATGGATCGGACTGCAACCTTAGTTCCATCACTGTCATCTCTGAAAAACAACGGCTGTCATTCTGGGACAACTCTCTCCACCTCTGCCCCAGTCTTTTTGCGCTCCACATTTGAACTGGGGAACTGTGGGTAATTTACAGTCTTGAGAACCATTCTATGCACTCCCCAAGGGTACCCTGCAAGGAGAAGGAAAGGAGAGGGGCTGTGGACCAGGTGATCAGTTGATGACAGTGTGGGGCCTGTTTTTTGGAAATATTCAGAGTAGGCATGAGACTAGCAAAATCTTACAGGGAGGGGTGCAGTATGTGTGCTCAGGGCCTTCTGGAAACCAGTGCTGGTTTTAGTCTTCTTATTATCTATCCCACTTCCCTGTTTTTCATCTGACTGGAAAGAGGAGCAGAGCATGCAAGTCTACATTTGGACGAGAAACTAAGGTGCTTGCAGATACACAGAGAATATGCAAGCCTTGATTTCTCCAGACGGAATTCAATTACCAGTATATGACTGGTGGTGTATCTACAGAGGAAAAGCTTGTTGTCATGTTAATCAGAGGATTCTTGTTTTTATGGCTGCCTCCTCCGAAAGTCAGTAGGTAGGGTTGCTAGCAGGAGATCAGCTGGTTTGCCTTAGTTTGGCCTTGTGTCAAGTGTCTCTTCCTTTGATTTTAGAGTCTGTGTCTTGATTATGTGGGTGGGTGGAAGAGATGGAGAATCATCCAGGACTTGTGTTTTTTTTTTTTTTTCACAGGAAGTGGAGAACCTATTTGTGATTCTGTCTGCAGTCCTGCATCTGGGAGACCTGTGCTTCGCGCCCCTCGGCGACGGGGAGACAGCCTCGCCGTCCGACCTCGACCAGCAGCTGCTGGAGCAAGGTCAGCACCGTCGGTCTCCTGCGGCGGCGCCCTGCCGCCAGCAGGGGGAGCCCTCTGCGCTCGCCTGCCCCTGCTGCAGTGCTGAGGGAGGGAAGACCGCTGCAGGAACTGTGTCACATGCCGCACTCTGTTGTTTACATCTGTCCTGCAGCAGCTTCTCTTTGCCCCTGCTGCACTGAATGCTGGGATAGCATCGCTCGCACTCACAGATCAGCCTCGCACATACCGACACACACTCACCAGGGCTGATTGCAGAGCCCATCGCTATCACCGTGAAATTAAGGCTTTTATACAGTTTTGAAGCTTTGTAGACTTTTTACATTTTATGAATGGGTTTGTGTGCATAGTTGCTTTAACATGGGTCATTGCTGTGCTTAGAAGGGTGGTCTTAGAGCGTCATGGACATGCTAGCTTCTCTTGCTGATAGAAGCGTTTCTGAGCATGACTGCGGAAGTAGGTCGAACAGCGTAGCAGAGCCAGAAGCTGTGCTTGTTACATTACGCGGTTCTGTGCGTGTTACAGTAATCTGTGACCTGGAAGATGGTAAACAAGTTACGTCACCGCAGCGGGCAGCACTGAGCGGGCACACGGGGGTGTGTGCGTGTGTGTGTGGGGGGGGCAGTGGGGTTGGGCCGTTGTCATGGATATGTGAGGTCATCAGATGCTGATGTCATCCGAACAGGAGACTGACGGCAGCGTCTCCTGATGATCTCTGGTTTTTTAATGACCATTTTTTTTCTCTCTCTCTGAGAGTTTATGAAAGCCTTTTAATTAAGAGTGAAAGCGCAAGACCAGGCAGGTCACAGAAGGTGTGCGTAACCGCAGAGCAGACAGAGTCCGTCCACAGAGTTCAAAGCAAACTGAGCCCCGAAACAGACCAAGATACCGTGTGCAATATGCAGCCCACTGTTTTGAACCGACTGCTATAGTCTTACATGGAGGGCAAAGTCATGCAATTGGTTCATATGATGCCACCTAACACTGCTCTACTTCTACAGTGTCAGCAATGCTGCAGGTGTCACCGGAGGACCTGGGGTTGGCCCTGACCTCCGATGTCCAGTACTTCAAAGGTACACCACACACCTGTCACCCTCTCGATTTGCTATAGTGCGACTCAGGTGCTCATTTGCAAGAGTCTAACCTTGAGGATCCCTCCATACCCAGCATAACTCACCTGCTCACTTCCCTGAGAGAAATAAAATATACTGCAACATACTGTAAATATATTGCTATTAACATCATAATCATGGTCTGACCTAAGTGTCACGACTACTTCTTAACCCTCTCACAAAGAGGTCAGACTCTCGTCTTCTGATTGTGTGTGATAGACTCACTGTGTGAAGAAAGACTGATCCATTATAGACTGTAAAGGCGAATCCATCATTATATTACTACAGTTATGAGGAACACCAGGGTCAGAGAGATATTGGCTTTGTTTTTGACCTCTTAATGCAATAATTATATAAAATGTGGTGGCTCGTTTCTCCTTTTATTCCCCTACAAGGTGATGTCATCACAAGGCGACACACAGTGGACATGTCGAATTTCTGCAGGGACCTGTTGGCGAAGTCTATTTATGGCCGTGTCTTCAGCTATCTGGTCAACCACATTAACTGCTATCTGAAGGGGCAGGAAGAGAACTCTGGGTAAGAAAGGGGCAAGGGGGTGAGGTCAGGGGTGGGGCTTTGGGGGGGTGTGGCTGGATGGTTAACGAGGTAGTGGAGGAGGGGGTTAGAGCTGAGTTTACTGGCAGGGGCGTGGAAAGTTCTAGAGAAAGCTGTAAAGAAAGGGGACAGATTACAATAATGACTAGAATAACATTACATTTGATGTTGCACTTTTGGCATCGCCCGAAACATTGGAAGCACAAATTCCTAGCCAATCACCAAGACTGAACACAGTGTCCTTACTTTTTTTTAAAAGGGATTAACGGATTAATAATTCATGGATTAGAGATGACACTTTTAAAGTTTTGGCAGCTCAGGAAAGGTAGACATTAGTCCAAGATGAATGTTACAGTGTTATTTAGTATATTGTTTTCCACACGTCAATTTGTGGAAGGAATTATTACTCCTTAGACAGCGGGGGAATTCACAAGCCCGGGAAGTGCTAAACAGCCTGCTCTTGTCAGCAAAAAGTTACCCTTATGTTCTCATCATTACATTGTATCCTTTGGCCCTTAAAACATGACAGCGTATTTAGATTCCGACTTTAATCCCGTTCTCCATCTCTCACAGAGATCCTGCATTCGAAATCGGAATCCTGGACATCTGTGGATTTGAAGAACTCCGGAAAAACGGATTTGAGCAGGTATAATGAGGGCGGCTTATTGGTCAGACCACAGTTCATACGTTATACTGTTCTAAACTGTTTCCTTAGCTTTTCAACATTTTGAGTCTAAGTCCCTACACCACCACCTTGTCTGACATCCTTTTGAGCAGTTGCTCTCTGGTGTTGTGGCTTAGCTGAGGCGCTTTAGTGCCCAGGTCCTATTTTCGGCTGGTGGCAAGCTGGGCAGCAGCGGTCAGCGCTGTTCTGAAGTGGCAGAGACTCTAGAGGCCTGGTGTCAACTCCGTGGTGGTTGCCAGTTGAAGATCTCCTCAGTACAGAGCTGACTGTGGTGACCTCATCCGGCTCCCGCGTAAGAAGGGCCTTGCCAAAACCAGCCAACCCTCTTTACAGAGTGCCCCCGAAACGGCCAAAAGCGGTCGTGTATGCTTAGGAATGGTATCCTTGAAACAGCGGAAGTCAGTCCTGTCTACTTACTTAGTTGTATCTGAAATGACCAATCAAGTGCAGAGCTGCCCATTTGCGAACAACCTCTGGGACAGATTCACAGGCCTTTTTAGTGGCTATACAGCGAATGGGCTGACAACAAGAAGACCCCAGGAGAAGACCTAGCCGCTCTTATGTAGCCAGCTACGTGCTGCTGTCCAATCCTCTGGAATCATGATCCTCTTTGGTGTCTGATCCTCTTTGAATGCCCCTCCCCAATAGTGACATCATCATTCACATCAAACTGACATTAAGCCTCTACAGGACAGAATTCTTGTTACCCAGAGACTCAACTTCCTGTGCTGTGTGTTTGTTATGTACATCACTGTGGTCAGTGATTCCTCTTCATTGTTTGTTTTATTCAATAGATTGAAACTGAGAAATAAAGCTTGATAAAGAGCTTCACGTCTTAATGTTACTGGTGATGCCGCCACCTTATATTCAGTGAAAAATTGCTTTTGAAGAAATTGAACCTCAATCTACCATGCTAGCGCATGTTAACCATAGCTGCTTGTAACAGTGTGCAGGTTGGTATCAATTGGGACTGCTGTTCTTGTTGAATGTCAACCAGACATCGAAAGCTTTGATGTGGTAGCTCTGTATAGGAATAAGGCAATAAAGACATTGGCCAGGACCCAATCAAATGATCTTGTTCTTTTTAGGGGCATATGCAATTAAATCAAAACAGACGTAAGTCATTTTAAGGGCATATGCCCTTTTTATTTTAGACTTAAAAGAACACATTCCAAAGGACATGTTTGCTTGTCACCAATGAAACAGAAAACACTCAAAGCAATTTATGTCATAATTTAAAGACTGTTCCGTTTGAAATGAACATGCCCTTAAAGACAGCGCTTATTTAATTGGATGCCGGCCATCATTGTTGTGATCAGATGTTGCAGGAGCGAGTGGGAAGATTTCTCAGAAGAATTACAGAGAATCTCCATGAAACTTTAGAAGCATTCTGTAAGACACTGGAGGGCACTAAGCTCATGATGTCACTGAGAGACAAATGACTTCATGCTGGCAGGAGAGCAGCGTTGTCGCATCGTCGGCTGTCTTCCTGTGACTGCATATAATAGAAATTCAGGAGGGGCACAAACGTGATTTTGCTCCGTTTACCCCGGTTTCTCGGCAGCTGTGCTGCCAGGCAACGGTCGCCGTGGCCTTGGTTGAACCGCAGATGCGGCGGATATCCCAGTTGCCAAACTGGATTTCACTCCGGCACTGATTTTGCCGCTTGACCCCCCTGCCCCCAACCCTGACTCTCGGCTAAGTTAAACAGGGAGAAAATGGGATGAAGCAGGATTGCGCTCAATGTAATACCGTTTCCGCGTACTCCGCGCCATCACAACATAATTCCACCCAGATGAGTTCTGATCCTGGCCCACGGGGGCAAAAACCAGACCCGGCTCTATAACGAACTTTATTACGCCATGCACTATGGATGGGGTCTATACTGACTCTCTCTATATCACTCCATCAGTGTGAATGATTACTCTCTGTATTTCACTGCACCTCACTGTAAAATCGATCTTTTTACTGCATCTCTACCATTTGCTCTTGTGTGTAGGAGCCCCTCTGTCTGTTACTGAGAGCATGCACTGCTTGAACCTCTCGCTAGTGGTGCTGATAGATCCTGTAAATTCTGTTGCTTTGGAAACGCTACTAGCCAGCGCTCCTCACTCCTGGTCCTGGAGAGTTGATGTGTATGCTGGTTTTTGTTAATTCTCAGCACTTATTGACTAATTAAAACAGTTAATTACATAGTTAACCCACACAACCTGGTTTCCTTCGTCTGACCTTGCCTTGGAGTTACAGCAGAAAACCAAAAACCACAGTGTACTCCAGCAGTTCTCCAGCACGTGGACAGAGGAGCCCTTGTAAGAGGCTATCCAACACCCCCAGGATCCTCTGCACAGGAAGTGAGGCAGGGACATGTCAATCAAGGCCTGTCCCTCTTGACCTTTCAGTGACCCTTGCAAGGGTCATTGTGCAGAGCCAAGTGAGGACCGTTGTGCAGATTCCATTGTGACTGGACTACATTCTCCACTGAGCATGTCCAGTATTGGGCTTTGACTTTGACTGTTTGTGGATGGTAGTGAGGTTCTATCCAGATATTAGCAAGAGAACAATCACTTTTCAGGCTGCCTCCACTGCAGTAGACCAAAGCCATTCCCTCGGCCTCCTCATGCAATTATCAACCCACTAATTAGAGCCCCCTTTAATTGCCTGATTAGGCTAGCTAAATTGTGTAAAGCTAAGTTGTAAGGCGTTAGGGGGAAACAAACATCTTTGATGAGAATAGCTGAGGGGTGAATGTTCGAACAGGGCAAGCGCCACGACCGCGGCTGATTAATTAAAGTGGCGAACACACGTTAGTATTCATGAGGGCCCCACACTCCTGAGCGTTCCTTAATGAACTTGTTCCGTAGCGCGACCTCAAACCGTGTCCGGGCGGGGCTCCAGGGACGTTGTTTCCATTCAGTGGAGATCCCACGGCACGGATCTCTGGAAACATCATTTAAAACTACCCATCTAACCTACTTTTGTGGGAACATAATTGCAATTTTAAGTTTCGGAAGGAAAAGATGGATTTTTTTTGTATTTCCTGTAGTATTTAACTGTGTCTATGTTTTTATGAATATCTTGTATTCACAGCTTTGCATCAACATAAGCAGCGAGAAGATCCACCAGTACGTCACGGAGGTGCTGTTCCATCAGGAACGGGCCGAGTGTCTGCGGGAGGGAGTCACTATGGAAACGCTACACTCTCCAGGCAACCAGACTGCTGTGCTGGACTTCTTTTTCCAGGTGGGATCCTGTGGCGTGAAGGGGACACAACGTCTGTATTCTAGCTGCAGAATGCTATTGGCGTAGCGCCCAATATCTGATGGGATTACATATCTCATCTCAGCAATCAGAATTTTTATTTAGGTTGAGATTTCTGCAATGCTGTACAAAATAAACAGTGCATTCAGGAATAAAGAACCAGGTTTAGAGTAGGAGGGTTATGATGGCTTTGACATTCAGTCATACATAGACTGCTGTGTATCCACACTTTCACCTAAACTGTCCTTTTACATGTAGCCTGTGCTGCAGTACAGTACATGTCAATGGCCATACCTTACAGTACTACAGTAATGTAGAACTGTGAACTCACCAGGGCTAATTTATGATATTATATACTATAATACTATAATATTCGATAATTTCTTCGGGGACAATCACTGAAGAGCTGATTTCTTTTCGGATCAATAGTGCGTGATTATTCTTTTCCAGACCTGCAGTTCACTTTGTGGTGAAATGATATTGTGTTATGTATTAATTTCCAATTCAGTTCAACTGTATTTGTGTAGTGCTTTTCACACCGCAAATTGTCACACACAAAGCAGCCTTATAACTGATCCCAGACCTGTAACTCCCTCACATCAAGCCAAGGCACCGGCAAGGAGGAAATCTTGAGCAGATCCCAGCTCAGAGGGGAATCCCATCTGCTTCTAGCCGGCACCTTTTTGATAAAGCAGGATGTGAATTAAATAAAAAGTTGATGGATTTATGAATGACTGTAAATCTGAATGACAGACATGAATGACAAATTTAGACATTTTGAGTGGGAATATCCATTTCTCTTCAGCGACTTTTTCGTCCATAGATGGTATGATGGTGATTCCCTTGTCGTCACCACATCCATAATCCATTTCAGTCTCGTAAAAACATAAAAATAAACTTAAATATGGATATGGCTCCAACAGATGTCTGCTTAAATGATTCCACCACAGCTTTTTAAGTGTGTCTTTCGTGTCTGAATGTGTTCACGATGGCAGCGTGCTTTGTTCCATGGGTCACCCATACTTTGGATGTTCTATTAGGAACCGGAGGGCCTTATGTTGATTATGGATGAGGAGAGCCAGGCTCAGCGACCGGCCGAACAGAACCTCTACAGGAGACTTCAGGCCCAGCTGGACGCCACCAATGGTAACAGCGTCAACAGCGTCTCCCTGACGACCAAGGACGGCAACGGCAACCCGCCTCCCCAGGGACCGTCCTTCACCGTCACGCACTACGCAGGAAAAGTACGCCGAAAAAAGACAGCAACCGATCTCGCGAAGGTCAAGAGTCATGAGTCCTCATCGAATGGCCGATTTTCCAGAATGTTAAATAAGGTCTACCACTTCACCTCAAGCATCTGTTACAAGTCTTGTTGGTTTATAATATTGACACGACAATTGTGAATAAAAACACTTTTGATTCTGTCTCTCAGTCCTCCGTTGGCTTCAAAATAGGTAATCAAACCGAAAGAGGTTGATGTGTCTGTGGTCAGATTGCCCCTTCTTGAAAGCTTATTAATATACTTTAATTCTGAAGTGCTGACAGGATGTTATCTTTAGACATTAGTCCTCTTTCCCTATTTTGTGCCTACAGTGTCAGAATATCTTCAATTCCATTTGCATGAAGGCTAACACGGAAATGACGAAAAGTCACGAAAGCCTCTGATCTTTAATACGAGCAAATGCCATCGCAAATGTACTGTAGATGTCTCCATGCAATAATACTGCATGTGCTCTCTTGTAGTTTAAGAGATACAAACCACTGCTAATGTTTTCTAGCGTTTTTTACCTGTGTGACAGATTTTTAGGCCTTGCACAGACTATATTATTCTATACAGAATCTCTTTGCCTCTTATTGACATATTGAAGACCGTAACTGATTGCTTGCAGGTACATTATGAAGGGAGGGGTCTATCTCAGGAGTGACGTGAACACCGACATTGTATTTATCCGTCTCTCTTGATTGACAGATGACCTATGATCTCACCGGCTCCCTGGAGAGAAACAAGGATGCCCTCCCTCAAAACATCCTCTTTCTCATGAAATGTAAGTTATATACATCCTGTGCCGCATCCATCTTATTACCATTTGAACGTGCTACAAGAATTTCAACTCACAGTGAGAAACGATTAACAAATACGGGCCTTAATACAGTCGTCTCCCACTAATTTTGCACTCTTTAATTACAAGGTGTACAGCTGGTAATGATATACCCATATTGGTGCTAGTTACTCCTGTTATATGCATACTATACTTAAACGTTTACTTAAGTATGTATATGACTGTCTTGAGCACATGCACTTTAGAGTCAGCTGGAGTGATTTACTTTGCAGCCATTTTTTATTTATTCGTTTGTATTTCACTTTTAGCTCTAAAACCTCTTCAACCGCCTTTTGCTAATATGATGTTACCGTGTACAGGCCATTCACAATCGAGCGCATGCCAACCCTAGCTGGCCTGTAATTGTATATGTAATTGCTGTGCAGCTGGTCCCATTCTAATCCCGTTGACTTTATTTACCTCTTTTATTTGACGTACGCTCCGATTAAGTACATAATGTCATAACAGACCCACGTGTAATTAACAGGGGCTGACTTCGATCACAGATTATCACCCACTGTTAATTGCTCGGTGTAATTTCCGTGACGAGGGATCCTAATCCGTTCATTAATGCCCAGCGCCGGTCCGTCACCCAGACCCCAGTAATTGGCTTTAGTTTCCTGCGCGTTCAGCCGCAGGGCTGTTTACATGCGTAATATCTGGAGTAGCCCGAGGCCGAGACGCCCATAGCTGGATCAGGCTAAGGTGCACAGGCTAGAAATGGAAGGTTTAAGAGAGTCTGAGGACAAGCATGACCTGAAAGTGGAGATAGATTTGGAATTAGAATTAATGACACCCGCTCAGAAGACTGAGGCCCATTTGCAGTCATGAGTGTGACTCTTACGATTTTTTCCACACCTTAAATCTCAGTCTAGACCTCTGGGGACTGGATGTAATTTTCCAGTTCTTTTCCCCATTTTTGGCTTTTAAGGTTTGTCTTTGCTTTTTTTTTGAAAACCTTCTTTGTATCAAAGCAATTTTGAAAATGTGCTGTAGCGAATATATTTAATTATCTGAACATGCCTGTTGGGACTGTAGTGATGTCACTCGGTTTGCTGAAACATCACAGCCATGTTGTATAGACCCTGCACCCACCCGCCTCTGGACCAACACGCCACTATGTCTGAGTCCCTCCCCCTCATTGTTTTTGGCTCGAACCCCAATACCTTTTACACCCTTAACGATTCCCCAAAGGCACTCTGGCCCAGGCTACGCTAACACCTCATACCTTTGGCTGTACCTCCCCCTACTCCTGGTTTAGTTTGGGAGGACCTGTAAAAAACGAAAAGGTCCCACCCAGCTGTGAGTCCTGATGGGGACTAATTTCGGGGAGACAATTGCTCATGGCGCCCCGTTTAATTTACGCAAAACATTTGCGTCACTGTTTATTTTTCTCTCTCTCAGAACGGGTACACTTGTGTCCATTATTCCAGTGTTTGGGGACTGGTAAGCCTGAGAGGGCCGAGGCAAGCTTTCTCCCAGGGAAAAGAGCTCTTTTCAGCAGCCACGGTCGCAGCATAAGATGGACAGATCCCTTCCCTCAATGACTTCATTGTTGGGATAGGGAATACAGAGCATTTTCAGAGGAGGCTTTCCACCTCACATCTGAAGTGATTGTTTGTCCTGGTCTTTTTTTTTTGTTCCTTTTCTATCCAACACAGCCAGCGAAAATGTGGTCATCCATCAACTGTTCCAGTCCAAACTGACACAGACCGGATCGCTGGTCCTGCCGCGACGCCACCTCGGACCCAAAGCCGCCCTGTTCCCGCTTTCCACGGGCCAGGACCTCCAGAAGGTTCTGGATGTTAGGAAGGTAAAGTGTTGTCTCCGCTGTTTCAGTTTCCTGGCTAGGCTTCATCACTAATGACCCCTGGACTGTGTATTAGGAATTATTTTCTCAAACACTGACTGTGTGTGTGTGTGTGTGTGTGTGTGTGTGTGTGTGTGTGTGTGTGTGTGTGCTGAAGCTCAGAAAGCTAGCATCACACATGTTGAGGTTATTCAACAAGCACTAAGCTTGTGTATGCATCAAATCTCAGTTTACGCTCTTGACTCTATAAGGCACTTATGTTCACATACAAACAGTGACCCCAAACCAACTCACCATGGTTCCTATCCTCAATGTGGCTTGGCCATCAGAAGACACCATGAATTACTGACAGTCTCACCGACTCCCATTCTGGCTCAGAACTGATGTTTTCCCAATCAGTTCTAAAGCTAGGCCATTAGACCTGACCTGGAAGTTGTACCATAAGACTACCTCAAAGCCACCGTATCAAAAGGCAGCCAGTTTTATAACTGTCCTCAGACATGAGTCACAAGATGTCTTCTTAAACATCCATGTAAGGACATTAACTCAAAATCTAATTATAGTATTATCATGATGTGACATAAAATTATAACATATTACATATGGAGTAAAAAATAAACCAAAACATGGATATTTTTAGGTTGTTCTTCACAGTCGTTTATGTTTTTTTGAGGCGAGCAATGGTGACATTATCATTGTTCCAGGTTGAATGTGATTAGACGGCACTGAGTGGAACCACGAGTCTCATTGTTTTTGGCTATTTTGGGCGGAATTTAGTTGTCTAGTTTGTTCCACAAACTTAGGAAGGTCAACAAATGAGGAGCAGATCTCAAAGGGAAATCATGCACTCAACAAAAAAACAACTCCCTTTTGTCATGTTCCTCTTAGTGCTTCCTAAAAACTGATCATATAATTTTATAAACACTAATCTCTGGCATTTGTGACTGTATTACCATGTAAATCTAAATTACCAATCTGATTTCTTTGACTCAAGCTCTCTCAGAGAAAAGGATCTCTTCAATATAATGACAGCCCAACCGAGTATATGTTCATACAGCAGTAATGAGATGGGGCTATCCTAAAAAGTTCTGATTAGCCTTAAACTGTGAAGATTGGAGTCAATGATATAGGATATGAGTGATATAAGGATGAAGGATATAACCAGGATAAGGCCAGACCAGCTTCAGAGATTCTTCAAACTGGACGCTGAACATTAGAACTCATATATAAGGCAACTCGGTAAAAAAGTGTTTTAAAAGATACATTAGCCATTAATGTATTAAGGTAAGGTAATAAGGGTCAGGCAAGTACTACTTGACATTAGTAGTATCATCTTCATTTACATTAGAGTCCGATCTAATCTCATGAACATTCATTAATGAAGGTCGTTACTGTGGCAGTGGATGTTCTTTGCTACAGCACCGGAAAAAATCTTGTTAAATGGAAGCTGCTGTACTTATGAAGTATTGAGCACAGTAGTAACACAGGCGGTAAGTAACGAGTGGGTGTGTAGATTATGTGTTATCACTCCTTTCTCATCCACCAACCCCCCTCTTGTTTTATAGATTCTGCAAAAGAAAGGAGGCTCATCCCTACTCCAGGTGCAGGAGCGTTACGGACCCGTAACCATGGCAGCCCAGCTCAAGGTGAGTTCGGTTCCCTCTACTAAAACCCACCAACTGCCCAAGTATAGGCCCTTGGGGAACTCCCTCAATTTAGCATACTCCAACACAACATCTATGCCACTGTCAGTCATATTCTCTCCTGAAACTTAGGTGCTGTTTCATATGCAAGTTTATTTTAATTTCTAAAGGAAAACCGTTGCACATGAGATTCACATTCCTATGTATCTGTATAAGTGGTACATGGTTTAATTCTGTGAAGTGAAATCAGTCAACACAATGAAGTTCAGTCATCAAACTGAAAGAATAAGTAACAATGGGCTCTCAGTCAATTTGTTTGGCGTTTCAGTGTGCGTATGTGAATTCTTATGCAATGGAAACTAGCACTGACAACCCATGTTACATGCTGGCCACATTTCTGCCGGGTTTTTGCGTCACACCTCACAATGTAAGAGACCGTTGTGTTTTAAAAGCCCAGTCTTATGCCCACTCCACAAGCCCATCCCATCACAAAAAATCCATGACCTCATCCAGAACACATGGACAGCCACAAACCCACATCAAGGGAGCATTTGTCCCCGAACACCCCCCGAGCAAAGGTTTATGGAAATCCGCAAAGCTCAGATCTCCAGAACTCACAGAGCAAAGGATGAATTTGAGGCAAAAAAAAAACAAGACAAACCCAATTAGTAGGACACGACATTGTACTTGTTTGAATTAAAACAACATCCTCGGGGGGTGGGGGATGGAGGGGTGAAAAATAAATTAATTAATAAACGTGACTAAATTAATCCAACCTAAGGCTGTGTTTCATTAGGAACCATTCATTAGAAAAGTACAGCTCACGTCAGTAATTTCTTTCGATTTTATTTATTTATTTCAGTGACGATTGTGTTAAACTTTTGTTTGTTTGATATTTTATTACCCATGGGCATGGAAGAATGGCATTAATGGGTATGCGGCTCACGTCACCACTGGTGCAGCACCGAATGCCCGAGACAAACCACCCCACACACCCCTTATAAATGCCCCTGGGCAGAACCGACCATGTATTCCTTATTCTCTCGTGTGACATCATCAAGACATCATCGTTTACCCAGATGGAGAGGGCGGGGTTTTTCTGATGCTGGGAAAGAGAAGTGAAGCCAGTGAAAGGGACTCACGCAAAGCCGGTCCTAATCAGCAATAAATGCCAGACCGTTATTCCATGGAAATGCTTGTTGTTAGTAATAAATTAGAACCACATGCAGACCATATTCTGCTGGGGTGATTGACAGTGTAGAGTGAGCGAAACAATGGGTCGCTATTTCCCTGAAACAGCCGCCTTTTTTTGCACGTTCGGGCTGTGATCGCAAAGGGCACAGTTAGGATTGATTAAACTCATATCCGATTCTCCTCCTTTTTTTTCTTTTTCTTTGGTCCAGAACTCTCTCTCTGAGATTACCAATAAGCTGAAAGCCTGCACACCTCACTTTGTCCAGTGCGTCAGGCCCAACGGTGCCAAACGGACTGACTCCTTCGACCGATCCCACGTATCCGGACAGCTGCAGTACGTGGGGGTTCTGGAGATGGTGAGGATGATCCGGTATGGGTACCCGGTCCGGCTGACCTTCACTGGCTTCCTGGCTCGGTACGTACTGTTCTACAGGGACCCTTTGCCTATCAGGGCAGTCACCTCCCAGAACCGCCCTGATGACCCGAAATCAAGACCAGGATGGGTCCATTTATGAAGAAGATGTGAAGTCCCCATTAAGCAAAGATTATTTAGTCTGTATGGTGCCTGTTTTTTAACAAAAACAAAGGCATGTTTCATTGATGGATAACCTTGATGAGGTCAGACAGTGCAAGCACAAGCATGTACACATTTTTAACAGGCTGGGCATTCTCTATGCAGAATCCTGATTGGCTGTTACATTTTGATCCAAATGTGTAATGTTTTACATGATTACCTCCTGTTGAGGACACAAAATGGATCCCAGGCCCATATGAGATTAAATATTTCAATGCCAGTGTCAGAAAGTGATGAGGTCAGAAACGATGAGATCCTGAGAAAGCCTAATGTTCCTCTAAGAGTTATCTTCACACGGTTATCCCATTTGAAGCTTGGCACTCTTGTTCATGGAATGGTTGACTCCAGACACTCAATCTCTAGTTGTGTGTCTGGGAAATATATAAATATATTGCTTTTTTGACACAGACCATCTTCAAAATGATTGGTGTCCCCAGACATATAAACAGTGGATTTTGCTTTTGCCCAAAGCTCTCTGCAGCTAGCCAGGAAAGAGGAGGGGAAAACGATACCCAACCATCACCACTGAGCTGTAATTTCTAAATCTTTCACTAACACTTCGCCATCCTTCAGAGAGGTACGGGACGCGCTGTTCCCTTCTCTGATTTTTGAACATAACTCCAAAGGACATAATGCAGCTCCATTTTCTCTAAATACACAGCATAAAGCTGATGCGCTGTGGTGTCGTGGTGTCATGGTGATGGGAACAGCGAGTGATGGGGGTACTTCTTCATCCAAAGTTTTCCGAAGAAACAGCTGAAGAGATATGGAAGGGTGCTTTCTCATGCTCTAAAAAGGAGGAGAGTTCTACTAAAGATGAATAGATATTTCCTCTCCCTCCTCCCACAACAATGCATAAAAAGATTCAGTGGTATCCTAGGTTAAAAGAGTGAATGGCCACGTCAATGTAACCTCTCTACCACACTTGCGACCATCATTTGTCTTTCATGTCGATTGAAGGTTTCTTTTTTCCAAAAGTATGGAATATGCACTATCATCATGCTAACATAATTGATGTCTATGATTAAATATGACAGAGCAGGGTTTCAGATGAAATCATCACTTCCGGGTCAAAGGTCAAGAAGCAGACAGATGGGGGGATAAAATTGGGACCAGTGCTCTCAAGGGTGAAACAGATGTTATTGGGAGTGGATTAAATTTCATGCTCTTTTTGTCCCAAATGTTTGAACCAATCGAATTCCCATGATTCATTTATGCTTTATCACCTGTAACCAATATGATCCCAGACAAATATAGCTGGATGTACTGACAGCCATTGGGTCATTAAATTCCACAGAGTTCTCCTGGCCTTGGACAGCCACAACTTTATGATCTGTGAATACTGTTCCAGTAAGACGACATCATCTGCATAAGAGATCCCCAGCACTGTGTTTGCTTGTGTTGTGTTTTGTCAACCATTTTGTTGCTAGCCACCTGCCTTGCACTCCTGGATGAATTTGCAATAGCTGTCAGTTCTATTCACGAGGGAGTGACATTTCATCGAAACAAAAATGTGAGGAGCTACCATATAAGACCAGTGACTCAGTGATTTGGACCAATGCCCATGCTGGCTATGGAGAGAAAACTATATTTGATTGGTTCAAACATGTCAGTGACTGACAGCTGAGCGTAGCTCCACCCTAACATTGCCGATGATCTTCATTTCAATCATCATTTGTCTGTCTATTTGGTTGTTCACTTTGATGGGATAGAGAGGTGTGTATGTATCAGTGTGTGTATGACTGTGTGTGTGCAAGCGCACGTGTGTGTGTGTGTGTGTGTGTGTCTGTGTTGGTGGAGGGGGTTGAAAAGGAAAGGCCTTTGAGAAATCTTCTTTTCATTCAGAGATGGATTTAAAACGTTTTCATTTGTGTATGCATTTCTTCTGTTCATCACAATGGAGCACATTCTGTACAAATCACTATCACTAATCAATGACTAGAGTATTACAGAGCTTAGCACCCCCTACTGGAGGGGGTGGCATTACATTTCCATTTCCAATTTAATCATTTAGCAGACGGTTTTAATTCAGAGCGACTTATAGGAAGTTATTAAGTTCCTCAACAGATGCAAGACCACACATTTAAATAAAAATTAGCACATGTATAGTAAGTACTGTAGTACTAAGTAAATGCATAGTTTTTTTAACAATTAGAATAGAGAGATATGGTTTCCCCCTTAAGATAGAGAGCTATGGGTTCCCCAAACTCTCTTTTATTCTTCTCCTCTGCTTTCTTCTCCTTGTTTGTGCTTCCTTGTGTCCTCCGACACCTCCTTGTGTCAACAAGCATCTACGCTTTGAAAGAATTAGAGACACGTGCGATGCCTGTGGTTATAATGCAGTAACTGAGGAATATATTGAGAAGCATCAGGTGGACAAAAAAAAAAGAAAAACAAACGGTTATATAAGTGCAGTGTTCCTCTGGGTGCTCTCTGCAGCTCAGAACAGAGGCTTCTGGACGTAAATACGTAAATACAAGCTCTGCATTGTTCCCTTGGCTGAGTCACGCGTGTCCGTCACACTGAAACCAAAAGCGCTCCCGCCAAGCCGATGTTTACTTTTAGCAGAGTGCTTCTCCCGACGGCACGTTTGCTTTAACTAGGAGGGCCGCGCGGCAACAAGGGACTCCTTTCAGGCCAATGGTCGTCGCCATCTCTTTTTTTCCCCCCTTTTTCTGCATTTGAAGGAAAATGTTTTTTTTTTTTTTGTCAATGGAAAAAGGGAAACACAGCGCAGTGTTCAGGAGGCTGGCTCGAGGCTCCTCGGGCCTGGAACGGTTTGGCCGCGAGAACTGGAAACATGGAAGCCTTTATGAACCAACGGGAGGGACTATAATCACAACCCTGTTCTCACAGCGTCCTCTGTGGTGCGTGTTCCTCAGATTCGTGGAGCCTTACATTTAACCCCAAGATTTCCCATAAATCCGCGCGGCTTCTCCTCCCAGATTTGCATCTCCACAGAATCTGGATGTGATAAAACGCAACAGGCCAAGGTCAGCTGTAGCTCAGTGACAGCTGGAAGTGTTAAAACGCCTACTCATAAGAAACATTTGCGAGTTGTTTGTTGTACCTTCAAGGTTGCATTTGTACCCCAGAAGGTCAGATTAGATTCTGGTTCCTGCCCAATGAGATTTAATCTGATGGATTCTCTGGATATGATCCGCTTTTTGAGTTCTCTTGAAAAATGTTTTGGTTCACAAAATTCTCCTCGGACCATAGCTCAGGGGAGACTGTAGGGCAATGCTAAAGGGTTTTTGGGTGCCTCATTCTTCCTCCGCAGCCTTGCATTTGTATGTGTTCTGGTCTGGAGGATGAGTTTTCTGCCAATACCCACGCAGCAGTGCATCGTGGGATTAGACCAGGCACGCTCAACCATGGGATCCTCCCACTCGATCACGTTCGTTCTTCACCCTTCTCTAATCACTGAGCGAGAGCTCCAGCCTGGAACCCGACTTGGCGAGTGTTGTTCGGGAACAGTGGCGACTCGATGGTACTCTGCAGGGGTACACTGTGTTCCCTCTCTCAGAGCTCAAAACTCAAGTAGTCCCCCCAATCACTCTCCTTAACAGTCATAAGACCATAGATAAGTGGAAAGTAGTGGACACGTATTTATAGAAGGCTCTCTGTACTTGGTCATTGTACGTCTGTTTATCTAAAGTTGTTTGTTGCTATGGCAACCACACCTTTTTTGAAATACATGGCGTCGTTTCTGAATGTTGAAGGTGTTTATGTAATGTCGGTTGCATGCTGTGGGAATTGAGCTCAGATTTTGCTATTGCAGGCAATGGGGATGAAATATTCATGCTGTAATCTCATCTGCAGCAGCTGGCACTATTACTCTCATAGTGGGAAATGTTTGGTGACCCCCAAACTCAAGCCTTCATTCCGATCTTTGAGTCGCTACACATTTCAGTTATATCAACCAGGCTTTATTTTTGGGAACCTGTTTTGTTGCCTCTCGCGCAGTGTGACAAAGGGGCAACAAAAATATTTCAGTAAATGGCAGGAGAAATGGTATTTAAATGTGCTGGGTCCCGATACACAATTGCGAAAATTGTGAAGTACACAACCGGCATAAAAGTTCTTCTGCTAAACCTGGGTTCTCCAGTATTTGGCTCTCTCCAGATCACTGTACAGAGCAAGGTGCACTACAGTACAGATGAACATCATTCTTCCACACATATTCCATTATATGCATTTAACGGGTTTGGCTGGTTCATTTAGTTTGGATGGTTGAATGGTTGGCTGGCTGGTCTGTAGATAGATATTTGATTGGTTGATTGATTGTTGTCATCATTGATTGTATATCAATCATAAATATGCAGAAACAGAATACCAGTCAAAAAGTATGGCACGTGAATGTTTATGCTTCACGCTGCTGAGACTACCTCTCATAACTTAAAATATATTCAAAAAATATTGTCTATTAATTTTGTTAGTTAATTCAGGAGTCTTAGCTGGTTTCATTTATATTTTATTTCATTAATATTGATGAGAATTAATAAAGCAAAAATAATTCATACCAATGAAGACGGAATACTAACCTGGAGTTCATGGAAGCATGTGATTACTGAATAAAATAATGAGTATCTTTTCTATAGTTTCTATGACCCTATCCTGAGACAATATAACATCATTTCATAGAGTACGTTATAAAATTTCTTTGCAGGTGCACTTATGTCATGCAGCAAATGTTAAATACTGCAGGAAATCAGGGTTAAGTGTCTCACTGAAGACCCTGACAGCAGTAAGTACGAGCCTACAAACTGGTTAGCATTCCTGTTCCTTATCTGCTCCGTTAATATCATGTCCCGTTCGGAGATTTTTGTCATTTTGTAAAAATTCTGGAGATATATATCTGGAGAGGCTCAGTCAGTCTCTGGTTGCCAGGACTCATTTAAATGATCACAGCCTCTATTAGGGCAAATCACAGTTCTATTTTGAAAAGAACACATTCCGTTTTTGAAAAGTACATGTTTGCTTGTTTCTCAATTGAAAAGAACTCGTAACAAACTTGTGTTGTAATGTAATGTAATGTAATGTAATGCAATGTAAAGTCTGTTTTAATTGAATTGTGCAAGCCCTTAAACAGACTCTTAAAGAGACTAAGTCTGTTTGATTGGATCCCAGCCAGGGTCTCGTTGTCGCTGCTAGTATCCTAATATGGCATCACTGAAGCAGTAACAGATATAATAGCGTTGCCTCCGGCACACTAATGAATGAATAAATCTGTCTCTGTAGAGTAACTAAATTAATAAGCCAGGTAATTAGTATGTCATCGTGAAATGGTGTCTCGGCATACCCTAAACGATAACAATCCGAGGTTATTTCACTGAATGAATGATTAACCAGTACAGGCATAATGTAGATTTTTGTTATTTATCCTGTTGCCCTAGGTTGATCTACATGGCCGTAAAGAATGATTCTGGGTCTGTTCACCTAGACTGGACCCCCCCACCCACCCACCCATCCCCAAACCATTGTGGTTCTGGATGAGATTTGAGGAGGTTAACTATGTATATGTATTTGAGGAATATCTTTATTATTTGTTTGGAACATGTCAACCTTTAGTTAGAATCTCCTCTCCATCAGGGTTGTACAATTTCAATTAATTTTATAGTTGAATATTTAATGATAAAATGGTTATGCAAATATTTACCTATTTTTCCCCCAATCACTGTCTGAAATTACAATTTACTCTGTCAAGCAAGGAAACTATTAACAGGATAATTAAATTTATATAATGGCCATGATTCATTGCCATTAATGATAAAATAGTAAAAGAAAAAATGCAAATAAAGAATAAAAATCCAGATTTTTATTTTTAATTAACATTGTGTTTAAAAACCGACAGAAAAATGTGCCTCAGATTTACTCACCATTGCTGTTTGTTATCAAAGAAACCAAATGACAAAGTTTCCTCTGCATTACAGAAGTGAAGTAAAGACAAACATCCATTCTCAAGATCATCCCTCAACCATATATATTACGGAGAGCGAGATTTGTCCTTACTTGACTGTTTACCAGGATAAGCTTTTGAGAGCACATTGCCCCTGGGTTCAAACTCGCTGCAGCAGTGGAGAAACACCAGCTAAAAGTGAATCAACAGGAAGTGGCGTTTTCACAGCTTGCCATTGGACATAAATCCACACTCTGTTTTACCAGCTACAGCACCATGCTGGGTTGGTTGGCTGTTAGGAAAGAAAAATCCCTGTGAAGAACAAATGGTACGGTTGCCAGTCATTTCCTGTTTCCCCCCCTTACCCACAGATACAGAGAACTAGCTGAAACCACGCTGGGTGACAGGAGGAATCTGTCGCTAGAAGAGAAATGCCAGCGTGTCCTGCAGAAGTGCCAGCTCCAAGGATGGCAGGTGTGTAGAGGTTGCAGGTTTGAACCTCAGGGGGTGGCACTGCCATCGCATCCTAGAGCATCCTAGATGTACTTAACCTGGCTTGCTATGGTAAATATCTTGCTATGTAAATAGATAACATGACAAAAGTAAACTTTGGCAGTTACTCTGGGTAAGAGAATCTGCTAAAACCTCACACAGCCCCTTGGTGCTTTGTTTTTGGCTTTATATCAGGGGATAATGTGACTGTTTCGCTCTTAACCTTCCCCTCCCCTTTCTGTAGCTTTGCAACTGTACACAGCACAGAATGTGAATCAGCCTCCATAACTACTCCATTGTTAACAGAACTGTTATCCAGAACCTTATTTGCCTGAACCTCCCCCATCATCTCCTGTCCTCTCTGCTCCCTTCTCCCACACCTCCTTTCCAAGGGGAAGATTGATTCTGGTCAAAAACTCCCTGTTAGGACTAGTCCATGATGCTTTTAACAGCAGTGTGCAATCCTTCTTGTGTCAATATGGGGTAAACATATGTTCCACTGTTCATTTTGCCTTGTTCTCCCTCAATCCCCTGCTATCTTGACTCCTGAGTATCACTGTCACCCCATCACTGCCGCTCTGGTCCTTCAGACAGTGCCGCACGCCCCGACAGCTTGGGAGAGGAATGGGGTGTTACACGCTAACGGAGAGAGGGCACCCCTCTAGAGATCCCCACACTGCGAACCGCAAACACCAAAACAAAAAAAGGAAGCGATCCTCGCTTGTCCATTCATCTCCTGACAACGGGGGGCTTGTGGTGCGAGTGTGCCGGGTTTGACCTCTGACCTCGTTCTGACTGCTTCCAGATGGGCAGGACCAAAGTGTTTCTGAGGTATTGGCAGGCCGACCACCTCAGCGACCGCTGCCACCAGCTGCACCGGAGGATTGTCTTCAGCCAGAAAGGTAATGTCTGTGTTGTATGGTTGTGTCTGTGCCTATATGTCAGTGGCTCAGCATCATGTCTGTGTTCCTGTGTCAGTAGCTCAGTAGCATGTCTCTGCCTCTGTGTCAGTACGTCAGTACCATTTCTGTGCCTCTGTGTCAGTCGTTCAGCACTGTGTCTGTGTTTCTTTGTCAGTGGTTCGGGGCTGGCTGGTGAGAAGGCGTCGGCAGCACAGAGTGAGCGACCAGAAGCAGGAGGCCTGCAGTATCCAGCGCTTCCTCCAGGGGGCAGAGGACCTGGGCCTGCAGACCTATGACAGCCTGGTCATCCAGAACGCCTCAGACATCGCCCGTGAGAACGACCGCATCCGCAACAAGCTCAACGGCATGCACCTCCCCGAGAGGCCTGAGCCAGTAGGCAAGGAGGACGAACCCCCAAAGAAGTAAGGACCTTCCATACACCTAACCTCCAAGGGACAGCTCCACACACAAGTCAGGCTCTTACAAGTTGCGGTTATAGTTCTAATAAGATCAATGAAAGCGAATCGACCCAAGCCTCCGATCCATGCCAATCCAGTCTCCATTTTTTAGATTTAACTGGTCATTCTCCTCAAAGATTCATAGAAGTTCAGAAACAGGAAGTGTGTTTTCCAGATGTTTTGATCAGCAAAATAATCCTCCATTGGCTTAACAGGCAAAATAAATTTGAGCCTGTGTGCTCATTAACACTTGGAGAAAGGCTACTCCTTGTTCATTGTTCATTATTTTCTCATACTCTGATGGTAGAGGTCATAGAGGGGTTTAACTGTCTCTCCATGGACACGTGTCGCAGCCAGCAGATACCTTATAACTGTGAAGAGTTAAAGGAGTAACTATGCCGAGAGGGAACAGTAGTCTATGAGCGTGTGTGTGTTTGTGTTGGAGGAATTAATACAGGGGTAATTTATCTTGTAGTCTCAGTGCCATGACAGTGTTTAATTTACAATAAATACACTATTCACTCAAAAATTATAATAATGACCATCTAATAATGACATCAGTAGGGAAGGCTAAAAGAGTAATTTTAGATTTGATTGCACCCGTTGTGTGAGAATTCATTTGTTCCATTGGCTTGGTCATTTTCAGGTTTTAATATGCACAGTTAATGAGTTTGTTGACTGCTGTGTATTCCCAGAGTGCTTTTGGTCCTTGGATTGTGCCCGAGTTGCTTGTTGTGAGGGACTCCGGACCGGTTGCCTTAATAGCGGGTTCTCCACATGGTGCCCAGTGATCACAGGGTCTGCGGCGTAATGGAACACGGCGGGGCGCCGCGTTTCTCTCCGATGGCATTCATAAGCCGGGACGCTTGTTTTCCGAGGCCTACGGCCTTCTTTCCTCTTCAGCAATTTCATTAGCCTGGGAGCCTCTCATTGGCTGAGGGTGAGCAGTGGGCCGGCCTTGCTTGTGAGAAGGCAATTAAACACCGGGGTGAAAATTAAAAAAGTCCCCACTGTGTGTGAGTGTGTGTGTGTATACAAGGTCCCAAACAGCAGGGCTGGTCTGCTCCCCCTCTGCCATAATCTGATACTGGAAAGGGGGTGGGGCAAAGTGACAGGGGGGTGTGGCTAAATCCACCCCTTAATGATATTACTCAGACCCATTGGCCATTACTGACCTGTCTTTGATCCGTCTAATTTCCCTACCCTGTTGTTATAAACACAGGTCAAAGAAAGGGGTGTGATCTTAGGTAGGGGGGTCTAAAATGAACAGAGATCCACCCATATTTAAAAAAAAACCATGTAGCAGGGCTGGATTAGGGCTGCCCTCTGTCAGAAATCCCTTTAGATTTAAATCCAGTCATCACCCCCTACCACAGTAACAGCAGATGGTGGTCCAAGATTAAGAGGCAGATATCAAACCCAAAGAATGCATATCATATTATAGCATTAGGGGAAGTAGATTAGACTTAAAACAATTAATACTATAAATAAGCTATTTGTGCTCAATTCTTTATCCTCTATTTTGGGTACTTCCTGCATGAATGCATAGCTTGGGCTTTAGGGATTCGCACACATGATATGTGTTTATTTGTGATGAAAGCATAGCTGAAGGCATGGGAAATGTAGGATTTTTAATAAAGCCAAATGAGTCACATGATAAAAGCGTGAGCTTTACGAAACCATCTGAGGTCAGAGTTACGGTCGCTCACATAATTCGATGATGGAGTCAATCAGTCCTTGTGCCGTGAGGAGATGGTCCGACCCCGAAGGACTACGCCGGCCCTCCAGGAGACGGAAGGGTTGTTTATGGTGAGAGGAGGAGAGGGGAGAGTGCAAAATGTAATTATGCGTGCATCAACAGCCGCATTGTTGTCATTGTGAATAATGCAGAGCGGTGTCGCTTGGTCTTCGCAGGCCTCCAGACAGGAGTGGAAGGGGCCATGATGGCAGTGGCGGCAGCGGCAGCAGCGGCGGGGGAGGGCGATCTCTCAGACACTACCGCAGCAGCTCGGTGCCCCTCCCCCTCGCCCTGGAGAACTTGGTGCAGTCCGCTGTGGGGCCATCGATCAAGTCGGCCTCACGAGAGCCGGCCGTCGCCTCTGCTGCCGTGGACGATGCAGGAGGAGGAGGATGGGGAGGAGGAAGCAGCGGGCTGCTGTCACCGAGGAAACAGCCCCCCCCTAAACCTAAGAGGGACCCCAACACCAGACTGAGTGCCTCTTATGAGGCTGTCAGTGCCTGCCTGGCCTTAGGCCTGAAGGAGACCCCCATTGACGGTCAGTTTCCTCCCCAAAGAATTCCTTCCCATGAGCCCCTCTCTTTCACAGAGTCCAAAAGCACTCAGAAAGGAAGCAGTTCTGTCTTTGCATACATAAACTGCACCGAATTAGCACATACCACTTGATTATTTATGTCAAATATTGGTCAATAAAGGGCAAAAAAAGTGTCTATGAAATGTCAAATGACATGTATTTTAGCGTTTTGTTGTGTTTCATTGAGTATGTGGCCGAATATAGAAAATTTTGTATGGGCCTTTGATACAAAAGTTTGACTGATTGAGTGATTCTTTCAGCTTTGGAACCTTGAAACTTTGTACTGCATTGGTTTTGAAATGTTTTTCATTTTTATTTGGTTCAACACAGAACTTTCGAAACCTCGACCCCACAGTGATGACTACAGCACAATGAAGAAAGTCCCTCCCCCGAAACCGATTAGGAGCCCCAACACCAAACTGACAGGGTCCTTCGAGGAGATCTCTGTCCCACGCCCCACCGAAATCAAGCTGTCCTGCTTCCCTAGGGGAGGCCAGGGGGGCCACAGCCCGGGACTCACCCAGCGGGCTGCCTCTGTGGACGGGCCTCACTGCGCCGCCCTCAGCCTCTACTGTCCCCCGGAGGACGACAGCGTCTACATCGAGATGGCGGGAAGCTCTGTTACGGCCGCCCCCCCTGAGCCGGGCGAGGCCGTACGAGGAAATGAAGTACTTCCTGCCGGAGGCTGTGCCCGCGGCAACAAAAGCGGCACTGGCCAATCATGTGGGGTCGGCGTCCCCTCCCCGAACTCTGGAGATCAGGAAGCTGGCGGACCACTTACATTTGCCAAGCGCCAGAGACAAATCCACCATCAAGGAGGGTAGCGAGATTCCGCCGCCGTTCCCGAACTTGCTGCCCCATCGGCCCCCCCTGCTGGTGTTCCCCCCATCCCCTGTCAACTGCTCCCCCGCCTCCGATGAGTCTCCTCTCACACCTCTGGAGGTGAAGAAGCTCCCCATGCTGGAGACCAATCTAAACTACCCTGGGCCAGGGGAGGGTAGCCCTCTCTCGCCCCAGTACACCCGCCAGAGGGCCGACTCCTCCCCCAGCCTGACCATCTTCATGCCTGACAAATCCACCCCGCCTCTTACCCCTCCCCCAACCACACCCCCTCTGTCCCTCCCTCCCCCCGCCCAGCCCCCGCCTCCTTACAGACCCCCCTCCCACTTCCCCTTCCCCCCTGAGACGGGCCTTCTCACCCGAGCGGCGTCCCTGGCCTCCGACTCCCCCAGAGTGTCACCCGGTTCGGGGGAGGCATCGCCAGGCCCCGGCCGGACCCCATATTCACCAGGGAAGACCTGCCGCCCAGAGCCGAGGCGGGCGCACTCCTGCTCGTCCTCCCCGCTGCTCTTTAACCCCGTCCCCGGCCGCCCCCTCACCAGCCCCCTGGACGAGCTCACCTCCATCTTCAGCTCTGGACGCAGCCTGCTCAGGAAGTCTTCTGCCGGGAGGAAGATCCGTGAATCAGGTGACAGAGTCTACACCTTTCACACTCACCTACACCCTGCACTCACCTTCTACACAAAGCACACCATCAAACACCACGCTACATGCACACACACACACCCTTCACCCAGTCCCCCACACTCTACACACCCACCACAACTCTGCTCTCTACGCACCATTGTAGCACCACACACAACCGCACCCTATAACCCCCCAATACCCTGTGCACATACCCAGCACACTACAGAAACCAAACTCCAAACCCCCCCTCACAAAGCACCCAGAAAAGTCAACTCAGGAGAAACGCACATGTGGGAAGTATTATCCATACTGTCTCTTTCAGGATATTCTTAACATAAATCACAATAGGATGATAAAGGGTGTTTTCTTTGAAAAATCTTTTCAGTGTTGTTGACTACTTTTCTGTGATACCGGATTCTCATTGAGAGCATATTTTATGGCGCGTTTCCTGGAAGCTAACTCGTTTCTTGAGAAGGTACAAATTATTGTATGAAGGGTAAGTACCGATCCTTTATGATAAATCTTAACATTTTATTAAGGGCATAAAGTTAAATGTTCACTCCCTGTGTTTTCCCAAATCAAAAAAGCGTTTCCCAGCTTCGCCATCTGCGGTGGCGTTTCAGTGCTCCCTTTCCATATGGCTTTTATCACGTGAAAATACCAGCATCAAAGCGCAGAAGCACTTTAAAGGTTTTGGGTTTGGCTGAAGATCTCTCCTGCTGGTTACGAACTGTAACTCCTCTCTCCGCCTGACGGCTGTCAGGCACTGGGGGTTTCGTCGTATTTGTCATTTCTGACTCCTCTCGCAAGACACGAAGAGGCGGAGATTGGACCCACGCGCGGTCATCTGCAGCTCTTGGAAATTGGCCGCGATTGGCTGTCGGCAGGTTCTTAGCCAATCCCTTTTTATTTCCCCATATTCGCTCGGTGAAAGCTGAACGCGGCTTCCATTCATGATATTTCTCACAAACATCAAGCCGCGCCACACAACACAGCAGGCCTTTGATTGCCGCCTACCCCCCACCCCACGCCCGCAGCCTTTGTTTTTAATTAAATGCGTTTGGGTGAATGCGCAGTTTGTCACGCAGATTTACGAGCGCGTATGGAAGCGACCCTGACCACGCCTTGGCTCCTAGCCCCACGGGGTGGAAACAGGCACATGACCTCTCAACCACCGCGACGCTACCCCAGCGAGACCCCGATATCTCATCCCCCCCCCCTCCCGCTGTTCTCCCACCGAGGGTCGAAAGTTAATGAATTAGGCACTGGGGTCCCACTCTAATGATTTATTATTTTTGGGGTTGCTTATGGGGGCAGTTTTTAACGTCATGGTGTTTTTTTGTGCAAGAGTGTTTGCGTGTGTGCTTGAGGGGGGGTTTGAGGTTAATGTAGGTTAAATCCTCGCTGTACCACAATAACTCGGCTGTTGGGTAAACTCACAAACACTCGCTCTCTTTCATCCGAGCTCTGAGGCCTCGGAGCTCCGCCTTCTTCAGTCAGCCTTAAAACACAGCTGATGTCAAACATGCAATTAAAAGAGATGAAGTGTGCACAGCCCCGAATTTCAGAACGGGAGGTCCGCTCGTTCCCTGTGTTTTGAAGAGCACCTGCTGTGCCCTGAATAAACGAGCGAAAGCGCCCGCTGAGATTGGTTGCTTGTTTTAGTTTAGAGTACAAATTGCAACAAAAATGTTGGGCCTGTGGATTTACTGGGTCACAGCCTCTGACAACAAGGTGGTGGAGTGTGATCACCTGTGTAGGTGAAACTGGATATTAATATGAAAATGTCCTTTAGAGGGGTGTGACAAAGTGTATCATGATGTCTGAAAGATTCTACTGCCAGCCACTGAGTTACTAGTTTTCATTAATCAAGTTTCACATTACAAATACAATTGCAAGTTGTAAAAACCAAAATGGTTTCCATTGCGTGTTCTGTCTGTAGGTTACAAATCCCAAAATCCACCAAAAGCATCATGGGAAATCCTTATTTCACTGAAAGTTTGTGTTTGATGTAGGGCTGGGACATGCCTATAGATACAGTGGGAGTTTGTTACAGCCATCTCTGTAATTATCACCTCCTCCTCCCTCTCCTCCTCCTCCTCTTCTCTGGATTCAGTCTGATTACCAAGCAGCAAAACTGCATGCTACTTTTTCCATATCAGAGAACCGTGAGCGCTAAAGGGATGTCAGCTATCACGGGCAAGAGTTTTTTTTCTGATTTAGATGCACAGTAAAAACAAGCAAAGACAATGTTTGTCTTTGTCAATCGTCCTTGCAGATTTAACTTCTCCCCATCATCATTCTTTGGCTGGGATTCAGTCAAACTCACTTAGTCTATTTACAGCTAAATGCAATCCAGTAAAAATGGGCTTAACATTACAACATAGATTTTTTTTTTCTGTAGTTTACCTGTGACAAGCAACACATCGCTTGGGATGTATTCTATTCATTATAACGTAAAATAGTATTTCCATAAAAAGACTGAAGTTCATTTTGATTCAATTGCATATTAAGAGAGGTTAATGTTACTGGGCGTTTGTGACGACCTAGTAGGAATGACCTAGGGCGGATTCAGAGGAGTGAAATCCTTATGGATTCTTTATCCTCACTGTGTGATTGTGTAGTCATTAATACATCTGACCCAAGTGGCAGACCACATCTGGTGCACATTCATACGTTTTTAAAAAGACAAAGCAGCCAGCCCTTAGCCAAAATTACCAAACCACAAGAGGAAAAGATGGAAATTCTCTCCTGATCCCTAACAGCAACCAACGCTAAGCCAACAATCCTGCTCTGTCTTGTACTTCGGCTGAACATAAAAGATGTAGAAGGCACAAGTGGAGTCCTCCTCTATGGGAGTATGGAAAAAAAAGAGAATCTTATACTCATCCTATGTACCAGCTACACCTCCATGTCTTACATTGGGTTCAGCCCATTGGAGCTCTGAAATTGGGCTCTATCTATCAGCAAAGTGTTTCTTTGTAATTCTCATTTTAGTGTGACATTCTGAATAGAGAGAAAAACAAGGATAGCCCAGGCCCTTACTTAGTGACACAATAATACTGTTCTATGGCCTCTGATTGAGAAAAGTAGCACAAGTGTTAACTGTGGTTATGGTTCTGTGTGGTTCGCTGCAGGTTTCAACTCCAATATCAACCTTTCGGGCACAACCTCTCCCTCGTCGCAGTTCCAGGATAAGAATGCCAACAACCATGCCTCCCACCATCCACACTGTCCTCTGCCCATGGAAAATGGCAACCAGCTCCCCAATGGTAAGGGTAGCTGGGACGGCATAAGGGTACGAGCGGGGAGTACAAACGTTTCCCGTCAGGAAAGGGCATCCCCGGGATCTCCCATTCAGATAGTGATGCCCCCAAAAATGGGAGGAGCTACCGTATACTACAAATGACTGCATTTGCTGTGGAGAGAAAAACATTTTCAATTGGTTCAAATAAGTGAATGACAACTGGGTGTAGCTCCACCATTACGGGATTAGTGAAACCTCATTTTAATCATCATTACTTCACAATATAGCATTTCTATCTTTATTTTTGCAGTGGTAGCCCAGAAAACAGACCCATTGGACTCAGTAAAGCACTGCTGTGCCCACAGTTTTGAATTGTAGCCTTGCAAGGTAATGTGAAATTGGCTGTAGTATCACTAAGAGAGAGAGGTACGTAGTCAGCAGGACTGCCTTTGGCTTGTGGCACAAGAACTCCTCCTCTGATTGATATAGTAGATGCCTGGGAGACAGGTATGATTAACAGGACTCCAAGTGAAAATGGGAAGGTTGCTAGGTACGGTTGTGCTGTATCAGAGGCCTGTCTTTATCGCAGACTTACTGCTGGGTTTGCCATTCTGTTTCTGCACAGGCTTGCTGGAGGACGAGGGTCATTCCAGGTCAAACGGTTCCGCCACCTCCTCCCTCCACAGACACGTTGACAGCCATCACAGCCAGGTAACGACACGCTCCTCAGCTTAGACGCAGTTCGTCACAACAAATAACGTAAAGGCAAGCTTAGTAAAGGATAAGTGTTTCTTTTTTTTAGCCACGGACCAGGAGAACTATGGTAGGCAGAGAACATACCATGCTAATTGCCCTTAAGTATAAAAGTGAATCCGTTATAAATATGTTGCCCTTATTTTTATTGCTAGCAAAATAATCAAGAATGTATTCAGGATGGCTAATGAAATGGTAAGAGTTCTTGGCTAACCTTTATTAGCTCACTAGCCACTATTGATCGCTTAGTCTGTTCCCACAATCCCTCCTTTATGCTTCTGATCTGAGGAAAGCTGTAAAGCTCAGAACTGAATGATTATTTATTTTAATGTTGCCTCAAGAACCAGCAAATGAAAAAAAAAGAAACTGGCAATGACATCATGATGCACATTGTGCTTTAAAATTATTTGCTCCCTCCCCCTCGCTGCAGCCCCTGTTTTCGTGTTTTTCGCTGGGATCAGGTGAATGCGGCATCAATAGAGCGCACAGAGAATGAACCTCTCTACCTCTAGGAAAATATGCCACCTGAGAAGGGCTAGCGGAACGTGAGACTCCAGACGCTCGCATGACATCGATACGCCGTTTGTTTAGCTGCGATGTGGGACAATGCTGTCACCCTGTCCTGTAACCATGCTCCGACACGTTACGTAACACACGGTCAATGGAAAAACCGGTTCAAAGAGAACTCGGCGTACATAGCAGCACTCTAATTATGTCAATCATCATTGTTTTGAAGTTTTCCTTTGGCTTAAGGCGAGATTAGAAATGTCTTTCCTCGAGTGCTTGGATACTTCAAACATTTCACTTCTGGTACCTTAACTATTTCCAACTTCTCATCCCACTGTATGTTGTGAAACTCCTGTTACCGGATATTTTTTTTAAAGATACCCCCCATGTCTCCCTCTTCATGTCATTTGAGATATCAATTGTCACATGACTGTATGAATCCAAGGATGCCTCCTTCATCAGACACTGGGACGGGGACGGAGACAGATAACACATCTCATTTGATAAAACACATCCCCTCTGGTTTAAATAAGACTTTAATTATTGAATTGCATCATGAAATATTCACCACGACAGAAACCACTACTGCGGAGTGCGATCTGTACACAGACACAGACCTGCAATGTAACAAGACACTCCATTCAGGTCTCCTCACTCCTTCAGTGCAGTTACTAAGACAATGGTTCACTACAGCCAGCTCCCTGCTCTTTTAGCTTAGCAGTGCTAATGAAAGGGGAACTAATGAATATTCATTTGATGTAGCTGTATTTACAGGCTCTGTCAAATGATATTGGTCATGATAAATGCTAACCATATGTTTGGCTGAATCAAAGTATGCTCTGACCATTGTTCTAATTCTAATTAATCAATGGTCCGGATGCTGGTAGTCCAAGCTGAATGAGTGGTATTGGTCACTTGGCCTCGATGTAAAAAGATGAGGTACTTAAATGATTTTCTAAAGGTCATGTCTGTGATTGCCATTGTGCATTTCAGCCGACAGCAAAGAGATTACAAGATGATCTTTTCTCCATTCAGAGAGGGACCATGTCACATGACAGGGCCTTCCTGTCACTTGAGAGAGATTTTCTGTTCCAAACGGACTAATGTCCTACATTTCATACCGGTTTAAGCCCACCTGTGACCTTTAAAGAGTATTTTCTATTAAAACATATTTATTTGAAATAGCGGTAGGGAGACAAAGCTCTAATTATGTTTGATGTTGCCGTTTATGAAGTGCAACTGTCTACACCCATTTTGTGTGGTAGCATTATAAATAAGAAAGGTAATGAACAGCGTTTGCTGTCCCTCTGCGGAAGTGATGGTTTCTCATGTACCATGTTTCCGTTGTCTGTGTTGTGTTTTTCCTGTCCAGATCATGGGGATTGTCTTGTTCTTCCTGTGCTGTGTTTCTCTCCATTTTAAGGGGGTTGTCTTGTCTTCTTGTGTTGTCATTGCAGAGGGGTCACCTCAACTTCTCACCCTTTGGCACGGGAGCTGCTCTCTGAGGTCTGAGGTGGGGGGGTGGGGCACTGGGTTTGCCCCCCAGATTTGGGGACGGGGTGAGTTCTGGAAAATTACCGACGTCTTCCATCAGTGCCCCGCCTGCACCCTGCCTTTACCTCCCCCCACTTGAGGAAGTTGCAGCTCAGGGTACTGTTCTGTATTTGAGTCTCAGGCCAGTAATTCTCTCCCTTCTGCTTCAAGAGATCAAGATTTTTCATTGCCAAATATAAAAATAGGGTACCCATTTTAATTCCTTTCTCAAGCAAATTGTCATTTTCGCATAAGATTAATCAGCTATTTCTTGTAAATATAGAAGGGGGGAGGTATGGGGTTTAGACCATTGCATTGTAAGTATGATTACAGTGTTGATTTGCATTGGCGTGGCATTGTCGAATACGGAGATTATATTGACAAGGCTGTTAAGGATCTGATATAAAGACAACAATGCAATTTTTTTAGCGAAATTTCCCATCAATGCTTTTGATCTTTATGCAGCTGAAATGTGCTGTCCCATTCCATTACCTTCCTCTGCTGTTTATTTTTGTCATAAAAAAAATTTGGTCGAGTCCATGTGACCTGAGTGGTGGATGGTGACGTCATTAATGTGAAATCTGTGCCGTTAACATGTTCTGTAAACGTACCTTATGTGTTTTCCTCCTAAGTGTTTTGCCTGGCTTTCATCCAAACCCAAATCCACAAATATGTTTCTTCGCTAATGTGACCCTAATGAGAATTGCATTTGACAGAATGAATTTTAAACCGAGTGCTTCCCACCAGCATTTGAAATCATGTGCCCCCCCAATTTTAAATCACCCTCCCCTCATACTTCTGGGCCTTGGGTACCCTTGCATGGCAGGCCTTGTTCCCACTATTTCAGTTCTTTCCCATACTAGCCCAGGGGACAAAATTACCCAGAAGCCACCTTGGACACAGCAGGACATTAGGGCGTGACATCTATATCAAACTGAATTACAACATGTCTATTATTTCGTTTGTATGTATATTCATAGTTTTAGTTTTGCTTTGTGAGAGCAAGGCCTTTTGGTGCTTAAGGGCATAGCCCAATTAAATTTGCTCTACCTTAAGTCCTTAATCATGGTAAATGCTTTTTTCACGTTGCAGCAGCCTATTGTTGAATTAGTAAACAGCAGCCTGACTGACGTTGTAGCTACGCTGAATGTCCAGTGTCCAAATTCACCAATTCTGTGGCCTTGCTCTGTCACACAGAACTGCTAGCCTCATCTTCCTCTGCACCATAGGTGAACCGGTGAACCAGTCCCTCGCATAGGGCTATAAATTCCTGCCTTGTCTGAGCATCACTATTGTACCAGAACCACGCTAACAGGATGTTAGTTAGCCAGGCTGGTGTGTGTGGAGTGGGCCCCTGAAGCTGACAGGCCTGCCCTGGGATAACCCCGGACTCTGGAAGGCCTCCAAAAACACGAACCCGGTGAGAACGGAAGCAGCAGGGATACGCGGTCGGAGACGAGATCCAAAAAGCAACCTAATCCCCGGCTCTCTTGGAACAAACAGGCGTGCCGGATATCGGCTGCCCGTGTAGGTGCGATACCAGGGGAGAAGGAGAGTTGAAGGAGATGGGGTTAACTGGGAGCGGTGGACAAATTGTCCTATATTTCCAAAGTGTCATTCCTAAGATCCCCCTCCCCTCTTGAGGAAGAGCAGGAGCACTTAGGGTAATGTGATTAAGAGGCCAGATGAATGAAAGGGCCGTTGTGTTTGCACGCCACTTCCCCAGATTCCTCCCTTAATATGTGTGTCACTTACAGTGTTTGTTTGCTGTGAGAACTGCAGTTCTATGGAATGCCATTCGGGCTGAGAACGGCTCCAGCTTTTCAAAAGGTCCCTGAGAGCCGCGCACTCCGACTCCCGGTACGACGTGCTAACATTAATTCATTTTGGCACTTTTGAAAAGCTGAATTGTTAGCTTAAGCGTGCGTGTTAGGTCAGGCTGAGACATTGTTGTCGCATGTGTTTGAGTGCTTTGAACATGTCAGACAAGGAAGAGCAAGAGAGTTCACCTCAGTTACCCCGCTTATTTTTGACCATGGCTAACGCATCTCAGAAAAAAACTCTTCACGAGAGGAGCCTATAAAAATGATGTGAATTAGCTGACATCTCTTGCTCTTTATTCAAATGTCATACGCTGCCATCTCCATTCCTTTTGACTATGGTGTTTTTTAATGCTTATTTTTTTGTTTTTGTGGCAGAGTGCCTAGCCAGTTGACATTGCCAGGAAGCACACCCGCTACAAATATTTATGTGCCAGAAGGAATCTGTTCACTTTAGGAACAGCCACAAGGAGATGCATAGCATCCACATTAGGAACACTGTACTGTAGGAGGTAGGGTTCAGCTGAGGTTCCAAGAAACTGCTTTCATTCTTTTGACAAAGTGCCGCTACATCTTTAATGAGCAGAAACCTCAGTTTAATGTCACATCCAGGTCTCTACTTTCAGGAAGGATGGAACGGGCAGACCGTAGATAACCTTGTGACGGGGTGAGCAAAAATCGAACCGCGGCTCAGTCCATGTGTGTGCAAGCAGTTGGCAGAGGGACCTTGGGGTCAGACCTGGGTTCACCTCTGTGGGCACGAACTGCTACCAGAGAGATTGGGATGCTGGGGAAGCACCCCCTTAAGGGCTTATAACCAGGACTCTCCAGCAAATCCCAGGATTTGAGTGTAGCGGGAGAAATCCGGGGATTTGCGTGGAGCAGGGAGGAATCTGATTATCGTGAGTGACTGAACGGGGTGGGGTGGGGGGTGCTAGCAGTGCTAGCACGCTCTGCTCACTGGTTAATTAAAGCACCAATCAGTCTGCAGGCCAGGTCTTGTGTGTGTGTGTTTTATGTGGCGGCGGCCCGACGGGTCACCCCCCCAGCTCCTGTCCTCCTCCACGGCCCAGTGCCATTCACACGCACCGCTCTGCTAATGCGCCGGACAGTCTGTCACTTGTCCATTACCGACTGCCACCAGTCTTAACCCATTCTGAAAAAAAAAAACTTAAAAATCAAGGGGTTCTCATGGGCCTTGGGCATCACCCCCATCCTGTTTGAGCGCACGCCGGACCTGTTTATTGGGTTTTTGCAAGAGGAAATTGAGTGCCGCTCCGAACTGAGAGCGGCTCTCATTTTCCCACCGGCGGTTCAGCTCCAGTATGAGAGAGCCTGCAGTCCCTCCGTTTACTCTCCTGGCACGCTCCGCGATCCAATTACACGGGAAGAGCCACAGGATTCCAGTAATCTGTAAACAAACATCGCCGTACAACCAGCTGGCATACTTTTTATTTGTGTACATCTGCCAGTGATTCCTCACTAAAATATATATAGAGCACACATATACATAGACGGACTCATCATGCAAACACGCAAAAGTGCACGCCCACCCATATGCATACACAGAGTAATTCATTTTACGTGGTATTAAGGAAGAAGGTGCCATTTTAATGCAGGTTTTTGTTTACATTGTGCAAATGAATTTTCTGAAACTGTGTTTGTGCAGAAATATAAGATGGTATATTGCTCAAATTACGCAAGACAATTATGTTTCCATTAAGAGGAGGCTATATTTCATGGTTCCGATCACACACTTATTTGTTCAGTGAATCAGGGTTCTGATTAAGCATACATATTTTCACTGAAATGCCACCAATTTAAGTTTTAGGGAACAAAAGTTTCTAAAAATCCCAGTTTTTCCTGTATGCAAATTAAGCATGCTGTTTTGTAAATGTAAAAGTACTTGCAAGTCATCACAACTCATTTTCATTCAGTCCATAATGTATCAGCCCAAGGACAATGCAACAATGCCTCAACATCAGAACTTTTTCATCACCTGCTACAAATGGAAAAAAAGTTATTACTTAGCCTGAAAGTTTCTGATACCTATTACAGAACAATACCCAGTTACACAATGTTAAATCAGTACAAAGAATTCTTACTGCAAGCAGTGAGCTAGAGATAAGCAAAACGAATGGGACAGGCTATCGTTCTCCACTTCAGCGGTATACAGCTCATTGTGAACAAAGCAGTAACCGTGATCTAAGTCAGAGCATATTAATGCACTATTCAATTCACCAAATGGCCTTCCTCAGATTACGTAAAAATAAAATTATGAAAATACACAAATGCTGAGAACAGCAGACCCATTTGGACTGTTATTATTAAACATGGCGTACTCAGTATTTTGTGTTGTGCCGTACCAGCTTCCTTATTTTAGTGACAAATCATCCACAAGAAGAGAATGCCCTGTCCACCTCAACCAGTTTTAAATGGCCAGTCTCAGTTGATTACTCTTAGCAGTAGCATTAAAACAAAACCTGTACTCATTTGTACTTCTGCCAACTCAGACAAGGGATTTTGACCATGCTTTCAGAGTGACATGTCAGGCCGTTTTGCATTGAATAATGATAAAAAGAGCAGAAATCAGGATGTACGCCAGTGGAGTTCAGTTTAACAGTATGCTTAACAGTATGGTATTTGGCATTAGGTGTTGAAGAAAAGGGACGTTTGGTTCCCAGAATGCACTGGGCAAGTGGACTCCGGTTGAGCCCTTTGACTCTCCAAGCGCAGCAACAACAGCACTGAAAATAGACTGCTGAGCAGAGGTGAATTATTAATTATGATTTATGCAGCCTATCATATTTCTGGTGGCGTGTCTCTCTCAGCGGCTGGCTTGGTTTCCTCGACAGCACAATGTCTTCAATGTACTGAACTGGGGAAGCCTGCATGGCCCACGCTGGGTTGCTTATTTAGGTGTGACATTTGGTGAAATAGTCAGCCAAGTCATGTCCATCGCTGATGTCGTTTGCTCTTGTTGTGCAACACACACAGTTTCAATAGACACAAGATTCCCTCAGCTAGCCATAGCATACAAGGATCCCAGACAAATCATTGCAAAACTACGCTCATATTTCAGATTTGTGTTACTCTCTCTGTATTTATTTACTTCATATCGTTTGGCCCTTTCCTTCTGTAGAGGTTGTTATCTGTCTGAGACCTCTGTGACTCATATTTCCTTAGTGGTATCTCTGTATCGGACAGTGAGATGGCACCCTCTGCTAGCACAGATCCTCAATTCATTATGACCTCTAAGGACCTGGGACTTTCACTTGTTAGCCTAGCCTTTTTTAAGCGCATAGGAGTGTACAGACGTCACGCGTGTGGCTTCCTGTCCGCCTCGCAATGAGATTGAATTAAACCTCAGCCTGGTATTAAAACCGTAGCATGTCAGAGGGGTTATGTACTTATTTGAAAAAAATACACGCTAACTTTTCTGCACGCAGACGCTCCAGGGAAGATCAACAGGCATTTTCAGGGGCCGGGGTTTGACTCTTACTGTTTGTTTACAGATGAACAGAAGCCAGGGACTCTTTCCCCCCACCCCACCCCCCCCCCCACCCCCTTAATTGGATTGCCGAGTGTGCCAGCAACCATAGCTGCAGGGACCTCTCATGCAGTATGTTAAAAGCTCTGAGGGTTATTAGTTAACAGGATGAAGCCATGTTATGTTGTAGGACATTATAACAGATGCGGCGCGGCGATTCCAGGGATCAAGACTGCGGGTGTTATTCGAATGCACGTCAGTTAAGATCCAACTCAAAAGAAAAAAAAATTCATTTCCGGTGTGGAAAGAAAATTATGGCGGTCGATGTGCTCATTAAGTTAAGATCCAACTCAAAAGAAAAAAACATTCATTTCCGGTGTGGAAAGAAAATTATGGCGGTCGATGTGCTCATTAAGATTGTTCTTGACCTGCGTGGGTTCTGAATTCTCCTTTTCGCTTGTTTTTGCCTCAGATAAAATGGTTTACTCACAGCTCTGGCATATGTGCTCCTGACATTAATAACTGTCGGCATGCCTTTTCCCGGATGCAGCTTTATAAAAACGTCAACATTGAGGAGACATTGATTCTTTAGCAGTCAATGTGACGCAGTCGAAATTCATGACGCATCACATGGGGTTACTGAAAAAGATTCCCAAGTCTTTATCGACAATAAACCTTCACGGTTGACTTGTTTACTCCAACAACATAGTGGAGGACCTTGGAGTTGGGACTTGGGTTTGTAAATAATGTGTCGTGCGAACCCTTAGCTCTTGGGCCTGCTCCTCCTCGCTGAGCTCTGTGTCCCTGACGTGTCTGGAGGAATCTCTCGTGCAAGGAGATCTGAGGCAGGAGACAGCAGCGTGATGCGGGGTAATTGAATGAGACAGCCGTCTCTCTATAACAGGAAGCCGACTGACACAAAGCTTCCTACCCGGCTTTGCTCTCCTAGTTATGGATTCAGAGACAGGCTAGGTGAGAAATGAAGGGCCTGATCACGGGTTTGAGGGCAGTGTGTCATACGCCCCTTCCCCCCACCCCACCCATCCCATCCCATCCCATCCCCTCTTCTTCCTGAAAGTAGCTGGTGCAAATACGTCTGTTAAAATAAATGATGTCCACATTCTGGGAACACTGGATTCTATTTCTAGGCCCATGTCTGGACTAACCTACAACCAGAGAAGTCCAGAGACAATGTGGGCCTTCTACAGCTTTGAGGGCAAAGACTAGGGCCCAGTCCAACATACCCAGTCTGTTACAGGGCATACACATCTCAATCAAAATGGACAATCAGTTACAACACAAGTTTCTTTGAGCATGTTCTATTTTATTGGAGCCACACAAGATGGCCTTTGTCCTTAATTCTGACACAGAATTAGAATGAATGAATTGCATATGTCCTGCATTGTAATGCTTATTTGACTGAATCACACCGTAGGCTTGTTTGATTTGGTCCCAGCTGATATCTACGAGCTATTCCCCCGTGGTCTCATTTGCTGGATTCCAGAGCATTCGTTTCTGTACAGTTGAGCCATATTCTTTGATTTCACAACAAAGACCCATTATCAGTACCACCACCTTGTACAAAAGATACTTTTATGAAAGAAAATCACAGGACGTAGATCATACTCACCTGATGGTGGTTACGCATGACGTTCCTCTCACTCGGTTATATGTCAGTGCGGTCATGCCTTTGCAGGCAGCAGTAACACCTCGGTGGTTTGCAGATGAATGCTGCCATTGTTTTGCACTGACGGTGTACTTTTCTTTCCGATATTCCTGCTTTCATGGGACCATGCTCTCTGATGGACGGTCTTGTTAAAGGAAACGGCCCACGTAGTTCTGTGTATGTGGGTCTATGTGAATGATTTTGTGTTTGTGTGTGAGAGAGAGTGAGTGTGTTGAGAGTATGGGCTCAAGTATACATAGACACAAAAATTCCTTTTTTAGCACTCATTTGCTTATTCAGCCATGTGTGAAGTCATTGCAATTTTTTTTGTAATTAGTAAATCCATTGCAAAACAAAAGATCACTCTGAACACTCACCTATCACTGACTGCTAGTTCTAATCCACATGCTTGATAAATTGAAAATACTAGTGCTTTATCACAATGTACTCTTATTTTGCCCATGCACCAATAAACCTCAATGGTAGCAAGGAGAAATGAGCCCCCCCCTTATTCACAGCCTTAGTTATGGTTGGGGGAACAAAATATTTCAAATTTGTTTTTGAAACATAATGAAAGTTAAAACTCACCCACATCATATTTTGACACATCCATGTTCATGTTCATTTGATGTATAAAAAATGAAAAGAAAAAAATCTTTTCCCTCCTATTTTATATATGCCATATACTTTGATTGTCATATTTGAATAAATTCTCAATTAAAAATACATTTTTATGTAATAAAAATGGATTAGGAATGCATCTCTATTAATACACTGTTAAAATGAGCCATCTTCATAGTCTCATCTTTTTCATTTAAGACTCTGTTTTGCTTGCTTGCATTCTCCATGCTAAAGGGGGTATGCCTGTATCATGCTTGAAAAAATATGGCAGTGTCTCTGCTTATTAATATGATTTAATTAAGTCTGTCAGTTCAGGAATCTCACCTGGTCCCTAGAGGAGTTTAGAGACAGGCAGTTTAGAGCGGACATACACCTGGGTAGTCACTGTTTGTGTGTGTGTGTGTGTGTGTGTGTGTGGGAAGGTGAAAAAAAAGAACAGTAAGAAAAGTAAAAACCCTATTGTGCAAGAAAACTGAATATGAATTAGTGAAAATGTAACTGGAATGGAAGTACCAAAAGTACAAAAAATGCAAGTGCAACATGAAAGTTGATTCAAAGACACACAGTTACTGTATCCCAAAGATACAGAGAAGGATTTCCACAGACATGGTGCAGCCATTCAGAAGGTATTATCTCACAAATAGTTTTGGTTTGGATTCCAGCTTTGGGAATAGTGCGCAGTTAAGCGTCAGAGGACAGGGAGTTTAATGATAGAGGAAGTCTTCAAAATGACAGGCGTAGCCAGGCAGAACGTTTTCATTAAATATTCAGATGTTCTTAATGTGAGGTGGAACTAGGTTATGAAGAGATTTACAGGTAAGTAGGCAGCGCCTGTAATCGATCCTGATTTTGACAGAGCACAGTGTGAACCACAGGCATTATGAGACTGAAAGAGAGCTGGCGGTGTGTCGTCTTGACTCTGACCCAGTGTTTGCGCAGTGGGAAGGGTGCTGCATGAGTCGAGATGAAAGGAAATAAAGCAATGACCAGATTTTTCAATATAAGAGCGATTGTGATTGTGATAGAAAAAACACGATTGAATGCTGATACATCTGAGGTG
The DNA here is from genome assembly GCA_022829145.1 of Albula goreensis. Classification (NCBI taxonomy): domain Eukaryota; kingdom Metazoa; phylum Chordata; class Actinopteri; order Albuliformes; family Albulidae; genus Albula; species Albula goreensis. Next base: position 36,456,067 of record CM040745.1, read on the forward strand.
AATAGTTTCCAAATGAGAGTGTAATATTGTGGGTTATTGGAACGAGGGTATCAAAGGCTGCACTTGTGTAACAGAGCTAGGGGGTCTGAGAACTTGAGTCAGCAGCAATTGTGATATCGAACAGCTGTGAGGTTTTTCGCCATGCCCAAGAAGTCTTACAGTACCAATTTCCAGCGATGACAGACGATTGCAAATAAAACCGCTCTCAGATCTATGATTTCAGTCTATAATTTTTGCAACTTTGTCTTTTTTTTTTGGTGTTTCACATAACTTCACATAATCCTTTCAAAGGCTTTTGTGTAAATGTAAGTATGCAATTACGCAATTCAGCTAATGTTTGATTACATCTTATGTGATAAGAATCCAAGTAAGAATCCTTATTAAATAAGATTAGATTTAATGGAAAAGGAGGTATGTAGAATATGGTAAAAAAGAAAAAAAATTGTGCTGGAAAAACACTGAGCTGATAAAAAGGTTATCAGGTGCAAGTGAAAGAACAGAGACTAAACGAAAAGTACTAGTGGCACATACGGGATGAAGAAACTTGAATCATAGAAAAGATGAGGTTAGAAATTGCAGGTGAATGTATGAGTAAGGAAAGTACGGCACTGATATCATGTCGGTAAAATTTTCACTATTTCCTCAGGTGATCCAGCAGCTGAGGCTGTCGCAGAACAAGAGCGCCGCCCTGCAGGAGCTGCTGGAGTGGCGCAGGTCCGAGTGGCAGCACCTGGTCCACGGGGTGGAGCGTAACCCCGGCACCACCCCTCCCCCTCTCTGCAAGAGCCACTTCGCCTTTCCGTAACGGACCCTCCTCCGTCAGCTGATCGCAGTCACTGACCGCAGCTGTTTCATCCATCCTCTCTCCTTCCCTCAGTCTCAGTCTGCTCTCTCCTGCTCTCCTTGAGCCAAACCTCCCTCTTTCTCTTTCTGTGACTCTTTAAATCTTCCCAATCCTCCTGCCCTTGATTCTGAGTGAAACCGAACCAGACCTCCTCTGGTCCTGTGGTCCTCTGGGTTGAAGTCCAACTGCAGCTCCGATAGCTAATGTTTATGAAGTGTGCTGGGCCAAAGCCTAGTCATTTAACACTAGGAATGACTAGGAACAGCGGGGAGAGAACTCTCTGACCCAACCCCCCCACCCACCCATGGTTAAAGAGCACAAGCGCCAGACTGCTGGAACAGAGAGGTCTGACCAATTACTACCGGTGTCCACACAAGCACACCCACGCATGCATGCACACCCACCAATACCATGCATTTCCACAACTGCTCCAAAGAACGATCCCTCCCGTAAAACACACCTGGGGTAGTGCTGCTTTACATACACCTTAATGCCCTCTCACTTTATATTTTTCTACACACGATATCATGTTCAGTCGACACTCAAATGGTGCTGGATGTTGTTGAGCGACGGATGCGTCGTAGGTTTACGGGAAGGCGTTTACCATAAGCTCAGGTGCTTCTCCAAGTGTGGGTCAGAAGCACAGCTTCGCAGAAACACAGAGCCCACGTCAGAAAACTAGAGACCGGCTCTAGTACAAACACACACAATCCAACAAGCACTAGTGAACAGCATTAACACACACACCAATGGTGCTTATGTAGGGTGCTGTGAAAGACCTGTTTCCTCCCTCGCGATCCTATCCGTGATAGTCGTACTATAAACTGGTACAGACACTGACCATTCAGTCTTTTATATCTGTTTTTCATCTCTGCAAATAATACATGCCAAATGCCAGAGAACAGAGAGAACCTTGAACACATGTAGGGACAAATCTATCCACAAACACTGCATTTGAGCAGTGTGATCTGTGAGAATGAAACACAAGAGGTGCTGACATCTTGTTGATTTCAACTGTTATTCATTGTTTATGAGAGTCATGAGAATCTGACACGTACAGAGTCATATATAACGGCACATACAGGTATACTCTGTTTAACTTTTCCTTATTTAGCAGTGTGTTGCTATAATGCTGTTTCCTTGATGTGAAAATGAGTTGCCTTTTTTTTTTCTTTAAGAAAAGCTGGATCCAATTCTAAATGCTAAAAAGTCTGGAATTACTATGATTGTTGATCCACATTCTCAGTTGGTGAAATAAGACAATTTTGTTTTTGTTGTTTGGTTAATTGGGACTTCTTGATGAAAGCCAAACATTTGTGGGACATTTGTAATATAGAATGACCAACTGGAATCGTCAAGATAATTTGCTAAAATAAATTAAGCCGGGGAACCAGGTGCACAATATTGTTAGCTAGCTAACATGAAAAAAGCATTTCATACTACCATTGTTATGCAAATATTGTGTTGATTGTTTAACAAAGAAAATGGCTCATGCATTATATATGACCTGAAGGATTGTTTTATTAGAGATGTATCTCTGTTAGTTCAGGATTAAAGTGATCCCCTTCGTGTTTTTTTTTTTCATTTAACATGCTATTGTACTTGTACACATCCTCCATGCTAAATGGGGTATACCTGTATATCTCTGCACACACTCATGGATATATACCTACAGTGTTCATGAAAAGGGGGATTTGTGACCTTTCTAATAGGGTGTCAATCCTGAATCTAAAGCACAAACCACCATGTTGTTAAACCAGTACTGTTCATTCCCCTTCAAAAACCACAATGCTGTCTGCTCATTCGGACCACAGTGGTTTTCATGGGGTGAAACTGGGGCCCATATTCACTAAGCCTCTTGGAATAGGAGTGCTGTTCTAGGATCAGGTGCCCCCTGTGTATATCTTATCCTAATCCATTATGAGATGAAAGGCTAAACTGATCCTAGACCAGCATTCCTATGCTAATATGCTACATGAATGCAGGCCCTGCTCTGTAAATACAGTAACCTGCAGATGGTTGTTTCTCTTTGCCAAATGCACTAATGAAATGATAGTCGTAAGGCAAACAGCATCCGAAATGGAGGAGCTTGTACAGCAGGAGGTCTGCAGATGGCCTTGCCTTGGAACTGCAAAGACCAACAGGACTGTTAGCTTCTGTCCTGTGAATATAATTTTATTATGGGAAAACAGTATATTGTAGTGTACTGAAACACTGCAACTGTGAAGCTCTTCCAGGGTCACAGTGAATTCAGTTCTGTGGAAACTGTGTTGTTCAGTTGGCCAGGGAGGCCACAATTGCACAAAGTCCACGCAAAGCACATGTTAGAAACTCAACTGTGCATGTACAGCCAACCTTATGTATATTTGATCATATAGAGACAAAGCTTATCAAGACATTGCACTGTTTCCAACAGAATAACCTTCTCATGCATACAAGTGTGTTGAGTTTTATGCCAAGTTTATAAAAAAATTGTGTACAAGATAGCTTAGCATTGTTACTGAATCTCTAGTGTTAGTCTCTGACAACTGGAGGCCACAGCAGCTCAAGTTGTGATCCCTTAATTGGGCAGTATGGCTTTGGATTGGCCGCTCCAGGCTAGGTGATGGTCTCTGATTGGCCGCCACACCACAACAGTACTGCTGAGCAGGGTCCTGAAACAGACGTTTGACGAAAGTATAATAGTTTTGGTAATAATGGAGACATACTTGGGGTCCATACTCAGCTAGATGCAGTGATGCATGATGGGAGCTGACAGAACTCTCCTTAGCAACAGGAGCTGTGGGAATCATGCTATCCTGCACTGTAAGACAGTCAGAGAGTAGCCACAGTGGCCGCAACACGCTGTACTCTTTGCTAAAGCCTCACCAGTGAGAGTCCATAGCAACAAAGCACACCATAGACTTCTGTATTTCCCTTACGTTTTTACAGCTAATTCTAGAAAATGCAAAAAAAGGGAAAACATCCCCAGAGCACAAGAATATATACCTGCAAATGCATACATATATACATGTGCTCATGGGAAAAAAGACCCCGGGGCCTCGTTTATAAACAGTGTGTATGAAGACACAGTACTTCATTATAAACCACACACGTGTATGTTCTCCCATAAAAACGAATGATATTTTGATGCCGAAACTTGCATGGAGGCCTTCCCTGAGATTGTACGCGGTCCAGATCGTGCAGACGTGCATTTTCCATGTGATTCAGTACGGCTTTGCGGGGAAGAGGTGTGACTCTTGTTTCTTGACAGTCACTGCCAGAATGTTCTGGTTGGAAAATCCTTTTTATTTGACTTTTACAGTGAGCTGCGTTTTATATGGAACTCCTTGTGCCAGCAGGGGAAAAAATGTTATACTATACGTATACATTCCAATAATAAATTACAGAACAACTAGGTTGGGCTGTTTTAGACATAAATTTCGTATTGTGAGCGTTACCTAATAATGATGTTTCCATTCCAGGTACAAAATGTTATAACTAGATGTATATGTTAATAAATGTGTAGATTGTACAAATGCAGTTTTGCTAGACATACAGATTGTCTTAAAATGAATCGTTTAGCATATTTAAGCAAGATTGTAAATGAATCCCAACTCTCAAAATCTAGTATTTTATGATAATCACTTGTAGCGGAAAATGAAAAATGCATGAGATTATCAGTAATGAGTTTGTAAGAATACGCTCATTACCAATTCTCAGAAATAGAGATAGGTTCCTCTCATTAAGTCACATGTTATCTTCAGGTATTATAACTGAAAGAGGTGTCCCAGTTCCAGGTGTCCCAGGTGTCCCTCTTGCAAGTGGTACTGGTTTTTACTCACAAAAATGTCAAATTTGGGGAGTATCTGGCTCTGTGGTGTTGTAAAATAAAAGCACAAGCATGCTCGGAGATATTGAGCTTAGACACTGCAGGAATATTGAAACTTTTATTTAAATCATTTTAAATTGCGCTCTTGCTTTTGCACCATTGCCTTTTTAAAGTGGCAGTACTGCTTTTATAGCTTTGAGCTAAATGGATTGAAAGATAATAATAGTGTTTCCTTGGCAAAATTCAAATGTGTATATATGATTATGACTCCAGTTTTAAACTGTTTAATGATAGGAATACAGGTTTGGTTGATACCAGAATTCATGTGTACTTGAAAAATTGAAAGTCATTTTAAACTCAGATTTATCTCTGTTTATTCACACAATTGATAAACGAGGCCCCTACCGCAACTGCATGAATGTTAACCGGTTCAGACTTCTACAGTAGATCCTTGTGATCACGAAGACGATCCAGCCGAGATCTCCACAGTAGATCCCTGCTATCCCCAAGCGTGAATCCACTCAGATCTATACTATAGAACGACATGGTCGTGAAAACCGAGCTCATATCCCGTGTGGTCCTTTTTTTTTTGTTTTTGGCGTGTAACGTTGTCATTTACGTAATGATGTGATCGCTTATGGGTGCTAATACTTCGCTCACGGGTGAAGCACAGTCTTGCCCTGCTTTGCCCACACTGTTACCCAAAGAATGGCCTTTCCTGTAGAACGTTATCCCCAGGGTCTGCCATACTGAGAACAGCAGAGACTTTGTATCGGGGCAGCTCTATTCTACATACAGAGTCCACGCACATTGCTGTAATGACATGCCATACTGTGTGTTAGTACAATTACGATGAATTTTATGTGTTTTGCCGCTTTTTTGTTGTTGTAGCTTTTCCCTCTTTTTTTTATAAATTAAATACGACTTTTTGTTCCATATAAATGTCTGTGGAGGGGAAAATGATCTGTGTCATTGTGTACCTTGTTTTCGCCATTTTATATATGATGAATACCTGTACAGCAATAAAGCACAGCTGTGTCACTTCCTGTTTCCTGTCAATTCATCTTGGTGCGGGAAAAGCCAGCTCTGCTATTGCACAACCCCTTTCCTCCACACACAGCCTCGTTACTTCTGATCTGAGATCAGGATGATCAAGACATCAGCTTCTTACGGCCAAAGTCATTTTATAACAAGCCACTAAATGATGCAGGGAACAGAGTTAATGTATTGTTACAGAGTGGATTAAAGAAAATCTACCCCCTCAGACTTTTCTGCAGAAGAACAGGGAGTCTCAAAGCCATGCAAGCTTGCAAATGAATGGGAAAGGGAAAAAGTACAGTGTCAGTTTCCTGTTTATGCCCATACTAACGCTCCTCGGTAAACCACGGTAGGAATGTGCTCCATGAGTTCAGCTGGTATAAGCTGATTACCCTGCAATCGCTTCGAGGCTGTAAAGTCGAGAAATTTCTCATAAAACCGTATCCTGCGCCGAGGAGGCCCAGAGCTGATGAGACATGAAGGTTGCCCGTAACGGCTCTCGAAGCCGGCCCGCGCGTTGACAGGATTTTATCCTCGGTGTTTCCCGAGACGCATTCAGTCACGCCTGCATTCAAGGATTTCTGTCAATGAATTCAGACCCTTTCATTGTGACAACAAAGATGGCTGCCGGCTGCCCCAGACAATAAAACTCCTTCAAGTTCTGCTTGCGAAATTTCAAAAGACTTCTTCATCAAAACAATATTTTTAGTGTTCCCAGGCCCCTGCTTAGACACCCTGGAGATGTTGAGACTACTGGCTCGTTAAGCCCTGCTCATACTTGAACATGTACTAACGGTTATGGCCGTGGCGATGCAACTGCGATCAAAGTAGCTGTCTGCAACGACTGCAATGCATCTGACTACACGCAGCCTTGATCTGTGACAGTGCGGTATTTAGCAGAAGAATTTTATTACAACTTTTGATTAAAACAATGGAGGGCCATGTGTTTTGAGGCTGTTTTTCTGATTTGCGTCTTAAACACTTGCACATGTTCAATAAACTCCTTCTTACTTCCTTTAGCCCAACCCACATTCATAAAATGCTGGTTAATGATCAATAATATATGAATATTATAATTAATATTTCTGGGTATGACTATGTGTGCCCTTCATGTTCCCACAATTCCTAGTTATACAGGGAAAGAAACATTGCAAACCTGTCTGCCGAAAAGCTCCTCCCACAGCACTGACAGAGGAAAGACATTTCACAAACCCCAGTGAGGAGTTGCAGTAAGCTGTCAATCACTGACTTATTTTAACCAATCAAAAGATCTGTACTCTACACAGAAAAACAGTGATTGGCAGAAAATCTGCGTGTTCCTGGTAGTTAATGGTAGCTCTTCCCATTGCTGGGTCCATGGCAGCACAATGTACCTTCGTTTACCCACAGGTAAAGAGAGCAATTCTCAAATGTCCAATCAGATTTGAGGCTGTGTCTCTGAAGCTTGACCACTGCAGAGGTCAGTGAACATACAGCACTTCTCCAACCTGGAAGAAGGAGAAAACAAGTGGACTCTATGAATATAGATATATATTAAAGACTATATTAAAGACTGCAAGCTCCGCTTTGCAGATCTTTTGAGCTGCTAATTCACTATTGTTTTCTGAGAACATCTGTGAAGATTACAGTACCTGAGGTTATACCTTGCTCTTCACACTGGTACCATATCTATCAGGCTACAAAGGGTGTTCAACACTTGAGATGTGATGAGAGCTATTTCGGTGACGCTAGCCTGATGAATCCAGCACAGTTCTCCAGTATTCGGAGCCAACTCAGTGTTTACCAGAGAGGGCCAATAGACCATGCTGTTTACAGACCTCCTTCTTTCAGGCCGCTAACACCTTACGCAAATGATATGTTCAGTCGAGACAGCCCCTTTTTCATTTAAATGAATGCCAAAAGGTCAAAGAAGACAAATCATTATGCCGTACATTTTTGAATTTCAGCTCTTCCCAGCAGAATATTTCTCATTAATTAGGCAGAGTCGGGAGTCCGGCAGGCCCGAGAACATGTCCTTGGGGTACTACCATGTTTAAGCAATGCTGCAAATCCACGGTGCCTTCCTTATCCCTCTTTGTCATCTGCATGTTTGCATGTAGCGATCCTGTGCATTACAACAGCCGTAGAACTGATTCATGGCTGAACAGTGAAATCAAACGTTCGCGCTGTGCGTTCTTCACGGACCGAGACGGCGATCCCACAAACCGTAGGAGTCTCTGTAGTCCTCAGCGTGAACGCTACCGTAGCCTGCAAAATAAATATGTATGTCTTTCCTTCATGCGGCTTTCATGGTAATCCATGCACTGAGGTCTTGCTGGCTGTTTGATCCGCTGATAGTTTCTCTCTCACCACTCCATATCTCCTGGAAATCTTGTTTTTTCCAGCCACATGGAGTCACAAGTTTTTTATTTAAAGGCCAGAAGTTTAGGTGGTCTGTAGATTGAGCTTTGGATCGAATGGAGATAGGGCTGCTCATTGCAAGTCTCAAAGAGAACCTGTGAGCATTTTCTTATTAATTGTATTAGTGTTAGAGTAATTTATTCTTTTCCCATAAGGGTTAAATTATGTTTAGGTCTGCTGATTAGGAAAGCCATGGAAGAGAACTATGCCACTCTAACAAATACTGTACGAAATTCTCAGATTTCTATACACAGCAATAAGTCTCCAATAACACCAGGCTTTATCTTAGTGTTCATGAAATCACACTTGAATCCATTTAGCAGAGTGTATGGAGGTGTTATCATATTGGACCATGGGAACATCTTGAGGAAACAATGCTTGCGGTATAATGTACACCTGGTCACCTATAATGGCTCGATACTCCTTGGCCATTATTCCACCACACAGAATAATAATTAGAGAAAATGGCTCCATGTAGATGGCTTCCCATACTATGACAGGTCTACCACTATGTTTGACAGACAATGTGGGCTGAGAGCTGCCTTTTGTTTTCATTTGGTTTTAATATGTTTCGACTCTTTTTAAATTGTAATTTGCTTAATTCAAAATACACGTTCTTTTGCATTTGGTGTTTTTCTACCGGCTGCGTGTCAGCTTGTATTGAACATGAAAAAGGCACTGATGTGGGGTTTAGCGGCATTTGATTTTCTAAGAAAAAATTAATTTTGGAAAACAGCAGCTCCATGTACAAGCAGGGATCAAAGACTGGCTGGTTAATTTGCATTTTTAATACCCTATCTTCTCATGGGCAATGGCTCATATTAGATATCGTTTTTTTGAATCTTTTGAAGAGCTTGAAAAATCAAAATCATATCCAACCACACTTCTTAAGCTGTCGAACACAATTTATGATGGAATTAAAAAAGCTTTGAGACGAGAATTACAAACATGACTGGATCATCAATGAACAAGACAATGCTTTCGATATCATATAAGTTTTAGCATTGTACTTTTTACCTTGCAAGTTTCTTTGAACTTTTGTTTTTAAAAAACTTGTCACATAGAGTTTTACAGAAGAGAAGCCATTATCTCTGTTATGATCGAACTCGAATGTTCGCCGGGCCCAGTAATTCTGAATCATTGAACATGGTGTGCCTGCCTGATTTGTTTGGGAAGATAGAGCAAAGGAACACGCTGAGCTTTCGAGTTATGAATGTAATTTCACACCGTTATCATTGCCTGTCCTCACCTATTGAAGGTGGACCAGACTGAGATACGTTTGAAAGAGAGAAAAGGGAACGTTGGCGGGGCTTGGAGGAGCCCGCTCCACTGTCCGCCCCGTCCTTCGTCCGCAGCGGTCTGCGTGGGAGCTGTTTGGTCTCGACGGGACGCAAACGGTGAAGCGATGGATCAGCGTTCTCGTCATCGTGGACTTCCATAACCATACAGGCCTACCCAGGAAACCAAATTATCCAACATGTGGACAGAATATTGAACTGAAGAGAAACTCTGTGAGGTATCTCAGAGGATCCTAGTCAATATCCTGAAGCTGAGAAGAAACCAGCAATACTTCCGGTGAAGGGAGATAAGATCAAGCCCCCTATGTGGCCTGAAGGCTAGAACAGATGGTCACATGATAGGGGGGGAGGCAAATGGAACCCGGTACCAAGCATGGAGGTACATTTAGAAACATATTGCCTGGTGTCCCTTAGAGAAAAGAGGCTAACAGATCAATAGACAGGAGCTGAACAGATGGTTATGTAACCTTAGCGCTATGATCAATATATAAGCCTATTTAGGGTCAACCTCACCTCGCTGCAAAAATCACAAGTCACAAATGAGTAGTCATTTTTAATTATGGGATATTTAGGGGTGTCTAACGTTGGACAGTTGAAAAACAACCTGATCACAAGATACATGTTAATGTAAAACGGAGATTCCAATCGTCTCTCACCTATTCTCATTTACTTGTAGAAATCTGGGACACCCACGGAGGTACAGGTGCATGGTTGAATGGTTTTCCGGGGGATGGCAGGAGCAGGAGGGGTGTTACGCTCATGGAGGGAGTATCATTTCACACAAAAAAAAACTGGAATTGATCAAAATCAAGGACATATGGAAAGAAATTCATAATTTCCTGGACAGAGGACATAGCTCCTGACCAATCCCTATGACTAAGCTTGGCAGCGGTCATCGACATCGTCATTAGGGGGGATGATGGTGGGATTAATTAAATATAAATAAATAATACGCCTGAAAGCCTTAATTGAATCACCGAAGCCCAGAAGTGCGGCTTCATTAACTTTATTAACTTTTATTACACTGCTTTATTTGGATTTACAGATAAATACGTCATTTATTATTATGTTCCATTTCAAAATTCTGTGGTAATAGTAAGGTATTATTTGAAATAATTGTTTACCGAGCAAGTATTATAAAAATGTATCGGTGTACATTACGTCTATTTGGCTGTTTAAGAGAACCTATGAAACCTGTTCAGATTGAGACGTTCTGCTTGCACTGAAGTAGCCAAACAAACCTACAGAACCACAACATATATCAAATTAGTGTGTGCTGGAAAGCCTTGTTAGCGCATAGGTCAAGCAAATAGATGCTGTGCTATTTTGAATTTCCAGTAAATGTTTTTGTATATAGTTTTCAACATATATTATTATGTATGGCTGGGTTATGGCTGCTGTTTACCTCCGATGAACATGTCATCTATTTAACTCTAGATCAAGCCGGGGATGTATTTTATCAATGCATGCCTTACTTACAACACACCTCATTTAAAAAAAATAAACAAACAAACCAGGCCGCATCATTGGTAGACTCTTTGGAGAGAAATCTGGACCATATGACCAGGGGTGGGGGTAGGAACCACAGGGGAAATCAGGAAAAATAAATACGAAACAGAAAAAAATAAAGCGGGCGGAAGATAAATGATAAAAACCCCCTTCCGCATCGCAGCACAGTCCCCGAGTCCAAATCAAATGACACAATTAGATCGATACCGTTGCATTGTTTTATAATGCAGAAGCTTATTCTGAGAGATGTGGGTTAATAGCTTTAACTTGTGGACCTGGAGCATACATTTCATATGTCTCATAACGCTGAGAATGTGAGGCCGTGCGTGAGCGTGTGCAGGACGGGAGGGGGAGCATTTGGGGGGATGTCCTTATTAAAGAATCCCTTATAGACCTGAGGATTATTGAAGTGACACACCCCCGCTATGTTATTAACCTCTCCCTAGGCCCTTTGGCCCAGCGAAATTGACAAGAGTAGCCCAGACTGTGTGACTATTGAATAAGGAAATATACATTCTGATTTATAACGTATTACCATTGGAGCTCCCCTGTACCCATATGTTGTTTAAGTCATTGAATGATGAATGATAATTGGGAGTATGTGTTAACTGGGCAGAGTCACAGTCGGCGCTATGCACATATATGCAGCATCTTCCAGTTTGTGTTTTGCAGCTCGCATGCTTTGCTCCTATGTCTCGAGAGTGGGCGGGGAGCCAAAATGTCTGTCTGCTGTGCATCTCTTTCTCGGAATCCTGATCTTTGAAATATGTGATTCATCGTCCACCTACATCTGCATTTGCATGTGCGAGGAGCTCGCCAGATGTTATCCACAGTGACTTAGGTTACACCGTCACTGTGACCAGTATGATCATACACTCTTACATAAAAGAGAAAAGGCTCTATTTGTCATGCTTAAGAGTTCTTGGCATTTCTTAGAGGCTGATATCTTTAAATGGTTCTAAGAAAAATTAAAAAAACGAATAAAACCAAAAAGATTTTACATATATTCCTTCCGAGCTTTCGCTATGTAATAAGAAACTTTCAGGGTTCTTGGGGAAAAATGAGGAACCTCGAGTTTAACCTTAAGTAAGGTTTTTTTCCCCTATTGCTATTGTCAAACCTCTGGTCTCTGTGCCTAGTATTTCTGTGTTCTAGTCATTGTGTCCACTGTGATAGTAACCCAACCTACTTTAATGGTTTTTTTAATGTGTTTATATGTGTGTGCAAATATTTATGTGTGATAGAGAGACGGAGAGAGTACTCTGAAGATTTTGTGTGTGCATGTGTTAGAGAGAGAGTCTGTGCTTGAGAAAAAGAGAGAGTTTGTGTTTGCTCTGATGTGTTTACTACAATCATCACGAGTCATACAATCCAACCATCACACTGTCTTCTGCCCTGAAGGCCCTTTGAAATGAATGAGTTTAACCGGATGAAGTCCGTCTGGCAAACAGATGCTCCTCACTGGTCAGGGCTGGGCCATCACACATACACGCACACACACATGCATTTGCACACACACACACATTCATACACAAATTAGACGGTGTGTACATACTTTCCCAGATTAATTAACTCACAGCGTTACAGTGTGTTCCAGATGTTATGTTGTCATGTAGAGAGAGTAGGTGTGAATGAACATTGAGAGTAAGTGGGTGTGAACAGACTGAGACTGAGTGAATGTTAATGGATACTAGCTGTATGGTGTGTTGTGCAGTAAGACAAATAGGACTCAACAGTCTGTATTCCATTGCTGAGGCATGATTTCGGTGTGTTACTGCAATGGTCCTCGCTTGAGTAGACAACAAACCCAACTTTCCTTCACCTGCATTGTAGTGACATAACATTTTTAAAAAACATTTGTTATGACGAATTTTAAGTATGAATCAATAACAGACCTTTTTTATGGAAAATAATAGGCAAAACTGGAAAAACTGAAATTCACAATGGTCTTTTGTTCTGGACTTTGGACGTTCTTGGGAAAAATGGCTGCCATAAGACACGTGTGTGTTCTGCTTATTGGTAGAGGTGGAAATGAGTCACAACTTAGCCCACCCACACCCTCAATCCCACCCCCGTTTTCTGTAAAAGACTTGGAGAGCCCTAAGAGGCATTATGCAAACACAGTCCATCATAATTATATTTTTCATAAACGCTTCACTGAGAGGGTTTAGGGTGATGTGGATGAAATACTGATATTAAGTGCCGTTAGCCGTTAGCTTGAATCATAAGTGATTGGTTTGAGGCCAATTGTGAGGCCCCTTATTGCCATGCTAACGGCACAGTGCGGCATCTTCCTCAGGAGGGCCCCAACAGGGTGGTGATAAATGTACGGCCACCTCCGAGCACCTCGCGACACCCGACCTCCACCGGCCGATGATAAATCGTGAAGCTGCGAGAGATTACCGCCGCGGTTCTCACATTTTAATGGCCCTGACATTTAAAGAGGCGATTACAGGGACAGGGCCCGGGTTTCTCGAAAATGCAAAACAGATAGTGGGCGACGGCGGAACGAGGCTTTTCCGCTGAAAGCTACTCATTTGCATACGGCCTCTTCCTGTAACAGTGGGGCTCTCCGGGGGTTTGACTGGGCCAAACGCAAGCAGGTTCCGTTCCTACGGGTCTACCTCGGGCCAAACTCCCTAGATTGGTACGCTAGGCTTCTGAAGAAGGATTATGCTGCCTGGCTAAAGGGAGGCTTTGAAGTTCTGCATGAAGATGTCTGTTCGCGGCCTTGAGAGCTTTGCTGATTCGCAGTTTTGTCAAAGAAGCTGAGGAACTCACCTGAGCTTCCCAAAGACAGTACAATATGGAATCTACGCTAGCGTCTCTGGTTAGCTCTTGTGTTTTCCCCCAATATCTCATGGATAAATTCCCTTGTTAAACAGTGATTAAATGTGGTTTCTATGAAATACTTGCTAATTCCTCTTCCAAACTGAAACCAGAACCCGTCTGACAAAGTGCCTCTGTTGTTTGACAGATTGCGATCTGGTGTGCAACCAATCTTGCGTCCATTGTTTGTGCGGCCATTTGTATGCCGACCATGTGGTTTTCTGCAAATCCTCAGAGTGATCTTAGAATAATGTGCCTGTATCCGCTCTGTGACTTGCAATTTGCATTCAGAAGAAATAATAAATGATCTAACACTGGAACGCTTCGACTGTGCAAGAGGTTTGCATGGGGACGGACTCTTTTCACATACGAAGCAGTCACATGCATCTCCTTCTTGACCATGGTGCCATGTTAAATCTCAGAATATATCATTTGAATAATGTAAATCAGCCCCACAGTCTGTCTCTTTGCTAGGAAATAATGTTCCTTCTGTGATCCATAAGTTTTTTCCCTTTTGTGTGTTACGCAGTTCTCAACAAAAGCATCCTTGATACTCCGATCTTGACACTCTCCTTGCATACTCTTGTATATGTGCAACTTTTTTGAATTATGAAATGCGAGAGGAGTCTGACCACACCTCCTATTTGGAAATGTTTTTTTATATATATAAATGCACATCTGGAGAATCAACATTGATAATTTTGTAAATGGACACAATTTGTACTGGACATTTTTTTGGGTTGGATTAATTCTCCTCATACCAGCTCCACCACTTCCTTGAAAGACTGCTGTGTGACTTCAGAACTGTTAGTTGTCTTTCCATAGTTATAACATTAAAACATCTTTGCAAAGCAGTGTAAAAATTTAAACAGTGAAATTGTGTTTGATCCATATTTAATATTAGGATGGAGAATGCCCTACCAGAGGTAGAACCAATTCTACCACTGTTGCAAGAAAACAAACTTGTAAGATATAAGAACACCCCTGCAGTAAAAATGTCAGTAGGCCCTGAATTTCACTGCCTGGAGCAAAACTAAAATCACCTCCGGTGATACAATGTACACGCTCTTTGAAAAAGCTTGGTGTTTTCCTTAGCCAAAGGATGTGTTGCCTTCTCAAAACCAAAACCTTATGTCTGTCTCCCCCAAGTAAAAAAAAATACAGTTGAGTCTCACGGACTGGTAATAGGAGATGTTGTTGTGACCCAATGTGTTGAAATGATTTATTTTATTGTATTTAACCTGGTTATTCCCAATGAGATTAACAAGGAGAGATGTGACCTAGAAGGGTAGCATTCTTGTCAGCTGTAGTAATACAGACCCACTGTCTGAAATGCTACAAGACAGTGCTTACTAGAAATTAATAGGTACATTTAAAGAACTCTTACAGTACTCAATAATGTGTAAGTAAATATATTTTTCAAATACTGACGAAAATATTTGATTTATTCAGTGAAGAACATCTATATGGCTGTTTGAAAGTTTGAGTCTTCAGGAATCTGAGGTGAGCACATATTGCGTGAAGTAGCTAAACCATCACAGGAATTAATGCAATATGTTGAAAAGCATCGTCAGCGCAAAAGTCTATGTAAAGCAGAGACAGTTTCGCAAATTTACTCATCTTTCAGCAAATTTTAACGTCGTCGAGTACACAGTTCTTCTTTTAATCAGAACCTCAACTGAACTTGAGTTGCGGGAAATCTGTGTCACTCTGGGACTGGCATGAAGGCTTAAATTACCATCTCACATTGCTTATGACTATTTTATAGCGAAGCTACCAAGTTAGCTTTTGTTGACAGATATGCATGAGAGCTGGGGCCACAGGCCACTGCTGGATACTCGTATGCGCTCTTCTAGCAGGGCTGTTACCTTGGGCGTCCTCTTCAGACGCCTTTTTCTATGTCAGACGTGACACAGAGAAAGTTAAAAATGCAATCAATGACAAAATCATTTCTTTTTTTTAATTTGAAATGGCAGTAGCAGTGAGATGTTTTTCATGAGCCTGCAATGTATGTTGAATTGGCTTGCCATTAAAAAGTTAAAATCTGACACTAATTTTTACTGTACTACATATACATTAATGTATCGATACCATTTTAATGTTAACCATATTAATGATATGTCCAGATGTTTCCCAAGTAAAAAAGTGGATCCAACACAGATGTAGGTGTATTTTTTTTAAATCTGAAACTTTTTGGTAATTTATTTTTAATTCCTATATGTATTGATAGGCATATGGAATGTTCATAAAAATTAATTTTCCTAACAGGTACTATTATGAGAGATGAACTTTATGATTTGCACACTTTGACATCAAAGCCATTACCTGTATATGTATTTTTTTTTTCATAATGCATTATTCAGAGCTTAGACTTCATCTGGTGGAGGGGAAGGGGGAGTATTACGAGCAATTAGATTTACTTACAGCCAAACAGCTTTATCTGTAACCATTTCCCCTGTTCTCTGAGGATTATATTACATCCTGCACTAAGCCTTCATAATAGCGAGTACACTAGGCAAATGCACACGGGACACTAAATCTAGTGCTTTTTATTTTGATGTGAATCTCCTTATATGGTGCACTATATGGTTGGTACTTTGTTGAGCATCATGCAAAAAAAAAACATCTCTGCCAAGATTATAATTCCCTGTAAATTTTGCTCTCTCAGCTGAGAGGTGTGACCAATATGAGACAATGGATTTGTTAATGCACAAGCGTGAGATTGAAATTAGCTGGCAATTACGGCTCTTTGAGGACAATTAATCCCCAATCTTGATTCCTCAAGGGGAATATGACTGGTACTGTAAAATGGTACATGCTGCATTTTTACTGTTGGTAGGGATATTCCCAGCTAACTGAAAATGTTTCCCATAACACACTGGGAGCAATGTAGGTCATATTTTCACTGAGGGTTTGACCCTAATGTTATAATATGAGCTCTCCTCAAACATTTTATTGTCCAGAGAAGGTTCTGTCAAGGTCACAAGAGAAGGCGCCAGGTAAATAACGTTCAAGGAATAGTGTCAACAGGGGAAATTTACATTCTGGGACCATTTGCGTTCGGAGAATGTTCCGGCAACCAAAAATTGTGAGCTGAGATTCCCCTTCTCAAGACTCAGAAAGTGTTCAAAAATTTGCATAGACATGCATGATTTTTTATTTTATTTTGTCCCTTGATGTAGACTCTTGATGTGGCTGTTCAGTAAGGGAAACTTTAAATACAGGCCCTGTTCTAGGCCTTCTCCACTCAGCCAACGTGACCAAAATCAATGTGCTGACAACGTCCAGCTAAGCCGCTCATAATGTCAGGGAGGATTCTTCTAGTTATCCACTTGACCCCTGCTCAATAAGCTCCTACCGCACACTTATTGGGTTAGGCGAGCCACCCGCTGATTTTGGTCACTTTTTCACCACACATACATGATCTCTAAGTACAGTCTGGCTGTCTCCCGGGAGAGATGACTGGGATAGATGATAGGCAACTGGCAAATGAAGGACTCAGGGCCTTCACATGTGGGCACATACTCCGCCATCTTATTTATCAAGTTCTATTGTTAGTTTTGTTGTGCCCATTTACGTTGCTTTTTTTGTGGTGCATTGCAATGATTTTGAATTTTTATAGTTAAGGTTGTAGGATCATGCTTCCAGTAGATGTACTTTCACATTCACAAAAGTCCAAAATAGGCATAATGCTTAAGGTAAAGTGAACAACAGCCACCCCACAACTCTATTAGACCAGCACTGCCCACCCCTGTTGAAGCCAGAAAGATAAGAGAGATGGCACAGGAGTATAAACGACCAGGAAGTTCTCAGTAAAATCAATACGCCATTTGAGGTGAAGCTGTCTCTCAAGAACAGCTCTGTGTGTGTGTATGTGTGTGTGTAAGGACACCAATGTGTGTGAAAGAACGTCTCTGATATTGATGACTTGTTTGTGTCCTTTGAATGCCACTTGACCACTAAATGCCCTATAAACTAAATTTCACTCTCTCCCTCAGCATGCTGGGATTATGACCTGAATTTTGCACTATTGGACATGAGGATTTTTGAATTCATATATACTGTGTACATCAATGGTGTTCAAACTGGGGGCACATGGACACATTAAAAGGAGTGCATCAAACACTGAGACAGTTGTGAAATGTCATAAGTGATTGATGAGTTAGCTACCAGATTGTTATCAGCAATATTGTCTCAAATGTAGAAATGCTTAACTTAACTTTGACTTCCACGGCATGATGGTAGAATGAAGGATTACAATAATTTTGTTCCCATATTTTGCTGATAAATGATTGTTCAGTTGGCATCCATGTCTATTGTGACACCGGGAGAGGTGTCTTTGCTCCTTTGCTCCTCCCCTTGGACTGGCAAGTGCCACTGGAAAAGACTTCCAGAGAGTTAACCGCCTTCCTGGGGTTATATCACTTCACCATGATGCCCTTTGGTCTGTATGGTGCGCCCGCAACATCTCACTCTGACACCCAATATTGTCTAGACTGGGCCGAGCTGGACTCCGTCTAGACTCCAAACCAAAAAAAAAAAAAACAAAAAAATAAGTGAAATAAGTGTAAATAAACATATACAGTGAAAATAAGGAGAACCACAAAACACAATCACAGCTACTCTCTATCAACAATACAACCATTCTCCTTTCACGTCCCAGAGGAATAGAAATGGGGCTCTTTTATATCCCAAGCCCCTCCCCCTAGAACATGCCAACCATTACCTGAAAATAAAACACATTATACAGTTGACTGTAATGGCCAAACACATATTCAAACTGAGAGGCAGAAGGATTACTGTACTACTGGGGTACCTACATGCAGTTAGAGCCAGGGGATACCCTCACAGTCAGGGGTGTGCCTGGTGGCCCCATGTACTTTTGATGGGCAGTCTAAATGGTGCTAACACCCCCAAATTCATAGCAACCCCTAAAGTAATAAATTTCCCTCTAATTCTAACTGCCCCAAGAATATGCCTTCTACCCTTTGATGGGGACCTCCAGCAGAGCTTTGAATGGTAGGTGCAGCTTGTGTGCCTGTAGCTGGGAGGGTAATTTTGTCAGGGGTAAAGGGTCTTCCTCTAGAGCTGCAGGGAAGAATCTGTAGCATGCTGGGGGTAACCGCTCCACCGCTGCCCTTTAATGCAGCAGTCACACCTCTCCCCCCCCTTCCCCGCCATTATTACCCAGCCTGTCTGAACTGTAGGTCACCTTCACCAAATTTCTGTCTGGTTCGCTGCTGCCTCCCGCTAGGACGGTTTACTGGCAAATGTGTTTGACCAAGATTATCTGTAAAATGTCAAACTGTGATACACATAAGTAATTACTGTACTCTGGGCCTTATGCGCTAATGTTCGCTCACATTTCTCCTTGAGTAAAGTGCACATGAAACATCAATGCGGCATTCGAAAGTGTAGACATCTGATGTTGTGCAAATGTGTATATTTAATGTTGTGCTATTAAAACTGTTATGCATAACTGTTAATCTCAATGTATATAAGCCCCAACGGTCCTTTCAGCAAGCTGACTTTAGTATCTTGTGTAAACAAATCACATAAAAGGGCACATGAGATGGCAGAAATCTGAGATGTAGTTATTACTGATTGAAATCTATGGTGTGACTGACATAGAATCACTGATGCCATCAGTAGTAATACTCACTTTCCATACAAAAATGTCATACCGTGAACAGTGACCAGAAATTAATCAAATCATAAAAATATGTTCACGTTTGTTCAACTTATCAATATAATATTTCAAAATCAATATAGCAATACTATATCCAAAATGGATTAGAGCACTGGAGAGTGGATCAGTTAAAAATTATGAAGTTAATTCCAAAACCCCTTTTTGTTTAGTTTATTACAGTTGTACATGTGTAAACAGTCGAGCAGTTATACTTTCCAACATGAATCATGTTTTTAAATTATTAAGTAGCTTTATATTACTTATTTAAGAACTTTTAGCTTTGCACAAAACTTGAAACATGCAAAATAGCTGTTCTGTGCACAGGCCCTACCACATGTAAATTGTGCTCTTACCATGTAAATGTCATCTGAGAATATATTAGCGAACGCGGAAATATTTTTTGAATGGCATGGGCATGGTTTACAATCAAATCTGTGCGTATGCTCAAATGATGAATTAGGCCCATTGTCTCCATGCCAACTAGCATTGGTTTGCCTTGACCCGGTAGCAACCTCCCACGGAAACCCTTCTCCTTATGACTGGCCATGAATAGAAATGGATTTACAGGTCGCCTATACTTCAGGTTCAGCGGAAACTGTAATGGGGTGCCCCTGACCCATTCCAAAGTTGCTCTCTGCCCTTTTGTTCAGGGCAGTGGGACGGGGGGGGGGGGTAGTCTCATGAACTCATCACGTCTCTTTACCTTTAGAGAAATGCGTGTGGATTTATCCCACTCCAAAATGGCTGCTCGACCAGAACGGCTTCCCACAATCGAGGCAGAGGGGTTTGGGAAAGACTTGTGTTCTGGGGTCACTTAAAAGTATAGGCTAGGGGTGTGAACCTTTAGTTTAATAGTGATACAACATCATGCATATCAATACACGGTTGGCAGTGTGATACAGTGAGAATACTGCTTCACTTATAAAACTGACTTGTTAGATACTATACAATTCAGTGTATTCCAATATGATTTAGTAAGTTCTTCAGCCAAAATCTGAACTTCTTCAGCCAAAAATGCAATGTATGTGTAACGCTATAACAAACTAACAGAGTATGAATCTGAATGCCACACTAGCTGAAGAACAAGGCTTAGACCTACTATTAATCACCCTGTACATACAGCACTAAACCTAGCTCATAAGATAGAGTGACTTGTCAGTCTCTTTTTGATGTCTGCACACTTTGACTCAACATGACAAAAAGTTGTATTGTTAAGTCAACTTTTAAAAGCATAGGCTTAACATGTAAACATACCAAATAACTTACTACCATGACACACTTCATTGCTTGGCTACCTAGTTAGCATGCTTACGTTGCATTCTCTTTTCTTGCTTTCATATTATCCCCTGCGACCACATTCTGAAAGCAAACAGATGGGTTTCTGAATAATTATGGCATCTGTGGAAGGGCTTCGGGTCTCCTCAAGTTAACCATGTGCCTTTCTACATTCAAATTTTTTATTTTCTTTAAAGCCCAAGTCTCTATACTGAAACCTTTTTCCTTAAAGCCAAAATCTCCACGCTGTCATATTTACCCATGGAATTCATACAGTAGTTGAGAATGCATAAATGGTTAGGGCATAGCATTTCTTCAACCTCTTTTTATGAAAGTACTAAACCAAAGTCACTTTTCCTATTTTACAAACACAACAAAAATAAAACTGGAGATCGGACTGTTTGTTGGGTGCTCCTAGGCAGTAATTTACAGGCATGAAATTAACGTGTGGTTGCCTCTAGAACTCTTAAACGCGGCCTCAGCTAAAAAGAGAATATAAAGGGAATATAAAATTAGGAATGAAGAAAACGTTGTTTCAAGTAACTCTGACATGTAAACATTGAGCTTCCCAGAGGTGTCGTCCTTAGCCTTTTTCCCCTCATTTTCTATCTTCAGAACACTTATACATGTAGTTTGTTTGAAGAATTTATTCAGGTAAAAGTATAGTTTCATTCGTTGACATTATGGTGGCTGGTGAAAGACCATTTCCCACATAACGATGGGAAAATTTAGGTTGTTTACACATGCTCAAAAGAAAACTGAAGAAAGCTGGAAAATGTACATCCTAGCAACACTTGTCAAAATGGTCTGGGAATGTTCTGGAAACCAAAAATTGTTAGCTGGGACTCTCCTGACCAAAATGTACTTTTGGGTGGATGTAGAGCTGGTGTGAAGATCCAGAGCTATTCTATCTTGCAAAATAAAACCAATTTTTACTGTAAGGAAGCTGGACTTGTACCCACACGCTGGTGTAGGTCCAGCTGTTCTGTCTTTTGAGTCATTTGTTGAGATTTGTTGAGTAATGTTTAAATATCACTTCGGTACTCATTGTAATTCCAGTCCCCCATTTTGTTTACTTTGACCTCAGCTTTCATGGCTTTTAGACAGCACTTAAAATGAATGTTCTCTACATATGAAAGTGATATGAGAATATTGACTGTCTAGCTGTATATCTAAAGGCAGATTGTATTTTTTGCCCTCCCTTGAAAATATTACACAGTAGAAAACCGCTTGCAATAATTATGTATTGAAAAAAATGTTTAGTTAGGAAATCTTTTGGTGAAGGAAATGTATAAGTGTACTAAAGCCAAAAGATGGACAGACAAAGTGGTCGAAACACAATCTAGCGTTATGCTCTGGGGATTGTTTTTGACTGTTTCATACCCCTTAGCAATAAGCATTTTATAGCTAACAGTGGCTTTTCCCACAATAATGTGAAACAATCTTAACTTTGGTGATAAACTTAACTCCAGTTCCCTCTTCACTTGTACCACTTTTGCCGACATTTGAATCTGAACTAAGGCAGAGCGCGTTAGAAATGTTTCATGTGACAGCAGACAGGGCTGAGAGAGAAAAATGACTTTCCTCGCCTGCTAAGAGATTAAAAAAGCACAAGACATTGTGAATGATTTACAGTTAACATTTCATGAAACAAGGAAACAGGAAACAGGTTCTAAACGGGAAATTCAGATTTGCTAATCAAAACATATCAAGCCTTTTTTTATTTTTACAGTATTGAATATATTCAAATCTACACAGAGCCTTACAACACATAAGTTTTAATGGCTGCTTTTAAGGTCTTGACATTTTTATGGCTACATGAGGCTTATTTCATACTGGCCTCAGTTGCTTCAGTATTCTGTACAGGGGACCTTTTTTCAAATCCCCTTCCTTGCTTTCACATGTTCATTTCAGTAATACATATGTATGTAAATGATGACATGTACCTCTAGGCAAAGGCATATAGACACATCAGATCAGTACCCCTGTAAAATAGATCTCAATTACAGGTTTGACCTTTAGGCTTTTTTTAACGTAAATCCCACATGTACTTCAGCCATCCGTATTTCCTTTGTACATTCACAACTTGACACACCCATTAATGAAGGAAATTTGGCCGTAGTCGCTCCCTGGTTAGCGTGGTTTGTTTTTCGTAAATGTGATTTTTTTTTTCTTCTTCTCTAGAACAATCTGTGTTTTGTGAGTAAAGGAACATTTCCGTCCATTTACAGTGTACTGTACAAATATTTACATTGTGTAAGAGCCACAGAAATAATGGTTGCATTAATAATTTAAGCTTAGTGGTCAGTTTCCAGGGCAACAATACAATAGTTATTATTGGCATTTGAACAGAGAGGCTGTGTTCCCCAGTTGACAAGGTCGGTGCTATTGGGGCATGTATACACCAGTTTCCCTATGAGAATATTGCAGCAATATGTCTATGACTCCAAAAACATTATCATTATACATCTGAACCCTGTTTTATGTATCTGGTCCACGGTATTACCAAAGCACAGAATTAATTGTTTCCATTATTTTGTCTGAAATACACAGAGTGTGAGTAAAAGAAGATAGTGTGTCATCTTTAAAAAGTATATAATAAAAAAATTAAGCTGGTACAACACTTTTTATTTCATGGCTTTACTGAAACTTAACATGAGTGGAGAAAGTTTGCTTCATTCCTTTTAAGTGCAGCATTGTGGGATAATTTGTACATCATTTCGCCTGCCAATAGGCTGCTCCTCAAGTATGAGTTGAATGATGCCGCCATTGTGAACTGTTCGATTCACACAGATAAATTCAATGTCAATACTCTTGTAACATTGGCCTGTTCTCCAAGCTAATTACTGTTACCTTCACAGTTCTTCCATTTTAGGCCCAGGAAAGCCCAAGTTCTTCATACCTATTCTTCTTATGCAAAGTCAGCACCATTGTGTTCCTCTAATTGCTCAGTTAATTAGGCTAATTATCATGGCTGCCACCGAACCTCTGAAACAACTGGGATTCACTGCAGGGAATACTACTATCAGTGCTTTTCCTGTCAGTGTTAAAATTGGTGTTTGTAGTGCTCTGCATTAGTTTTTCTGGGGGAATCCATTGGTGAAACCATTAGTTTTATTGAATATTATTTTATTTTGTTGTTTTTTTGCCCCACAGTAACAGCAACAGTGATTAATTAAGCCCCCCCGGCCCCCAGGTCTGCTGAGTAGAGAACTGGAAGAAGATGGAAGGAAAAGAATGGAAGGAACAAATTTTGAAAACGGATGAAACAGCCCCAGTGAAAAGAAGGGGTTGGGGAAGGAGTAGGGGAGGGAAATTGCTTTCTTGTGGGAGCTAGTGGACTGTAGAATGAAGGTAAATTAGGCTGATCCACGTGCTAACGTGCTAACATGCTACCCATTATTTTTTTTTACAGAGGACATTAATGAGACAGGTCCACAACTGTGGGAAATGGGAATAAAAAGCAGTTAACCCCCTACCCCACCCCCTTACTGAGATATGCCCCCAGCTACATGTGGAAGTAGCCATGCATGGATGCCATTGTTAGGCCTTGTCCAGGATCCATCCCCATGGTAGAAACAGATAGATTCAGGGAGTGGAGAGAAAGGCAAGAGAAATGATTTATTCTCTCCTCCTAAGGCCTTTTCATGTTAAGGTGAAACATCCTGATCTCCTTGTCTGTATATGAATATTCTAGTTCAGATTGACAGCAAGACTTGTTTTACAGTATGTTTTGGTTGCATTTGAATTTGACTCTGAATTATGTATGGTTTTAAAATTAAAAGGGGAAAAGAGACAATCTATTTATTTAGATATATTGTATGATATTAATGATGACTTTTTACTTTCATTTCCAAAAATAGAGTATGGCCAGTAACTGTGATCATAATCCGGGTGATGGATAGTGAAATGAAATCAGCCGAATTCACAGATAGATCTTTCTCTTTCCTAATCAAGGACAAGCAACCCAATAAGGACTTGTAATTGATCCAATTAAAGCGGTTAGTGACTTAACGGAGAGAAAATGTGAGGAGACAGCCTTTGACAACAGGCTGTTCAGAGGCTGTACACAGCAGCCTGGGTGTGTCAACTGCTCAAGTCTTTTTTGACCAGCAGAGTAACCGATATCTGGCTCTGCCATTGCTGGGCCTAACCAATCACACCACAGAACATTATGTGACATTTTAAGCTTCTCAATACAGGTTTCAGCAGCCATTTTGTAATGAAGAATGTTCTTTAAATAATGTACTGTTTTAAAATGGTGAAACCAGCCCATCGTAACATTAACTTACACTCACCACAGCAACAGCCTGTCTTTTAAGGGTCATGTTAGTATATAACTGTATATATATAAAAGTATATTTAGTATTCAGAGGCTCTACGGGGTATGTGATAATATGAATAGAGGTCACTTGATCTCTTTGGTCTCTGCTGCCACATGTAACAAAGCGTCTCAACTTTGCCATGAATGATCAGATCTATCATAACCACGGGCCTTAATCAGTTACTGTGAGCTTGGAATCACGTTAGCGTGGGTCTGAACCTCCACGATACTACATGAACGAATCGTAGAACTCC
The DNA here is from genome assembly GCA_022829145.1 of Albula goreensis. Lineage (NCBI taxonomy): Eukaryota > Metazoa > Chordata > Actinopteri > Albuliformes > Albulidae > Albula > Albula goreensis. The sequence continues at coordinate 36,481,338 of CM040745.1, forward strand.
TGGTCGACAGCATGTAATCTATTAATCCTTCGAATACATGGGTGTGAAATGCTGTTGGAAACCTCTTAACAGCTTGTTCCTGAGGGCTGATTTGAACTGGAGGCCCTAACGCTGACTTTTCTGGAGCCCTCGTTGAAATGTCAAGTTTCCTCCCACAACGAAGATCGCGGCTCAGTGTGGAACGGTGTGTTCTAATTACAGCCATATTAAATGGAAGACATGATTAATCCTGCATCAGCCAGTTCATCAATGGGTCGATTTTGAGCACGAAAGTGTCCTATAGCGTGACTTTATTTCTGCTAATTAATCTCTGGATAATTCTGAAGTTCTGGTGCATACAACTTCTATTAGAAAGTACTGGGTTTTACTTTTTTAAACCATTTGCTAATGATGTTGGCTGACACATCTCCAGCACCTTCTCCTTCAGACTAATGCATCATTTCAGACAATATCTTCTCTAAAGACGCCTGCCTTATTTGTACCTACCATTCACATGGGGGTTGTATCTGTCATAAGCAGTATTGGTATTGGTGATTGGTCTGTAATACAGTGTTAATATGGATTAGGGATCTAATGCCTGTCATTTGCTGTCTTCCTAAGGACCAGGAGATTGTCTGTGTCGTACACTCTGCTGAGGTGGGGTGGTCTTTCTCCATGTAAGCTTATTATAACGTTTTACACCATCTGTTAGCGCCTGAAAGATTCACTTCTCTCAGTCTGTCTCTGGTGTCATTTTTCATCCTTATCTATTTTTCTTTCCCCTTAGCTGAGATTGAGCATTTTTTTTCTCAAAGGAATTTCAGGAAGAGGAGGACCGAAGTAAGAAATTAGTACTAATTCATACTATGGCCATACTTCTGAATAGTCTCACCAGGTTGATTCTACTTCAGTAGAGGTGGGGTCTCCTCTGGTCTCCTGTGTCCGTCAAGCCACAAGGATGCCCCTCTTAAATATCCTACTTCAGCACTGATGTGTTTGAAGGGCATTTATCTTATGGTTTCGTTTTCCAGGTTTGCATGTAGGTGTAATTTGGGAGATATGGGATATTAACACTTAATGGTCCTGAAATTAATCAATGTCTCAGTAGGGCTTGTGATGCATTTCTCTGTTAACCAGTAGCAGAAGTAAAATAAATTGCTGTGTGTTAAAGCCTCCTGCATACAAAGTGGAGGGAAGCTAGCCCATCCCCCGGTGACTGACCACCTGACCACCCCCCGGGGTTTCATGACCTCCGACCTCATCTGTAGGTGCTTCAGTCTCTGCTGCACGATTACCTTCGTGGTGAAGACAACGGTTGCTGCTCCCTCTGGGCTTTCTCTGTTATGCCCATGGCTGCTCAAATAGTCAACACACACAAGTGAAAGATGATGGACATAATGTTATTTTTATGAGATATTGGTTGTATGGAAACCTGTGTGGAATGGGGGTGAGGGGAGGATTTTCTGTACAGTGGACCCTTTGGTGCTTGGTAGTCACCATCTTTATTGAGTCACATTTCTTAAACTCGGTGCTATATGCTATCTCTACAACACAGAATTAATGTGCATTATTGTGTACAACAAAGTCTCTGTGTTACAGTTGTATTGGTTTGACGTGGATGCTGGTGCTGTAGAAGTATATTCACATAATTGGTTGACAAATTCACAGAAATGAATGAAATAAAATAGATACACTTGCCCTTATTTTCACTGTTTGGAGGATCTGAGGTCTAATGGAGGAATGGAGTTCCAGCCCAACAGATAATGGATGTCCTGCTATATTACATTGTTTAAGAGATGCATTTTCATGATTTTTAGGCTTCCTATCTGGGCGATGGATAGCCAGTGTCCTCCATCCTCCATCATTTGCCACAACTGAGCGCGCTCCTTCAGATAAAAATCTTACCATTAATAACAATATAATAGCAGTTAGCTCTCTTTAATGGCTGTATAATGGTACAGGTGCAAACCAAATAATCAATCAGTCCAAAGTTGGTGGAGTTTTAAGATCTGTAGTGGGTCGGTGTGTTTTTGAAAAGATGCAGTGAAGCTTTGTCCAGTTTCTGGGTGACACTATGATCACTTATCTGCTCTGCTTTGGGGCCAAAAGGCAAATTTGGCAAAGACATTTCAACTACCAGTTCCCCAATGGGACAAAATACCTAAAATACCCAAGTACATACTCTTGGAACATCCTTCGAATTTCCTCCTCTAAGAGGTATTTAACTTAAGACAGATCTACATAGTACTTTAATGAAAGGTTTCTGTTTATTTATTCAGATAAAGTTGTAATTGGGAAGTTCTAGTATGTTCCATGTGCAATTTATGAATTGAAGGCTTTACTATATACTGTATCCTGTGTATATGCACTTGTGCAGACTTTTACTGTTAAATTTTCCAGCTAATGAATTGCATATACAGACTGTGCATCTCTGTGTGATGCAGCTTCATCTGTGTATGTCCAGAGCGACAATTGCCATGCCAACAAACCAGTTCTGCATGGGGTGGGGGGAGGCCCTCAGGATGCTCGGAAACAATGCATTTCATTATCTCCCCCTCTAAAGCAGCACGAGTCAAGAGCAGTGTCGCGCTCCAGCATTCCAATATGCCAGCACCCCCTGCGACAGCGCAGAAATCTGTGAGCGCAGGCCTGAGCGTGTTGACCGTATGCTTCGTTTGAATCTGAGCCTGGGGAAGGGTTCGGTTAGTATCAGGGGGTGGCCTTTGTTTGTTTGTTTTTTTTTTTGCAGTTTTCCTTTTTGGCTTGGGACGGCCTCTGCATTACGTCGCTGCGGATCGAGCCCGGCTCTTGGGAGCCGTAGTGTCTGGGACAGTACCATTCCTCCCAGACAGGGTCCCCCACCTTCCCCCCTCTCCCCCTCCTTCTCGTCTTCTTTCCTTCCCTGCAGTCTGCCTACGGTTGCTCCTTCCTTCCCTCCCTCCCTCCCGTGTGGCTCATTGGTATGCAGCCTGCGTCCGGGTTGTGACACGTGCCAGACCAACGTCGCACTGGCAGGTGACTGTCTGCCTCCCCAGCGCTGCCCGTTCTCCATTCATGCCCTGTGCTCCTGGCTAGCAGCTGGCCAGGCTGAGGGGTCTGAGGCCAGTCTTTAATCGGTCAGAACTCCTTCAGCAGTTCAGCACACTCAAGGGACCATAGTAATTTATCAAACAAACTGCAGCACGAAAAATAATCCCCCTCATGTCCACATATTTTCATAGCCATTACCAGCTACTTTAAAATGTATTGTCTATTGGCAGTATTTTAATGCATGACCACTACTTTGATTTTGAGACTTCAGGGTCATACCTTTCCTTTAATTAATTTCATACAAATTAATTTATCCAGAAATATTAACAAACTGGGCATCTTTGTCTCCCCTTCACATCTCTCAGTGGACTATCCTCTTAACTCCTGCCACTGAGCACACACACACACACACACACACACACACACACACAAAGTGATGTAGCTTCTTGTTTAGACCGTAGTGCATGATTTGTCATTTTTCTTGTGGTAATGAGCTTTTGTTTTTGTTGCAGTTGGTTTGTTTGGGGGTTTTCACAAAGCTGGATTAAGGAATTAGTCGGTTAACTTTTGTAAACATTTAAAAAATGTGAGTGAAATTCATTTGGACAAACTTCAGATTTTTTTTTCTCAAAAAGATTTATGAAGGTTAGCTGGCTAAATGCTAAATCTTTAATCTTGATGAGTGAAATATCCCTACAGTTCTCTTTCCTTTGTTGGTCGTGGGTGGTATGTTCTGGTTATGGCGATGTTTTGTTTTTTTTTTATTCACTGGTCACTGAATGCCCTTAGATTAAAGGAGTTGGACATTGCTCAGCAAATGTGAGTCCAGATCCCCGTGGAGCTGCAATGTCATTTAGCTACCACATATGCAACAGCTGGTCTGTAGGTAACCTCCTGTAAGTGCTGAGGTAAGCCACATAACCTTGTGAGTCACTCTGATTCCACGTTACAAGCTTCAAGACAGAATACTCTCCATCCAAGACATGGATAAGGATTTTACATTTCCCGTTTTGGGAACACAGAAAGAGAGCATCTTATTATCTTATCCAACTTATTGACAAAAGTAATAATGTAAACTTATTCATTCATGCCCCTATCCAAACTCCTCAGTTTTTACCCACAAGCCCCTGGGCCCTTTCCCTTGGAACAATGTCATGTTTGTAAATAGCAACTTGCAGTTGCATAAGAACAGTGCAAGGGTTGAATAGAATAAAGAGCAACAATACCATTTCAGATGTCCCCCTTAAGCAGAAGTCTGCTAACTTCCAGAGACTGGAGGATGCATCACATGTGTTATTTCTTTGAAGTTTTTGGTACCAGTTTTTTTATGCTGTTTTGTCATTGGTATGCAGCTAAAAACGCTGTGGAGAAGAAAACAGACCTTGTGATAACACGACGGCGGTCCTTGAACAGACAGGCCGTGAAAATCTTGCGTGCAAGGCCTCATTGTTTTCCCCGCCGCTACGAGCATCGCAAGGAACCATGCCTGCAGTCCCTGCTGTGAAGTTATGCAATGTTTGTGCACCGCCGAAGGCGCGGAGTGCGAATAACGACTACGCGCAAAGTGCTAATTGTAAGAAAGCCCCAGCTACAACAACACAATTATTCCTGTCGCCGTATAAGATTGTGAACTTTACTTCATTCCTGTTGAGCACGTCTGCATTGCCCCTCAAGGTGCATTCCATTCCCATAGTCCAATTTCTAGGACGATGAACCAACTGATCATCGTGTTCTGACATCTAATACTGTTTGTTAATGTACAAACACAAGCTCTGATACTGAATAATGACTAAGGTATTTTAAAAATCTGTGGCACACAAGGACAGTAGAAGAATAACACCCAGAGAAAAGAGCAGCGTTCTTTTCATCTTGTGTTTTTTTGGTCTGAATTATGGTGGAAATATACGGTAGAAAACATCTCCTAATGTAGGTGGTTAATTTATATTTTTGTTATATTATTGAGCCTCACATTTTCCCCAAATATTTGTTATTGCTGGGTTTTGTGTAATTGCAGAAAGGAGTTTGCGGTGCTACGTTCTGTGTAGCGTGCTTAGATGTCATTGAGGTGTTGGAGCACATGATAATATGCTACCCATGTTTGGCTGCAGATCTAATTTTGAACCCATTTCCCCCTACTACTCACATTACATTCGCATTGTAAATTTGTCTCAAAAAAACACACATAAGTACACACTCCCAAATACAGTACAAATACCCAATCAATACTCGTAGAACATAACTCTGATAAGGTAACACTGTTGTACCCTTAAGACATTTAAATTAAGATTGCTTTGGAAATATCCACTTATTCATTCAAAAATGTTAAAATTAGACTGGTCTTTGATAAGGTCAAATTCTCTTTAAATAAGATCTGAGAGCAATGCAGAACAAATCTCATCAAAAAAAAGAGGATCTATAACAGATATGCTTTCCAAGAAATTCTCACAGCACGTTAGTTCTAAGAACTTAACAAAATGGTTTTTCTGAAGCTTTTTACTCTAATGAATCCCTCGCGACGCATTTATTTATTTATTTATTTTGCAATTATTTTGAATGCATACTAACATTCCTTCAACGAGACCACTGTTAGATCTTTGGCCACATGTTGTCCTACACTGTTCACTGCAATTCTCATTATCTCATCATACATAGACAGGTTTTCTCAGCAGCTCCAGCTTTGCCTGGTAGAAACAGGTCCACAGGTGTGGATGGAAAATAGGATTTTTTTTTCAATTTCCATTGAACAGTTTTAACCTCAAGATGCTAGCTGGAGACCTCATTCGTTTAAAGTTCTATACCAGCGGTCTCAAACTCAAGTCCTGGAGGGCCGCAGTGTCTGCTTGCTTTCGATGTGTTTCATGGCACTTGATTAAGTTGAATCACTGGTCGGCTATAGAGTCCACACACCTGGTTTTCAAGGCCTAAAATGGCTGTGGTTTCAAAGGAAACGACAAACGCTGCAGCCCTTCAGCACTGGAGTCATTCCTGCTCCATACTTTGACTCTACCCATGTGATCCTGTGGGGTCATCACACTGATATTTGACATAAAAGTATATCTGTTTGGTATGTATGGAGTTGACCTCCTAATGAGTGAACAACAAAAACAATAATGTTACAGATTTTGTTACCTGGTAAACAAATGCTATTGTGATATACTTGCTAAAGTAGCATGATGTACAGTTGATTCCCAAGTTGATGGGTTTCACCAATTCACCCAAGTACTGACTTTCTTGCGTATGATCTATACCACCTTTTATTCAACTAGGCCTTGGCAAAAACTCAAACTGTTCTAGAAAGATTTTTATTTGAGCCAGTGGAATTCTGATGCTAACCAGTGTATTTCACCTCATGTCATCTTTGCATTTTCTCCTGAGTACTTCAACAATTTTTTTTTAATGTGTCAGTTCCCACATGCCTTTAACATGGATGTCAAAATCCATACATACAACAGAATAAAAAAGCCAGACATGAAAACACTAATTACTACACTGACATATTAAAATATTTTGTAAGATGCAGAAAGCTAATACGTTTCACAAAAAAAGTCAGAAACATGTTTGAAGTCATTGGCATATCATAGCATTACATAAGACAAATGCAAATTGCTTTTCAGATAGAAAAAGGCACGACATAAGCTGATTTGGTGTTAATTGGGCAAGTCGCAAATCGCATTTGCATGCAAGCAATGTTTGATATGTATGACATTATATAAATGAAACATACTGCAATGTTACTAATTCATATGCATATGTTAAAATCATGCTTAGGCACACATTTAGGATTGATTATACTTGATTTTCCATGAAATCCATCAAAAAGTCCATAAATGAGGCCTATGCTAACATCGGGATTAGCATTAACAGCACCTCAATAGGCTCTGTCGTGTTTTTGAGGTCCTGCTCTGTCTCCTTGGTAGCCATATTCAGCTGCCAGTCATGCGGCATCAGTGCTTAGCTGTCAACCATCATATTACGTGCTTTTTCCAGTCTTCGTTCTATGTTCACTTTCATCGCACAACTTCCCTCTGCATCGGCATTCGCCAGTTTGCAAAAGTTTCGGCTCACTATTTCATTCAGTTCGGGGGGAAGTATGAGGAATATGTCAGCTCTTTGAATTGAATCACTCATCCCAAATTATGTTGCGTTCAACCCTTGCACATAAATACACCTGTAAATAAAAGAATATGTACAATATTTTTATACAATGAAAGATTAAATAAACCATTTAAATTCAAATAAAACAGATTTTTAAGTGCTTGTCATGTTCAAATACACTTGGCTAGACTATATCAGTCACCAATGTTGTGACATTACGAATCATTTTCTTTTGTCAATGAATGCAGAGGACAGTGACTATTCGTTGTCATTGTCATTACATTAATTTCACAATGTGTGCCGGCATGTCTGTGATATATGTACTAACTCCCCCTAATTCTCCTTCTCTCTGCCTCCCATATCAGGAAACAGCAAGCACAACATGTTCCTTAGCCGGCTCCAAGAACATGTTGTACACGTATTCTTCCCGTAATTTAAAACCTATTTATATCCTTCTTCTGCACATTCTGATGTAAATACTCACCTATTTCCTGCATCAGAAATTCTGCAATTGTACCACAGATGGTACACTCACATTTTTACAAGAGGAGAGGGAGTTCAGCTTTGGATTTATATTTTGGTCAAAGCCAAACATGAGGGAAAGTGCTTTCGGGAGAGTGTGTGAGTGATTTAGTGCACGCATATGTGTGTGTAAGTGTGTGTTTTAGGAGCTGTATGTGTGCAGAGTTAAGTGAGCATAGTTTATGCAGGAGTCTGTGTTTTTTTTTCTGCTACAAACTGCTGTGAAGCTTTTATGGTGTAACCAAAGTGAAAACGCAGTGCTGTTCCGGTGAAACCAAACTGTTGCCCAAATGAAACCGCACTACCACAGAAGAGAAACCGTACACAAAACAGTGAAACCTCACTGTCGGCCCCGTGAGGCCATGCTGAAAACACAGTACTGACCCAGTGAGACCACACTATTGATCCCTTGAAACCACGCTAAATGTTGTGTCTTCAACTAAATTTTCACCGAAAACAAAAGTCCTCCCCAATATGTGTCAGCCACTACCTTCTGTGTAGATGGCGGTCGAAAAACTGGACCATTTTTGAGCGGAAGTAGTCACTCAGGGGCAATGTATATACAAACACGCACATTTTAACCAATGACATTGGTATTCTAGATTGTAAGCAATCACACTATCATTGCTTGCCTTTTAAAGCATCCTATTTCAAAATGCCCTCTCTCTGCGTTATCACCAGACCAAACTTGAGAGCGTGTCCGTCACAGCCCATAGCTGCAGCTGCTATAGTTTTCATCACAATAAAAAATGAAGATGATTTTAGAAGAAGACTTTAAAATGGATTGACTATTAAATGTTTTAGGTGTTTATTTTATTTTTTTTTTTTGGGGGATATGAACGAGTGTAAACCCCCACCAATGTTGTTTTTTTCATCTGGGGTTGGGTTGAATGGTGTTGAGGGGGCCACAATCCTAAAAATCAAGAGCTGTTGATGAAAATAAGAGTTATTGCTAAAAAAATTGTTGTCCAGCATTGGCTCCCACCTCACCAATTACCTGTCAAACACTTGTTACAGTCTTTCTTGGACGTTGTATACCTGGAGATATCATTGGACAGGGTCAGTAGTGTTAGACCTGGCACAATGAAGATGTGGAAAGCCTCTATATCCACAGTAGGCTTTTTTGTTTTTGTTTTGCTCCCTAATTTTGCTCTCCCATATGCCTTTTTTATGCACAGGGAGCCAAAGGTGGTTATATTGTGAAGCAATTAATTCAATAAAAATTGAATTAGAAAAAAAAAAAAACATTGGATGCAGCGTCTGGACCCTCGCAAGTTGTTTGGCCTTGGTCTGTGCAGTAGCTCTGTCTCAGGTACTACTTGCACTCCACACTTGAATGCTTCTCTTGTTTGGGTTTGAATCTCTGCCAAGACGGTGCATTATATAAACTCCTGTGGCCGCTGTTTATTTTCTTTGAAATCCAAGAGAGCAGCATTGCCCTGGTCTGGCTTTGTGCAAAAAAAATTCTTTGGCTCCCATTTCCAAAAATAGCAACATACGGGTATCCGTGACAACACCATTCATGTAGCCTCATGCTTTCTTCTTTATTCTTTTTCTGTGCAGTTAAGCTTTACTTGAGGAAACAATGCCAGACCCGGTCACGTTACTCACTGTAGTTGCGTATCCTGTGTTTACTGGATCATTTCAGGCTCTCAGACTGTGTATGCTGTTTGGAACGATTCCCCACATGCAAGTCATTTAAGGGTAGTTGATATGCTGTATGAGGAAAAATCAAAACTGAATTCAGCAATGTTTTTTCAACTGGCCTTACATGAGATCCACATTTGATCTGAATCAAATGCATACTTCCCCAGCTAGCAGTTTTTGGTTGCCAGAACATTCTCAGAACAATAGAGCAAATGGTCCCAAGACGTAAATTTTGACGTAGGCTTTCTCTTTGTGTTCCTTGATCCTTATTTACCTGGAATGTTTTCTTGTGACCTTGACGTGACAGAACTTGTCAGAAAATGTATTAGAATGTCTTAGAATGTTTGAAGAACATTCACATTATAACATTATGTCAACCCCCATGGAAATATGGCCTACATTTTCTCAATGCTATGGGATCATTAGGGTCACATAGCTTTATGTGCTGGGTCACCATGCAATATATTTTTTAAATAAGTCTGGTCTGTAGCAATGGTCAGAGAAGCACCCAATCTCTTCTACTCACAAGGCGTACAGTTAATAAAGGAAAAAGATCAAATCTGATTACATTTGAATGCGAGGCATTGGCCTGAACGCATATAACGTGACTGCGTTTCCGGTGTGCGACCCCAGGAGGTCAGTTTACCGCGGGTCAGTTTGTTTTCCAGCTTATGGCCTCGTTGACCTTGGCAGGCGCAGCGCGCGATACGGTACTGCTAAATTGGAATCTTTAAAGCTCAGGGCCAGCCAGGAGGAGAGTGACGCACCCGTGCATTGAGCAAACAAGTGCTCCCTCTTTTTCCATCCTGGGTCCTGACGCAGGTGCTTGCACAGGTAGCTGGCGTCAAGCCAAATATGGGGAAAAGGACCGGCGGGGTGGGGGGGAGCAAGGGAGACGAAGAGAAAGCATCGGAAACAGAGAAGGGGAGGGGGAGAAAAAACCCTTAGCGGCTACCCCTTCTCCATTTCCCCAGACCCCACTGGAATTATCTTCCCCTCGACGCGCCTGACGGAAATGCATTTGCTGACCTGTCTATAAATAAAGAAGCACCTATTCGGTATCAGTCCTCTTTATTTATTCATTTCGGCGTTGCTTCCACCCAGGGTCCTCTGGGTTCAGTGAGCCGGGGCTAGCGTCTACGCTGGATCTCCACTCAGACACACACAAACATGATCGCCACGCGCCAATACAATACGGGACCCTTCGACTGTCAGCCACTTCAAATCGATCTTCTATCCTAGCTCCATCATTAGGAAGAGGCTCACTGGCTATACGAAATAAAATCCCCCCTGGCCAGGCCCTCTGGATTGTTTACCAGTGTGCAGACGTTAAAAGTTAATTTACATATATCTTAAGTTTTTTCCTGATTTCCGGTGAATAACAATTTCCTCATGTAAGCTCCTTAGACATAATTCTGATCACTTTTGGTATCATTAGGAGTGAATGCACATGGTCTTCTATCATTTTCAGAGGAAATCTGAGAAATTTTGGTGGCATGCCAAGGGAAGGCTACAGTCTTATGCTTTTTCCTGATTTTCCAGTGAATAAGACGTTTCCCATTTACTCTCCTCAGAGATATTTCTGATGACTTTTGGGGTCCTTAGAAGTGAATGAACTAATTCCTCTATTACTTGGTATGAGAGCAGAAATAGAGAATGGAAGATGTACGTTTCGATGCGGCCTTTGTGGGCCACGTAATGCTAAAAAGGCTGAAGAATCGTCAGAGAGATTCCATGAGACATACTATTCAGATAGAGTTCTTCTGTCAGGTGTTTGTTATGGTTTTCATGCAGAGTTCTGATGATGCATATACATTTTCACAGTACTACTGTTACACAGTAGTTAATGTTTTAATTGATGTGGTAGGATGTAGAGGCCCTCAGGAAATCCTGTTGTTTGAGTGTGGACATTTTTTCCCTTGTCTTGCATGTGCAGTATTTAAACTGAAACATGCAGATTGGATTGTGTCATATTAATCAAAAGCAAAGGTTATGTTTGATGCAGTGTTTCGTAACTGTCGATTTAGTAACTGTGGCGCAACATTGAATTTCTGGTTTCGCGAATGCTATATTCTCAAAAGGCACCCTGAAAGGTCACTTCACAACCCAAACCACTGATACCCCACCACTTCATACCCCAAACTGTTGAAAGGCTGTCTGCTGCACAGCTGTCTGCAATGCAGTTGTACGCTTAAATGCTACGCCGCAGCAATGCAATTTAAATGCTACATGGTTGCACCACATCATAACCTGTCGAATTACAGCACTACACGCCCATAAATTCTCACGAATAAAGCAAAACGCCCTCCTGATCAATCATAGTTGCAGTGTACTTCTTCAACAGCCGTGGCGGCTGGTGAGCTCAAAATGGGAGGAACAAACTTTACTTTTCAAACTGTCATTACGTTCAACCTGTTCCCATTTATCCCCCTTGATTAACAATCAAGTCAATCAACACCAGCTGACGTAAATAGAGTAAACGGTTACCAATTTCATTTTGTAATCGAATTGCTGTTCTTTGCGAACATTTTTTTATATCCATGGATGTTTTCAATCTAATAACATCAATTGGTGTTGATTACTCCGTGAATCGTTTGTTTCATTGTAAATCAAGGAGGATAAATGGGAACAGGTTGAACATAACGATAGGTATAAAGGTAAAGTTTGTTCCTCCCCTATTTTGAGTTCACCGGCTGCTGCTGTTCAATAGCTATTTATCACCCGTATACATTTCAAAGATAACTGTTTAGTATGTTGCCACAAATTAACTTGTTGTTTTCTGAGGTTTCTCTAATACAGCTGCTTATGTTTGCTTTGTTTTGCCTGTATCTGTTTGATCATATTCCTGTGTGATGTGTTATTGGGTCCATAAACTTTCATTATCAGACACGGCTTTAGGACTTTAGATAAGTGATATCGTAAAGCCTCGCTCTCGTCATCACTCCTATTTCCACTTACTGGACAGTTAAGCCATATGTTTGTGTTGGGTTTTATTTTTAGATGCCTGATAAGCCATTCTCTTTATGAAATGAACTCAGGCTTCTTACACACACACACATATATATATTGCAATACCAAACACCTACGGTAGTTGTGATACCAAAAATCTGGAGATACATTCTGACTAGTATAAAAGTTCCCCTTGTAAATTTCATGTTATACGATTTCTTTTTTATCTGCCTATGTTTGCATATTCCGTATGTGCTGACCAATATGTATGAGTTTGGCTTTATTGTCTGTTTGTTTTGCTGATTTTCCCCGTTGTTTTGCATACCTGCCATGTTCATTATGTCTGGCACGGCTTCGCTGGTGTGTTTACCTCATCTGCTTTTGTATGTTCTGTCCATTGTCATGTCACCTTTTCTGTACATACCATGTTCTTTTTGAATGTTGAATTTTTTGAATTCTCTCTGCTGCTATCATGTGGTCTGCTACGTGTTTAAGCTCTGCGACTTGCATACTAGACTCCCATTTTAAGGACTTGTAGCTTATGTTGGGAATGAACATTACAAGTAAAATTCATTATTTTGATTAAAATTATTATTATTACTGACGTGTGTGTACATGTGGTGGCATTCATATGTGAAAAAATCCCAAACTGATCAATACATTAAATGCATTGGAAAGACAATGAGGACAACTAGCTAAAGGCCGGTTAGGGAGCCAGTTTTGTTCTGCTGCCTTGGGTCTGTACACAGGCATGTCTGCATGTTTGATGAATATCATCAGTTGTTATCTCTGATCTGTTCATTTTCTGGTATGGTATCGTTTTCTAAGGAATCATGTTACTTGACTGTTATTGTATCGTACAGTAACATTTTGGAACTGTGCGTCATTTGTTTTTACAGTATCAGTGTTTTCGCTGTTCTCACCTGTGCGTGTCTTCTTTCGAAAGCTCAAATGGCTTTTACATTACAATGAAGCCAACATCATCAAATTAGCTTTTACATTTGCGGTAGAAGTCTGGAACCCGTTCAGTCCAAAAACAACCTACAGCAGAAAGGTGTGTTGGGTTTTCACACCTGTCTTGTCCTGAGGAATGCAGTTCTGTTGATGGGAAATCACATGATTCATCAAATCTATTGCTCTGAATTTCTCTCCAGGGGAATTCCATTTCAGTGAGCACATACGTTCATATCATGTATCATTATTATTTTTCATCTTAACTCTTTAAATCAACAATCTGTCCTCAGTCTCACAAGGTCATCTTCTTTACACATCCACGTCCGACCCAACCTCTGAGACGATCTTAGATTTAGACAGATAGATAAGCTTCATGTCATGACATAACTTTGTTGTCTAACAGCAACAATAAAACTGAAAGCTGTTAGAAAATTGTTACAAAAACTACCAAGAGCTGAAAGAAGAAAAACGAAATGTTCCAACGCAGGAAACTCTTAGCACCTTCCTTTTGATAGCACTCTCTACAGTATGCTTTGTGCTCATAAATTAATCTTCAAAAATTCATTCATTTATCTCTTCTCCCTTGTGTAGTTTCTTCCCCTTCAGCTGCAAGGCTGCAAGCCATTCTGCTAGCAAGGAAATTGGGTTTTCATCGGCCGGGAGCAGTGAACAGGAAAAGCCTGGTTTTCCTGTTACATGAATTACTTCCAGCGAACTTCCTATGCAGCACACTAACGCTACATTATTTCTTCCTGGATTGGCAGAGTGATCTAATTAATATGTCCGCTAAAAGTGGCACCTTTCTCGTAGCAAAAGGGAAGTAAATGGGTGGGGGGAGGGATATATTCTACAACCGCACACAGCAGTCTCACTTCTGTATAGCATAGATTTCACAACACTTCCCTGAGGCTGGAAAACTTCTTTTTTTTTTTTGGAGGGTGGGGATGGGGGGGTGGATGTCACTTTTATCATGCATTTATTTGACATCAATCTGAATTCACCTAATTCCTCTTTGTGGAAACAATGCTCTGCTTTGCCCTATGACAGTTGGTCCTCTCGGTCACATGAATAAAATGATTGATATATATGCTGAGGCATGGCCTGTTTTCAGAAATGCATAAGAAATACAGAGTGCAAGCCCTTGCATGCATAACCGATTTAGCACGAAGAGCACGTTAGCGATTGAAACTGCAGGGCTGTCGCTCATGCTCTGACACACCGTGAATTTAATCACGTTTCTGTAAAGGCCTGTCCTCTTTCAGGAGCAGGACCCTGTACTGTGGACTCCTTGCCCAGCTGGCGGGCCAGGGTTTCGCAAGCTCAACAGGAACGGGAACTTGGTTATTTGTGGAGGGAGCCATTTCCTGAAGGCTGTAATGGAAGGGGCAGGGGGTTGAGTGGGGGCAGGAAGATATTATGAGCTGTTGAGGTCAACTAATCGGAAACTGTCTAGTATCCTCCTCTTGCTGGGCTGGGAAACATTGAGCCGCTGGGAAAGAGTTGATCACCGCGCAGTGCCAAACTCCTTCCCCTTTGTCTCGGCTGTTCTCAGGAAGCAACCAGTCTAACGGTCTATCTGTCTGTCTGCCTATAAGGTAACAGCCAGCGCTCATACATTCTCAGCACCACAACAACAACAAAAATCGAAAAAAAAAAAAAAACACACATTAATTGAAACCAACAAAATCTATCAAAATAGAGTCATTATTTGTATCTAATATCCCTGATGTCTGACTTGATATATAAAATCATATTTTTCAAATTAATTCCCACAAAGGTTTTTATCTAAAGTTAAGGCATTTCGGCAAATTGCCTTGATACTTGCCCTTCACACGAGTGACAACAACAAAGTCATGTGAAATATAAGTGACTGAATCCCGAGCTGAAAGTCTCAGTAGTGAAAGCTTTCTAGGAATAGCATGATATCATGTTTATTGCTAGACTCAAAGGACAAACAACACGCATTGTAACAACCTGGACTTTAGCCCTAATAATTTCTGAAGGGCATGGTAGTGTAATCGAAATTGAGAATAACAGTACAAAGTGTTAAATTCCCTTCCTGACTGTACTGCTACATAAATACAAGCCCGCGGAACTGTGTGTTCCGAGGATTCACGGGGCAGGGAAGCTTTGGAAAGGTTTGATGTTGATCTGCTCCGATGCTTGGCACTATTTTTTTCCTTGGGCAGGAATGAGAGTAGGAATGCGCTGTACTGCCGTTGTGCTCTTTTCAAACTAAGAGAAAAAAATACACTGTTGGGGGGGAAAAATGTGAGATATTTTCATGACCTTGGAGAATATATTATCCATTTACTGGTTTTGAGATGGGTCCTAAGGAAGCAAACATCAGAGACGTCACACACCGTCTGGATTAAACTAGATTAAACAAAAATTTTAGAGTAAAAACACACATAAATGACTTTAAATATCGATGAACTGAGACCTGCCCCTCCCCCCTTCCTAGATTGACATAAAATTAAAAAATGGTACAGCAAAATCATTTCCGAATGTAATGGAGTAAATATTTATGGCACCGGAAAGATGTTTTTCGTGTGCCCTTTTTTTACAGGGGTTTTAGGTTTTCTTTAGTCTATTTCCTGGGTTTATAATGGATTTATCATACATGCTTAAAAGGAATCCAATCAGGATAGGATGGTGAATGCCATAGGGGGTTGGGAGGGACATAAAATGCACCTTATTTGGGTTCAGGGGGGTCCATGAAAGTAGCATTTGTAAATGCAAGAGGCAGGCATGTTCGATGTACGGCTCTGTTGTGATGGATTAAATTGTGAATGATTGTAAAAACAGAGGCCCTGCTTCCTCTTGTTCCAGTGTGTTACCTCATAGTATTGCATAACCCCATCTGCGAGCATTGTAAAGGAGCCAGCTCCCTTTGCTTTATCCAGACTGTCTCTCTCCACATTTACTAAGCGTAACATTAAACTAAGCCGAAATAAGTCTGTACCATAACCAAAAAGACCGACCAAAAAAATAGGAGAGTGCATTCACAAAGAGCACTATGACTGAAGACATGGTGGTGCTAGTGCATTCTGGGATTTCCCAGGGAGGTCATTGAGGTCAGACGTTTCTTTGGAGAACCGGGAAAAGATTCAGTACCAAAATAGCCCGCCACTGACATTTGGAGCAGGGCATGGGAATTGGGAGGGTGAAGAGGGGGGTGCTGGTGGTTGTGGTCAGGTGGGGTCATGTACAAGGTGACTACGTTCCACAGCCTGGTCTTAGCAGTAGCCTCGACGCACAAGAACACCAGATCTCAGCTGAAAGAAAAACAGTGTTCACAGAGGCTGTTTTATTTGTGACGGCTCCTTATAACTGCTGAGTGAACCCAGCAACCCAACCGAAGGATAATCCAATCATGTTCCAGTTTTGCCACAAAACAACATAAACTTTTATTCATTCACTCCAAGAGAGTTCTCACATTGATCCATGTAGGTCATCCTAGTGTTTGCAAAATACATTCAGGCCTTAATGGTCCTCCAAGTTCCCCTTGCTACATATTTGTATGTGCTTGCTGGAGCAGTATATGATTTATCTTAAGATAAACAGTATATTAATGTAACAAGTAATAATAATATTAAATAAGAACTACTGAACAGCTACAATAACAAAATAGAAAGTCAGTCAAGGTCAACCTATTCTATTGCTTAAAATTGTTTTCTGAGACGTTTGACATGCAGCTTGCAGCAACACGCAGATGTGTTGTTTTAGTTATTACGTTGAAACAATTCTCTCGTTTTTCTTTCCAGCCTATTTGAAATAGCTTGTGCCATGTCACCACTTTACCACCCACACAAAGAGCACCATAGCCAAAGTAAATGCAGTCCTTCAATGAACTCAGCTATGACTTTTTTCATTCTTCATGCAACACAGAACTGCATTACGGCAACGCACTGATTGGATGACGTGTGTTTATGTCACGTCGAAAACAAGCAGTGCATTGTGGGTATTGCTGGGTGGAACTCTTCCAGTTGTAACTGAAGGTTGCTTTAAACATTCTCTACCTCTTTTGGTGTAAAACTAGTTATTTCCAGAGACTGCCAAGTCTCTGTCATTGTTGTCTAAAGACATGAGCACTCGAACCTGTGACTACAGACTCCAGACTGTGCTTGTGGTGAAAGCCTCTACTGTCTGAGTCACTTTGAGAGCCCTCTCTTTTTTTTTTTCCATTTTCGTGTTTTGAATGCCATCGGGGAAACTAAGCAGAGTACCGCTTTCACACTGCGGGGTGCCCGCCAGACTGCCTGCACTTAAGACTACCCAGGTGAGTTTCGTCCTTGAAGGCTTGACGGGCAAGACCTTGTTCTGCTCGTAATGACAGCCCCAGGAAACACAACAAAAAGAGGAGGGGGGCACGGCCGAAGAGGGTGGAGGTGTAAGTCCTCACCCACTGTTGTGACTCACTAAGACACCGGCAGAGGTGTGTGTGTGTGTGTGTGTGTGTGTGTGTGTGTGTGTGTGTGTGTGTGGAAGGGATCGGAGTTTTACTTTGGTTTTAATCATGCTCCACAAAATCACACTAAGCCTGCAGTCCCCGTTGCTCCATAGAGTACCTCCCGTTGCTTTGGAGGTACTGTATGTCCATATGCCCAATTTTTTTGTCATACAGTAGAATAATCATTTATCGTAACAGAATAATAGTATGTTTTATGAAGCATTTGAGGAAGTGTGTTTGCACAGGAGATATTAAGATGGATATCTTCAGTCCAAGGAGCAGCAGTTTAATCCCACAAAGGGACGTCTTTCACATTTCACACTTCTGTCTGTCACACTAACTGTATCCGTTCCAGGCCATGACATCATCCCTGCCATCTGTGGTTTAAGGGGGAGCGCAGTCGCTCTCTCTCACCCCTGGGAGTAGGGTCTGATGGAGACACCCCACTCCCCCTCCCGCCCCATTTCCCCTGCCTCCCACAGAAACATCTACCTCTTAGTGAAGCAGCTTCTGGCCACCTGCCTCCAATTGGCCGGCGATGCTACCATAGATGGGCAGGGATGAGCCATTATTTCCCTCTCTCCTGCTGTCATGGCGATGAATCCCATCTCTGCAACGGTTCCCATTTGATGCATCCCCATATTTGGCAGGGGGGCAGGCATTTACCTGGATATCACGTATAATATATACTCTGCTCTCTGCTCACTCAGTCGCTGAGGGAGAAGCCACACCCTGCTATTGTAACTTAATACCCTCACAGATTTCCGGAAACATCTAATTTCCTGGAGCAGTCATGGATCTTTGCCGATTGAGAGCAGCGTCTCCCTTAGGGCTGGGTAATATTTCTCTGACTTTCCACATGCTCTCAGTAAACAGGTTCATTGTTGATAAGGACGGGTTGCCTTCAGGCCTATGTTCTGCCAAAAAACAACTTGCGAAAGCCAAGAACTGATGCCTTCAAGGTAGTTTATAAATTTGTACATACAAATTTCACAAATTATCCATTCAAAGAGCGGGATATTTACTGAAGAAATTCAGATTACCGTGACTGAGTATGACTGAGTTCAGTCAAACAATGGCATGGTTCCATCTTGGGAATAGACTCCATAACCTTTGAGTTATAAAGCTGTATCCTTTGCCTACATGCTGAATTTTAACACGGGGACACACATAGTGTGCCAGTTTCAAAAGCTACTGTCCAAAGTAACCTGTTATAGAGTGTGAGCTTTCATTCTAATTACAGGCCACGCAAAATCCCACCCCTTTTTCACCCCTAAGCAGTCCTGGCCAATCACTGTGGAAAGCGAGCGCTGGCCTCAGAACCTTGGATTCGGAAAGTTGCCGCTTGCTCATTTGGCGTCACGCAGCGTCATACAGCATCGGAAAGCCTAAAGCGACGTTCCGACGTTCCAGCAGAACTTTGCTCAGAGGAAGCTGTGGCCTTCAACCTTAAGCATCGCTGCCTTTTGCCTTTTGTCCAGGGTGGACAAATATAACCAGGTCCGAAGGTGAGTGCACCAAAAGAAAGCAAGTGCGCAGCATGTTCAGGTAAAAAAGGTATGCTCAGGTGTGTACTTCTGTTGTCTTGTCAGGTATGTGAGTGATGATGCACAGCAATCTCACCCCAACCTCCCACACCCTACCCCCTTTCTCCTGCTGTATTAACCCCCTTCTAATTCACATGAATGGAGAGAAAGAAAATCCAGATTCACACAATGGCTTTCTTAAATAATTTTCTTTTATTGCATGTGCTATCCATAATCAGTACAGACAAAAAGCAATACTTTACTACACTAGTTTAAATTATTATTTTATGTAGCATCACAAATAACAGTTTATGAAGTATATACAATGGAAGACACAGCTAGATCAGTCAGGCTTCATAATATTCAACCTTTTGATATTTAGAAACAATAGATACATACTCAAGGAGGGAAACACTGATCATTTTTTAGGCTCCGATTGCAAAAAAAAAATTTAAGAAACAGCAAAAATTAATACAATATTTATACATTTGGTTCCATTCTGTAAACTAAGTTGTTTTTTATGTAAATATTGCATATGCTGTTGATGAATTGTACCTATGTAGCAAGATTTACTCTAATATCAAGTATTGTATTTTTTTTCTTTTCATTTTTTTATATTACAACATTGTGAGAAAATATTTTCTTAGTGGCATTCCATCGAATAGAGTACAGACTGTGCAAGTCTATTCCAGACCGAACTATTGCATCAAGCGCGTACCTTAATTAGTGCTATAGTTGTTTTGGGGATTTTTATTCAAACACATATTTACAATAAATGACTTAAGTTATAAACAAAGTTTAAATGACCGGTGCACTTAAACTTGTTTTTAGTTGTATACTCTGTCTTTGTACACTATGTACAGCATTGGGAAATTTTGAGCTCAGACCAGCAGGTCAGACACATTCGTTCAATCGATTTAATTTATTTTTTTTTACGTTTCCTCACTCGTATCTCCAGTGGTGAACACTGAATGCTTTACATTCAAACTTGTCTTGTGTGTTGTGCAAGACTGTTGTGTGACGGTGTATATGGGCGAGTTCTAGACTACCAGTGATGAAGCAATTTTAACAGCTTCACACCCCCTCCCCTTCCATAATGCGCATCCCTGAAATCACCTTTGGTGAGTTCCGCCACAGCTCAGCATATCAGTTGTTCCACTGTTGTGCCTTTCGGCCAATCACATTTGGCCAGAGGCTCAACGGTTGAAAGTCAGATGAATTTAACTACATGCCCATGCACATGAGTGGGGGGAAGGGGAACTCTAACATTGCAGGGACGGGCAGCTGTGGGCACTGATGGGATAACCGGAGGATTATGGGTGATGAAGGTCAAAGGTTTAAGTGTATCAACGTGCTTAAGATGAAAAGCCGATGCTTTACTCGTTCCCCGGTAAAGATGTGCTGTTGAATCAATGAAGGAGCACACCGGGACTTTCCGATGCTTCTATTCAAATGAATCTCCATTCCCCTCAGTGCACCACACACGCCTTTTCTAAGGAGCCTTTTTTGCATATGAATTTATACATATATATCATTATTTTTAATCTAATCTTAAATGTGACCTTTAATATAATAATCATTATCAAAATAAATTAAAGATTTGTGAAAAAAAATTATATTACAAAAGTAAATTCAACTTCTCAAGTTGCCTCTGTCGAAAGTGAACGATGCTTCCACGTACTGTTTTCAGACACATTCAGATTTTGTGAAAATGGTGCGTCTTTGATTTTCTTTGAGTGTAGGTCCAAAATAAACATCTTTAAGTAAGAATACAGTGGGGTCAAAAGTGTGGGTCCACTAAAGAAGTAACTTGTTTTTTTCGTTTATCAAAAGCTAACACAGATGTTCAATCAAAGTATATTTCTTTCTCCAGTATTTATTCAAAATTTCAGGGTGTTCCTTCTTCCTTGAAATATTGGGTGGCGTTCTCCCCTATTAAGATATCAGATTGATATCCTGGTCTCCGGATGGTTTTAGTCACTCTTGCTGGTCTTACTTTGGCCAAAAATGATTTGGTTTGTCAAAATCGCTCTAGTGTGTGTCGTACTGCCCCTTAGAAACTTTCAATTTAGCTGCAATTTTGTGCAGGTATAGTTTTTTTTTTCGACACTTCAACATCTTGGCCCCAAACTGCTTTTCTAAGCATTTTTCTCATTGTTATGAAAAACTGGAAATATTTTTTCAACAGAGGTCCTTTTTCAAAGAAAAATCACCAGTAGGAGAGACAATAACACATAGAGGATCATATTAACTTAGCATTAGTCACAAAAGCACAAATTACAGTTTTAGGAGGATGTGTTAATATTTGAATGAAATATATAGCATGACTCAGACTTTTGGACCCCACTGTACTTATGAAAAAGTTAATAAGGCTTCTGATTGGTAATATGACACATTCAGCATTGAATATTGATGGAATATTTCATATGTTCAGTATGCAAGTCAATAAACCTGGCGATTCCTCTGAGGTAGGTCTCAAGTGAACTTGTAACTGAATATTTTGTAGATGGAAATGGAGTTCCACCTCTCTGAGGAGGAGGCTGCGAAAATAACCACTTTACACCCATGTCTGTGCACACGTACTCGCATATTTGTACCTCTGTATGACCGATGAGCAGCAGGTATTGATCACAGGTTTTGTGAATGAGGTTTAACTGGCCACACACAGTCCAAATCTCCAACGATGGAAGTGGAAATAATATAACGTTAACATGAAGAAAGATACATACTGTATCTACCTGTATTGGTCTATCGTACAGTTGTGTGATTGTATACAGGGTTGAGCAGCACAATGGTTCCTGATCAGAGAATTTGTGGGAGGAGAGTTGTCACGGTGATGGTTCTGGAGGCGTGGTCTCGAGGTCATCAGCTACACCTGATTCAGCTGCCCGCGGGGGTCGGGCGGTCCTCCGAAAAGCTGACCAAGCGACTGCGCTCAGGTGAGGAGGTGGAGGATGGGTCCACTGTTTACTCTAGAAAAGAAGGACAGCAAAGACCACAGTTACACACGACTCTCACTGCACTATGACATATCAACAGCACCCCTGTGATTGGACAGTGTGTCCCCCTCTCCCCCCCACCCCTCGTCGCCATGCCTACACAGGAATTAAGGGGAAACACTGGAGACGGTCTCTCCCTTGGTGTGACCACCTGTGTTTTCCCACCTCTGCGTGAGTCTGAGTCGCTGTTTTATGAGGTTGCCATGGGAACGGGATAGGGCGTGTAATGTGGGCTCATTTAACACGGGCGACCGATGGTGCCTAAGTGGAGAAAAACAATATTCTCCAATGCACCCACTCACCAGAGTGGTTTCCACCGTCTGCACACCGCCACTCAAAAAAAAACATGTCTGAAGAGCCGCCTCCCTGGTTGTTATTGTAATTACATATGTCCCAGTAATGCATATAATTGTGTGTTTTACATAAAAGTATCCCCTGAAAGGATCAGTTTTCAACAGCGCGCACGTGCCCGCTGCCTGCTAAGGTGCCAGTCAAGAGCGCTAACACTCTCCAGGGAGATGGAGGGCCTGACCTTTTGCCCTTTTGTACTTGTTTGCGCCTGTTTGATTTGCATAAGGAGGCCCTCCTTCGGAGCGGAAGTCGGCTGGGTAAACCGCTTCCAGGCCAGTCACTGCCGGCATCTCTCTGTGCACTCTGTTATAGAGAACAAGAGATGTTTTCACAGGGCCGAACCCTGAGCTGCTCACTCCACAAACCCTCAATTTAACGCCTTCGGCTTTCTCCCACAGTGTAATCATTGTCTCTGGCTGGCTTATTTTCAAATTCAAATGAGTTATTTTTCTGGACCCGAGCACTATGTAAAGCGTGTTATTGCACAGGAAGATTTTTGTTGGAAACGGACCCACAGCGGATCAGAATGGCTCCGAACGAGAGGCAAAGGTCAACCCGCTGCGCTAGCCCGCGGCACTCAAAGCTACTTGGAGTGCATGTGAGGTTGTTCTGGGTTACCAGTAAAACGCATTATTTCCTGTTAGCTGCCACACACGCAAATGCAAATGTTTTACCCTTGCATGCTAAAGAAGTAGCCCTTCTAATTCAATAGAAATTAGGCTGTGTGTATTTTAAGTACAGTGCTAGCCAGCCACGAGAGTGGTGACCCAGGGTGGTCTTTGAAACAGTCGATTTCTCATGATACTAAGCTCACAGAATGAAAAGGAATACGATGCATACTTCCATCCACTGGGCTCAGCATACGTTCAAAAACAACAACTACAACACCCCTAATGCTCTGCTGCAACACGATGTTCCTTCCTGCATGGCATATTCAACCCCTGTACGGTCTTTTAACCATGGCTGCACTGCCCCACTCTCTCGCCAGAAATCAGCGAGACGGACCCAACTAAATTAACCGGCTAATCGCATCAAGAGGCTGACCCAGTTCGGAAAACATCCCACCGTAAATTGTGTTGGGAATTTGAAAAGTAATGGCAACAAACCGCCATTGATTACCTTGTTAATGTAACTAGAGCAGGACAGTGTGTGTTCACTGTGTACATTCACATGTTACTATAAATAGCCTTTACCCTAAATACTCATATATTACTGTAACCAGCCTTCCCCCTCAGTGTTTGTCAATCGCTATGCTTGCCTTTAGCCTTTACACTCATATGTTACTATAACCAGCCTTTAGCCTTTAGCATCAGGAAGAGAGGGCAGAGGAATGGCAGAGATGAGGCATTCCTGTTCGAGAGTGTTGCCTTTATGCTGCTCCTCTCAGGAGCGAATAGATGTACATCTATGATGTGCGCACATCTGAACAAATGCTCGTTTCCCGGGTGACCGACGCTTAGAAAGCAGCAGGTATCTGCTAGCATTCACACATGCAGAGTAAGTGGGCTGCTTCCCTTTGAATGATAACATTGGTGTTGGGGAATCACAGGTCTGATTAAGCAGAGTGAACCTGGGCTGCCCCTATATCCCACTCCGCTGAGGGGTAAGAAAGAGAAATGAGGGATAAGAGAATAAGATGAGGTCACGGGGCAATCTGGATGGACCCTGACTGGTCCCAGCTGGTCGGGAAATACATTGGTACAGGAGTCTGTTAGCCACTCAAAAGGCATTACTCCCTCACCTCCCCCCATGGGGATGGGGGGGGGGCAACTCACGAGCCTTCAGCCTCTCCCAGGTCTTCCTCGAAGTTCGACCGTAAAGGAGAAGAATCACGGAGGTGCGGTTCAATCAGACTCAGACTGTTTTGTAACGGCAGGTCTTTCTCAACATTCGGCGGTAATTTCACAGCTTGGCTGACCCCGCCACACCCTCCCGACTCCCCTCCAACCGCCGTCAGCGGGATGCCGTGAGGTAAGACACGGACCGGACTGCTACGCGCACACCTACGAACCCCGTCTAGCTCAGTGACACACATCTCAGCTGTGTGTGTATGCGTGTGTGTACTCGTGTGCGCGTGGGTGATCCGTGCATGTCTGTGTGGGTGCGAGACAGGAGCGGGAGCGCAACCTTCCTCGTTGTTTTCCTGGAACACAATGTGAAAAATCGATGTGGTGGTGTATTTTAAGCTGCCGGAGTCCAGATCTCTGCTGAACACGCTGTGCAACTGTAACTCAGCAGGAAGTGAACCCCTTGCCCTCCGCACCCCGCCCCCACCAACGCGCCCGGCCCCTCCTCCGAGCCACACTCCCTTCTCTTCATTATTTATTTATTTCACCTTGGCTATATTTAGGCCTGGCTGTGTGACACACACACAAACACACACAGCAGTGGAACCTGGTGAAGTGCTTAACAGTTACTGTAAACATCTCTCTCTTTCGTTTTCTCTCTAGTTTCTCTTTCTCCCTCTCCAGTACGGTGTCCTTTCACATTCACAGGTCAAACCCTCTGTGTGTTTACACTTGTGCACTTTGTTTTTGAATGTCACTCTCATACTTTAGTAACCTTGACATTCCCCTATACATGGCTAGCCACACCCAAGGGTACCACACCCCTTCACTCATACAGACTAGAAGGACAAGAGCCTTTTTAAGCCCCCCCCATCCCCTCACTGTGTCTACACAAGCCAATGTGATCAATGAAACAGTGGGTGGAAACACTACAGGATCATGTGTAGGGTGAGCAGGGATAACAAAATGGTATACGATGGGATGGGGGGGGGGCACTCACAAACCCACAAAAACAAACCTGCCCCCATGTGCCACGTGCTCTTCAAATGACAGACCTCTTAGCCCCAGCATACTGGTTTCACCAACAACAAAATACGATCTAAAAACAAACAGTGCACAGTTCAGAGAGAAGGACTAAACGCGGCACTGATATAAATACTCAGCTCTCTAAAAACAGCTGCAGTCAGACCTTTCAATCAAATTCCTGTTTGCCATCTGTCCTTGGTGCACGAGACTCTCCTTGTGCACCTAATTATCCACCCCGAGACGCCAAACACCAACAGTGACCCCCCGCCGGAGAGCTAAAAGACAGTAATTACTGGGCTGCTTCTTCTTCAGTCAAACCTGTGCTAAAGTAACCGTCCAATCACAGGGAGGGGGTGGGGCAAAAAAGGGATCTTTTCATCTGACGGTATTTAGATTCAGCTCAGGGAGCACTGCACCCTCTTGTTTAGTTCCCACGCAGTGAAAGGGGCCAAAAGAAACCAAATATGAGGGCAGCGCTTTTCCTGTAAACACTTTTGTTACAGACAAGAAACACACGTTCCCACAATCATGCAAGAAGCATGTGCTTTCCACTACAAAGTATCAAAGATCATCTGTTCCATGAGTATCAGCTAAACAACAACACACACACACACACACACCTTATCTTACAATTATAATTTCAATTGATCATACATTTTTTACACATTCAATATACATTCCTTCCATCAAAGTATGCTCTTGCTACCAACCACTTCTTTTCCAATCACATCATACCATACACACACTTTCAGTGCAAGCATAGTGAAGATCCGTAATGAAATCCTTCAGGGTTTGCTATGGCATATCTTCATGCTTCCTGTTTGAAACTGCATTTTGATTATGTGTGCATTCATCCAAACAAGCATTCATCCTTCAAACCCCCCCCACATATCACTGCCTTCAGCCATGCCTTGAAATGGCCACGGTAAGCTAACATCATTGTAATCGCTACAGACCGAGCAGAGACAAGATTTCCTCAATCGCTTTTGCTGAAAACGGCATCAACGTCCACTCGGTCAGTCCTGATAACTGTGCCTTCCCATTACAGCGATGCAGGACGGCAACTGTGTACTAAGAGAGGAGGTGGAGAGAGAGACTGGGGTGTGGGTGTGGGGTGGGGGGGTGTGTTCCTGTGGAGTGATTACGCATCCCTGTCAGGGAGGCACGAAGTTACGCAGCCTTATGCAACGCCCCTAATTCGCTGCACATCCACTGCGCCGGGTTAAGTAACCACACATAGACACAGAACATAGCCCTGACACTCTTTCCTCGATCCAGTCCCTCTAAGTGAAATGGGAGGCTTTGTCCTGAGGACAGGAGAGGGGCAACAGCTCATTACTCTAAGGAGGACTACAGAGGTCCCCATGCAAGGAAGGGTCCGCCATGCGTTAAGCTCTCTGAGGACACGAAAATACGCAGGTGCGCCCGGTTCCGGCTGACTTGCCTCCCCCCCGAGCTCAGCTTTTAGGGGAGACCGTTACCCCCTTGCGTACCCCAGAGCAAGCTGGGGCAGGGTTCTGGGGAGTGTTTTTGGGTGGGAGGGGAGGGACCGGTGCACGGAATGCCCCCTTCCCTGGACTCTAAACAAAACAAGCTGCTGGACAATGTCTAATCCCTTCCCCTGAATGTAATCCTCCTTAACTCCCAGCAGAATGTGGCCAGCATTCAGAGTTTATCTGCGTCTGGAACATCGCGGCCTACTTCACCCTGCCGGTGCTCCCTGCCAGAGTGTGGAAGCTCATACGGCCAACCACCAGCGACCACCTCTGCCTGTCTCCCAGGAACTTCACGGCATGTACTACAGGCACTCGTGCACAATGCAAGCCTATGAGGACCAATGCACACACTCTCCGGCAAGTTTCCTTTCAGGCAAGGAAGAAGAGGTTGGAGTTAAAGAGCACCAGGCAAACAAAATCTCCTTGTTCCGAATGTGTTGTTTGCGCCGGTACGAGAGTCTTCTTTATGCATGGGTCAAAATGCTTCAAAGCCTGGACTGAAAACTGCGGGTAGGAGAGGCTGGTCAGTGTCTGCGTTGGGAGGGCGTAGAGGCCTCTTTCTGCACTCTCCGGGCTCCTTTCCACTGTGGCAGCAGATGGTGCGCGGTCATTAATGTATTGTCAGTGGCGCTGATGTGCCTGATAACAGGGAGGCTTTGCAGGTGCGGCTCCCCCAAACCGGCCATCTGCCACCATGCAGCCACTATTACCCAAAGGGCTTACCTCTCCCCGTCTCCCTCTCTGCCCTCAACACCCCATGTCAAAGAACCATGGGTGATGCACCACAACATGCTGAAATGGATGCCCTTTAATGCTTACGGGGTAGGGTCCGCCTGCGCAGAAATCTTCTGAATCCTGCCGTTGCCACAGGATGAGGTGAAAGGTCACTGGTGTGATTTATAATGCTCTAAGGACTGGAAGGGGTGGGGTGGGGTGGGGGAGGGGGCGGTCAGTGGGGATCAAGAGGGCAGGGTGCACCCAGCCCATCAAACAGTACTTCCCTGACAACGGGATGTCACCACAACGGAGACAAACACAAGCAGCATCACGTGACATTTATGGGTAATCTACCTCAGACATCAGAGATCTACTGATGGATAACCTCCATTAGCGAACCTCCATATGTCCAAAACAAAACAATGATTTAAGTACCTTGCCACAATTCCTTTTTCGTTTTTAAACCACTTTTGGTTTGTTTTATGAGTTTTAATGGGATTGTAATTTTGAGCCTTTTTGAAGAGATTAAGATTTTACCCACATGGACTAACATGGGAGGCTGCGACTGGATACACAACAGACTGCATAACCAGAATTCCTGATACAACAGTCACTTAGCACAGGCCGAATGCCTAGAATGGCTTTTCGGTGCTGTGGAATCTGGAGGAGCTGGTATGCTTCGGTAAACGCACCGGTTTCAATTCAGTGAGTCCCGATTATTGAAGTGACATTACCTAACATGCAAATATCGCCGTGCTTTCCACGGACAAAACCACCCTCCCCACCACCCACCCCAGACACTTCATCGTTATAAATAACCTGTCTGGTTCAGAGCGAGGGCTTCCCAGAATGCACCTCTCTGCGTCTGCCCGCTGCGTTTTTGTCTTTGCTGCCCAACTCCTCCCACATCCGCAGGCCCGGGAATCAGCCGCCAGCTCGACCGAGGAGAGGACCCGCAGAGGGTCAGTCCCTGCATGTTCCCTCTCTCCCTCACCTCTGCGTTATCGGACTAGGTTTCAGTCAGATTGAGAGAATAAAACATCATCATTCTGTGACACACACACACACACACACAGTCAACTGAATCTCTCCTCAAATTTCTGTTCTGGCTGCTCCAATAGTGCAAGTGGGGTTCATTGCCCAGTAGTTTCCTGTATCTCAAAATCATTGGAGATACTTCTGTGACCTTGCATTCTGTTCTAAATCCCTTATCTGCCACAAAACTTCAAACTGAATAAAGCATCCATTTTAATAATATGTGTCACTTCTCATATTGAATTGGGGTTTTTTGAACAAAAAAATGAATGCAATGAACACAATGTTATTTTCCCATGGTATGTCTAACTTCAGCTGTTGCAAACTATATTGAAAACTTAAAAACACAACTCCAGGCTATTGCCATCTTTAAGCCTTGCTCCATGCATGTGTGTGTGAGCACGTGTGTATGTTTTTGTGTGCCTGTGAGAGAAAGCTAACTGACAGCCAGCAGGTCAAAAAAAAAACAAAAAAACAAGCAAGCTTTCACCTCTCCCAGCAGCCTTTGCATGTGGTCCACATTCCAAACAAGAAAATAAGTACCTGACAACTGATAAACAACTGACGCACTTGTTTTTCAGGCGGACTGATCTCTGTATGTTGTACTCTGCAAGACCCCGCAGCGTCTTCAAAACACGGTCGTAGACTGGAGTGCACATGTTCGTGGTAGGGGGAGGGAGGGCTGACAAGCATGTTTGATCAGGGGGACGTCAGCATTTACAGCGCCACACCTGTCTCATTCCAAGGAGCAGCGAGTTCATTTACTAAGAAAGCGATATACACTCCCTTAGCTTTATCTGTTCTATACAGTGCTTTCTGAAAGGGTCACGAGGTGTATTCGCGGCTGCCCAAAACAGTGGTGCGCCAGCTGAGAAAATAGCCCCTCCCTCGCAGCCTCTTAAAAATATAAAAAAGACTGGAGTTGTTTTTAGTAAAGTCCCAGATGATCTGAGCTTTGACCACGACCTGTTTTACTGTTCTGCAGAAAAAAAAATCTATAGGAGCGCCTGAAAATCGGCATAACAGGAACTGCCCCAAGCGGCTAATTACAGTGAAAAAAACAGCTGACGAAACCAAAACTACACCAAGTGTTGTTGTTGTTGCTTCAGCTCGTTTAAGTGGACACCCACTCCACGCCTATTTCTACTGATTAACCCTGCGCCAACTGGCTCCTACGAGCATGCACATCAACCTTGCAGCTTCCTTGGAGAAAACAAAAACAACACCACGTGCCTGTAAACGTTTTTCTGCCTACACGGTTATCCTGGCCTTGTGCGTTATCCTGATCAGGCACGCACATCACTGTTATCAGTTTGATCTTCTTCCTTAAAATGAATCAACAGACAGGAACCGAACCCAGAAATCACCAAGGCCATCACGACAGAGATGATAAACCCTATAACCGCATCGCAGGCAAACAGATACATTCCTGCTTCAGACGGAAGCAGAGTCTGCCAGACATTCAATTGGAAACACTAACAAAAATCAGCTTTTCATTTCATCAGACATTTGGGGGAAAAAACACTGTCACGGTGTTACTATCATATCCCTTAGCATAACTAAATTGTCGGTTTGTTGTGAACGATTAACAGGATGCATCTTCTCTAAAATTAATGCAAATAAAATGTATCCTGGAGGACTATTTAAAGCATGCAACTTATCCTTGCTCTATAAATATTCTTATTGATGTATTATGATGTTGCGCTGGTGTACGTTTGATTATTTTTGCCTGGTTTTATTCATTACAGAGTATGTCACAGCTGCAGAAATGACTCTCAGACAGCTTTTCCAACTGTCGTTCTGGAGTACGTGGCTTGTTACACGCCGCTCCTGAGCTATGGCTAATGTAAATGCCCCGCCCCTGCGAATTGATGTATGAGCTACAGTACATTTTAACACCTAAATAAAGTCATCTAACTGATCCTGAAAGGCAAGCGCTTGGAACATTGCGCATGTATAAATCTTAAATTTGCTGAACAAATGGTATTCTCTGAAATACTATAAGAAATATATGGTTTGTGTTTAAGAGAAGGTCTGTCAAAACGCTAATATAATAGATTTTAATGCATCAAAATATCCAACGACTTACAATTTCAAATACTACAGTGAGTGATGCGTCGCACATTCCGGGTTATATTTAGTTACATTGTAATCGTCCCTTTCCTGGATAGCTTCAGGCTGTTTAGTTAGTGGGGAGTGTTCCATGTTCTGTGTGCTGTTGACAGCCACGTAGCTGAACACGTAATTCAAATTTTCTAAATTCAAAATCATCATTCTATCACACGAAATACTGTCCCTTCTTATGCATTTACAATTATTCCATTAAAATTGTATTCCATACGATTTTGCATTACTAAATCCAGGCAAAAATAACTGCGTCACTGAATGTCATGCAACCGCATGCATTATCCTAAGTAGACGTGAACATCGTGTTTTCCCTGCAGTTTTCAAGACGCAAATAATTTTTAGAGTGTGCACAAAATACGTAAAAAAACAGTATCATGGCGCTTATTTCCGCAATTCCAGTGTATTGGCATCTTGTTTACCACGACGCTAACGTTACAACCTCCGTACCTTGAACTTTTTAAAATAGCTCAATCTGATAAATGACAGTGAACAACAACGTAACAGCAAAACATCACTTATAAACTCAGGTGGTAGTTAATTTGCCTAATTACTACTAGCTATGAGCAACTGAAATATCTGTGAATAGTAAATGCGCGGATATATTTATAAAATTCTTCAAGACCATTTAGATGGCTTACTGTCACGACAGTGTTGACACCCCAAAACCGAAACGCAATTAACTGCCACAATTACTGTATATTATAAAAGAACACACATTCCCACAATAAAAGTAAGCAGTCACTTTCATACTTTTGTTTATGGTTTCATCGCCATGTTCTTTACTGCAGTATAGTGACTGAACAATATATAAAAATCTAATGTACTCCGTTGTATTTATATAACTTTAGTGCAGCCCAAGCTCAAATGTCAAACACATTAATATTTCATACTTGCTAGGACCGCTGCAATTCCACTGCTGAGCTGACTGTTGAGGGACTGCTACATAAACACCACGATATACGGTAAAATAAATTAAACGCGCCATTTTTGGAGAGAAAAATATGTTTGGCAAACGTACTTATTACAGTGAAAGAGTGACAGTCAGATGTGCAGCTGCTGCTGAAGCAACATGTCCCGTTGACCTGACCGTTTTAAAAATACTAATAATTTAAAAAATAATACTGCTGAATAACAGAGTACGTTATTCAAAAATCTAAATGTACCTTATAAAATAGATGATATCTGCAGATGATAAATAAAACTCCTTATGGTGTACAGAGGTGACAATATAGGCAATGTTGTATGTGTAATGGAACTAGCAATCAAGCACCGATTTCACTCACCTTTGACAGTGGTGGCTGTCTCTTTGAACCCCAGACTGGCATAGGAAGTGCCATGAATTCCATTGATACTCCTTTTGCAGGGGCTGGCAGCTTTAAATCGGGCAAGGCTCTCGCAGGTCCCCAGATTCCCATCCATCAGGTTTAAGGCGATGTAGTTGAGTCCGTTCTGAAACCCGGCAGAGGTCTCCCGGCACATGGGGCTCCCCGACTCCTCGTCCAAGCCCTCGCTGTTCCGAACTGACACGTTCTCCACCGACACAGAGCTGTGCCTCTTTGGATCGTAGGCGAAGGAGGGACAGACGGGCGTGACTGTGGTGGTGGAGGAGAAGGTTTCAGAACTGTGCCGGCGGCGCCCCTGGGGATCCGCCCGGATCACTTTGGCCCCCTGGTTTGGGTCTGTGGTGGCGGTGGGCAGCAAGAAAGCCTCCACACCTCGGACGGCCTGCTCCGCAAGCGTGAGCCTCTGCACCCCGCCGGCAGGACCAGCCATCTGGGCGCTCTCCAAGTCGTGCGAAACGGGCTGAGGAGGGGTGCGAATGTTGAAACCCATCTCTGTGTAATCGCTTCCCGTAGCTGTAGGGAGGCCACCGGACCCTGACCCCGACAATTTACACCCACCGTCCACAGGTCCTGCCACAGTGCCCGCAGATTTGGGCGACTGAGCATTCAGTGCGATGTTCATGTAATCAGAGAGGGGGCATCTCCGTTGGCCACTAGAGTCCAGTGAGGACGCTGGGCTCCCCGTGGATAGGGAGGGAGGTGAACACCGGGAGGTGTCGCTGAAGTCAATATTGATGTACTCACCAGGGCTCTTTGGTTCGGCAGGCAGAGGGTGTTCATTCATACAGGGTAGGGTCCTCAGAGTGTCGAGAGAAAGTCTGGATGGCCTGCTGGCTCTGGCTTTAGGCGCTAGATGCCTGACAGAGCCAGCAGTTGAACTAGCAGACACTGCACAGTAGTTTGACTCCTCTACAACTTTTTTGCTTTGCGGGTTCATCATCACATACTGGTCACTGTCACCGTTTTGGGGTGTCTGCGTTTTATATGAGCGAGGCAGCGAACTGTAAGAGTGGAGTGGTTTTGAGGATTCAATGGACAGGGAGCTAATTAAATATTCTGGGGGTGTCAGCGACACGCAGGGGTCAACGGGCGACATGCTCATGTACTCTCCGTTCATCAGCTTTCCCTCAGAGTTTGTCGGTAAGAGCTTGGGGCTGCACCACATCCTCATGTACCCGCTGTCTTCCAGAGAGCAGCTGCCTGGGGAGTTTGTCCTGAACCCGTTCCCAGCTGTCTGGGGGTGAGACCTGGGGTTGATTATCTGTTTCGGGGCAGACACACACATGGGGCTCATGGGCACGTAGTCTTCATTCCTGCCTCCCGACGGGGCCACTCCAGGAGTCATGGGCATGTAGCCGTCATCGCCTAGGTTACTGCCCGAACTTCTCTGAGAGCCAATTTCGATGTCGCCGTAATCTTCTGGGTAAGTGATTTTCGGGGAGGCGGTGTGAGAACTGTGCCCAGAGTGGCGGTTTGTGTATGTCGCCCTCATGAGGGTGTATTCATCCAGGGAGGTGGAGGACACCTGAGATGGCGCCCTCTGCTGGGCAGGAGTGGTGAGTGAGTACGTCCGCTTCCTGTACGCCTTATCAGACTCAAGGGCCTCGTCCTGAGAGAGTAACCTGTAGTCTTGGTGGCTACTGGTCAGTTTCTCCATCATCATGTAACCATGCAGGTCACTGCCATCGTGCGAAGGGGGCGTGTCAGCAATGGATTCAGGCGTGTGGCTCCCGTTGGCTAAATGGTGCCTCGCGTCACCTGGACTGGATCCATAGTCGTCACAGGACATGAACCCGCCGTCACTCGGCGACCCAGACACGGAGGCGCTGGCACTAGAGGGACACTGGAGGGTCTCAGAAGTGGAGCCGTTGCCACTGCTGGAGGACAGGCTGACTGGGCTTGTCACAAAAGGTGGGGAGTGAGAAACAGGCATAGACATGGATTTGCTGTGCTGAAGCGATGAGGATTCAAACATCCTGCCGGGCCTGGTGGTGACCGTATTGGACCGGCTCAGGTGGTTCCGGTTGGTGCTGGGACTGACGGGGCTTCCGTTCACGGACATGGGTCTGACCATGGTGCCGTCGCCCTCGCTGGCAGTCCGTATCCGGCAGGAAGTGAACTTGCTGACCGGGGATGTCGCTGCCATGCTGTCTGTCCTTGACCTCCGCAGAAGTCCTGTCTGACTGGGAGGTAAGTTATTCAGGTGCCGTCTCGTGGGCACTGAAATCGGGTTCGTACCTGAGGACTGGCTTTTGCTTCGCGGTCTGAACTCTGACAACTCTTTCATTGCTTTCATTGCCTCCAGAATAGTCTCATGTATGTTCTGTGCGACCACTGAGTCATCAGCCTGCATCCACAACTCTCCAGGTCCTGTGGAGGCAGACCTGCCCACTTCAATGAAGAAGAAACTGTCAGAGTGTCCACATCTCCTAATATTCATGAGTTGTAAGCTGACAGCAGCCACTTCACAGTTCAGTTTTACAAAGCTAATGGTCCGGCTCGATAAGCACAGCCTGTACACCCCTGTTAAATTTTTAATTTGCCCCAGTCCTTTCGATTTAAGATTTACTTGCCATACCTCCTTATAAACAGCGTTCACCGGCGTGATCAGTCCGTAGTTCGCCTCCTCAAACCCCACCAAAGAAGACGCCGAATTACAAGCAGACCCCTTGAAAACTTTCCCCTCATTCATTAAATCAGCCAGGACTCCATACCAGTTTTCTTGTTCCTGTTCGTTGTCAGCAGCCACGGCAAAGTACTCGTCCTTGGTGTAAAGGGCGATCAGGTGTTTGTGTTTAGCGTCTGCTCGCTTGTTGATGTTCAGACAGGAATCTAGAGGTATAACCCTTTTAGCAGCGGACTTGTTTTTCCATTTCTTTTCGTTCTCGTAGTATTCCAGTCTGGCAGGGAAGCCTTCGCTCTGCTCCTTCAGCACAAAAAATCTCCGGTGTCCGTGCTTCTGTTTCCTTAGGTACCCGCATTTTTTTAACGTTGTTATTATTAATATTTGTATTCGAAAATAAGGGTCCTCCCGTCGTCGGTGGACTCGCCATTCTGGCGTCTTAAACTCTCACTTTCTTTAACTTCTATGTTCTCTTCAAAAGCGCAAAGAAACTCGCCAGTATCTGCTCTAACTATTCCATTCTCGGCGCAGAGCTGGCCGTTCGGTATCTGTAGCAGTTTAACAGTAAATAACACATATCACTGAGTGACTGGACAGAAGAGGAAAAACAACATGTGACGTTCTACACATCCAGCGTTAGTTACAAAAAAAGAGAGAGGGGAAAAAACCACATTAGGCGGTGCGATGTTGAGGGGGGCGTATCTGTGAATCCGCCTATTTGATCTGTTTTATTCGGCTCATTGGTCTACTCTAATGACTGACAGTGCAGTGAGCCTGTCAGATTAAGCAAATAAATCCGCCCTCTTATTCGCAAGTGTCCGCCCCGCCTCTTCTAGGTGCTCGAAAGCTCCACAGAACGTACGCAGGTCTTCATTGAGCGTAGTTGTAGCCTATTCCAATTCTGCAAGACCACCCTACTTTGCTGTCAAACTAGCCTAATTGTTTTCTGCTGAGTTTCAAAAATGAGTCGTAGTATACAGCACAAAATATTAGAGCAGTCGCATGCAATCTGGACATCTCTGCGAAAAAATGCGTTTTAAGTGGGCTATTTATGTGGAATAAATGAGATAGCATTCGCGCTTCATTAAACAGTTACAGAGTAATGAAGCGTTTCCTAAAAATAAAGTCGCATGTGCTCCATCCGGATTACGTAGAGCTGCGAAATGGCATCATCGTGAATCATAGATCTTTTTTTATTTTTTCAAATCAATGTGCGCCAGCTCAGCGCAATGATGTAGGAGCGCACTCGCCGGATACAAACTTGCTTTGGGCATTTATTGATTTTTACCAGCCCACTCATACATGGTATCGCTTATGCTGTAGAAAGTCGTGTGCGTGTGAGTATTTCTCTGCAAGCCAATCCGTTATGAAGGGGATTTTCCGTTTTCGTCCATTGCTAACACTTGTAATATTGAATAAAATTGTTCCTCTGAAGTCAGGACAGGAGTGGCATGTAATTCGAATTAAAAAGGTTTCAAACTGTGCCAAA
This sequence comes from Albula goreensis, assembly GCA_022829145.1. Taxonomy (NCBI): domain Eukaryota; kingdom Metazoa; phylum Chordata; class Actinopteri; order Albuliformes; family Albulidae; genus Albula; species Albula goreensis. The sequence continues at coordinate 36,517,486 of CM040745.1, forward strand.
TTCTTTTATTTACTCATTGGGGCAAAGCGGGAGTAATGGAGCCAACTTGCAATTTCAGTAACGTCTTCAGTTAGCCTTTTGGTTGTAAACAAGTGCAGCAGTCTATTATAATGCAATGCAGTTGGCAGAAAACGCAACAGTGTCGCAGTCCAGAATCTGTATTCGAGCTGCGCCTTGTAGTCGCAGATTCATACATTTCATTTTCATATTTCGAAAGTACAGTGGGATAACATCTTGCTCTTTTTTTACTCGAGTGAGTGACGTAGTTTAACTAAAATCGTAAACAACAGAGCAACCGTGTCGCATATTACTTGTTACATAATTCCTAAGGTTGTCTATTTTCAAGAGCTTTGCCGAAGCTGCACGACTCTAGTGCCTCTAGCGTTTGCGACTACACTTTGCCCTTTGCCATATTAGGATCTTTTGGAAGCTGCTGTGCGGTCGTCTCCTGAAAAATAATGTGATGTCGAGTCTTCCTTTTAATTTACAAATTCAATAGTCATGCACGACTGTCTTTAAGTGGAGCAGGGGGCAGCACAGATGCCGCCGACTTATGTTAAGGTTTTGATGGCGAAATGTGAAAATGTTTTTCCCCCTCGGACACCTGACACGTCAGAAGATTCCAGAATGTTAAAATTACTGAAACTGCTACGTGTATGAAACAGAACCGGAAGCTGCCGTTGTCCTGTTTTCCACAGCACTCTAGCTGTCCAGATAAGAGTAAGCATCACGCCAGAGAAATACTGTTATTCCCTACATGGTACTTTGCCTTGCCACCCAGCCCGTCCGTTTAACTCCCACTTAGATTGTGACGCAGTTGCAATTGGAATAACGTGTGGTGGTGGATAACTCATCAAACCCATACACGTACTAATCGCTACTCCACTGATCTTTGCACTTAAGATTTTTGATAGTGGTAGTTGTCGACTCATGATAGTAAAGGAAGCACTAACAAGGTATACTAAGAGGGTATACTGTAAACATTAAAACACATGTCAATGAAAAATGTAACCAAGCTATTTTCACCATTCGAATGATGCTGAACAGAGTCCAACATACAGAGCACACATGTATAAACACTGAAATGTAAGTAATAAGATAAAATAATAATTCAGCCAAAATACAGATGTGCATTGTGATTTTTAACATCATTTTAGAGTACCATGCGCCTGGATTTGTATTTGTTCCACCTTCCGTGAGCTTTAATCGTTCCAGGTCAAGGAGTTGCTGTCTTTGGTGCATACATGCAGACCTCAACAACAAGACCAGTTACATTAGATCATGCAGGGGTCAATTACACACACAGCACACTGAGTATATGGGCACTAATGAGATGAGACGGATAACGCTTAGGGCTTTCAGTTACCTGTGAATAACCCTGCTGAAACACATTTCACACCCACACTTAGGTGTGTGGACAGTATGTTTTAAAATGTCTAGTATATGACAGTAATTTGTAGTCAGCTGTACAGCCGGTATCTTCGTACCAATGACAACTAGGGCTCTTGAAGGTGAAAGAAAAAAATCCTTGATACTGTGATCAAAATCAAATGATATAGGTCCAGGGTTGTTATTCATTGGCTTCTCAGTTTAAAGACCAGTTTCCCTAGTGACAGGTGATGTAGCCATCAGCACTTTGGTAGGGAATTGAAGAGTGAAAAGCGGGGGTGAGGGGGGGGTTTTGAGGTATAAATGCCTCCATATATTAAAAGGAAAAGTGCTCAAGCAAGTTGTGTGGAAGCCAACACATCTTCAGAGTTAAGTCAAACATTTTTAGAGCGATCACAGTTACTTCCCTAAGTAATATTCATCTGAGAAACTAAGATGTTTTTAATCACCAAAATTGCTTTGCGATAATGTTTATTTGTGAGAAAGCGAATGTTTCCAATCTTGTGAGCTTAAATTGCCACGCACTCACTTTTTTGTTTTTGTTTCAGCCATGTCAGTCATTATTTGAATAAGAAATTATTGTCTGGCAATGCAGGATAACTTTACATCCCTATGCCAGCAGCCAAGTCACTCTCCAGCTCATTTCTCTATATTCAGTGAGTCTCTGTACAGTATTTCAGTTTGATTTAATACTGAAAAGCAGTAAAAGGAGGCGAAATTCCTATTTCAGTAGCAGCTGTTCAATGTGAAGAAATGTTACAGACATTGTGATCCTAGACTATAGCCAGCAACTTAGCCACCCTCAAACAACATTCTCCAGTCCTTGAGTTTCTTTGCAGTATTTCAGTTCTCATATACTAAGGGAAAAAGCAGTAAAAGGAGCAAAAAGTCCTTTTCAGTAGCCTTTCTCCATGTGAAGACATGTTACAGATACCTTGAGCTGAGGCTATAGGGAACGCAATGTATGACAAGCAGCATGATAGCCGTGTCCTTGTGTAAAATGGAAATCAGAAGTCCATAAAAATTCAATAAGGTATATCATTTCTCTGCCTGTGAAATGCAAACAGTAAAACGCTTATCTTTAGGCTAATTATGGCTTCCACCTGCCTCTCTCCACCTTCACGTATTTAGCTTTATTGGACCACGCGTTTGCTCCGGCTTTTGATTTACATGCTGTGGGACATTAATTTACGAGTTAATTGATCGTCTATTAAACCCAAAATTTATGAGGCTTTGAATGGCCCCATGATGAGTCCTAGATTGCATCCGTTAATTTTGTTTGGCTTTTCAAAATATAGCAGCGTTACTGCAGATTTGCAATATATTGCAGAAACTGCAATTACATTTAGAAATTACAGAAAACGGGCAACATTTTAGATGAAAAATGGGATCAAACAGTTCTCCTCTGTTTTACCAGCATTGTAGAATTTTAAAAACAAAAGTGAGTTTGTGTGCCGCAACTTCAAACACCTGTGGTTTTAATGCCCTTCAGGTTTTGCTAGCTAACATGCCAGAGGTAGCGCTCCGGCTGCCTTTGATCTCATCCCATTCACTGTTTGCCCCCCCCCCCCCACCGTCTCACTGCCCAGCCATCCCCAGTCCCATGGGAGAACATGATTGGTCTCATAATCTGTCATGAAGAAGATTAAAATATTAAAATATTCAATCACATGATGTTGTGGGGGGAGGCGGGTTTACGTCCCTGTCATTCAAACGACGGACCCCAGCTGAAATGAGCAGCTGACTGACATAGCATTAACACCACAGAGATCAGATCAAGCCGATAAAAGGCACCGGCTCCTTATTGTTCTCCTTGATGTTGTTGTTTGTGATCTTGATGCCTTCCCCCATCGGCTTCCCCCACGTATGCATTTAGCTCAAGTGTCAAGTCCCGCTCTAAGCTGACGGCGACATGTGTTCTCGGCATTAAGGTCTCTTATCCCGGCACGACAGCAAAAACAAGTCTAGCGGGGCGGCCCTCATGTTCAGCGTGGCTGCCCTGCCAAAGCGCTGACCTGGAGGCAGCCTGTCTGGCTATACAACAACAGTCACGGACCCAGATGGTTTGGAATGCTTGGTTTCACCTAACTGATAAAAGGGTTGCCCTTTCGCGTTAAAATTAGCAGTCTTGTGATTGGTTTACTTCCGGGGAGATGGTGAAGAATGCAGCCCAAGCTCTCTCTCCCTCTCCTGTGAGTAACGATAGGAATCGCAACCACCTCATTCCGATTTTTAGCTTGGTAAAACTACCACTCTCGAATCACTCCTCCAAACTCCTCTACTCCCACTCCCACTCTTAACACCAACCTCCGACTGCATTACGCATAGCTCATGTGAGTCACAGAGTAAATGAAAAGACTGGGATTTCCTTTCCGGAACATTCCTACACCCATGCAGTCCGCACACCTTCATGGGTATTTCAAGCAGTTAAACATTTTCTAGAGACAACAGACGAGGAGAGTATCCTGAATGGCATCGATTTTACTCTTGACTTCCATCGTTTTAATCCAAATGAACTCTGTCTCCCAGTAAGGGGACCCGTAACCAAAGAATCCATTCTATCCATGTATCTTTGATGATACGCCCTTAGGAGAGGCAAATGATCAAAGACGGCCCCTCTGGAACTGAACACACTTTACTTTTTTTCATTGGCATCTCCAAATGGCTTTTTTGCTGAATTTTTATGCTTTATTTTTAATCTACTTACTGTCAGATGTAAATGCTCATTTGCACTTTGAGCTAATATGTCTGTCACTACATGCTTTTCAAAAATATTGTTTCACCCCTATTTTTTATTTTTGTATCATGTCAGCCTCCACCTCTACAGAGTCACTTATGGCAACTAACTCATAACTAACTACTAACCCCAGATTTTTGTGCAATATTTCTGTTATATTTGTGATCTGAAAAGTTTGAATGATGCCATCAGGACTGAAAGAACTTGCCTCACTTCTCTGGAGTAAGTAGCACATTGATGTTTAGGCCTGAATTCCACACCCAAAATAAGAAGTGAATCCAGAGCTTGTTTGTACACTCCTGCCATCCCGGTGTCTCTCTTTTTGAAGCTATCTCAAGTCTGTAGTTTGTACATTCACTAAGTGGCGTTCAAAGTTTATCGCCTGTCTATCTGCCTATTACATAAATCTTGTTATTTTGCAGATACTTTTATCCAAAGCCACTTAGAGTTAAATGTATTGGCCAGGGGCCAGTTCCCCCAGGAAGTATTGTGGGGTTAGGGGCCCTACTCAAGGGCCCAACAGCTGCACTGATCTTATTGTGGCTAGATTAGGGCTTGAACCACCTGTTTCAATTGCTTAGTGGTCATATCCGCTGGTGGTTCAAGGGTCCTAGTCAAGCACCTTAGCCACTAGGCTATAGGCTACCCAATTCTGTTCTTTCAATTTCTGTCTCATACACATATAAACATGAATACACTTGTACATTTCTTCTCATGATCCATGAGCTTTTTTTTTGTTTTGCCTCCAAGTTATACTGACAAATGGCATAGACTTTCTCATATGTTTCGTGACACGTTTCAACAAAAGACCCAAAGATTTATTTGTACCAGACACATTCCAGTGCGGATTCCTTTAAACTTCACGTTCTTCACAGGAAAAACAGATAAAACAGTGGGGGAAAGTCATGTCTCCCACAGATAATTCCTCCATTACTCATTCCTCACAATTAGTCATTGTCTAAATCATGCAACCAAATGCAAATTACAGTCTTGCATGATTTATGCCTAATTCACTCCTCTCCAGCTCAGGGGGAATAAGAAATCATTTTTAAACGGTACAAAAAATAAAAAAGCACAGCCCCATTGTAGTCAGACAGTGGGCTGGTTGTTTAACCTTCTGTCATTGTTTTTGAGGGAGGGAATGTGATTGGGTCAAACAACAGTCTACTTTCATTAATTAATGAGTATCTTTATAGGAAAGAGAAACAGATTCTACACATCAAAGCTTGGTTAGTTCACTTTGGGTTTAAGAACTAAAATTTTGCTCTGCTTTCCCTGAAGAACAAGGCACACAAAACAATACCTCGCTCTTACATTATAAGCCTCTATTTTATTTGGGTTATTGTACTTTTTTACTGTTTATTTGTATTTTCATCTTTTAATCAAATGTTTATCATTGTAAGTTCTTAGATGTAATTATTGTTATTGTATTTTTCTGCTCCTTTTTATATTTTTGCATAGGCCTATATGTTTATGTATTATAGGTTTGAGGAAATTCTGTGTGTTTGTTGTGGAGTTTGAGAGGGAGGGAGTCCAAGAGGTTCATGTTTAAGGCCCCTCAGTGACTGAGTGACTCTGAGAAATCAGTCCACGTTTAAAGCCTTTTGCTGACTGAGTGACTCCGAGAGATTTAAAGTGAAAGCCCTGAATGACTCCAGTGAGTCTGGGAGATTACTCCATGCTTAATAGTGCCTCTAGTGTGATGTAGTGCTGACCAGCCAGTCAGGTAAAAACGGGATTCTTATTCTGAATTTCCTTTTCTCTCCATGTTATTCCTGAACTTGGAGCATTGCAATGCTCTCAGCTCAGTTGTTATGTATTAACAACCGTGACTGTTAAACGTTGACGGTTGGCTGTAATTTATCTTGTGGGGCAGTTTCTCCTCTTTGAGGTTTTCTCCAATTTTTTCCCCAACCCAAACTCAGCTGAAATATTTAGCCTCAACCAGCAACCCTCCTTCACCAACTTCACGAGATGGCAGCTGTGAACATGTAGCCAGAGGAAGATAAAGTCAATAGATATTGGGTTTTTGCTTCAACAGGCTCCTGCTTCGTCCAGCCAGGAGCGGACGCTAGAGAGCAGTGAGACTAACAAGTTTAACCGGCTTAACACCTGTGTTTCACAGTGAGTCCTGGCCAGTGTTTTAGCCTTGCCAATGCTAACCTCCAGCTATACCCAGTAATGGTGAGACTGGAACTCAAACACCCAGTAACAGAGCTAATGCCACATACTTATCCTTTATGCCGCTTGTGTGTTTTTTAATTGAAAATCTGTGATTCCTCAAGTAGGGTTATTTGGGGGGCGGGGGGTGGAGCAGGCCACTGATAGGGGCAACACCCTATGGAAATACTGCCATGTAAGATATGCCCCACAAATTTTGACTTATATTTGGAGTTTGCACCTTACGAAACCATAGAAAATCACAACAAAAAAGAACTCAAATGAGAATTTAATGTCGTAGTTTCATATGCGCCTGAATAATAGAACGAAGAACGGAGGGGACATAAAGCAGGGGATGAATACCCATGATATAACCTTTCCATGAAATCTCCTCTTTGAATAACTGCAGGATTTCCACGCACCAAGTGTAGCGGCGACAAACATTTCAGTGCCTTTCAGTAGGGGGTTATCGCCACAGTGGACTTCCTCTGGTCTTTGTGGAGTTTATATTTTAGAATGATTATGTGGGATTATGGTAAGCCCTCCGCATTCCTTCCTGTAGTGTGGTGAACGGCAGTTTTGCAGAATTATTGAGGAAATTACAGTCCGGCCCTCGGCCATGAACAGGGTGCACACGTGTAACCCTCTTTATAGAATTAAATACCATTGTGCTCATTGTTCTTTTGCCGCTAAATCTTCCGATAGCAAATAGTTTCCACTTTGCAATAGTTTCCAACACCTCATAACACATCTAGCAACTAGATTGTGTTAAAACTAGGAGTCACTGAAACTATTATAGGTGATAACCTTTGAATGTCACCTGGTGTATGTAAAAACTAAAGACCTGTGATACCCTTTTGTACAAAAGACAAAATATTCCAGTGTTTGTCGGGGAAAACTGGAACAGGAGGTGTTTGCAAACAAGCCCTGGATTTACTTCCTGTTTTGGGCATAAACATCTCTGTACTACATACTCAAGTGAGACTAATCCTTCAGTCTTTGCAGACATATTGGACACAAATTAAGTGAGTTCAGTGTTATTATTTAGTTATCATTGTGTCTGTAGAAGTATGTGCTCACATTATGCAAAAAATAGAATAATAATAATTAATAATCATAATAATAATAGCTTATGAAACACGCTCTGTCCCCACAATACCATCTTAGATACATGTACTCCACGTCTTAAGAGGTGCAAATACAAGGGCATATGGACTGGATAGCAAATAACACATTAGTGATAAGGCATTAAGCTTAAGAACAGTGCTAAGATATAAACACACAATCAAAGCTGCTGTGTTAAGTGTATGCTTAGCGCTTAATGATGATAGTAAAAGAGAATATCAATCTCTCCTAGCATTGGCACAGTGCCCTGTGCTCAGTGTTAAGATGAACATAACCAGCATGCCTTGTTTTACCTGTCAACTCGAACCTCGGTGCTTGACCTTCCCCTGCCATCAGTGCATTGGAGCCTAGTCGGAACCCAGGGAGGTGGGCCAGCAGACGAGGCAAGCAAGCACCCCGACCAATCAGATCACAATTAACTTAACAGATGAGCGAATGGTCCGGCTATCCACATATGATGCAAATAATGATGCAGCAGGCAGACCTGGAATCGTTATGAAAATGGAAAAAAAGTCTTGGGTTATAATGGGAAACACAAAGTATCAATTTGGGCAGAGCTATAATTTGTCCAGATAAAGTGACTCTCCCACTGCATTCAAGATTCTGCTGCACCTACATGCCGTTTAACAGCTTTATGGCCTTCTAGCGGAAGAACCCTTCCTGGTCCCGTGGTGAATTGCTTGTTTTACATGACGTGTTTTCAATTCTAGCATGCAAAATTCACAGCCAGTGTCTGGGGCATATAAACGCTTCATGATATCTCTGTGACATATAGTTTGGAAATTAGGGTCCTTTCCTCCAAGAAAAGTGGACTATTCCATGTTTAAAAATATAACGATCGTTATAACAGAGTGGACAGAGAATGTGAGCGTGTAGGAGGGTGCTTTTTCTGTTATTTCTGTTTTTGCCAAGAACAAGAGCCGCCATGGCAGATCCAGTAATCCGAGTTCTTTGACGATCACAAAGACCCCCACACACACACACACACACACACACCACCACCTCTATCCCCATGGAAAGTTCTGGAAAGTTTTATGGCCTGCCACACTGTTTGTTTTTCCTCAGGTAATTAGTGATTAATCAAATCAGCTTCTTATGAAGGAATTGGAATCGGTTCTAATCCTGGGATCGGAGAGAAGAGAAACTGGGGCGCTCTAAATTCCAACTGGATTCACTCTCCATGTCTCCATAATCCATTATCATTAATGGGATGCAAACAAGGGGCAGACTTGTAAAAGGCTTCCCCTTCCCTATGAAAAGACAAATCATATAATTATGAAAAATAAATAGCAGGTAGATGTCTGCCAGCTGAGTGTGTAGGGAACATGTCCTTGCAGTCCGTTCTGTTCCTGAATTCTTACTGTTGGTATTTTAGGACAGACTTCATTGAGTAGGGTCAAACGATCCTCAGTGGGACCGTAAAACGCAATCAATCTAATGGAGAGTGCTCCACTCTGATACCGAATTTAGCGCTGAATGACTCACCAGTGGGCGCAGCATAGGAAGTCATAAATTTCTGTTTTCGTGTTTTCTCTGTCCTTTTAAATGTTTAATGGAGGGCTGGGTTTCAGTGCTTCTTTGCATATTATGAGATCAGCATCAATTAAATATCAATAACGTGTTGGGCAGCATAAATAATGAATGAAGCCGTTGCTGATGCCGGTTCGACAGAATGGTCCGACGCTGTTCAACGGGAGATGGAGTGGTAGTGAAAACCGTGTTAAAACCATGATTTTTCCCTGCTCTTCCTTTAATTTCTCTTTTTCTTTCATCGTAGTATTGTGCCATATTTTAATGCTGTTTACCTACAGCTATGAACTTATTAACAGGGACTGAATGGGTTTTACACACTATTGTGTTTGCGTGATTGTAGGCAGCAGGTGCCTTGTCTCTGTTAGCTTTTATTGTATATCTACAGGTAATCGCATTCAGTGTTTTGTGTGGACAATTGAGACTTTACCACCGCCCTTGAGGTTTTTGTGCGCTAATTGGCGTAGTTGTGCGTTCAAGAATAGAGTCTGTCATTCTCCAGTTGCTTCGGGTGCACCTTCACCCTCAGGAATGTGGCAGTCGGAAGAAACAAACTCATGTAATGTATTTTTGGCAGCTAATGGTCCTCATTGTGTCGCAAGCATGCCTATCCTTGAATTATTATACACCAAAAACCAAATAAAAATCAACATTGACACATTAAACATTTTTTGCCTCTGTGACATCACAGATCAGGCACCAAGTATTTGACATCTCTCAAAAAAACATACAATATATAAGCTTTGATTTTGAACACTTGGTGTTTCCATTATTTTGTCTACACACTATTTTGCACAACAGTGTCTACATACATACAATACACAGTGGTGTAAATCAAATGGATGAATGAGATTTGTAACATCAGATTAAATGTCTTCACAGGCAATTAGGTGCATACTGTACATAAAATTAAATCCTTCCATAAACTATATTTTATTTGGAATTTGAAAGAGAATGATTTGCATATTCATTACCTGAATCCCTGAGAATCAGTCGGGCAGTTGTGGAAATCTATGCGACACACACAGATGGTAACAATTTGAGAATTCAAAGCATGATTTTTTTTTCAAGCATGCTGTCATGAATACATAATGAAAGGGGGGTGATAACAGGTTGGACTGAGTGATGATGTCCGATTAACAGGTAATATCAGCCAGTTAACAGTTTGGACATAGGATTGAAATAGGCAGACAGCTGATGGTAGAGAGCTGTTAATGGACAAATAATCAGCTGCTAATTGGCTGGTAAGAGGTTGGTAATGGATTGACAACGTGATGATAATAGACTGACAACAGGATGGTAATGGGTTGGTAATTGGAGCCTTCATCTCCCGACTTGTGACTATGTCATACCAAGGTAATTGCATTCAGTTACTATCCAGCCATTCAAATGCATGATATGTACAACACTTTTTTCTCTTTCTGTATGTTATTCTTTGCATACAGGCAGTTAATACAATACCCATTTATTAAACTACTGTTCACATATACAGCAATCTCAATAATTTAGTGTGATGCGTGGCCTAATTAACTGTGCCTGAAGTTAAATGTGATGAAGACAAGTTTCTTACATTTCTAATTTCATCCACATGACTAATATAAGGATGCCGACAAGGTTACAGCAAGCAAGCATCACAGTGCATATTTTAGCTCATAAACCAGTTGGGTTTGCCAGGACTATTTGCAATGAAATTTTCATTCCACAAAGGAAGTTTGCAATGGATTATGGGTAATATTCAGATGGTCTGTAGTCTCACCCCACCATAATAAAGCTGAGGGTGAAGGTTGTTTGGGTTGACCAAATATGCATCCTTGGGATACAGCCCAGCAGTCAGTCTGGATTGATCTGATTGGTGCAGAACTGTGCAAACTCCGAAACGATCCAAACTCATTGGCTCTCAGCTTCATTGTGTTGAATTGGATTCAGCATGGTGGCGATTTTAAGCACACATTCTACAACACAGAAACCGTATTATTCATGAAATATAACTGGTATGCGTGGCATTTAAAGTCAAACAACCTCGGTCAGAGGAATTTTTGTCATATATTTCTGCACTTGACATTTTAACAATTTCTCATCTGTATTTCTCAGTATCATTGGAGACAATATATTAACTCATGTAGACCAAACATGTGGACCATATTTAATTTAGACAGACAGAAACACTCTATGTATGAGGGCCAAGAAGGTGACGTTTTCCATGTGTCGTGAATAAACATGACCCTCCTCCCCCTTCCCATTGAGACAGGTTGAACTGTCATTGGAGAAATTCATCTCACGTTTGACCTTTTCTGATAGCAGAGGGTTTCATTAACTCATGGTAATTATGCGGAAAGTGGGTCAGAACCAAAGCAGGCATATAGATCTTGCAGATGTGGAACTCCCATGATGCAATGGGGTCACTTCTGGCTGGAGAATGTGGTAAGCGGTAGAGCCACCGGTGCTCACCCGTCGCAATATGACCTCTGCCTCATCTCCGACTGCCTGGTCTGACCCCAGATCAGTATTATGACATGACCATAATGAAGTCATTGAAGTCACAGCTTATTTTAATGTAACAAGGACGTTACAATCCCATGTACTATAAATGAGATGGTCGTTGCAAGGGGCAACTGTCTCTATGGTGTAACAAAAAAGAAAAAATGGTTACAAGCAGTCTAAGACTGCAGTGTTTAAGATAATGCAGACATTTCTCTTAATGGATGCACCAGTAAAAACCTCACTACGCATTAATATAGACATTACCACTGTATGTCCCTTCTATTCAAGTAAATAATTGGAAAAATAGCCTATTTTCCATCATGTATTACTGCTTCCCCAGCTGAACAGTCCACTGCCAGTTAAAGCTTTCCTATACTTTGTTACACCTGCTGTAACAAGAGCACAACTCTCCCACTGAGACACATATGTCATTCCTGTTGAATTTTACCTGCCATCTGACATCCTCCCTCCACCCCAGTTGTGTAAAATACAAACCCATAATGCCCCTGGCTTCTCTCATCCCTTGCACTAAGAGTTTATATATAAAGGACCTTTATTTATACATATATACACGTATGAACATGTTATGGAGAGGATAGTGCCTCTGCATATTGAAAAGTGGAAATTATAATTTAATTATGATTTTAACATATTTCAAATGAGAAGATTACCCTGTGGCACCCAGTACCATATGCATATGCTACTTGTGTAATGCACACAGTGAAGCAATAGGTCATTGGAGGTCATACTGTCAGAATCAGTCTCTGGTTTTAGTCTGAAAGAGGACTATAAAGCAATGTTACAGATTCCAGAGTGAAGGATTCTGGGCCATATGCCGTATTCTGGAGAAATTTAAGGTAACGCAATACACATTAGAAGCCACTGACTAACACTCTCCACCTGCAATACCTTGGGATAATTGAATGGAAAACTGAACTCTATGGCGGCATTGCTGGAGAGAATCTGAGTTCCCGGAACACAGAATGTTTCTGTAACCGTGGCAATAATCCTGTCACCTCCTGTGTAGGTTCAAGAGACTCCCCTCCCCCTCTTCCCCTCCTTCCCCTCCCCTGTGCTTAATCCCCCTCCCTCCTTCCTTCCCCCAAAGATATCAAATGGAAATTGTCATCTCATATTTATAACAAACATGTTCTTGTATAATTTTAGACCGCTGCATTGAGGACCATCAGGGTTCACTGAGTCCAGTCCTTTGGTGGTAGATTCTTGCCGTCCGAAGCATAACCCACAGTAATGAGGAAACTTGTTAAAATGCTGAGCCTCTTTGCTCATTTTAATATTTTCATTCAAGTAAAATACCGACCGCTTAAACTCTTAAGCATATTCGAAGGGGATTTGGTCTGTTTTATGGATGTATTTTAGGTGTACAAGGGATCCAATTATTAGTTTGTTTATGTAAAATTATTTATGTTGTTTTGTTCTGTCTTTATTGACTGGCAGCCAGTTAAATTCTAATCCTGGTCTTGATTTTATATACTTCATCATATTTCTCCAATAAATGAAATTTCATGCTCCACTGTGTCGCAGAGATCTTGACATGGATCATTGTAAGTATTGATATTATTTTCTGGAAACTGTCCAAAAGGAAAAACATATTCCCTCCCCAACAATGAGTAAATTTAGCATCTCACTGAGTTCAGCTTCAATGTTCTCATTTGCCATTATACAAAACAATAGCACATGCTTTGGCTCTTTAATGGCATAAGCAATCAATCAAAACAGACTTAACATTACAATGTAATTTTCTTTGACTATTTTTGAAATTTTAATGGATTCATGCACACGTGTCTTTTGGAATGTGCTAATTTCGTTATAAAATAGAAAAGTTCATTTTGAATGAATTGCACAGGCCTTGATGAGGCTGAGTTCGTTTAACTGTGCCCTGGCCTTAGAGTCGGAGCAGAAATACACAGTGAACCTTGATTTTGCAGTATGAGTGATGGGTCGTAAATACATAAACAGTGAGGAGGTGTGCTGCCTGTCATGTTGGCTCCTTTGTTGTAACACTGACTGAATGTGTGTCAAAATTACGAGTGAGTGTCCAAACAACGGCCCGGCTGTCAGCTGCTGCCACCTGAAATGGGGGGCCTTGAGACTTCCACCAGGAAGTCAGGTGACCTTTGCCCCCGACAACTCCAGAGTAAGACAACGGCCGCATTGTCAAGCCGACGGCCCGGATGGCTTTGAAGGCTAGTGACAGGAAACCATGCAGTCTGTCGGTATGACCGACGTCAAATGTCCGAATGTTACTTTCCCCATGAGCCTAGTTGGCAGCTCTTGAAACCGCGGTAAGGGCGAAGACGCGCTCAACCACCACACCTGGTGCAACCGGCCAGCCTTTTGCATTTATGCATTACGCTCGTCCACCATGTTTTTGATTAGGGTGTCAAGGACCCTCCAAAGAATGTCAATGGCTTCCCCTCATCAATATTTCATACCTGCGATGGATTAAACAATGATGTGAGGGATAAACTTTGAGAGGTCTTACTTGTGAGGTTCCAGCAGTATTAATATTCAACATTAAAATTCCATTGCCACCCCCCCCACCCCCATCAGCATTTCTGTGGGCTTCCTCTGTGGATGAAGTGTCACGGGGGTCAGCTGGTTAAAGGGACAGGGAGGCATTTTGAGACGCGTCTGTCAAATCTCCGAGCAGCTAAGGACCTGACGCCCTTGGGCTAAGGGTCTTTACCCTGCTTCCTTACAACGCTTCGGTTGTCAACTAGCGCGGTGTGTGTCACCGCACATATACATGACACCAGTCAACTACACGTCTCCCGCACTGCCGACTGACTGGTGACGTTTTGATTTTGGCATTTGTTATCCCCTTCATCACTCTCAACACATGAAAGGGGCTCAACATCGACCAAATTTATTCATAGAAGCAACCCTTTTGAGTATACACAGACTCTTGATTCAAAGTATTTGTGGGTCTCTTTGATGTAACGCTCTATGGAATGTATGGTATGGAGATCATAGACGGCACCTCCAGGTGATGTCTATGTCATGTGACCACTGGGTGTCACAAAATTATATAAAGAAAAATAATTGTTTGACCAGTATTTAGTAGATGCTTTTCTATAGGAGCTCATGGTATCACTCTGCCAGCTATTCTTGAGAAAGACTGATTTTGCGTCGTTTCTTCACATCAGCAAGCGTGATACTGGCAACAGATGGTGGAAAACTGGCGAAACATCCCCACAGCATGATCTCATGCAGAACGCCAAACATTGGGAATAATGATCCTTCCACAGACTCGATTATTTTCTTATAATGTTCTGACCAGTCACAGTTGCTTGATCTCCCATCTCACTTGTCAGGGAGAAAGGAAAAGATCTGGTGCCATATTTTATTTCTTGATGATTGGAACAATCAGGCTGGCTAGGGATCTGGAATATCATGATAGATGTAAGGCGTGGTGGTAGACTGCAAACAATTATATTTCTTTATATAATGCATTTCTCTCCATTTGACATGGTTAAAACATCCAAGGGGGTGAATACTTATGATAGGCACTGTATAAGCATCCAAGAACCACCCACATCAGCGTGGTGTAGGGCATGCATCCAAACCACCCACGTCAGGGGCATGGATACTTCACTCTACCTATAACCATTATTCCAGAATGACAAACCAGGAGAATTATTCACTATAATACGATTTCTGTGTTGATTACTCATTCACGTCCTGATGAGCACAGGCACAATGTCCCTTCCCTGTCTGCAGGAACCACATGGGCAAATCTCTATCTGTTTGAATGGAAGGGTTGTGGGTGGGTTACCAACTGTTTTGTATGTTAACCAAATAGAGGTTGTTAGTCCAATATAATATTTTGAATTGTATAAACTATTTGTGTTTAGTTCAATTACAAAACCAATACCTTAAAGTTGACCAAGGTTCACATTTTCCATTTTGCAATCAAAATCAAATAAATTGCATACAATGCACAATGTATGGTAAACGTTAAGTGAATTTTAATAAGATCTGTATGCATTTTTCAGCAAGTACTTTAGAGCATACTGTGTAGAACTGCACAAATGTACTGAATACAACAGAACAGTGCAAAATAGAAAACAAGAGATGCAATACATTCTAAAAGCGTAAGAACAATTAGCAAATTCTGTATGTATATTTTACATACATCAATTTATAGCTTATTTGAACTGCATAAAAAGAAGAACTGCATACAACCGAAAATTTCAAAACAGATTACAGGAATGAGGTACAATACACTGTGCATGTTAAAGGTGTAAGTGCATTTAGTAACATTATGTATGTAGAAAAAATAAACAATTAGTGCATTTTAGTAGCAAACTATGCAATAATGTCACCTAGTGCAAACTGGTCTCAACTGGAAAAAAAGACACAAGTACTCTGATGCTGCTCCTGACATTCATCTTACAAAGCTTACTGATCTCACTTCACAGTCAAAAGGTACTGCAGCTTCACTTGAAAATCAAACGTCTTTGCTTTAGATAAAAAAAAAATTTGTTTCTTTACAGTACAGTTTGAAAGAAATTAAGGTGTACACCATAAAGCTGTCAATTCCTTTATGTTGAAAGCACGACCGTTTAAAATTCAGTTCAACAATTCTGCCATAAATTCAAACAATTCTGTCAGAAACATCTGCTCCAAACTGCAGTGTGGCCAAAAATAATCGTGGGCATTGTCACTGGCACGAATATATTCTAATTACACGTGCAATAATTTGTTCTTTAGAGACTGCACTCTTGCACTGCACTCATTTCCAAGGTTCAGGAAGATCTTCTGGACTGCCTCGAAGGTGTACCTTAGGTCGTTGCGATACTCTATATTAAGAGCATAAAGCAGACCAAAGAGGAGAATGAAGGCATGTGTGAAGTCTCCCAGATTATCCATAACTACTTCCTCTTCCAGTACTACTGCCACATTGACCACCATGGGATGTGAGCCTGAATGGGCAGTGTAGTTATTCACCACTTCAAGGATTCCCATTTTCATGCCCTTAGCATGTGGCCCAAGTGCCTCCAGTATCCTAGGAAACAGTAAATAATATTACAGTCTTGAGGTTCATAATGGACAACATAAGAAAGCGCTAAACATTTTCATAAAGAAACTGAAACAACTAAACTGGGGCAAACCTTAAAAAACAGTTGTGCATGTAAAGGTTGTCAAAATAAATTACCAGAATGGACTTTGAAATTGAAGCCGGCTCTTTCAAGTACAATGGAAGACCACGAAGAACAGTAGACCTCCGATGTGCAGTTACATCTGTGGTCTGCCAAGAAAGACGGGTGATGGGGGTGTCAATAACTGAGCCGTGACACCTCTTGGTTTAAAAAAATGTTGCACAGTTGAAAAAGCATGAAGAAAAATTACAGTCGCATTTATAGATAAATGATAAATAGACCTGTGCATCCAGTTTCTCCAGAAGTTCCTCCATTTTATTACCCCCTGCTTGTCTTGCTTTGGCTCTGTACATTTTCAGCAACCCCCTGGTGTGACTGTCCAGCGATGTCAGGAATGTTGACTTCAGGTCAACGCGGTTGATGCGTAAAAATTCAGCACAAACCTGTAGGTAATCATGAAAGATTCAGAATAAGCAAACAAAAGCAGAGCAAATGATTGCATGACATTCAATTCCAGTGGTACCTGAAAGCTACAAATTATTTACCTCTTCCTCAAAAAACAGCCCTGGCCATCTTTGTTTAATTGTTGACACCAGTGGCCTGTCCTGCACAATTTCCTTTCTTCTCAAGGAGAACGTCACCTCCATGCTGGAGTTCAAAAGAGTCAAGCTCACGTTTCTCTTTTTCACGTCCTCCTCCATTGATGCCCTTTCTTTCTCCAAAGCTTCTTCATCCAAACCGACAGGAAGGTCGGGAAGAAAGTTTAGTTCAGATCTCCGGGGTCTCTTTAGGGATCCTCTAGATGAGCCTCGTCTTGGATGGGTATTCACAGTCATCTCCGTGCATCCAGCTTTGCGGAGTTTCTGACGATAATTCGCCATTTTAAACTTCAAACTAATTTTCCACGCTTCCCATCCGGCGCCACATCCTGGGGCTTTGAGGCATGGGTGTTTTTCTACCAAAGCAGACGCGACCTTCTCTATTTCAGAGTCCTTTGGGTAGGCTTTGTAGGAGTACACTGTTTCAGCCAGTTTATCCAAGATATTCATTTTTATGTCTCTTGGAATAATCAGGGTCGTACCGTTTTTTTGAAGATCCTCATTGGCCTTCTGAAGCCTTAGCTCCACATCATATGGGAATGAAGGTACTGGAAACTTCCTTGGCCACTGATCTGATCTAGATGGAGTTGGAGAAAGAGAAAAACCCGAATGGTATGACGAGGATGGCGACTGAGTGGACGGCGTGCTTGCTGTATCCGGAGTGAAATCAGACGAGTGAGCATCCTCTGAAACTGTGCTTAAAACTAGTTTCCTAAGGAGCTTCAGTGTAGCTTTGTCTGTCGGAAGCTCAGCGACGTCATGTAAAGTACACAGTTCATTGTTGAAATCAGGGTCTTCATATTGGATGACGAAGCCTTTCTCTATCTGCAGTTTTTCACAGAGGATGGTGGAGAGTTCCTCAACTGACGACGGCGTGGGAATAGAAAGCTTCCTGATGTTGTCAGGTGAGAGAATGACTCGAAGCAACATCGTTTTCTGGGGAAAAGGGAAGAGAGAATTTAAAATTAAAAAGGAATTCAATATCAGGAAAGTAAAAATATCTTAGCTGTCACCGTAGTCTTTCCACCAACTTTGTATTATGCCAAAGGATAGAAATCATTGAGATCATCACTGTAGGCACTTTCAGCAATCTCATATGCCCAAAAATGTTCAAAGTACCATGAGGAAAGTTTCTCTACTTTTGGTCTCAACCTCTCATTGGGAAAGACGTCAGAGAACAGCTAACGATGATCAGAAATCTTACTCTCCAGATAACAGAGACATTCCTCTGTTAATTTTGAACTATCCACTAATTCTACGATGTCTTTTAAGTCCATTAACAGTCCCCATGCTTTTTCATCCTCAGGCACCATACCACCAACCAAGAGAGGGATCAGCCTTATTTGGGTCCAATTTTCGTGACCATTTCCTCCAATTGTTTTCTTTAAGTAATGTGTCGTAGGAATTCTTTGAGGTTGGTTAACCTTATTTGAATATGAGTATGGAAATGAGTGGAAAATGCTGTTGAGCTTCTCAAAGGTAAAGAACTCGGTCTCAATCAATTAAATTAAATCAATTAACTAAATCTGCAGGCACAGAGCCAATTCAAAAGATATTATCCCTTCAAATAGATCCTGCAGAACATCCAGAGGAAAGCCAGTCCCTGTTGCACCTCTGTTGTTTGAATGTCACTCAAAGATGCTAAGCAAAACCGGCAAAATCTTTCTACATTAAAACTTTACTGAAATCTATTGTACCATTGTAACTCCCTCCTACCAGCCTGCACCATACAGCCTCTTCAGTTAATCCAGAATGCAGCTGCTCGCCTGGTTTTCAACCTCCCCAGGGATTCCCATGTCACTCCTCTCTTCAAGCATCTCCACTGGCTGCCAGTAGCTGCCAGAATAAAGTTCAAACCCTGACCCTGGTCTATTCTGCAGCTAACCGGATGGCCAGAACCTCGTCCAGCCATACAGGCCAGCCAGACCACTCCGATCTGCAGCGACAGGGCGTCTGGCACTTCCTTCACTCAGAGTTATGGTTTCCCGTGCATCCTGTCTACATCGTTTCTCCACGTTAGCTCCCCAATGGTGGAACGATTCCTGTCCTACTACGGACTGTTGAATCATTACACTCCTTCTGATGTGGTCTGAAAACTCACCTCTTACACCTATTCTGTGTTATCTATTAACTATTATGCTTCATTATAATGTAAATGTATTAGTATTTAGGTTTATATTCATGTATTAATCATATAATACTAATATTATAGTTTTATACTTGTATATATTTTACTTGGCTATGTACCATTCTTCCTAGCTATGCTATTATGAATTAGATTGAATTAATAGACTTTCTGTAGCATTACTGATAGATGCACTTTTCAGTTTGTTGGTGAATGTATCCGATCCTTGTACGTCGCTTTGAATAAAAAAGCATCTGCCAAAAGAAATACATGTAAATCCTCTAAGTCCATGAGCTCCAAGACTGTCCGCAGATACACTGAGCGCTGTCTCCCTGATATTCTCACCGATCTGTTCAATAAACACACCATCCTCCTCCAAGCTCCTGAAGTCACGTAAAAGTGGTTCAAAAAATGATTCGTAGCCACTTGATCGGTACTGTCATTCCCAATTCACAATGACCCAACGGACTGCTGTAATTTTATGTTTTTTTTCGAGAGGTTCTCAGAGGGTTGGCTATTTCAAAATCAGCAGTATAAAACCCAAGTGAAAGTCTGAAATCTTGGCCACTGAACAGTGGCATTTTCAGTGCATTTGTCTGTTTTAGGATTTTTAAGGCCCCTGTTGTTTTAAAAGTACAAACACACTTTGGATGCAAACAGGGAAATGAATCTCTACCGGCTTGCCAGTGATGATGTGCAGAATGTCTTGCTGCTCCGTAGAAAATTTACAATAACGGCATTGCATTGAGTTTTCTGCTTATATTAACGAAGAAGCACCTGAAATATAAAAACAAATTAAAATGTATTAATTAAAATGGCACCGTAGGTGCTGTATCTAATGACTAGAATCCTATCTGCAGTAGTTTGTTCTGTGATAGCACATGAATTTTGCATTTTACTACAACCGTAGTAGCAGATGACTCAGTAATCGCCCATTTCACTCACCATTCATTTCTCGTGACATCGGATGACTCCAGTCGAAGACAGGTTAAAGATTGCACGGAAATGTCCAGAAGCCCAGTTGCCTGAGCGCAGTTACACTCGTTCACTTGATGTAACTTTTAAAGTAGAACGATCCAAATTATGCAACAATTGATTAAGCTCATTTTTCTTTTTTGAAACAAACATTGTGTTGAGCCAACATATATTTCCTCATTTACACAACTTTTCTTAACATTTATTTTTTACAGTGCAGAGAGCCAGGTGTGACCGTCTGACTCCTGAATTTCTATTAAATAGAAATCTTCTCCTTGCCCTCTTCATCACCCACAGCTGAGCGCACGGAGAAAGACCACATGTCGTTTGCATACATTTCCATCCGGGCCACCCGGCCGTTTACCATCAAATAGCTTCTGAAGCAGTATGCGTCGGAGCAAAGGGCTTCAAAATGCCACAGAAGAACTACATCTGCCTCGATTTGATAAGGGTGATTTATGTCAGCGTAAACAAATTTACAGCAAACCTGCAAAGGGATTAAAACTCAGATCAATCCTCATCGGACGATGACATCTTTATACCCTACGGATTATTTCCGTGTGGAGAAACGACAGTAAATGTGCGAGAAACACACTTTGCACCCTTCAGTGCTCCCTCATTTGAAATATTACACTGGGGGGGCGGGGGATGGGGTGACCACCATATGGGACAAGGGACCCCCATTTCGATGATTAGTTATTCAATTCATGTTCATTTGAAGATTGTTTTATTTGTTCGTTCATTTCAAATTTTAATCTTTCATCTTCTTTTAACTTTCTTTACGTTCTTGTTTTTGCTTATCTGGTTTTCATATTATGTATATGTACACATATGGGTCTTTGTAATAGAGGTCTGTGTTTGGGTGGTGTTTGGAAAATAAGCACAGTGACATGGAACTGAATGTGACATTGAAATGGGTTCAATAATTCAATTCATAGAGGTAATTGTCTGTTTGTAAATCAATGGAAATCTCGTTTTGCATTTTTTCATTCTGACATCTTTAGATTTGTTTTGTGGGTGTACCTTCTTGCAGTGTGTTTTTTCTGTCTGTTTTGTTGTTTTTCGCTTGGAAAAAAGCACACAAGACACAAATATCAGATTGCTTGGAAATATCTTTGTTGATATCTTTATTCAAGAAACTTTTCAATACAAGGTGACGATGGCTTCCGGGTTAAAGACTGATCCAACAGAAAGTAAGGTAAAGATAGTTGCAGGCAGGGGATAGGGGAATGGGTTTTCACATTTTTCATCCCCATAAATGACAAAAAATGAAATTAAATATTTGATTATTGAATCAAATATTTTAATTTTATTTGATTAAATATTATTTAAATCAAATATATTAAATAATATATTTGATTAAATAATTTTCTCATAAATATCTCATAAAAATATTTTCTTTTATTTTTCATTCATAAACTAAAAATGATGATTTTTGTGACTGAGTTCACAAAGCAGACAACAGATGTGAGTCAAGAGCCGGATTACCAAAGCTGCTTGTACCATTACAGCCTTCAGAACTTCCATGCAATAATAGCCAAACAGAATTGTCTGTCAGTGTAAGCCTCCTATTATTGCCATAGTCTGGAAAGGAAATCTCAGTCTTTTCATTTACTCATTGAGTCTTTCTCTAGGCCTCTATCCTCACTTAAGGTGACAGCGTTTGGAGTCTGTGGTCAGCAGGAGACATGGAGACGAGGAGACTACCGTATCAAGTTTAAAGCGCCCAAAAGTCATTGACTGCCTGCTCTTCAAACACTTCATTGTGTGAGTATTTGTTTGGCGACATTTGACTGACAGATAACTGCACAATGCTACCTAATGACCATTCTATATAGCAGTAGAAAGGGTCCCATTATTACAGCCGCGGTATTTTCTTTCTAAGGAAGTATTCGCTGTCAACACATCATTCATTTATATGGTTGGCTTTTCACTGGTGATAACCAGAGTCTTAGACCCATATGGTCATAACTGTGAACAAATGTATGGCTGTTTCGAGCGTCCTTACATCACCTCAGCCGCCTCCTTATGTCTTAAGCCACAAGAACAGCTCTGTGTCTTTGCCAATAAACTGTAGGACACAAGAACGAACCCTGGTGTTTTTGACTGCACTGGGCCAGAATAAAGAACCTGACATGTGATTTATTTGATAGCACTGAAGGATTATGGGTAATGTCATGTAGCACAGAGAAGTGTGTCATGTAGAACACGCTAACAGCTAGTCACAGTGATGAGAGAAACCAGGGACATGGATGTAGCTGTACACCCATATGTTTCAGCACTCAACTTAATTTATTTGTGAATATCCCAGAATTCCACATTTTGAAACTCGTAAGGAACATTCAGAGACTGATTTTACGGACAGGTAAGGCAGGCAACTGCTTGGGCCCCTGAGCATTAAGGGGCCCACAAGGGCAAGGAAAGAGGGTAACATAATGGCAATTACCCTCAGTCAGAAAGACTGGGCAGGTGGGGGACAGAAAGTCAAAGTACCAACATGTATTTGCACTACCTGTGCACTAAACAGGTGATTTCACTAATTAGGTCATACACCTGGCTGAAGGGTTGTGCTAATTAGTATAGCGGTTTAGTGCACAAAAATTCATGGCAGTGCTTCCCCTCTCTTAAGCACCTTTAGAAGGCCAGGGGGCCCCAACATTCTCCAGGATCACCTCTTGGAACATGAAATTCATATTTTCATCCTGGTGTTATTACATTTCCTTTGTTTCTTCCATTGAATTCTGCTGAAAAGTATGTGATTACTTTGTGAATGAAAACTTAAGATACTCTAATATTACCCATAGAAACAGAGAAAGTTCCAAAAACATCAATGGTACTTTCAAGACCACAGCAATTTTCTCAAACAACTTCAGCTGAGTTAGTGTTAGCGGAGAAGTTATTGACCGGATCATTGGGTGC
The DNA here is from genome assembly GCA_022829145.1 of Albula goreensis. Taxonomy (NCBI): domain Eukaryota; kingdom Metazoa; phylum Chordata; class Actinopteri; order Albuliformes; family Albulidae; genus Albula; species Albula goreensis. The sequence continues at coordinate 36,540,652 of CM040745.1, forward strand.
AGAAGGTTATTTGAGGGCAATGTACTGTCTTAAAAATATCAATACTTCAATTCAGTGTCATCATTCCACCTGCTATATACTGTAAGTGGAGCTTGAAGTGCATTTATCTAAAAATCCATTATCTAAAAAAGCAACTGAGAGTGCCAGTAATCGCGTCCATGATAGCATAGTACAGTTAAATGCCTCTCTTGTGTACCATCCCTGAGAATGCTGTGGAAAGAAGGTTCTGGATTATTTAACGTGGTGTGGATCGTAGAATGAATATGGACTGATTACACTCAGTGAGGATAGTGCTATGACCATCACGTTCCAGTTCTTGAAACTTCTTGTCTGAAGGTGTCGGTTAACCTGTATGGGATGACCTGTCTGCATTTTTGTGCTGGTATTCCGCGAAGGAAACGGTGATCAAGTCAATCAAGCGTCGGCCGTGATGGATGCTGTTTATTCAATCTGTGTCCGATGTCCGGTCCATCCCCTAGAGACGCGGGAATTCTGTCGAGCCAGCATCTGTGGTGTCAGCGTGATATTCGATCCTGCCGAAGCGTCCCGAGCGCGCCTGTCAGCGGCGTGCCGCTCCCCGTGCGCGTGAGGCTCGCTGCGAGGCGGTGCGTTCATTCATCTTCCCGAAAGGTCACGCCCTGCTGCTGTCCCCAGGGTGCAAGTAACAACGGGGGGGGGTGGGGTTGGTGGTGAGGGGGGTGGGGGGCATGCTGACAAAGGGATGGGGCACACCCTAAGTGAGACAAAAGTGATGCAAATCAACACAGCAGTGCACTCACCTCATCTGCCTCTTATGTCTTTTTAATAATACAAGAGCTGCAGACACGCACACGCACGCACACACTTAAACCCCTGGTTTAAATCCTTTCATCAAACCACAGTCACCAATCCCATGTAGCACAGAATACATAAAATCTTTTCCTTTTATTACTGTCTTTGCACTGTGGCTGTGCTGCTTTTGCTGTAGGTAGGGTCTCACTGCTATTTTACTTGTTGATATAACTTTTGTGTCTGCATTGAAGTCAATAGAAAAATCAAGGCAAGAACCACCTCATAAAGCAATGAATGACTGCAACAGAGTACACAGTGCAAGTCATTTAGTTTTTATTCTGATATTTCATTAGTCATCTGCATCCCATAATTTTTACATGTAGTCATTTTACACTTATAGTTTCCATTTGGTTTGGCATTGTACCCAGAGAATACCTTACAACAATCATGTTTTTCAATTTAAAAGAACAAAATGTATCTTGTTTGGGCACCTATATCATTTTTTTCCAGTACAGAAAACCAAAGACTAACTATACTTCTGTCATATTGATATTCTTCAGTTTAGATATACTATTGCCTATGACCAGTTAATTACAAAATTCATTGGATCCTGTATCCAATCATGAGGTGATTATTTTAACTTGGCTCCCATGTAAAGGTTGCCCGGTAACCAGTGAATTTCCAAATTATGGCCCACCCTAAAGTCGGTGTTTTCAATTCCTTTTCCATTCAAAGCAGAGTCGAAGGTTAGGAGGGTTGAAAAGGGGATTCCTGGTATTTCACACGTACAGTGACAGTGATGGAGGAGAGGTATTTCTGAGGAAGACATTTCTGTTTGCACTCAGCACTCTGCACGTATGCAGTAGGCATGGAGCTCTCACCTTTTCCCCCACACCCCCACACTCATTAAAGCACAATGTGCAATGCTAATGGTGGCCACATGGGCACAACAAGCAATACGTGTTCACCTGTCACTCCTGTCCATTGATTCTAAGACGGCTTCTGACCGTATTCGGCAAGTAGATGCCAAGCCGTTAAAACTACTCGAACCTCATAACAGCTCAGAGATGCTCCAATAACGTTGAAGCACTGAGACACAGTAAGTATTTCAAAACATTGATTGTATTCATTTGTCACATGAATCTTGCAAAACAGTTTGTTTCCTGTCCCAAGCTGTGAGAGACATCGGTGGCTTGTTTTCTCCATGGACTCAAGACAACAGGGCCAGGGTTCAAAGAACATGCGTCCTCGTATTCCACCGACAACATGGACAGTGTGTATTAGTGGTGCTTTCACGGAAAGAAGTCGGATTAGCTGTCATGTAAATCAAAGAGTCTCATGCCTACAGCTCTCTCCCCTCCTCCTGAGAGTCCGGAGCATGGGTTACTGGAGATCTACAAGTTTGGCGCAGTTTGGGTTTGGTAAAAAGAGGAAAATTTGGGTTGAAAAAATGTTTTTCTTTGGAAATGTTTTACATATAACATTTAAATGTAAAATTATTCCTAAGTAGGGTTTAATCATGAAAATAGGTATTCAGTATTCATTAATATTAATTGCCTATCACAACAATAGCAATATTTACATCAATTTAGTCTGGCAAGATAAGGCAAACATATTGCTTCCAATCTAAGGCAAACATATTATGTAACAAATCAGTGTGGGGGATTGGAGGGGTTGATTCAATCAGGTGGACATTAAGTGGATTTTAACTGCAGAGCAGAGATCTTGTAGATTTAAGTGAACAAGAAAAATAGTCACAACTAGGGATTTCATTTTGGCTCAGTTTGTGACCCTCCCTCCCCGCAAAAGCCTTCTGTTTCATCATTTCTGTAAACCTCCGGCCCTGTCGTCTGCCACAGCCGGAAAGCAGAACTGTTCCTCTGGTTTTTTGTCTGGGTCAAAGTTCAAAACAGACCTATGTCAGGATATTACCATCAGAACTCTTGATCCTACTCAAAAACAACAGACGGGCTTCAGTGTTTGAACATCAAACGAGTCAACGTCCAGGAACGGACTGCTTCAGTGCTCTTCAAAGCCGCAATCTATTCTATCTGCAGTTAAAGTCAACAGTGGCCAGCCGCTCTGCACTCTCTCTGTACCCCAGACCCAATCTGTACATTTCCACAGAAAACAGTGGAAGATTTTGGATGGGAAGCTGGCTTAGATATAACAATAGATACCTTGGCTATTGCTAGGCTAAGGAAGTATTCGCCAGAACTACCATTTCCACCTTAACCTGTCCAATGGCCCAGACAACACATTTTTTCTCAACTTAATGGGTAATCATAATTTTTCCAATTATTTAAAATACATTTTTGATTCAGTTTAAAAAGACTGAGGTATGTTCTTTTGGTGCCATGCTTTTAGTATAATTATTTACACTAGTTATTTTAAGCACACTGCAAAAAGTACAGCTTCAAACTAAGAAGACCAAAAATAAAACAATAAGATACTTTTAGAGAGCACAAAAGGAGAATGTGGATTACACTTGGAAGATAAGACATTCTGGAAAGACAAGTTTTGTATTTTTAGGAGACTGCCCTTCCTGTTCTTCTGAAAATACCCTCTGGTGAAAATGATAAATAATAAATAAATACTAAGATTGTTTGAATTTAAATTGTCTGCAAAATACATATTTATTCAATCCTTGTTTAAATGTAAAAAGATTCAATGCATGGTTATGTTACTGTTGTCAGGATGTTTAGGCTCTTCAGTTCGGTCCCTGTAAAAAGGGTCTGGTTGCTTGTGTTTGCGCGAATCGAAGGAGTGACACAGCCATGACCACGTCCTTTTGATTTGAAGAGGAGATTTTGCCGCAGGAGGTTAAACAGTTTGATCGAGTTTGGGGTGGGGCTAAAACTTACTTTAAAAAATAATCATAAAATGGCTTTCTGGGAACATCCCATAAACCGAACCATACTCGCAGAGCCCAGAGTTTAAATATGAATTGCTCCAAAACATATTCATGAAGCCAACTAATCCTCATGATGGTTGAATCATATTTGTAGAAAATAGACAGTGCAAAATGTGTCGAGACAGATGATTGCGTTGAATTGTGGTAGATATAGCTAAGCAGATCAAACATGTCCCTGTACCAGCTGTATCCCCTCGAGTGTCAGCAGTGCTCTCCCAACAAGGATGGGTTTGATGGTCCCGGGACACGTACCTAATTGTAGCATCGCACCACTTCTGTACTCAGAGAACTGCCTTACGGAGTGAATGTGAAATCAGACACTATGGGATAAATCCGTTTCCTTGTACGGTTTAAATTTTGGGACAGCTATTTATGTACGGTGTTATACAATGAAGAAAAATGGACAGAGGAGAGGAGAAGGAGTTGCGGGGATGACAAGGAAGAGAGGACCAGCAGAAATTTCTGTTGCGATGCATCGCTATGTCTATTACATTGAGAATTTCTGACAAAAGCATCTATGAAAAGAGGTAGCATTAACTTGGTCTTCATGTAAACGAGATATTATTTTTATAATATTATTGGGTTACCATGTGTTTTTGGTTATCGCGCAAGTATTGAATCGCTATCTCAAATTATGCTTTCACGCTTTCACCAGGCATGGAGAAGACAAGAAGTCTTCCACGATATTAGTATCCCGAGACGGCTTCATGGAAGCAGGGGAATTGCTAGTTTAATTATTAGAGTCTACCAGGATGCATTAATAAGGGTGTAATTTACTCTCAGCCCAAACAATATGGATGTATTTAGTGCATTTCTTGAGATGCAAAATCAATTTAGGTATTTTTTTTGGCCTGATACATTATTTCAGCGCACTAATGTCACTTACCCCGCTGACAGCTCATTGGGTCATAAAACGGGGGCCATAAATAAACGGGACCGGTGCCACAGCGGAGGTTTTGGGGGTGGGCTCGGGGGATTGGCCCTAAGATGGACCGCTATGGAAATTTGGATTTACAGCGGTCATCATCCTTGATAACTGGGGAACAGCGGAGCCATAAACTAAGTTTAGTAAGTAGGTTACATGGTGAAGAGACTGTCAATAAGGGCACCCGGTGCTAAAGATCTCGCCCTAAAGAATGAGTCCACAATGATGGATTAAACCATAAATTTGTTCATAAATCTCGTCTTGCTGCTGGCAATTAAAGCCCAGAGTCCATGGCCCAGTTTGCCCCCATTCATCCTGGTCAAACTGGGGGAGACACCCTGTGAAATTAAAGCAATGTGCCTTTAAAGAATTGGCTCTGTTAAATAATATTTTAACTTGCCACTTCTCTGTTGCTCCAGCCAGAGCTCTTCTGTTATACATATACTGTTTTTGTGTCAATACATCTTATGAAAAGAAATAATCAAGTTTTTTTTTCCCCAGAGTGCATACACTAAGAATATCTTTCAAATACCACCGTGTGATTGGTCGCAAGAGAAGACAGTGTTTTATCAGTTCTTGGCTATGATCCCAGCCCTATTAAAGTGATTTGCTGTACATTACATTACAACTCTGTGCCATTAGCCTATGGGCTGTGGTTATAATTGTCAACATCAGGTTATTAATAAATTCAGTTATGAGTTACGGTGAATTGTAGTTATAAGTTTGGTTTAGTGTTTTGGCCAATGGGAGTCAGTGAAATTAAATTATCCCGATGATGCTGAAAATTAAATAATAAAGAAACTGAGTGTCACAACGTATAGAAAATCAGGAATTCACTTTGGCCCCATGCAATGAAAACTGACTGGAGAGAATTCTGTATTACTCATCTAAACATCTGACATAAGCATTTCACTGACACAGGTAGGCTACAATAAGTCATGGAAATGGAAAACAGACACACAAAAGAGATAAATAGACCTAATTTAGCTCTTCCTACTCATAATTTAAACTGCACTGAGATCTAGTGAGGATATTTTTAAATGCTAGATAAAAATAGACAACCATATTTCCTGGCCATGTTTGGTTTCCATTCAAAAAACATTTTGCAGACTTGATCAGCCAAACTGAGGTTGTTAGTTGGAAAAAAAAAAAACAGGTTCAGAGTTTTTTGACAGCATACAAACCCCCGAGGTTGATAAATAGCCTAGAAGATTCTTCTGTTCTGTACAGTAGTTGTGTATGTGGTTTATTTTCTCTGTTATGGGGACAGCATGTTAAGCATTTGGGACATGTAATTTGGCTGCCCGGTGGGAATTTGTGTACTTTGTCAACATAAACGTTATGGGTGGCTGGAGGTGCAGGCTCACTTGCATGCCAGTCTTGCCTGCCATTTGCTTTTTCTTCCCTTAAAAAACCCTGCAGTACCAGTCCCCACCTATGGGGGGCGCATGACTGCACCACGTTATGCTGGCCTATCCCACATCCCTATTCTCCCACACTGCTGCTCTCCCACATCGGCCCCAGTGTGGGGTCAGCAGCAGGGGGAGGCTTATTTCCATTGGACGGCTGCCAGTTCTGACAACCTCATACAGGGTTTACCTAAAATCCTATCAAAACACGCATCACACTTTCCATTAAAATATGCTGTTTGCTATGCCGTCCTCTCCCATATCTCCTCCCTCTGGAAGTGAAGCAGACGATGTGAGTACGGTCACAGCTCATTCATCTGAAGAGTTTCATTTTGATAGCATAAAATTGGCATTACCATATCATAAATTATCATACCTTTTTTCCAGGATTGAGGCTTTTGAGGACACTCTTGAGTGCGAGAGCAGAATGTGTCCTTATTTTGCTTTTAGATAATGGTGACTATGTGCATAGAAAGCAGGCAGCTCAAGTAGCACAGCTCTAGCGTTTTCCTGCTATTACTGCAACTACTACAAGACCTCAATTTCCATCATTACAACTGCTGCTACACAGCTTTTCTCTACCCCCTACTATTGGAAAAAATTCCTGTACAGTTTCAGGTATTTCCCTCCATTATGATTTTTGTCCTTTTAGGGAAATTATTTTGCATTGATCTCTTTTCTGGGTCTCCTAACAATGATTGTGTTTACACAGCAGTCCCTCTCCAAACATGCGATTGCTGAATTACAAACTATAAAGAATTACCAAAATTCTCTACAGTTATGCAAGCAAGAAATGCTGGCATTTGAGCTGAAATGTGAAATATGTTGGTTTCTCATAAATTTTGATTTCTGAAATTCTGCTATTGCGAATGTTTTGAGGGATTGCATAATGTTCCACAGGCTCCATTTTGGTGGGAACAGTCGAGTGAATGTACCTGGGCAGTAGGGGAATTTCTCATTTTGTCTGTCTCAGTGTTTGGTATTTAAGTGTGTTGTGCATGAAAGGGTGGGTTAATTAAATAGGGGGGTGTGTCGATAAAAAGAAAGCGTTGTGCAATTTTGGTATCTGTTGATGTGTTTGCGTTTTCATCCACCAACATTAGCTATATTTACATGACATCATGTTCCTCTCACAATTTGGTAATCATTGCACCATTGACAGATGACTATATCATGGCATAAACCTATTACATCCTGAAATAATTCCTCAGATTATACTGGAAAAACTTTAGACTTTTTTAAACAATTTCATTTTCAGTTAAATATCATATTTAAACTGAAAAATGATTGAAAAATCTAAATCTTTTCAGGGAATAGATGCTGACCATATTGTCATTCCAGGAGGATGAGGGTACAAATAATACTAAAATTAAATAATATAATATTTATAGAATTTGTATTGAATTCATGAAACAGAGATACAAAAATGTGTCATAAAAAAGGAAATTTGTGACACTTCAAGCATGCAATACAACAGCACATTTTAATTAAAGCAGTACTACATAATGACATCCTGAAATCTCACATTAAAGAGTTGTAGATACATTGTGTGTGTGTGTGTGTGTGGGTGTGTGTGTTTGTTGGTTGTTTGTTTTTTGATGGGTAATATATTGGTAAGTCTTGATAAACAAGATATTTACTTAATAACTAGACTCGCAGTTTTGAAACAAATAACAACTCACAAATGTCATACCTCCAACAAAACAGTGGAAGGACATACTTGATGGAGACTACAGAAGAAATGAATTTTAGCATAGACATGCACTTAGGTGATTGGCTCCCACTAAGAAAAACTATGCCAGGTAACTTGTGTGCCTGGTCACTTAAGTCAACCCTCATACCTGTCAGTTTAATGTAAAGTTAAACCTACAAAAGTTACTGTATGTCCATTAACACTTAAATAGGACCATGCTATTGTTCTAAACCAACAGTAAATTATTATATAACTTATGTTTCCAGATAAACACATCATAAAAGAAGGTTGTGTATACTGCCCTTGTCTGCCCTCAGCTGTACTGTCTGCTGAAGACTAGCATGCTGCAGTTATGTAGGAGCTGCATGGGTTGCAGACCCTAACCTGGCAAAATTGTTTCCCAGCAGGAATTTTGCCCAGAACACATTCAGGACACAATGTTTTGGTGTACCAGGTGCAGGAAATCGTTGAATCTTTCAGCAGGTCTCCATGACAGCAAACCATTTCTGAGAGTTTTTAAATTCTGAAGACTCCTGGAACTTTGAGGAGACCTGGCCTGTCTGTCTGTCTGGCTTAAAAGAAGGTATTTCCTTTGTACTCCATTCTGATGGAAGTCCGTCACACCCGACTGTCTACAACAGTCTACCTGACTTCTACATTAGCTCTTGCTTTTGCATTTACTTCAAAGTATGTTTTATTTTTCTTTCCATTTGTTAATGTTCTTTAACATATTTGACCTGCAGTGGCTCTCCCCTAAGTGTCTTGCATGGAAGAGATGATTGCCTGACAGAAATATGTTTTTGGGGGTCAAAGAATGTATGGCGCATTGTTGACACCGAAAGGGATACTTTTAAACCAGTACAGCCCAAAAAATCATGAAACCAAACAGTTCAGGCACTGTCTTTGCTGTTGATTGAGTATCTTCACACACCCCCAACAAACTTTTCCCCCCTTTTTCCTCGTACTGTTTACATTCAGAGAGCAGGGCCCTTTTAAGGTCAGCCATTGTCTGGGTGTCAGGCAGCGTGAATTTCGATTGTGGTGACAGCCTGCAGAAAAGTCCATCTCTGTGGCCTGTGAGCCAGGGACGCTTTTACAATGTGTGCTGGAATGCACATGTGCGTGGTTGAGCAATAGCTTACGCACAGAAACACTCTCTCTCTCTCACACACACACATACACACACAGAGTCCCTGTGGGGCTTCAACCCAGAGAGCTGAAAAGAATCACCTGATGAGTAAACATGCCATAGCCTGAACTCTTTCATCACTTCCACTTTTATTCATTTTTCCTTTTCACTGGCAGTGGTTGTTGTTGTTGCTGTTGTTGTTGTTTTTCACATGTCCCTGTCATGCTTACATCTGTTTTGTAGCAGGGTAAAATGTTCTGAGGTTTCGGGTGGGGGAAAGCTGTTTCGCGATAGGCAGTGTGCTAAGATTTAGGGTGCGGTGGGTGGACGTTAGCATTTATAGTGTCTGTGTGGAGGATTTCATTTTGAACAACTGGACCCTGACCGGAAATCTCCAATTAACAGTATACAAGATCCATGTCTCAATCCAGATACAAACCATAGTATGCCATGAAGATGGATAACTTTGGTAAACACGCCTAAGTAAAAACATTTATGAGGCTCTTTTTAGGTCAAAGACCATTAATTGGTGAGTGTTTTGAACAAATTAAAATTGATTTAGGGCTTGTTTCATAACAGAAAGAATCTTTTTTTTCATAATATTTACCAAAGATGGCTGGATAACCAGTAAACCAGCTTTGAGGTATATCCCATGTGATGGTCAAAGCTTTCTCATCACACCCTCTCCACCCAAAAGCGGACAGCAGACAGGCATGGGGCATGGTCAATTTAAATGGGTGGAGCCAAGATGCCCCAGGTTTACATCCCAGTTGTGGCGCTGCTTCTGTACCCTCTATCAAGGACAATCACCAAAACCGCTTGAGGTGAAATCTAGTTGTGTCAGAACATATTATTTAAATTCAAGGTATTCTTAATGCCCTGAGGAAAAGTGTGTACTCAACGGGTGGAATTAGCAAACTTACACTATTGCAGGGGGTCAAGGTACCTGAGTGGTTGTGCCTGTTGAATGTTTTCCAATGTCTCCTCACCTGCTCTTGGGTGTCTGCTATAGGTTACCAGTCATCCACTTCTTTTTCTCAGAAAACCACGATGTTAATCACGAGTAACAGGCCTGAGGTAACGAAGGTAATGAAATAACTTCTCAGAATTCCGAGCATGCATACTATTTGTCTTCATGCATTGTTTTGCTCTGTTAAGAACGAGTTGTGAATGAACAAACAAGCAACACACCCTTGTTCAGAGAACATTTTGATAATACCTGACTACCTTTGAGGCATAAATCTCTCTACCGAATGACTGGTGCCATTGTGAGTTAAAGAGGGGTTTCACTCTTTCACAGACAGGTGACTCAGGGATGCATGGAAAGCTTGTTGGTATATCTACAGAGTAATCAACAGAGACCACTTACGGAGAAGCTTTACCGTGATACTGGTGTCCAGGTCATTAAGATTTTTGACTGAGAAAGGTCCGTTGTCCAGGAAGGAGATGGCATAAGGCTATGGCCACCTGTCCATGACATCCTTTCTTTATGCCAGTGTCCCATAGTTCCTACAGCTTCCCATCTGCCCACCAGGAGACATTGGGCAAAGCCAAAGTGACAATATCAACACAGAGTGAAGTCTTTGCTAAAGATGTCTTTCACAGTTGGGACCCTCATCAGAAATGGCACACTTGTACTTCTCAATTTAATAGAACTAGGAACCTATGAAGGGAAGTCAGAGGTCCTGACCCTGTTTTCCATACGGAGTCATTATTGCGTATTAATGTTTTTAGTCAATATTTGTTTTTTTTTTCAGCCTACTTGACTCCAGATATAATTCCATATTGATGGATGGTCTAATTTTGAATATGTCAGAAGGTTAAGTAACTGCTATAAAAACATGAAAATGTGACATGGAAAATGATATGACAGAAGGTCATGACAAAAGTCAAGCAAGGTTGAGTACAGAAACTTTTCTCCATATCAAACTGTTTTGTCTGTATTGCACATGAAGATTCATAGTGGTACATACTTACTTGTACTCCTATCACTATATTCTATTGAGGACATGAATGTGCAGCATGCGAGTATGTTTCCTGGAACACAGCCAAGTTCTCTGGCTCCCAACTATATAGTTCACTGCCAGCTAGCTCTGTGATTAGCCACCTTTGCCGTTAGCAGCTGTCCACCCACTCAGTATAATTAGCAGGTAGTCACCGGTGTGGTTAATGCCGTCTCAAATTTACTGCAAGGGATATAGCATTATTTTTTTTTTACGAATCAAGGCACTTATGTTCACACTTTTTTCATAACTTTAACTGTTAATACCTGTAAAAAAACAAGAGTTACTTGCTATGTGCAGAAATGCTTCTTAATTTGGGTAATAGGCTGTGTCCAAAGTCACTCCTTATTCACATAGTGCAGTATGTAGGAAGACAGCCTCATAGATAAGCATAAGTTTCAATAAGAGCCCTATTTAGTGCACTACATTAGTGAATAGGGAGTGATTTTAGACATAGCAATAGTTAGTGAAGTACCAGATGGCAGTCTGAGGCCATGGCTGTGATTGTTGAAGTGAAGTTTCATGAACCAACTGTTTTTGTCCCCTCAGCCAATGTGGTCATTGGTCCAAATCTTTGACTCGCTGACGCTGATACTTTATGGTAGCCCCTCCCACTTTTAGCTCAGCAAAACCTCACTCCTCCAATACAAGATGCCATATTCTGTGATTGCAGTGCCTAGCAGGCCACGTCTTTTCTTTACTTCAAACAGAAACCAAGGACAAGGAGCCATGGGAACGTTCTAGGAGCTCTTCGCTGTGGTAAATGTCATGCTGCGTGCACTTCTATTGGAAAGCCTCCAGAGGGTCTTTTTTCGTGGCGCATAGAGGAGAGGCGAAGCTGTCGTTGAAGCTAATGGGGGATTTGCAACATATCAGAGCAGTGATTGGTTGAACCCATGGGATCATAATCATATTTCATCATGTATCCATGATCAAACAATTATTTTTGACATGCTTTTCTGGCCTTGCTGCCATACTAATACCTCCCTCTGCATTGCAACACTCTCTGCTCTTCTTGCACACAAACTGCATTTTAAAATCATAATTATATACATCCGAAAATAGGACCATCAAGAAAATTTTTATGTGGGTGGAACAACCTACATTATACAACATCAAAAGTTCCACAACGGCTCAGTAGGTCGGTAAACCTTGTAAACATGTTAGCACTGGCATGTACTATGTGCAACCTAAGGTCAAACTGGAACAGCGCATTTTAATGTAAGGGTGTTTCTGCATTCTTTTTTTTCTGTTATGTCACATAATTCATAATACATGTTTGTTTGTTTTTCAGCATTGTGCATAAGTGAATCAGCACAGACTAAGATTGATGCAATAAACTAATTTCCTTGTTTTGTTCTTCTTCTTCGCCCTCTCCTTCTTTCTCTTCGTTATCTTTCTCTTCATATTGTTATTTTTATCATCTTTATTACATGTTAATTATTTTCATCACTTTATCATCAGGCTCACATCACACGTTTGTTTGAATTTGAGAAGACTTGCAGGTCTTCCATGTGGCACATTGGAGGCAAAGTAAATATTACACACTGCAGAACACCAGAACAGACATTCTCGCTAAGTTCAGCAGTCGTGTTAAGTGTCTGTAAACATTTACATAGGTATCAATTGGCCAATCAGTTAATGCTGACTGGGCACAGGGTGGTAGGAAGCCCACTGGCAAGGTGACAGCCGACCCCAACTACCCCCCCCACCCCCGGACACCCTACTCCCTGTAGAGAAGAGACCATGCTTAGCGGGCTCCACACAACCCACAACCCACTGCATGTAAGCTATATCCACATGTAATCCCAGGACACGACCTCCCGAGGATCACAACAGGAGCCTGCCCTCGCTAACGTAAACAGGGGCACCGTAAGTACTTAAATCTCACTAAGCTACCAATCCAGGCCTTTGGTCCAAAGATACAAGGTCCCCCAGGGATAATTCACATGGTTGCAGGGGGTACATATGAGACGGAGTCAATGAATATTAGTGGTGCGTAATAACTCTGTGTGGTTGTTATATATCCATTGTTTGTGATGTAATCATTGGGCGTGGTTGTAGGTGAACAACAAACATTTGGATCCAGGACAGGAATCTTGCTTAATGACATCATTATATGTTATTTAAGCAACATTAGTCTGGCATAGTTTTCGAGATGAGAGTTTGACAGGCGAAAAGACACAAAAGATGTTATACTCTCTCTTGTGAACCAAAACCTTGATCACGTTGCTGGAGAATATATTTGCACGTTAGCTAACAGGACAGGCAGTGATGTTATGTAGATCTCAAAATCAGTTGCATAACCCTTACTGTAACCAATTTAAGTTTAAATCCATTGGACCACAGCACAATTCACTAATGCTAGTATACACCCATGTTTTTGACACCATCGACTTGTTGCAAGCTTATTAGTCTATATATTTAAAACATTGATTAGTTGACATTGTTGGGAATTCATCAAGCAAGCAGTTTTCCTTATGGAATGAAGCTTTGACTTTTTGAACATGTGAAAGTACTTTTGAGTTGGAGGTTGCTGAAAACGGTGTTCTGAGGAGAAACAACAGTAGACTTTGCCTGGGCAATGGGGGAAAAGTTCTATACATAATTGGCTTATTAGTTGTGCCAACACAGTCGTCCCTTTTGTATATCCTAAAATAATTAGGGTTATTGGTCATGTGGTCATTGGTACAGTGTCGAGGGGTCGGATCAGAGATTTGTTCTCCAGTCGCCGTGCCCATGTTTTGATTGGCAGTACTGTCATTCAGTTAGAATCAAATAACAAAGGATTGGAAGACTGCAGTTTGTCTTTGAAATTGCCAATGATATCCATAAGATGGTTTATTAGCATCCACTCACGAGATATGAGGTAATAAAGCATTTGAAATGGATACCAGAGTTTGGTGGGGAAATTATATTGCCCAAGTAAAAGGTTGGAAACCTCTGGCAAAACAGTTCATGAAAACTGGCTCAGCAAAGGCCTTCTGAAGCCGTTTTATAATGATTTATCGCCGTTGTAACGCCACAAGACCATGAAAATTCTTTACGGAAAGGAAAACCATCTGTATGGCATGAAATCATCTATGTTGTACAATGAGAATGTGATACCTGTTACGGCACCCTGTGGTACAGTTCGTTTATGTAAGTCGTTAAGTCGTTAACACTGAGAAGTGCAGATATTAAGACACGCTCCCTCTTTCGGTATCTCTCTCTCAAAACACAGACTCTCTCCCCTTTTGCACACACACACATTATCTCTCTCTCTCTCTCTCTGTCTCTCTCTCTCATACCCACAAATCTTCCTCTCCACCCCTCTTATTCCTTCCCCCCCCCTTACTGGGCGAAAGTTCATTTTCCAGCCCTCCCTGAATGCGCCTCCAGCTTTGTTTACCTGCCTCATGATGGAAGAGGAGGATGAAAGACGTGTGGTTAAAAAAAAAGAGAAAAAGGAAAACAGCTTATTTGTCGAGACTCGTCCCAGACGCAGCTCCTCACACGTGGCCAGTGAGATAAAAGTCGTGGATGAGACCCTGAGGTGGATAATCTCGCCTTAATCTCCGCGGATCACATCCTGTTAAAGTTGCCTTTTCTGGGAAGCACCACCGGGAGACTCGCCGTGACCCCGGTGCTCCCCATCCCCCACTCCCCCCCCACCCCGGAGGCGTGAGGAGACGCGGATAACTCAGACGCGGTTTTTGAGAGTTGCCAGTCTCAGGTCGCTGATTTAGAGAATTAACACAAATGACTCAGAACATAAGAGCTGAGAGGCATTCAATTTCTGATACCATGAAGACAAATGCTACCAACTCCAATATTTAGGGTACCACAGCAGAAGCACTCGTAAGAGATTCAGTTTTACAAATTCCTAATATCATATATTTCTAAATACAGTATAGTTTTTGAATTGGTTGTAAGGACATTGAGAGAAATATTTATATTGGGAGGTGAGCTTTCAGCCAGTGCTGTCATACCTTAATCACAGAGAATGATCTTTCTTACCAAAATGTGGCTAGAAACGGTACATTTGCCCTGGGCTATATTTCTGTAAAGCTGATTTGTTTCTTTTCACATACACAGCACAAGCTATGAATACAATATTTAAGATAATACTTTCACATTACTTTATGTCATCTTACACTTCAAGCCTTATAGTGGCAGGTTGATTGAGTTCTATCCATGGTGTCATAAAGTGTAAGATTTGCTTTCACCACCTTATGAGTAATGCATTGTTCAGTTCAGGAAATCTCCGTTTAACCGGTTAACTGGTAAACTCTGGTTAGTTTAAACTCCCTGCGACCCCTCAGTTGTTGTAACCCAGCGCTGATTCTCATCCACTATGAGCTTCCACTATGACTGTCCAAAGCTAAATTGCTTTCTCTTTAGGAGGCTTTGCTGGTTGAGATTCTCCATTTCTCAGGCTTTGTAAAGGAATCCTAACCCTGCAGAGGACTGAGGGGCGGGGCTCTGTGGCCGCTGCCCAATGCCGGTTCGGGCCATCGATTTCCCCTGCCTGGGCTCCAGAGGACCCAGCTTTGCGTTCTTGTGGGGCTGCCTGGCAGGATTGATGCGTCTGGAACAGGCTGTTTGGATTTGGGCATGCCAGTGTCCTGCCCTCTGATTAATCCCACCCTCCCTCACACATCCCACAATACCCCTCACCATGAGGACTAGTACCTGAAGAACTGATTAGTTGACCATCTTATTATTATTATTTATTTTATTTATAAGGGACCATGTTCATTATTGAACATACATGTTACCATTTGCATTGTACCAGAGTTAGCCTTAGGCACATTTTCTAGGAGATTAAGAAATGCATGAAAATCAGGTGGTGTAGTGAGTGGCTAGTACAAATACCTGTAAACATCAGGACCTGGGGCCGAATCGCACTGCTGTGCACAGCAGATAAACAATGAGCCCAATGGCCTATATTCTTGTATTCTAATGTTCGTTCGCTAGTCAAGTATGACAATATTTGGCCTTGATATTCTCAGACAATATATAGTCTGCACCCATTTGGATTTGTAGTTCCAGCTGGCTTGCAAACCTGAGGTCGAGACAGCTTTAGGGGTGGTGGTAGCTTTACTCTACTCGTGAGGTATTGTTCGATGTAATGCTTCTAAGTGCGCTGGTCTTAAAAATACCCCTTCAGAAGAGAAGGCAGAAAGAGGGGACAAGTCTGGGCTTGTAAAGTTCGGTGGCCAGAACGTTGGTATTTCGGCTTAGCGTAAGTGCAGTTTGGTGCCCAGAACAGTAGTATTTCGGCTCAGCATAAATACAGCGTAGTGCCCAGGACAATGGTATTTGGCTTAGAAGGAATCAAGCGTCTGGACATGATAATCTTCATGACCTTGAAGTTCATACAGTGCTTGTTTACTCAACCTACAAAGCTTTGTATTCAAAGGTGATGCCAAAGACTTAGTCTGCTTGACTGCTATTATTATTTTTCCTCCTATCCTTTCCAAAATTTTTTAAAATTTGCTTCAAATTACTTGGAAGTTGTTTTTATTCTTGTGTACATCTTGAGATACAAGTTATACCCTTCTGTTACTTAATATGGCAGTGCTGAACAGGTGATTCTACTTCGCATCGGTGAAGTTGAGGCCGCCCTCAGAAGTCTTCATTTGGTTGGAGCCCTGACTCTGTTGCATGCCTGGATATGCCATGTGTTTATTTTTAAAACTTGGCCGCCAAGCCGCAAAGTTGTGAAGTGTCAGAGCAGAGACGGGAAAAGCACACAGAGTCCCCGGCGATCTTTCACGGTGTCCCCGTCACACCCGTCTTCCCGAAAGCTGGAAAACTGCCAGCACGTCTTGTGGACCCACTTTCATGACTTACATCACATGTCCATCAGCAAAAACCACTTCATCATCGTTCTATTTCTGTATCTTTGGGTGGATGACTCCCATGTTACGCTGAACCCAACTTGGCTCTGTCTTTAACCTCCTTAGCCAAAATTGATCTAAATCAATCATATAGACACACCTTATGGAGTCTCACCAAACATCACAACTGTAACCTTTACATCCTGCTACAGAACAAAACTCCCTTATTTCTGTTCATTATACCCTCTCACCTAAAAGCACCCCTGATTGCTAACTGTTATGGAATCTTACCCAGGATTACTCCTGATGCCACCTCTTACACCCTCTCACCTGAAATCACCCCCTATGTCAGCCATACGCACACTACAGGACTCTGCAGAACTACAGGATGTGCTTGGTGTCTGTTTTCACATTAACATCAGCGATTCTTTCAGGCCTGAGAAGGCCAGGTGAGGTGAGGTCACCGTACCGTGAGACATGGCTGAGTGCTGAATAACAGGGAAAAGCGTGCACACGCACACCCTACAGCCACGAAGGGACGAGTGAATATTCCTACCATACGACCTTTCACCCAGAATCACCTCCTTAATTCTGCCCCTCTTACTCCCCTCACCCAGAATCACCCCCAATCCTGCCCCTCCTACCCCCTCTCACCCAGAATCAACTCCGTACCTCCTTCACCCTTGTCTGAATCGTCTCTAATGTCTAGTTTTGTTTTACACATTAGACAGGATGCCGCTTCCCGTCCTGCTGGACGCTGTCCCATAATTCTCCCGTTACTGAATAATGAAAGTCTGTACATTCACATCTCAGGTTTCTCCCTTAAGAGTAGAGCCGCCGCAACACAGAGGAAGGGTTGTGTGTATGTTTGTGTGTGCCTGTGTGTGTGTGTGTGTGTGTGTGTGTGTGTCAGACAGAGACAAAGAGAGAAAAAGAGAGAGAGGTTGGGTTCGCTGAATGTGCTGTGAGAACCAGGAGTTAAACTGAGTCCAAATAAATGATTGTGAATTCAGATGTGTTTGTTTATTAAGCAAGCCCGTTTAGCTCATTGCGCGTTCTTACCTGTTTATCTGTTTAGCCTCAAATTGCAGAAAATAGACTATGTCAAATCTACAGCAGGGCACCTTTGAAGAATGAAAACTCTTTTTTTTCTTGGCTACCAAGGAGCAGGCTAATTAACGAATATACAAAAACCCACAGAGAACAGAGCTCTGTTATAAAATCATTATTATCCAGTGCCCAGTTTATTAGGCTTCTTTGGTCTAGTGAAATGTTCATTGGGCCCAATTTTCTTATAATTCCATTCTCATTGCAGTCAGTGGGAGCACAAAGCGTCGGTTTGTCTTAAGTCTGCACAGAAACGGAGAGAGAGAGAGGGTGTATTACTTCGGGTCGCGGTGAAGGAGAGATGAAAGCACAGATATCTGCTCTGGTTCATTGATCTGTATGCGCATGCCAGGGTGAACGGGTTCTTTGGAGGGAGCCCAGTAGTGCTATTCTAGTGCTGCGTCCTCTGAAGAAGGGGGCACCTCCTGTTTTCGACCTAAGTCAGCGCCAAAGCTGCTCCCCTAGTGGATGAGGTGTGAACTGCAAGCATGTTGTTTTAAGGCATCTGAAAATGTTATGGGTGTAAAAGGAACATCCTGCTGTTTTGGGGGTCGCTTGAGTGTTGGGGTGATTCCCATTTTCATCAGAGAGAGGTCCCGTTTCAAATGGTCCTTTCAAACACTCAACGTAGGAACTACATATCTAACTGTTCTCCATCTTTATGATACATCTAACATGCTATCTATCACACATCCACACAGAGATGAAGATATCAAAAACCGCATTTGTTAGTATATCCGGAGTCAATTAACACTGTAAACAATGCAGAATGTCTTTCATTAGAAACTTTACAATGCAGTGCACAACA
This sequence comes from Albula goreensis, assembly GCA_022829145.1. Classification (NCBI taxonomy): domain Eukaryota; kingdom Metazoa; phylum Chordata; class Actinopteri; order Albuliformes; family Albulidae; genus Albula; species Albula goreensis. The sequence continues at coordinate 36,559,236 of CM040745.1, forward strand.
TCCATTGGTAATATGGAGAATGCGGCCTACGTTTACAGAAATGTAAAATACAATAGTACACGCACCATCAGTGCATTGCATTTATCCTCACAATATATGGAAAATATCAAGCAGTGTGTTGAATTTCTGTAAGGGTACATATAAGGACACCCATGAATGCGAGTGTGTGGGCCGAGTTCGGCAGAGGTTTTGAGTGACACGACAGAGCCCTCATCGCGTGAGGTGTGTGCAGGTTTGCCGCGCGGATGTCTGGCAGGGAGAGGGCTTTTGATTAGCGTACAATCCCCCGTTTCTACAGCATGCCCGAAGGTGAGGCAGCAGCATGGGAACTATGAGTCACAGCTTCACCCGTATGATACATTATAATGCCTGGGCTTCAGCAGTCTGGTTGCTGAACAAAGTGTTTCTTGTGTGCGTGTGTTCTTGTTTTTTTGGTTTTACCCTCGGGGCCTGCAGTGACAGCTCTCGGTGCGTGTAATTCTACACGCCGCTAGCTGTTGTGTGAAATTCGGCAGGTTGAAGTAATGAGTGGGGGTGGGTGGGTGGGGGGTGGGTCTTGGTGGAGCAAGAGTGGAGCGGTCTGATGGCTCACCCTATGTGACATTGTGACCCGGAAATGGAGGACGGGTGCGGTGGGACAGGTGAAAGATGTGACGGGAGGTACCTGAGACAGAACAGGGAGGAGATGGATATTGGGGGCGGGGGGTGTTGAGACAGATGGGGATGAGGGAGAAGAACATTCCAAAATTTTAAAAAGAACATTCCAAATTTCACCTCCTCCCTGGCTACCTTAAAAGCCCCCACCCTCTCAGAGGGACTAGCCAGGTAAGACTCATCTTACCACAGCCTGACAGACAGACAGACAGGCAGACGGTGAGTAACCATTTTCAGAGTGGAGGTGAAGTGAGGGAAGAAAGTTAAAGTAGTACTTTTGTAAAGCAAGGACATGTTCCTATGCGTTGACCTTTAAGGGTATAAATAAGATCGGATAGTTGCAATGTACTGTACACTACATGTTTTTTTCTGACATAATTCACATTCGTATTTGTGCTCCGCTGTCTTTTGTAAAATGCTTTGGTAAACCAGTAAAGTTTATGTCGTGTTCATGTTTTGCATTGTGGATTGTACATGAATAAAATTTATGAGACTGTCATAGGGTGGAATCGGGGTTATGACCGCGCGTCTGGAGATGTGTAAGAAAGAAGACGGCACACCACAGATGGACATGGACACGCACGTACATTTTTGTACAAACGACTTTATTGCATGAATTACACAAAATGCATTCTGGGATAAAGAGGTAAGGACTTTGTTAAAGGCAGCCATGTACTACGCCACAAACCAACTCATATTTGGAGCGACCTCCTACAGACAGGAAGTCACTTAACGGATTGGTAAGCACAGTTAATACTGCTGAAGGACACTTATGGCAAAATTCAATCTTCCTAGTCATCCTGGATACCTTCAATACATTACGTAAGAGCTATATGCATTGCGAGGTACGTTTCAATTGTGGGCGAAGATACAAAAAGGGGGAAATCTCAGTTACACCCACCAGTGTAATTTTCTATATGTACACCTGTCTATCTCTGCCTGACAATACAGATTCATTAACAGTCTATCTAACTAATGCTTGCTGATACCACATGAGTAGAATCAGAGTATGCAGGTAGTTTTTATGCATAGCAATTAAAAGGAAAATAGAGTAATACAAATTTCAGTGTGAAAATAATTTATGTGTGTGTGTGGTTTATTAAGCACATGTCCGCTTTGCCGATAAGAACCCTGAAGATGACACCATCAAGCACAGAGCATCTGGTAAGTTCTGTGATTACGTGAGACATACATAATACTGTAAGTGCAGGACATGATAATTTCTGTACTGTGAAATGGAAACAATGACCGTTGGGTCCATCGTTGTCTTTGGTGCTGGGGACTGTATTTTTGAAATAATAATAATTACATTTTATTTATACAGCACCTTTCTAGCAAGATAACACAATGTAAATAAGTAAGGAGCCAGTGGCCATCTACACCTGTAGTGTTAAGTAACTGAGCTCAGGCAAGACACCCATCTATCACTGGACAGCCATACTGCTCCGAACTTTGGAGGAGACACAGTGAGTAATAGCGCAAAGCCTTTAGCATGACTCAAACTCGAATATTCCGGTGTGTGGGTAGAGACGCTCACCGCAAGGCCACTGCGCTGGCGTTTGAAGTGGCGGCGTCAGACAAACGCGATATTATTGTGTCTGAGGACTTCCTGTCTGTTGACAAGCCCAAGACGGGCTTCACTGCAGGCCGTGGTGGTATGCCCCACACCCACTGGCATGCTGAGAGATGTCTCTGTTAGCTTCTCCTCAGCTTCTGTCTCCTCCGTTCCACTGCTGTTAACTACATGAACGGCGATACTTGAACAGGCTAAATGTCTAGAGGGCATGATGGGAGTTCTGCTACCTTGGGTTAGGGCTTAAACAGGACAGCTGAGGTCACGACACCTGGACAGCTGAACATCACCCCCCACTAGCACCACACAGATAATGCAAAGTACCTGTTTTTACTTCTTTATTCCACTAATGATCCTGAACTTGCTTCACATGCTGAACATTAAGTGTATTCTACTGTACAAAACACAGTTCAGTAGAAAGGAGAGAGGTGACTGTATAGCGGTTGTTCATTAAGACAAACAGGTTCAGGTAAGAGGTCTAGTAAATTATCAGGTTAAATGGAATGGAATCTGGCGCCCCCTATGTGTGGTGTAGGGGTAATTGACGGTCACTACCCTTAACATGCACTCTGTGGACAAATAAGCTAATGTGTCACTATCTCTCTCCAAACACACAAAGGTGTCTGGGAGGGCTGACCCTGAACCGCGATTTAAAACATCACACAACATACAGTATCACAACGACACATCTGAGCCTGTGTTTTTTTTTTAATGGAAGACCATTTCAACTGTGTTGTCGGTGTTTTGAAGGTTTGTTTTTGGCTTCTCATTTTTGGCTTTTTTTTGCTGAATATTTTAACTCATAAATTAACAAGCACAAATTTGCAATAGCTGCGACCAGGCCACTCCCACTGCCACGCCCCCTTCTAGCCAATTGGCATGAACAGAAACACACACCTTCACACATACATATCTGACCTCCATGCCAAATTTCAGCCTCCTAGTACGAAAACTGTGGAGGTAATTGTGGGTGGGGAAATTTTTGTGGACCGACTGACTGACCAACCAACCGACAGAGCGAGCTATAGAGCTGCTGGCCGCAGCTAAAAAAAGAAAGTCTCACACAAACCAAAATCAACAGACATGTTGGTGGCAAAGTGATTAGTACTTTGGATGCGATGTATTTACAATGCGAGCTAGTGGTATTTCCCATACCGCTTGTGAGTATTGTGGCAACCATTCAGTAAAGATTTCAAATACGATCGTCTGAAACCCATCATGAAAACAGCCTTAGCGTTAGTATCTTTGGAATAAAAAATATGAAACAAAAAATATTTATATCTATAAATTGAGTTAGGTGGAATCTGTAAAAAAACAAGGCATTTTTAAATGAAAAGCATGAAAATAGATATATAATGGATAGCACCTGACTCACACATACTTCTTTAAAATGGACACCTGCTTACATAGGGATATAGTCAGTGCAGTAATAAACAAAGTGCCATTCAGTAAAGAAACATTTTTTTGGCAAATGTAGCGTGCTCTGAAACAAGCCAAGCACCTGCTGGCCTACCAGCTCCTAACCCTGGATCTGAGCGCTATTTTCATGTCTTTTTTTAGCATTCATGACAGAGAGGAAGACGCCGTCTGTTTTGTGGAATGAATCTCTCCTTCTCATGAAATAGCACCATTTGTAAGAAAACGAATCAAACTCTGTAAAAAAAATAACGAAAAAAGGACACACGTTTTAGACAGGAGCCGTGGAAGCATTACGTCCTCTTCATGCAAACCTGGCACCTGCTGATGTGGGTACGAAGGTTTCCCGCTTTGAGCGTCGTGGGGACGGGTTTCCTGAAACGAGATCAGAATTTCCCCCCCTTCAGCTTTTGGAATATACCAATCTGTGTGCCGCGTCAAAACAAAGACCAGCTCCGCCCCCTGGTGGCATAAACCGGCGCTGCGCAACAGCAAACTCATCATGGATTCCCTCTCACTCCCTCCCTGTGATCTCATCATGCGGAGGTGGGGAACCCCGTTCCTAGAAAGAGGGCCGCTGTACACTCAGGTTTCTGTTTCTGCCGATTTAGCCCTGCTCCCTTACTCAATTATCGAGATACCGAACCTGATTTTCTCACAGATTATCCAACAGTAAAACATTTCAGACGGAGACACAGGAACCATTTTTAGCTGTGATTCATGAGATTTGTCAAGAAATTTACAGAAAATATCAGATCACATTTGGCTTATTAAATTATTAAGAGCAGAGATTGGCTTGAAACCCTGGCAGAGATAAGCCACTCCTTGTTCACTCTTGGAGTGCTGAATGCTCTCTCTGTTTACGGTATCAGGGCTTCAGCGCATCGACATACGGCAACAAACGAAAGACCGGCTCCAGCAGACAACACCATGTCACTGAAATATTTAAGTCTCTGGCCTCATATTTGTTTAAAATGTTGAATGTGGATCTTTTATGAATGCAGTTACTGAATTTTTTTAGATCTACACACCACTGCTTTTAATGTAAAGGTCTGAATGGACCAAAAGAGAGCAATACAGTTTTCTGTAAGACGTATATGACTTTTTGGATTTGGTCCCATGTGTAAATTATTCAGTGGTAACCTTCTTGGAAATTAGAGTCTATATTATATGCCAGTTTCCCTAAAATTACTTGTACAGCTATGGTCATTTTTTAGAGAACTCCATGTGACTGATTAGGTGGCAGGAAGAAATTTTCTAATAAGGTAACATCATCTTTGCTGAAAAAATGCTGAAATTTGAATTTTTCTGGGTAGAAATTATCGGTAGAAATTACGTAGAAAGGAAGTAGAAATTATTTTGCCCTATGTCTCTTTGTTTTTAAACCCCAAGGACAGAAATAAGAGTGTAATCCATTTTGTCTTAACACACACACAGACACAAACAGAAGGAAGAGAGAGAAAAGAGAGAGGAGGAGAGATCAGGGGACAGGCCGGGTCTGCGCTTACGTAAACATCTCGTTCTCCTCGATGGTGGCCAGCCAGAAGCTGTAGGAGTTGGCGTAGTAGTTGCAGGTGCCGCGTCCGTGGCACTCGATGAAGGGGGCGGAGCGGAACTCCTCCAGGCAGGAGCCGGGCGACGCCAGGGCCTGACCCGACCCCTCCGCACCAGCACTGGTGTGCTGCCGGAAGAAAGGGGGCAAGAGACAGAGAGAATATGAAGGATGGAGAGAGAGAGAGATATATACTGTATATAAGCACTGTATATATGGACTACTAATGTCAATACTAATGTTCAATACATTGTAATAACCACTACAGCTCATTCATCTTCCAAAAGATACATATATACTGCCATTACTGTGGTAGTAACTGCAGAATTTGCTGTATGAAGACAGGGAAAGAGAGACAGAGAGAGGCAATAAAGGATGGAGAGAGAGAGAGAGAGAGGCACAACTGATGTCAATGATGTTTAACATGTAGTAGCAACCACTACAGCTAATTCATCTTCTGAAGAATACACATTTATTTCCATTTTAAGTGTGGAATGTGTTGCAGGAAGAAAGAGAAAGGGAGACAGTGAAGGATCGGAAGAGAGAGATATATGCAATTTGTAAGACGGATGCCAATGGTGTTTAACATGCGGCAGTAACCGCTACAGCTTATTCATCTCCCAGATAAATGCATATATATTTCCAGGACTAAAGCTGTAACTGCTTTAGTAAGAGAGGGACAATGAGAGATGGAGAGAGAGATAGATCCAATATGCAAGACTGATTTTCACCACTCAGTAGTAGCTGCTAAAGTTCATTCATCTTCCAAAAAATACATATGTATTTCCACTACTACTGTAACTGTGGTATTTGTCTTTCTCTGTGCGGATTTATGTTGGAGTCACCCTGAGGAAGCTGGGGAGAAACTCTCACCATGACGAAGGAGTATCCAATCCACAAGGAGTCCCAACCGGAAGGGCATGGTGGGATCATTATGGTCTGGCTGTGGACCGCGATCACCATGGCAGGGGCTTCGCACACAACGCACCTGTAAAACACACACATGCAGAAAATGGTGGACAATGGGGGACAGATACACACAACAGTGTGTGTCACCGAATAGATGAGCTATGAGCACCAGTAGGTCATGAGTTTGAAACCCATCCACAAGCAAGGTCCTTCTGTTAGATGTCTTCAGTTAATGCATATCAGCAGAAATAGACAAAGTAGCTATGCTATGTGGCTATTTAGCGCTCAGGATAAGAACACGGTTTTCGAAGCAAGCTAATAATGGTGAGCGTTATTGGTTCACGTAGTCTCCTGATGAAACCCCTATAAAGGTGTATTAGCATTGTATTCAGGATTGCCCACCCCTCTCTTTGCCCTGCCATCTCGAACCCTCACCTGCTGATGAAGGGCTTGATACTCTGCCCGGTGACAGGGGCCATGCTCATGGGCATTGGCTCAGGGGAGGTCAGCCAATAGGAGTAGTCGTTCCTGGAGGCGAAGTTGCAGACGTTGTTGATGTTGCAGAACAGGAAAGGCATGGGGCTGAACTTCCTCAGGCAGCTCCCCGCAGTTCCTGTAGGGGGCAGAGTTGAGCATGGGGGGGGGAGTTTTTCATAAGTGTTCTGTACATCAGTGTGGACCTCAGTCATGTGTAGGTTAGCTGACATATTTGGCTCAGCAGAAATTGGTACTGAAAGGGGCCATTCACTCAGGTCCTGTATATGATTTCCTCTGGCTCACTCAAATCCTATTTCTTTGTAACTTTCAGTCCTGATTGTGCATGTCTGTTATACACTCGGGTCCCATTTGTGTGTACCTGTGGCTCCCGCAGGTCCTGTGTGTGTATTTGTGTGTAACTGTCACTCGTTTAGGACCTAAATGCATGTAACTCACTCCCTCGGGTCCTGTTTCTACGTAACTGGCACTCACCCAAATCCTGTCCGTGTGATCGCTCATTGCCCTGGACGTACAGGAGGGAGTACCCATCATAGATAGGGCTGGTGCCCTGAGGGCAAACTGGCACCTCCACCGACTGGCTGTGCCGGGTAACCAGGAAGCCATGGTCCATGGAGGAGGGACCTGGGGGGCCCACCTGGCCAGGGACTCCATCGGGCCCAGGGGGGCCAGGGTATCCTCTGGGTCCTACAAAAGAGAGGGCAGCATTGTGATGAGAAGCAGCTTTTGAGCAGAAGAAGGCGGAGCAGGGGGTCTGGACTGGAGCCCCGCTCACCTGAGGGTCCGATCGGGCCTGGTTCTCCCTTGGACCCGGGGCGGCCATTGTACCCAGGCACCCCCTCATCTCCTTTCCCACCAGTCGGTCCTGTTACACCTGAGGGAAGAGGTAGAAAAGTCTTTTTGGTCAAGATGATCCCACACTACCCTTAGCATGATAGGAATATGGTCCACCCAAATGTCCAGATAGACAGTATTGTATCCATGTACATCTGGGAGACTGAAGTTTCACCTTGAAGGCCTTTATCACCAGGGAACCCTTGCTGGCCCTTGGGCCCCTGAGGCCCCTGAGGTCCTGGGAAGCCAGCGTCTCCTTTGATAAAGGTGTGGGGACCGGGAGAACCCGGGGGGCCAACGCTTCCTAAGAAAATGAGAGATTCCGGTCATAGGGTCAAGTTTAGTGAATGAAGCTAATTGAGGTCGTTCATGAAACTTTATAATGCTACAGAACCTCATGGCTAATACGATGGAGATGCAGTCATTTTGTCTTTCTTGGTTTTGGAGCACTTCACAATTGAGCTATGATTTCGTTTCACCATTTCACAATTCACATGCTCAGCGCATGCCAGAGAAAATTGCAGCCCAACAACCAATTTAATTTCCTTGCCTCCCCATGTCAATCATAATAGATGAATATGCTCCCTTTCTATGCACAAAACAATTTATCCATCAAAAGCCACACACAATGACTACAAATTTAAAAGAAAATGTCTTTATATTAATTATTATGTGGCATAATGATTACAGTTAGATTGGTCACGAATTCTTTTAACAAGTACAGAGATTGTGCATTTGAATTAACAGAAGTTAATTATTTGATGAAATCAAACTACAGGGGGCTGCATGTGAATGTGCACAACAAAATACGAGTCTTCAGGAGTGGGTGCTAAATCATCGCAGTCTAAATATTAAACATTGAAGAGGTAGAACAGAGCGTGTTTAGGGATACACGTAATTTTAAAAACAAAGCTATTACTGACAATGAGGACAGGAAAAACATACAACATATATATATATATATATATATATATATATACAGGTGAATAACTACTTGCACAATGACTACAATACCTTTCATAGATATAGGCAAAATGGATGCTAGTTTTAAAGGGAAGGTTTACAATAACCCTGAGGCGGTAGAACTTTTGTTTCGCAAAATGGAAGAGACAAAAGTTTGCATTTTGATGATAAATTGCAAAAAACGAGTAAAAATGTTACTTTCATGAGCCCCTGATACAAAATTTGCATACCTGATGCAAAATTTGCATATAAAATTTGCATACCGTATGTGCGCAATCAGGGTGCACATACAAATTAAGTTTCCTTTCAAGCTCTCAACACTTTTAGATCTCCTAATTTGGGAAAATGTGAAATGACTTGTCTAAATGCATAATAAGGCAGACGGAAATGAGATGTGAATTTGGATTTTTTTATTAGTGATTGGAAACTCAATGGAAAATGAGATTGACGCCTCCACTGGGAATAACATTAAAGTGCATGTCATTAAAGTACTTTGCCCATGTGCTTCCACCCATTCATTCTACTGAGTGAGTGAAACTCTACATGTTTATTCAAACATGCAGCAGTAAAAAAAAAAGAAATGGCTTTATAATTGAAAACCTAGCGATGAGGACATTCATTGATTTTTTAAAAATCCATTATCCTTGAGGAAATAAGGGATGCCTTGCAGGTTTTCATCAGCAACTAGTTGCAGTAAAAGACATAACTGAGGAACACTTTTCTAGAGTTGCTATCTTTCTTAGTTTTCCTTCATTCTTTATTAGAACGACTAAATCTTTGCTAAATCATTGTGAGCCTTGCTCAAATCACATGCTACAATTTTAACAACCAAAAGACATTTGGAAAAACCTGTCTTTGTCGGTGCTTTGCGTACAAGTAGGGGTGATTTCAGCAACCAAGGTCAATTTATAGAATCGTTCTGATGGAATCAGAGCTACAGAAATAAAGGCTATTTGATAGAGCCCATATTTTAACCAGTAATAATAATATTTACTCATGTTTCTCCACTACCTTTCTCTCCCGGGAATCCTCTGTCCCCCTGCAGTCCTTTGGGACCGATGTAGCCAATGTCACCTTTAATCCCTGCAAGAAAGAGACAGAAACACTCCTCCATAAGATGTAGCATTGAGCTAGCTTGCACTGAGCGTAAGCGTTTTGCTCAGACATGACATGATCTCACAATAAATGTACAACTAATGAAGAATGTTCTGGCACTGATAGTTCCGGTAGTTCTGTAATAGTATGGGGTGTGCATTCCTCCATTGGTTTACGCGTGCTCGTACACTTACAAACCAAGGTCAATATCAAGGTCACTATGATGTACCGAATGATCACCTTCGTCCCATGTTCAACTATATATCTTGTATAGAGGCATGCTTTCAACATGACAATTATTTCATCCATAGAGCATGAAGAGTTGGCCAACGGTTTGGAGAAGTATGACACTGATGATCCTCATATGTCACAGGCTCCTTAGCCAATAGATCTGAACCCAATTGTGAATATATGGATTATTCCAGAACATTTATGTGCAACATAATTTTCCACATGTCATCTATGCCTGTGTCCATTGACCTTTTAGTTGATAACTGCTTCTTTACCTTGGAATCCAGGTACTCCCTGCTGCCCCATCTCTCCCTTGTAACCATTAACTCCTGGCAAGCCAGTTTGTCCCTATTAGAGACAAAAAACAAAAAGGAAACAAAAAGGGTTGCATGATTTAATGCTGTGATAACCAATTATACTTTGAAAGTTCTGATGTGCAGCAAAATTATCCCATGGTATATTTTAAATGATATTGAGGAATCGTAGCGGTATCGTCAGTTTAACAGAATTCCATTAAAGTTAAAAAGACTACTGTGACACTGATGGTAACTGTAATGATGATGATGATGATAACTGTGCTGATGGTCGAAACAGTGATGATAATTGTGACAGAAATGATAGTGATAGCAGTGCTTATGGTAACTGTAATGATGGTTGTAACAGTGATGATGGTGATGGCAGTGTTAGTGATACAGGTAGACAGCGGCAGGCAATGACTCACAGGCATTCCAGGGTACCCTCTGTCTCCTTTGTATCCTTGCTGTCCTGGAGGTCCTGAGGAACCTTCGTCCCCCTTTTCTCCTTTGGCTCCAACACTTCCAGGAAGTCCAGCAGGACCCGGAGCTCCAGGCAAGCCTGCCGAGCAAAAGAAAATATATGGAATGTGTCCACTGGTTGAGAGAGATATGCGTCCCTCCCTTGAAATTTACATATGTGTTTGACACTGCAAAATCAGTCAGTCTAACAAGTTTGACTGTTTTTCTTCAAAAAACGGACATCGAACCAGTTTCCAATGGAAAATTCTAAAGCCAGTCAGTATAGAAGCAAACGATTGACAGAGAGAATGCCTGCCCAAAGACACAGGCTGTGGCTCTACCTGGCTTTCCAGGGTCTCCCTGGACACCTCTTTCCCCCTTGGGCCCTTCCATGGATTGCCCTTGAACGCCCCGCTCTCCTGGCCAGCCGGGCAGTCCTTGTTCACCTGGTGTGCCCTTACTGCCCTTTGTTCCAGGTATACCTGGGCTTCCGGGAATACCTGGGAGACCTGGACTGCCTTTGTCACCTGTAGAGCACAGTGATGTACAGACGGGCTCAGCCTTAAATCTACAGAAGATCTGGAGGGGGAAGCTGTAAAGCGCGTGCTGGTCCCTTGTTTAACTTACTTAATTTTATAGGTTTGCAAAATTTAACTTGGAAGGGTTTCAACACACTTGGCAAAGAGCACTGCTATTTTTTTCTAATTTGACATTATATATTTCCTGGCTAATTCAACTATGACAATATTAGTTCCTTATAGTGTACACTTTTCTAATACTGAGCTGACATGTAAGCCAGGGAGAAATGTTCAGGCATGTATTTATTAAATTCATTTACTGGTTTAATTGTAAGGAACAAGAACAGTTAAAATTGACACCACTGCAACAACAGTATCTGATGCACTTTACGAGTGTGTACAGCTGTTGCTCATTTTCAAGTCCCTCGATGGACATTGATTGATCATCTAAAATGGGAAAAGCGTTTATTCACAAGATGACAAGACGAATTGGGGTGTCAATATATTAACAATAAAACGTAATATTACTCCAGTTAATGTTTACAGGCATGGCTCAGCTTTATCCAGGCTTTAGAGGAAAAGTAAAAAGTACTTGTTTAATGAATTTGTTTAATGAGAGAGAGCTTGTTGAGGGGTTTGATCTTAAATCAAATTTAAAGTCTGTGCAAGAAAGGTGCCAGCAGTGCTGTATTAGCGGAGCTGTAAGTTACTTCTGACTAATGTTTGAGCCTGGCTGAATTATGGAGGGTCTTACCTTTACCGCCGGACTGTCCAGGTGTCCCAGGGAGCCCTCTGCCGGGCAAACCTGTAGTGAGGAGGGTACATTCAGTATCGCAAGGATCGGCAGTAATGACAGAATTGTAGGTTGTGTATCTCCTTGGACACATACCTGGGTCACCCCTTTCTCCTAAGGATCCTGGTATGCCGTCCACACCGGCCTCACCCTTCTCTCCCTGGGGTCCCGGAGGGCCCTGGAGACCTGGCTCACCTGTTAACAGTGTTCCGCAAAGCATTGGTTTCACAGTAATACAGGGTTATTCAAAAGCCTCTTTCGCATTAGTGCACTAAAAATATGGCCTTCCACATTCGCTGGAGTTACTGTTAAATATGAGTCTAATGAAAATCATTACTCTTTCACAGCATACAGGATGAGATCACTAGAATTGCTTTTATGCAAAATATTAAACTTGGCCCAATGAATTTTAAGCTTTTTCTTTTTAGCTGTAGCAGAAATGTCATTGTAATGCCTCTCTTCTAGCAGGGCAACTCACAAATGAGAAACACATTTGTAAAAGATTTACAAACTGGATGTTTGTTACCCAATATTCAATTTGTTATGGTTTTGTCACTTACCTGGACGTCCTGGAACACCTGGATCTCCGGCGGTACCTGGCAGACCAGAGGTACCTTTCTCACCTGGGAGTCCGGGGGTACCTGTGAGGGGAGCACAACCTCGTGACTTTACGTCATATTTATACTTCCATAAAAAGCAGAGGAAAAGGGACTGATGTGAAGTTTTTGCCAGTTCCCCTGAGGCTGTTCGCTCTACCATCATTTCTGCTACAGTGTTCACGACTTATTCGTGTATCATAACTGCTCAACTTTAATGAAGAGAGAGAGGAGATTCTGCATGATAGCTTACCTCAAGGACTTTAAATTTTAAACTGGAAAACCAACAGTTTGGTGATCATCAGGCAGATAGCACTCAGATGTACTAGCTGGCTTGCTAGAAGATTATGTACCCAGCTCTCTGAGACAAGATCTTAACTAGCTAGCAGTAGCTAGTAAACTAGCCGACAAACTGTAGACGAGCTAGCACTAGCTAGCTACTTATCTCTGATAGATTTATACAAATATCAGTAAGATCTTTCGTTCATATCTTCAAATGATAATGTTTTATAGCTCACTACATAGATGGTAGCAACTGGTTTGGTGGTTTAAGTAAATTCAGCCTAATCTTTGATTTTTTTTTGTAAACTCTCTTCAAGCCACTGTCTATTTAACTGCAGTAAATCTAGAGACATTTACTTGCAGAAATGTCTCCATTCATGTGTACAGGCTCTGCTGCGTTGGGGTGTTACAGAAGCAAACTGAAGCAAACTGATTACAGAGACCAAAGATTTATGCATGGACTGGGAAAATGTTCATCACAGACGAGTGAAATGAGATGCTGGCTGGGAGAATACTGAGGCCTTTCAGTTACCAAGCAACAGAGAAGAGGGCAACATTTAGTTGAAGTCAATTTCATTTAAATGCATTCAGTTCAATCCTTGCTGTGTATTGGCAGATATCATTGATCCTGACCTTGTGGGCCATCGAACCCCTGGTCTCCCTTCAGTCCTGGGGATCCTGGCATTCCCGGAACACCCACAAAACCCTTCTGGCCCTTTTCTCCCGATGTCCCGGGAAAACCAGGCAAGCCCGTCTGGCCCTGCAAAAAAAAACAGAGAGAGATATTAGTCAAAAAGTTATGGAAAAAAATCTCTTTTCTGTTTGCAACAGTAGCCTTGGCAACACAGTGTATTCCATGCCAATAAAGTTTTTTGAAATCGAAACTTAGAACGAGAGAAACAAGAAAGAAACCCTAAAACACACCTATATTGCATCATACCCATTTGTTTGGTTCAAAACTGTATGATAAACTGTATATATGTAGAATTACAAAACAACCATATACATTGTTTTAATATTACTTGTAATTCCCATGGAGCACAGCCTTGTTTGACTTTGAGATGGGTATCAGTAAAACCTGAACCTGGGCCGGAGAGCATGAGTGCGTGCAGACCCACCTTCTCTCCAGGGACTCCTGGGAGCCCCACCCCTGGCTGGCCTGCGTCTCCCTTCTGTCCCTTGTCTCCAGGAGAGCCTGGGAATCCGGGGTGACCAGGTGTTCCTATCCCTCCTTTAGCACCTTTGGCTCCTATCGAACCTGCACAAACGTATCAGCACCTATACTCACACCTCTGTCTCCAGGGGCATGATGAAATACACCAGCGTGCACAGTAACAGCAGCTTACATTCACAGGGTGAGAAATTACAACAAACTGACAATGAAATAACCTGATAAAGATTGCCACATGGTTTTCTGTGAAAAGTCAAAAGAAGTGGCGCATGCACGCTCCCTCACCTGGCAGACCCATTTCTCCTATACCACCTTTGGGTCCAGGTACTCCAGTGCTTCCTGGCTCTCCTGGGTAGCCAGGATCACCTTTCTGCCCTGGAAAAAACTCATAGTCAGGGTTTGTCCAATACCAAAAGAAACATGGCATCTATCACGAGCATAACATTGCCATTTCAAACAAAAGCAGGTGCTTTACCTGGTTGTCCTGGTGACCCTGGCTCTCCATCTTTCCCTGGCAATCCTTGTTCTCCCTGTTGCCCGGGGAATCCTTTAGACCCTGTATGTCCGGGATCACCTGCAAGGTAGAGCGTGAACGATAACTTCCTTCATCTGTAGCTCTGCAGAAACTCTTCATGGTTTGCCCTTGGTCATGGTGTAATAGTAGGGATTACGTCTTGGCTTCACCAAGGGTGTTCTTTGACCTAACATTATTTTCGTTTAACCAGCCATCTTGTATATTGAACTTAAATTGTGCGCCATTAAATCGCAACATCCCTGGCCTGGACTGAATTCTGGGTCACCCACTCGAAACTGATACTGTATCTATCTCCCACTTAAATTCTGGTTCACTGCTACATGAAGCAAGAGCCTAATTCAATGTCAGTCTGAAGGGCAGGTGGAGCTCCTGTTTCTATGCTGCACTTGGTTTTACATGCTCGGAGGCATCAGATGGAATGACAGCGGATGGCAAAACAGGAAGGTCGACAGCAAAAGAGCATGGCACAGCAGTGTCTCTCATGTCCATTGCTAGGTGATGCATTTCAAGTCATGTTCAACGATAACATCCATCACATGATTTCATATATTTTGATTACAGATCGCAATAATCAAAAACAACCAAAAGACTCATCATTTAAAAATATGACATTGAATCAACAATATATGAATTTTCACTCAACTACCATATTTTTTCAGGAGATCAACATCCGGTTTAGAACTGTCTCAAAGGTAGATGGCAAAAGGTTTAAACTATGAACTCCTGGTGGCAAGTACCCATCTACCACCACATTAGACAGAATAGTCCACCGACCTCCATGGAATTTTCCATCATACTGTCACTGAAAACTGTGACATCCAGTTTTCCATCTACTGCCACCCACATGACTACTGCACAAGGCAGAATAAACTCGTCCCCACAGGTTTCTTGCACCCTTCTGGTCCGTACCTCTATCCCCAGTGTCACCCTTTTCCCCCTTCATGTGTTCCATGTCCACATCGGTCATGTTTCCAGGAGGTCCCTGAAGACCTGGCTCTCCTCTGTCTCCCTTGGGTCCAGATTCACCAAAACCTCCCTGAGGCCCAATGGTGCCAGGGTCACCTGTGGTAAGAGAGTCATTCATAAACCACACTTTGCAAACTGATACCACAGCATCAGGTCAATACTGAAGTCATGCTGTCACCAAAGACTCAGATATTCCTTGGCATTTGCTGGATATTATTGCATGTTGTGTTGCTTCATAAAAGCACCGTCGCTATACCAAACTATGTAACGAAAACCATCCACCTTTTCTTCTCCCGGGGAAGAGTGACAGTACTTAGTCTGATTTATGAGCTTGGACCCTTGCATTTTCTTGTTTTACAAATTAGGAACTGCGCTCACCTCTGGGTCCGGGGCTACCGGGGCTTCCAGGGGAACCTTGATATCCGGGTGTTCCTGGCGTACCCATCACTCCCATCTCTCCTTTTTGGCCTGTGGATTGAGTGTAACATGTGTCACATGGCTGTGCCTGTCACTCGCACAGGCTCCTAGCAACTACAGGAACCCAGACAGGTTCAAACATGAAACAGGCACAGGACACTCATCAGACAGGTGCTCCAACCAACCGACACAATATACCATGACAGGAGTCGCATGAATCACATGAACTACGTTCGTGTGATATTGTTGTAATGGAGCTAAATCTGTTCTTCGAAGGATACAGGTTAAAGTTTCAACCACTGCTGTTTTACCTCCGAGCAAAAAACCTGCCATAAATTTACAGAATATTAGGAAGGTCATAAAATGTAACCTGGATAAGGGAGTCCATAATAATGACTGATGAGAGAAGAAATAAGTGACATAACTGAAACTGAATGACATAATTTCCCTTTCGGTTCTATATTGTTGTTCTTTTGGCTTGGTCAATCACAGACTGATTGTAATTTGTATCTATTTGAGAGGCCTGTGAGAAAAGCTGACCTTGCAGCCCTGGGTAACCATCTGCTCCAGCAGGTCCTTGTCTCCCAGGAAACCCCTTCGATCCCGGGATTCCGGGGAACCCCACAATACCCTTCTCCCCCTGGGGCCCTGGCATGTCCTGTCCTGGATTACCGGGGTGCCCTTTCTCCCCCTTCTCTCCCCTGGTTCCTGTGGGAGATATT
Organism: Albula goreensis; assembly: GCA_022829145.1. Classification (NCBI taxonomy): domain Eukaryota; kingdom Metazoa; phylum Chordata; class Actinopteri; order Albuliformes; family Albulidae; genus Albula; species Albula goreensis. Next base: position 36,575,713 of record CM040745.1, read on the forward strand.
GTCAGATCACATGCCCATCACAAAGCAACACTGGCCAGCTATCGTCACCATTCTGAGATTATCCTGAATGTTGAGAAACAAACTGGCTAATACCCAATCAAAAGCTCAAAATCTCTTCAAAACCATATGTAATTCAATAAAAAAAGACTTTAAATCCAAACAGAAGTGTCTTTGAGAACGTTCCATTTAATTTGAGGCAAGCAAACATTTGTCATTTAGAGGGTGTTATCTTCATTCTAAAATAGAATACCATATGTCCTTAAAAAGACTCAAGGCGGAATTGATTGAATTGAGTACACCCTTGAGGAGACCTCAAATAAAATTGTTCAATTGGATCATAGCCAATGTCTTTCTGAAACACCAAACAGTAGCATGATTACAAAAACAATTATACAAGGACTCAGTAGCTGGCTATATAACTTTTAGGAATTGAATGGAAATGTGGTTAAATCATTGTGATGATGAGGTAAAGTTGGAAGAAAGGGAGTAACCTGATGCAAAGACAATTCTTGATGCAAGGCTGTTCTCAATGCAGGTGAGTATGTTGAGGTTTCACTAAGTGAGTGAGTGGAGGTGGGCTTACCGAATTGTCCGGGTGGGCCAGGACGGCCCATGGGCCCTTGGGGTCCGGGTTCACCTGGTCCTGGGGGGCCAGGTGGTCCCTCCTTGCCATGTGGCCCTGGGGGACCAGGTTCACCTGAGAACACAACAGATATTGAACGAAAGAAACCACCTATTTTACACATAGAGCATTTTGCATCATACTTGTGTTTCTGTGTAATAAAAACCTGTTGAGATGTTTTTAAAAGATGTTTAAAATACATATTTGATGCAGGTGTGAATGTTAGAGACAGAGGTCTCGAGCCTTTCTCTTACGTGCACAGTACCTTTAATTCCTTGAGCTCCAGGAAACCCGGTTTGTCCCTCTCGTCCTGGAATACCAGGGAACCCAACAGCACCTTTCTCTCCGGGGAATCCAGTCACCCCCTGCGGCCCCATAGAGCCCTTGGGCCCTGGTAGGCCCCGTCCTGGTTCACCCTTGAGACATCCAACAAATTCATTATAGGACAGATACCAAGAAGCTCACTTCACTGTCTAAGCTAACTAGGTCACTGTCCTCTTCATATTCTTAAAGAAATGCATTTCTGTAATTCTGTTCAGGAACAACAAAGTCTGGTTGTTCATGATGTTTACCCCAAAGCTATATGAGTGTATGTGTCTGTCTGTCTGTCTGTCTGTCTGTAAGTGTACCTCAGAAAGAAGTTGACATGTCAAATTCGAATCAGGGATTTTTTGCTTAATTTTTCATGATTAATCAGGAAATCCTACTTTCTGAACAGAATGTCTCATACAGAGACGGGGTAACTGGTTGTGTTATAAGCAGACTTGTCAAGAGCTTTTACACTCTTTGAAAATTGATAGCAGGAGTGTTCATTGTTCTGTTGTTCTCATTCTTACAACCTCAAAAGTACCTTTTGCCCAGTGGTGCCAGGTCGTCCAGGGAAACCATCCTGCCCAGGTAGACCTGGAGATCCAGGTAACCCAGGTGCACCTGGTATTCCAGAATGACCTTAAGAATAAAGAGAAAAATAAACTCCAGAAATAGGGGTATGCTGGATTTGCCTCTACAGCAGAGACTGTTGATTTGTGCATCTATGTGCGTGAGTGTGTGTGTGTGGGGGTGGGTACCTTTAGGTCCGGGAACTCCTGGTAATCCGATTCCTGGGTACCCAGGATCACCTTTCTGTCCTGGGAAGCCCGGCATACCAGGGTCCCCAGGAAGTCCTCGGTCCCCTGGAGAGACATCACAGCAGCATACTGCCATTTACCACCAGTCTTTCCTTACCTTTATTACTGATATTCATTCCTGTGGATTGTAGGCGGGTGTGGAAGTCAATGTTTCATTGAGGTAAGTGACTATGAGTATGTGCAGTGGAACAGGAACTATGAGTGTGTGGGGGGGATAGGAATAGGAATGATTAGAACAAATGGAGAATTTAGAATAATAAATGGGGGGTACGCTGTGGGTACCAGGGAATAGGGACTGAAGAATGAGGAATAGGCAATAGGGACTGGAGAATTGAGGATAGGTAATGGGGAATAGGGACTGAAGAATGGGGAGTGGAGTGGAATCAACATTGCCAAATATTAAATTTTATGATGTGGTCTGGACATTGACGAGAATTGTTCCCCAATGGTTCCAATGTTCAGTACGTGCTTAATGCAAAATAACATGTATTGCATGTTAAACCTATTTGTAAGCTTTGGGGAATTGTAGGAACAGTAGACAGGAAATCCTGGGTTCCCTTTTCCCAATGTTATTCCTTAATAATAGCTGCAGTGATCACCTTGGATTCCAGGTCTTCCCATGTCTCCCGGAGGCCCGGGGGCACCTTGTGGTCCAGGTGCACTGACCCCTTTCCCAGGTTCACCTTTGGGTCCTGAGAAAGAGAGATGATCTCATGTAACTCACTTACCCTCATATATTAATCCCTAGCTTTAATGTGTGTATTAACATATCAACTAATTACAACTGTTTCAGGTATGGTGTTGCGTCTCGTAGCGTAAGATTGCGCTACACAACGTACTTAACATCGGTCTTTGTTCAGCAAACACAGCATGGTCCAACACTGTTGTAGGCAACCCGTAAGCATACACACAACAACATCTTGTCTAGTGCATACACTTCTGTAGTTCTTTAAGCTGACAAGTACTGCATAGGACACAACAAATGGGCAGAAATTTTAAGAAATAAAAACGTATCCAGTTCAGGTATCCCTGGATATCAACCATTTTCATCATGGTGGTACCAGTATCAGTAATTTTCCCTACATCTTAATACTCTGACTTTAACCAGAGTTGTTTGTATGGAGCCTACCTGACACCCCGGGAACTCCTGGGTGTCCTGGTACTCCCTGACTGCCCTTCTCCCCCGGAAGCCCAGGAAGGCCATATCCTGGGACCCCTGGCGGACCCCTCTCTCCTGGCGGTCCGATTAAACCTGGGTCTCCATCCCTGCCACGGTCTCCTTTGATTCCCACTGTGGCCTGAAAGGAGCAGAGAACGGGAAAAGCAGTGGTGGTTTGGATTGGTTCTGACTGGTTAAAACAAGCTTAGAGTGTTAAAGGTACTATCTTGCATAAGTTATGACTGGTTAAAACCATCTTAGACTGGTATACATATTATCTGTTATGGATTCATCTGGTTTAAACCACCTGATAATTTTTTTCCTGCATGTTATATAAGGTGTCATGTCATCGACTGTTATTACAGTTTATTCTTTTACCAATAATGATAACTATACATTCTCATACCATTGTTCATGACAACTCATTTCAGTCTATGACATCTGTCGTGACATATTTATTACATTGTTATGTAGGTCTCATGACAGACGTTAGGAGTAAATTGTAACCTTGTTTCTTATAACAATTTGTGACACCATGTCTGAAAAATATAATACAGATTGCAATCACAATCAAGGCTTCACAAAAAAAGGTAGCAGTATAAATGAGGGTTTTCTCCCAGGTAAGGGTTAGGGTTTAGGGTTAGGTTAGGTTTTATGGTTAGGGTTAATATGAAACTCTTGATTCCTCTTTGCAGCTTGAAATATATGATGTTCAAAGCACTACTAATTGCAGCTTATGTAGTCCTGCAATAAAACAGCACTCAGTGGGTACTCACTGGTTCTCCTTTGGGTCCAGGAATACCTGGCAAACCATCCCGTCCTGGGAGCCCATCCAAACCTGGGAGCCCACCACTCCCGGGGTCTCCCGGTTTCCCTTTCTCCCCCTTCAGACCAGGGGCAGCAAAGATATCACCTGGCTCACCGACAGCTCCCGGGGCACCCATTAGCCCTGGGGAACCAGTGCTGCCCTTGGGTGGAAAGAGGAATAAATAGAATTAGCAGGAATTGTGTCATTTTGCAGCATTCTGCAGTGATTTCCATTGATGTTAACACAATACATCTGTTCAAAGTCACACAGAAGCACTGTCTATTCCATTTGTGGTGTAGACACACAGTGATTTGGCCTATTCCAATAAACTATATTTGTATGATCTTAACCTAATGTGGTTTTCTTTAGAGCTGCTGTCATGGATGTTTGTATTGATCCATGGTATTTAATCTCATGAGCAGTCAAACAGTCTATCCCACTCACTGGGTCACCCGGTTGGCCTTCAGGTCCTGGTATACCCTTCTCTCCTTTGGTGCCTGCAGGTCCCGGATAGCCTGCCATCCAGATACACAGAAAAACATGTAAATAGTGACAGGAAATGAAGTACAGAACAACTGCATTACTGGGGTCATAGATACAATAATACCGCCATGGTCAACACAGATGAAACCCCTGTTGTAGGCTTCATCACACAGAACAATAAATACTCTTTTGTCAGGAAATAAAGATGACTGCCTGTTGAGGCAAGGGCAATCACCTTGCTGCCCTTTTGGTCCTGGGGGTCCAGGTTGCCCGGGGGGACCGAAGGCCTCACACTGCACACAGGTGTCTCCTTGGTCACCTGAGAGACATGAAAACATGGATAATATCAGTTATTCATATTAGTTCTTCAGCCTCAAATGATAGCATATCTTTGTCAATAATAGGTAGAGAGCTTCTTGAATGATGTGGATTAAACACTTAAATGAAATGTTTAAGCCATAGGGCACGACAAAATTTTTGCAAATTACTTCAAAATGTAGAAACATCCGATTTCACCCATATTACACAAATGCAACAGTGTTTCAAATATGTATTTGAGCAACTACATAATATATTTAGCCATTACAAGCTATAACAGATTCAGCCAGAAAATGGATATGTTCATTTGGATAGAAGTGCATTTTTCACATTTCCTGTCAGTACTCTGCCATATTAGCCAGTTTTTTGTTTCATGCTTGGGTTTGTTTTCATTTTGTTTTCCCTATCTCTGTGCCATGTGACTGTGTTTGCGATTCCCTCAAGTGTTTGCTCCATCCTCTGTTCTCCAATTGATAGTTTCATTGTTAATTACCTGCCCTGATTCACCTGCGTATACACCTGTTCCCTATTTAGCCCATGTTAATTCTATATTTAAACTCCATGTGTTTGCCAGTTCATTTCTGTATTTTCTCTGTCTCATAACCAGCTTTCTATCATCCTCATCTGAGTCCCTGTCTGAGCCCAGACATTTCCAAACATTTACACTGAAACAAGGAAGGGCACAATATTCTTTTAGTGACAGAGGTAAGGCGTGTAGAGGAGGGCAGTGTGCGTTTGTTTTCCACTCACCTTTCTGCCCCTGTTCTCCAGGGAGTCCAGGAGGGCCAGGTCGCCCCTTTTCACCTTTTTCCATGTCGCACTTTCCATCACCTGTGGAAACCACACACACATCAGTTTAGTCATGACTATAGGACTATAGAAGTATAGGATTAGGCCATACTTTCAGAACCAAACACAAATCTGATTGGCCAGCCTCAGAAGGATGCTTTTACCACTGTGTCAACTGCAGCATGTAGTTTCATATTGAAACTGCTGCTGCTACCATTAATACTACTGCTGTATCTACCCAGAATAGGCTGGCCAGCTGCACTTCACCTGCATACCATAGCCAAGGTTTTTTACATGGAAAAAAATGTTAGATTCCATACAACTACAATCTACCTTAGGTTCTCTGCTGTAGATCGACATGGCAACATCCTCCTTAACCTTAACCTTAACCTCCTTATCCATCCATGTTAACTTTCTCAGGTTACAGCACAGAGGCAATGACATAGACAAACATACTCTGTATCTCCAGTTTGCTTTTAATGAAACCAGCACTGATATTTCGTAGCTAGATGAGTTGACAGATAGCAGGAAAATGGTAAAAGGGAGATCGTACACTAAGGAAGCCAGTATTAGCAAGCCAGTCTGGCTTCAGCTCCACCACAGAAACCAAGAATCAGTGATCAGGACTACTTTTGCCAAGGGAGACAAACCAGTCCAGCACCTACTATATTTTCCCATATCACTGGACCAGTGATGGTATGACTGCTGGTTTTGACTTAATTTCCATCCAATAATACCTCTGTAACTGTATAAAGAATGCCTTCAGGTTAATCCTCATTGTTCAGGTACTCCAAGAACCCAAACAGACTGTTGGGCATGACACTTTGATGCTAACCACAGGACTTTCCCTAAGCACCTGCATGGATGCTTTCCATTAAGATCGGAACAGAGTCAAACTCTCAGGTGTGACCTCAGAACTGCTGATACCTGGGGGTCCTGGGGGCCCGGGTGGTCCTTGGAGCCCATCTTGACCCTTGGGTCCCAACAGGGGAAGTCCGTCATCGCCTCTGTCTCCCTTCTGGCCGATCTCTCCTGGGAAACCTCTCTCCCCTGGTGGACCTTCGATGGTCCTGCCTGGAGAGAATCATGTAACGCAGAGTGGAGTTGCAGAGGGTCAGTGACAAGTCAAGAAATGCCAGTGAAACAGATTCTCATGATAGACATGAAAAATAGCGGTATTTTACCTGGTTGACCAGGATCTCCTTGAAAGCCAGGAAAACCTAAACGCCAAGGGTACAAAGAGTACATTTAGATACTTTACACAAATGTCTGTATTCCAGACTAAATAACCAGAAGGAAGCATTTGTCAGATACAAAGGGAGGGGGGTTGTTTTGCTTGATTCAGCTAAGAAATAATTTCAGTTGGGCCACTTTTGTAGCTAAACTAAGTGCTTGCACTTCATCAACTATTCTGTACCTATGAAAACAGTCTTTGTCTCATCTTTCATTTATATACAATGCATTGATAACTCCAATGTGCATCGTAACATCTATTATGTAATTAAAATGAAATCAAGTACATGTAGATTGATAGATAAATGGGGAGATATGATGATATGCACGCTTAATATTAACTATGAGGAGGTGTAAATACCTTTTTCTCCTTTCAGACCTGGAGGACCAGGGGGACCAGTGGGTCCTGGAGCACCTTGACCCTGTTACAGTTAGTCACAAGATACATCACATGATCTTTGACTAGTACACAGAATTGCCAATAAATTTCCACTGCATCAAACTGTTGAAAAATAGCATTACAGACACTCCTTTGGTGATTTATGCAATGGGTGACCTATTTGCTATCTGTTTCTGATTGTACAATATATCCAGTTCAGTTCATGCTTTAAAACCATTGATCAACTCGATTGGTTTGAGCGATATCTGCTGAAGGAAAACAAGGACGATACAGCACTGCCAATGACATCAATGTCCAAAATATACGCACATGTCCTGGCGGGCCCCGTTCTCCCTTCTGACCCTGTATGAATTTGGACAATCACATATTCCCACATCAATTTAACACAGAACATTCAATAAAAACAATAAGTAACAGCACATCCAACAATTCATGCACACTATCTTGCCTGAACTGAGATTGCGAAAAGTTGTTAACGTTTGAATGTTCTACCATGAATATATATCCCATCCTGGTACTGAGAGTAGAGAGTGAATTTAGATTATGAATCCAATCCCGCTAGGATTAGCAGTGGGCTAACATGTTACAGTGAGCTTATGTAAACCAGCCACAGAGATGCTGTCTCCTATACTCTTAGCTGCTGTCTCATATAGGATAGTATAGCACTATTAGCATCCACAGTTAAAACATTAATTCATTTTTCAGACAAACTTAACGCTATTGCCCATGAAAAGTGTGAGACTGAATGACACAGTAGAGATGTACATTCTATAATGATATAGACTAGGCAGACTTGAAGCTAGCCAGGGATTTCACAGTGGCATTAAAGACACATCATCATGAAGGAACAGGGAAGGGAGACAGTGGTTAACCAAAGAACCAGGTGACTTCTGAGGACCCGTTTCAACTTCTAGCACTGCTAACAACAAATCTGTCAATTAACATAGACAGCTTATAGCTAGCTACCTAAATGTATTTTTTATTACACTGTCTGTCTGTCTATCTCACAGTATCAAAATAAGCATTTAAGTTTCAATTACCTGCTGTCCAGTGTACCCCGGAGCTCCAGGAAAACCTTTCTCTCCCTAATTGGTCAAAGACACATGGTCAGGGCATGACTTAACATGAGTCACATCACTGTGACATCAGCAGATGTAATATACAAAATGCAGGCATGATTTGTGTAAAAACATGTATTTAAACATTTTTATTAATTTTTAATTATGGATCATAATTTTGGATATATGTACAGTATACACCACCAGCTGGAGCCAGAACCTACTTTAAACCCGTGCTCTCCATCCTTGCCTGGTTTACCCTAAAATGAATCAAGAGATTCAGTCATTCCACTTGGCATCAATGTATAGTACATGCAGACAATATACAATGTCAACGATGGCTGTAATTGTAATCTATTTAAGGTATTGCATGATCTCTACTGAAAAATAATTAATATGGTACATTCAGTCAATATCTACTGACAGAAGTGTGCTTACCCTTGGCCCAGGTGGACCAGGTTCACCTTTCACCCCACTCTGATAGGGCAGACAGAAACCCTGCAGAGAAACACAACCGTTGACATCTCCGAAGCTCCCACAGACATACACAAATCACTTAAACAGGTCTAGGTGAGCCTAGCTGAGTTTTCAAATAAAAAATGTAGGCTGCAGAGAGATGTGTGGATCTTTCACACTACATGCAAGTATGAAGATCTTTAAAGTTATCGATCAGGGTTGAGATTTAGAGAGCACTGTTGAGTTCATTAATTCCACAGAGCAGTGTGAATATCTCAGATCAGAGAGGTTTGTACTTACTTTGTCTCCTTTTTCACCACGGGCTCCTGTTTCGCCCTGAAAAACATACAAAACTGCCATTCGTCACCAGGCTATTGCATTGCATAAAAACCATTTTACTAAGGGTTGAAACATACCTCCGACAAGTATGAGAGCGCAGAAGCTTGTAGCTATGAATTCACTGTTGCTGTGTTCTAAAACTGCACCTCTAATCTGTAACGCAATGCAAGCGCCTGCTTGCAATTTCAGGAATTGCAGAAAGGTGGCGGTACTGCGAGCAGCAGGAAACAAATGCTAGCTAGCTAAATGGAAGTGTCAGCATCTCTGTTGACAAACACACTGAGATATCCTATGGTACAGGGATGTAATGGCACAGTTTGAGTGTGGAAAAGAGCCGAGCAATCTTGTTTGCCCTTGCCATGTGCTCATGTTCGTGTTCACATTACTTGTGTGAGGTGCCTCAGTGCCCTTAATTATTACTGTGTTATTATAACAGGTAAACACCTGAGGTCCTGGAACGAATGTGATTTCAGGCCCCTTTACTACTTCGTGAATCGAAGGGGGGCCAGGGGGACCCCGTACTCCCACAGCTCCCTGTGGGACACAAAAAACACAAGATTAAGAAAAATAATTGCAGATACAAATTCATAGACTTTTCAGCGTTCAGAAGAAAAAATGAGTGGTAATATTTATGGCTCACCTTTTCACCCTTTTCACCTTGGAAACTGACTAGCCGGTCACCCTAAAATAACCGAGGAAAAGAAAGATTAAGAGGCCGCGGACAGACATCGGAGTATGGACCAATTTTATGATAAGTATTCTAGTAAGAGTACTGTCAGGAGTCTACAAGTCTGAGGCTTACCGGTTCTCCGGGGGGGCCAGGGGGGCCTGGTTGTCCCTGGTGGGTGGGAATGGAAGAGGATTGATCAGTGCAAAACAAACAAAATACACTCTTAGAAAAAAAGCTTCCAAAAGTGTTCTTCACTTGTCCTGCAGGGGGAATTCTTAAAGGGTCTTCATTGATATGGATTTCACTCAAGGGTTCTCCATAGAACCTTATTCTGAGGGTTAAAGATATCTGTATCTAAGGGTTCACCCAGCAGAACTAATGAAAAAGCTTTTAAATGTGCAAGAAAGCAGTTTTTGTGTATTAGAGCATAAATACATATGTTATAAATATGTTATAAATGTTTTAGCTGGTCTGTTGACCATGAAAAGCCATTTTAAGCAAGAAAAAACTACATCTAAGTCAACTGTGACTTACTTTAATGGCCATTATAGCACGGATGCATTCTTTGAGCAATAAATGCAGAAGACAAAAAGTGTTGATGGTAGATTTTTTGGGGCTCAGATCTTCCTGAAGACATTTGGGAATCTTTGTGCCCAGGCAGCCGCGGCCGCGAACGTTAACATGCTAATTTTGACAGCCCAAAGAATAACCCATTTAAAGGTTCCATCTAGCACCCTCAATAGAACCATTTGTCCCTCTTGGGGAACCCTTAAATGTTCTTCTTTGATACTGATATGTCTAAAGAGTTCTATGTAGAATCCTCAGAATAAGGCTCGACACAAAACACTTCAGAGATATCAGTATCTAAGCAGAATCTTTAAGGGTTCCCCCGGAGGGAAAACAAAGAACCCTAAATAAAGCTGTCTGTTGCAAGAGTGGGACATTGCACATGGATGGTAACATAACATATCCTATGTCTATGCTGGTGTTCACGTGTGTATACATTCCTGTTACAGTGTTTGTTGTTTGTCGTTGTACTTTAAGTAGGGTCATTTTTTGTCGAATCGCTCACCCGATGGCCCTGTGGTCCAGGAGGTCCAATCGGACCTGGAATTCCAAAAATTCCCTGCTGGCCCTGTGGAATATAAATGGATAACGTCAATCTTAAAATGTTATTTAAAGATGGAGGCAGTCGCAGTTTTCCCACAAGTGTTCAATGATGCATTGCGAAAAGAAAAGTCTTTCTTCAAATGAGTTAACAGTGCACCTGAATTCCAGATTACACTGTCACCGCATCGCCTCTCATTACATAATGACAGGTTTTTGGATCAGAGACACTGTCAAACCCGCCTCTTCATTTTGCCATAATGAATGGTCGAACATACCGGTGCACCTGGCACTCCAGGCAAGCCTTTGTCTCCTTTTTGTGGGATGATGCCACCGATGATACCACCTGGGTCCCCCTGGTAAAAAAAACATGGTGCTGTTTACATATATACTTACATACATACATATATTCAGATATACTATTGTATTTTCCCAATTTCACAGTGAAACGATCAGTGCTATATCAACTATATCAACTCATTCATTTGGTCCCAATGAACTTTACCAAGTTCATTGATATCTTTTGCCAATTCAATGGGCATCATTGCCTGGAGTCTTGGATGGCATAAGAAGCATGGTATGGGACTCTGAGCGTTGGACTCGGCAACACGCTGAACATGTACAGAATCAGGCTACCAGAATTACCAAACAATTTAATACGGTTCCTTACCTTCATTCCTGGAAAACCAGGGATGCCCTGAAAAACGATATGTAGGTACATGAATCATCTTAATATCAATAACATTATGATTCTTGATTTTTGAAGAAATGTAATGCTTACGTATAAACTATAATTCACCTATTAGCTGCATGCATCCAAGCATATCATTCTACTTGTAAGATACAAGTAATCATTGTATACTAGGGTCCATTAGATTAAGTTTGTAGGAAAGCATTACAGCAATTTTTAAATGTGGCTTCAGTGCTTATGTATGAACTGCAATTAACCTTTAACTTATACAATCTAAGAATATAGTTCTACTTATAGATTATTTGCATCTTAGAAGTAATTTGAATTTCTACACTGAATGTGAAGTATGTATTGACATTTTGCAGTCATACTATTGTGTCAGACATTAGGTGGTGTTTGGCAGGACACAACCCATTGTGTTCATTAGCCTACGCTAACACATGTCGCTACATATAAGCGCGTAGGGCTACTCTCTGAAAAGACTGGTCATATATCCCCTGTACAAGATGTGTGTGAACATACAGGAGGGCCACTCTGTCCTGGATGGCCTGGTATCCCATCTAAGCCTCGTTCTCCCTGTGAAACACAAAGGTAAGATGAGGAGTGCGATCGACATTGGACAGATTTGAACATCCAATAAAACCAATACACTCTTAGAGGATAATATGGAGAATTTAAGTCACCAAGGGTTGAACAGGGGGAACCAGTGAAAAAAATCTGTCATGCATCACACCTTTGTCCCATTGCATCCTGGGATTCCTTGTGGGCCTGGAGGTCCGTCCTGTCCTGGGATGCCCTGCAGAGGGAAATGGGAATAGAATGAAAACTCTTCACCAGAACAGCAGCACAAAGTTTATCTCCATTGCATGGAAATACTTTACAAATCTGCTATGGCATTGGCAAATATAAAAAATACAAATAATACAATGGGACTTGATGAAAATGAGAAATTGACAAAAACAAGAAATCTAGAAAATAAAAGTGTATCTTACAGCTTTTTTTTGCTATTTTGAATTTTAATCATTCTGATTAAGTTTTATTTGAGGTTTTTATCAATGTGTTCATGCACTGACTTTGAACACCAAGACACTGTATTAAAATATAATATTATATACATAATAATAGTTCTAGTATGGACTTACTGGAAGACCTGGGTTTCCTGGGAAACCTGGCAGACCTGGGAGGCCCTGTGAGACGAACACAACATCGATCAAGACCATCGCATCGTCATAACCCTCATCAAAACCTCCACACACAGAGCAAAGAGCGAAGAGCGATTCATGAGTAAATACAGCAAGACTGCTGCACTACTTTACAGACCAGAGCACCATCAGTGTAGTACCATCCCTATTCAACAGATGTTGAGGCATGGATTTAGTGAAGTGTTTAGAAGGTTTAAAGCAAAGGTTTAAAAAGGTGGCTGGAAGTGAATATTGACTTATAAACATGTCGCTTACACGTGTTCCTTTAAGTCCAGGGGGTCCTTGATCGCCATGGTCTCCCTGTAAATACATTTTAAGATGAGTTTATAGTGATATAACATCCTCAGAATTAAGAGAATAGCTAAATCCAATCGTACATATTTCTTGTCAATAATACCATTTACATACAAGTAGAGAATATCTGCAATAACATTTCTAGACTGGCACAAATCTGATAGATTGTAATGTGAGGAAGGTGGGAGGATCCAATCTGTTTGGGGAAAGAGGAATGGGATGTGCTTTTTCTTCAGTTAACAGCAGGGGGCAGCTATGGATTTATCTGCATCAAATTAGGAAGTTCAAATCTTGGACTATGCTTCTGAATGCTCTACGCTGATTATTTTTCAAACAGGAAAATAAATAAAAATTGAAAATCAACTGCCCTGAGGTCTTCATGGCTGACAGCTGATTGAATTAAAAGACATAAATGTAATTTTGCTATGCAGAATATCACTGTATTTCATCCCTACACTTATATCATAGCTTGGTAAAATTCTCAGTTGTATTTGGTCAACAGGTCCGCTAAACCGAGCACAGTTATGACTGAACTCTAACAAAAGCTGTCTTATCATAACTGCAAGTTAAAATGAAAGGTCTTTCAAAAGTCTATTTCAATTCATCAATCTATTTGCAACAGAGAATAATAGCAAAGCAGAAACAAGAACACAACAGCAAAACTAGAAATGCAACATTTAAGTATCAGAGAGCAATTTTGTTTCTGTGAATCTGAGTGTGAAGTTACCAGTATTTCTGTTGCACGTACATGTGATCTAAGTGGAATCACAGCTTGATATTTGTATTTTCATCTTTCAACTGCACAGCAAATCAAGGTTTATTTCATACATATGACACATGGTACTTCCACACCACATTACTGCTTATGCATTCGAGCATGACAGGATCACCCTTCAGTTTGTGACCTTTCCAGCAAATTGCCAGTAAATTGCCAGTGTATTTTTGTGGCTTGGTGGACTCTGATGCTGTTCTTGTCACTCACCTTTGGTCCCATCGGTCCCTGGGGTCCCTCCAGTCCTTGCATTCCAGGGAACCCCATGTTGCCCTGCAGGCCTGGAAGTCCACGCTCACCCTAAAAAAAATACACAGTCGCTGGGTTAGAACAGCAGGGTCCCCATTACCTGCAGGCCTCTGCATGTTGTTTTTCATTTATGTACGTGCCATTCAAATCGTGAAGCATTTTAACATGAACAGCGGAGGCTTGTCTCATTCCCCAACAGGAAGTATCCACTTGATGATGCATGGCGGCCATTTTGTGCCAAAACTCTCACCATACATTCACAGATAGCAAACCCAACAAGCTAAGATAGAAATACTGTAAGGCAGTACACTCTAATACCCGAAAATCTCTTTCAAGACCAGAGGAGGCCATCTTTCAATGTTATGTTATGTTTTTTTTTGGAAATGTCAAGAATATGTAATAATAAAAAGAGGAAATGAGTCACATCCTATTTTGGATTGCACTCAAAAGGCTTCATTTGAAATGCTGCAGAAGGATTTCATACCCTGTTTTTATTTATCTAGAGATCAAGCAGTTTTAGGTCATTCATAGGGACTGTTGGGTTTATTTTTCTGTTTGCCACTAGGGGGGATGAGATATACTATCATCCATTTTTTTTTGTTAGTTGTTGCATGCCCATACTTTTCTGTCAGCTGTGTGTGTGTGTGTGTGTAACCTCTACGACATAAGTGGTGTGCATGGTACTTCTCTCTTAAATGGTAGATTCATTTTAGGACACACACATAAAGTTAAACAAAAAGGTAGCATAACATTCATTTAAGTGTTCTTTCACATCAGAATGCATCTGAAAAAAATATTGTGAAAACGTGTTTTGTTCGCCAGGTCATGTGTATTACTGGCGGGGATTCTGGAGTCCTGGCTTCATACTGCACTGGACATTCTTTACTTAATAGGCAAATGAAAGGCCTGGATAGGCTGAAGGGCCGTCTGCTCTCTTCCTGTTCCATATCCATTATTTATAACCACCAAACAGAGAACATTCCATGGTAAACAAGCAGTCTCGAGAAAACTTTGGTTTCGTTTGCCTTAAGGCAAACAGCCAATCCTAAAAACGTCCCTCTGTGTTTGACATTAGGGGTGTGACATGTTGTTGAGACGGACTTCTAGGCAGATTGTTTTGACTTCCTGTGTTTGCTTCTTGTTGTGTTTGTGTTAGATTGTTCCACTTGGCGGGTGTGTAGGAAGTGGAGAGTTTCTTGGAGGGCTTGTTTCTTGCAGTCTCTTCATCTGTGGTCAGGAACAATGTTGACTAATGTGGAGCATAGAAAATGGACCACTCAGCTGAGAAACAAAACACTTGTAGACACATATTTTATGCATCCTTATGCATTAAACTTATAGTTAGGCGAGATGAGGCACAATGTAGGAGTGAAAGGTAAGAAAATGGCCCACACACCTTTTCGCCTTTTACGCCGGAGCAGTCGCACTTTCCACATCCCGACCCTGAGCAACCCTGGAGAGAGAACGACCGCAGAAATCAGACATGACAAGTCAAACATGACAGAACAATCAGAGTCATGTGAGTGTCAGTGTCAGTCATGAACAAACAAACATGAGAGAACAATCTCACAGACCAATTATGACCAACAAACATGAGGAAATAATCATAGACATCAGTCATGACTGAGAAAATTTGGAAGAACGATCACACAGATCAGGCATGACTAAACAAACATGAGAGAACAATCACACAGGTCAGGCATGACTAATCAAACATGAGAAAATTATCATAGAAATCAGCCATGACCAATCAAACATGAGTAGAATTGCACTAATCAGCGAAAATCACCACCCCCTATACAGATCCTTTCAGGAGCAAACACAGAAACCATCTAAATCAAATGAAATTTTCATATTATATAAGACTTTAATCATTAAAAATGCAAATGCTAATGAATAGAATGTAACTGAACTTCTATAAACCCCAACAATGTGAGATGAGGTCTGCTCTCATAGTATCACCTTGGCAACGATTCAGAGATGACTTGATAACCCATACGCTGACTGTTCTGCAATGATGCATCACAGCCACCAGATGGCAGTAGACACAACCTATTTTTTAAAAATCTACTCTCATACTCATGTAAACTTCTTTTCATACAAATGAGCTCTGATTTTCAACACATTCGTCATGTATGTCGCGATAAACAGTTAGGCGTACGTTGAACAGCTGTTCAGTTTATGCGCGTGACTTGATATACGAGGGGCTGTGCGGTAAAGGAAAACACCCTATTTTGGAGGGCATGCACATAGAGGATTATCCTACATATAGCAGATCATGTTACACTGTAAATCAATAATTTGGCCAGGCAATCGCGGTGACTAACTGATTCGGTCCGATGTCAAAGGATCTAGATGCTGAGAGAGTGAATGAGATAGAGCCACCACTGGCTCAGTGATCTGTAGGAATGCCATATCCAATTTGCTACACACAGAACAGAGCAAAAGGACACTGAGACTTCATGAACCCCAAAATCCATTACGGCCTCTATGTGCTTATCAGTGACTCACTGGATGGCGCCAATCATAACATTTTGCTAGGGAGCAAAGCCCTTGGTTATGTTCAAGGAAGTCGGTGCTGTTTTGCATGTCATAGAACCACCCATTATTGAGAATTTCTCAATCACAACATTAACACTGAACCCGGATTGCAATAACACTGATCAGGAGGGAAGCAGGACACATAGGGAATCAGTAGATAATATAGTAAGTAAACAGTGTTTGGAGTAAAATGGCTGTTTTAAATAATATGTAAATAATATTAAAGTTTAGTTTGAATTGTTGGCCGATTAAGAAAATGTACATTCCAGGGATGTGTGTGGAATGAGTCATTTTGAGTAGATTCTGATGGAGCATCTCTCAAAACTGGCCTCCGCAGCTGAACAGCTGCAGTCGGTCTCCCCGACTCCCGCCCGGCAACCGCCCCCCCACCTCCCTACCTCATCACCCCCCAACCCCCTTAATTTCCTCAATCAGGAGGCAAGCCTGGGAACTGGACTTGATCCTTTTACAGGCACGCATCGCTAACACACACACACACACACACACACACACACGCTCACGTGTGGGGCGTCCTGCCAGACTCACATCTGTAGGGACATGACTAACGCTCAGGCCTGGCCATGCAGGGGTCTCCCTCCCTCCCTCCCTCCCTCCCTCGCTCCCTCTCTCCCCGCTGGCCCCTGGGTTCGAGGTAATTGGATCAGTATGTGAGTCCTAACGACCTTGGGAAAAGCTGCGACGGTTCTCACAGCGTGTTCTGCGCGCCCCGCCCCTCTCTCTTTCCCCCTCTCTCTCTCACTAATTGAATTTCAAATCAAAATGTGTTTCATTGTGACGACAATAAAAAAATTGTGTTGCTGAAGCACTAATATACACCGATGATGTTAACAATAATATCTCTCACCCCCCACAAACAAAACCACATTGTCCCCATCTCAAAAATATGTTGTTTTTAAACAAACAAAAGTACGACATCTGTTTCAGACTATAAATACACATACAGGGATAGTCTCGCTCTCTCTCACTCCCCCCACCCCACCCCATTTGATTGGGTCTCTAGGCTCATGTGTTTTGGTTTTACATTTTATTACATTTGTTAAACACGTTTCTAATGGTTTCATGTGTGTAATTCATACATATGGATTCCTGGTTCACACACGGTGGGAAAATGGCAGCCTGGGTTTCATTAGACCTGTAAGAACATGCAGACAGGAGCTGAGACCTTATTACCATTCATGTTCCGGCCTTCAGCATAAACTCCCTCATCAAAGCAAACTGGAAACATGCGAATGGGTAACAGAGCATAGCGAAGGACAACCAACAGGCCTAAATAGCGGGCAGTCAAACACATACACACTCTTTGAGCCCTTGTGTACTTGCTAACTTAGGAACACGCATTCCCCAAAAACAGTCTTGCACTGTTCCTAGGGCTAGATATAGTTATCATGTGCCAGGAATCAAAGGAACACAGGAACACAGCTGAAGGGAGCCACTGGGATGTTTTAGCACTGCACTGACAGCCTCTAAACCCACTAGTGATTCATCCAATGAGCTGCTGCAGGATTTGCGTGATCCAAGTGTGCACACGTGCACAGTCCCTTGCAGCTCACTGTCCAGCGCGCATATCTGCGCAGTCATCTACAGATCACCTTATCAGTGAAGTTTAAAAACTCATTACATACTCTGATTAATCTCATCACTAATCACACTTTCTCAATAAATGCACAAACGCAGTCTAATTATATAAAAGACAGCAAACCAAACTAGTCTGAACTAATTTTCTGCTATATATGTTCTTTTAAAATTGAAAAGAACACATATAGCAGAAAAATTTAAAATTTAAAATTAAAAAGGACTGAGGTATTAAGGTGTGTTAATCAGGTGCTATCTGGTGCTAATGCAATGATGTCTTAGTTAAGAGTCTATTGCCAGTGTAGTCAGCACATAAGCATTGTTTATCCTCAGTGAAACATCACAACTGTTTGAGGTCATCATTGCAAGACCTGGTGAAAGATGAACCAGTGACATAATTGAACACATCTTACTGGTCAATGTGAGGCCAGCATTGCAAGACCAAAAGCCAGTGACTCTGAATGGAACCGAATAAAGTCACTCACGACTGCTTATTTCTGTATGGTGGACAGGTGTTATTCTTAAAATATGAGGTCATCAATGTGAGACTAAAAGTGTGTGACTTTTTTTTGAGAGCTGAACACTGTTACACAAAACTGCACAGCACTCCACAAGGGCTTCAGCAGTGTCTCACCTACACACACACATACACACACACACACACACACACACACACACACACACACACACACACACAGAGTGGGGCAGAGCACTACAGTAGTGAGATGACAGTTAAAAATGGGACAAAATGAGTCAGACATTTGACTCTACCCTGGAATTTTTTTCTGAAATCCAAATAATCCAAATGGAGTTCCTGTGAAGGGAGACCACCTTATCTAAACACAATTTATTTTAGTTCATAAGTTGCCTTTTAGTCAGGTTGTTGAGCTCAGCTTTATGGCTTTCTGATTGTGTTCTATGAATCACAGGCTTTTAAAGGGGAGGTGCGCTGCAATTAAAGTCTTTAATCTCTCCATGCTGGACGTTCTGTTTATGAGCCTGCACGTGGATGTGCATGTGTGTGTGTCCTGTGTGTGTGAGCAGGTGTGTGTGTGTGTGAGCATGTGTGTGTCCTGTGTGCGTGAGCATGTGTGTGTGTGTCCCCTTGTGTGTGTTAGCATGTGTGTGTGTGTGTGTGTGTGACCTGTGTGTGTGAGCAAGTGAGTGTGTGCCTGTCCCAGTATTGAAAATATGTGGGTTGTACATGTAGTTTTGCGTGTGTGTGTGTGTGTGTGTGTGTGTGGGAAACCTACACCGCAGGTCCCCAGTGAGCACAAATGGCAGGTTGTTAGGATGTCATCACAGATATTATCTGATTGGTGGAATGTGTGTATTGAGAGCTGCTCTGAGCGAGAGAGACAGTTGGCACATGTGGGGACTGAAACATTTAGAAAGTTCCAGCAAAAAAAAAAAAAAAAACATTTTGGACAAAGGCACTGGTCTAACATCAAGCTATATTTTACCACACAAGAAGCTAAAAGCATTGTAAGATACACCAGCTGGAGAAATATGTTAAAAACAATCTTACTTAAGAGATAACAGCATACTGAGAGAAAGGCCCATACATGAGGCCAACACAAGCTATTCTTTTAATTGAACCAAAGGACAACATCCTGTTTACTCTGAGCTTTTAGACAGTACAGTGGCAATTCAAGTCATATGAGCTGTGTATGGGAATACAGCGAGAACATTTGGGATATGTTTGACAGATTTTTATCTAAACCAAGCGTTAGCATTTCATCAGGTCCGGAGTTCTTCCCTTTTTTTTTTGTAAACACAATTAAACCCTCATTACGTTCCCTTCTAAAATACTGAACCCTTAGCTGAAACAACACAGATGGTCTGGAGCAAGGAATGTCTGGTGGTCCGCGTGTTGGTCGGACGGAGCCATATGTTAGCGCAGGGTGACCCTCTGGGCTGACAGACTCCTGTCGAATATCAGTTCTTTCCCCCTGAGGGTTAATCTGAGCCAAGCTCGTCTGTCCACACCCCAAACCTGCACCCCTAATTATGGGCCACCCGGGACGTTTTCTGCACAGGCTCCAAAATTTGATGGAGAGCCTGGTGTGTCCTACACGCTATCGTCCTGACAACAGGCCTAAAATACATACGGCTCATTCAGGGGTACATGCTGTCTCCCTGGAAATGCCCATCCACCCTAAGCTTCTCACAGTTCACCCAGTCAGACCCCAAAAGTGATGCCGTTTCCTAAATTTATCTCAAAACAACTCTTGATGCAAGAGGTCAGAATGAAGTTGAAGTCATAAAGTCAGGTATGGATATTCCTTAGATATGATCATGCCGCATGATAGTATTACATGTAACTTATTTCTATGATATCAAACTCCCAAGATGCAACTCAAGATCTGATTAGTCCTGTCTGATATCAAGCTGACATGCAGTCCATGCCTGCAAAAATATTATGTGCATTATGTGTATTCAAGCTTGCACTGAATGCGACCACAGCTCACACAGTTTATGTGTGCGTCACCAGGTTATTTACAAAGACGTCATCTGGTTTATCTCATCGGCGATCATTTGCACTTACAGAAGCGGCAGTGAAGCGGCTTTTCCGCCCTCGGCAAACACTTTCCGCTGTCTACTTTCCAGAAGCCTCTGTCATCCCTGTGCCCTGCTAATGGATGGCATGCTTTGACCCGAACGTGGATGATCCTTCCAGAACTATGGGCCCACTTCAGCAAAGCGCTCTGGGGCCAAATTTTACTTTGCTACGCTTATGCTAACCCATGCTAATCCATTAAATATACTGAGAGATTGCCTGTCTCTTCCACTGTGGGAGAATTCCACAGAGAAGCTGGGATCGCTGGGCCAGACATACCGGCAGATACTCAGCGCATGCTGGATAGATGACTCTCTCTTTTGCCTCACAGTCAGCCATGGCTACAGGGCACATGTAAGTCACTGCCTTATATTATAAGACAGTAACTATGGGTGAATCTGTGGGCATATACAGGTAGTGGCCAAACAAATTGTTGCACCAATGTAAAGCCACTGAACTGGGTGATGGGCCACTACATGTGGGCAGTATGGACTGAATAAAGCATAGACTCTACTGGGGTCTTTAACAGTGCAAAAGGAGTACTTTTGAACAAGAAAATCAATTAACTTCTGCATTCAATAAAAGTGGGAAAAGCTGCCACAGACATCTTTCCAGAACATTCCATAAATGCTCTGCTGGGTTCAGATGTCTTGCCAGAGAGAGCCTGATGGAAAGGTCATGTCAGCCTCAAACCATTGGATGATGGGTCATGCTCGGTGAACTATCATTTCTGCTGGACGTAAATGCTTTATAAAATGGTGCAAAGATAATTTGTCATTGCGTTAAGTAATGGCCGACATCTACCTTAGCTTCTGAGGGCAAGAGCGTGCCCAAACCATGAAAAACCAGACCTTTCATTGTTGGAAAAATACAGTATTTCCATTTTTTGTTCACTAACTTATTTTCTTTTGATCCCAAATGCTCTAACACAAATGTAATTAAAAGCACAATGTTGTATGTGTAATTAAAACTGTTTTTTTGTTTGGTTTTCATTTCACAAACACACTTCCTCAGGACAGAGGTGGAACTGACAGGACTCTTGCCACAAAATCCACCCCATCGCCCTAGCTAATGGATATGGTCCAGTCTCAGTCAAGGACTGAAGATACAGTATCTCATCTGAGAGAAAGCCACAACTTCCTGTTCCTGTCCATATGATATGATAGTCTCCTGGAGGAAGCATCCACAAATTTCATTCAGGTTTGATTTCTCGCTGTGCCCTGTTTTCAATGTGGGTTATCGTGTCGCACAGCTGCTGCTACAGCTAACTGGTTCCAGTAACCCTGACTGGTCATCTGGAAGAGAGGCCGCATAATGAGAGCAGCATGTTTGCACAGCCGAGCTAACGGTCTCCGTCTGAACAGCCTGGATTTACATCCCAACGAAGTCAAACACTGCGCAAGGACTAATTAGAGGGCTTTACTGAAAGACCCAATTAAGTGCCCATTAGCTACATGTAAAATACAGGGGAGGAGAGGTCAGGAACATGTAACCACACTATGAAGCAAGCTGTCGAGGAACCAGCATGTAAAAACCATGTCTACGCTCCACATTTGGCTGCTGTACACAGCTGTCCTGCAGTCCAGGGAGAAGAGGGGGAAGCCTGGGGTCTTTTGGGGACAGGTAAATCTAAATATAACATCCAGTAGTGTGCATGTGGTTCACAGGAGTTTCGTTAGTCTCATTCGTCGCTATCTCCTGTACCACATTCCTTCGTCGTTGCGAAAATCACAGCACTGCCCAGTTACCATTGATAAAGCTTTGGCATCACTTACGTGTCATTGTGATAGACTGTGTTTTTTTCTGATATCTCCACTACCAAATTCTCAAGCGTTTCTTTGTCTTGTATTACAAGTATGGCGTAACTAAAGATACAGCATGTACAGGACAATAGAAGATACCCTAGAACCTGGTATAGAGGTATGCTACAGTGCACAAACCGTAGAGACCGTTATGGAGTTGCATTACTCTTAGGGACTGTAACAGACGTACTTATCTGAGCACATCTGTGTGAGTTCTGCCCTGCACTGCTATATTTAATGGGGTCTAACAGCTCTAACGGTTTTAACTGCCTGCCGATTTCAAATGACCCGAGGATTTCTCTCACAATGTACACATTGTGACTTCACAGTAGTAATGAGGCTAACTACACATTCCACGCCACTTGAGGGGTGAGGAGATTTTGCCTGACGCCTGCATTCAACACAAAGGAATCCTGTAGGGCTCATTTATCTGCTTACACCTCCTACGGAGCAGAAGAGAAAGTCGTACTGTATCGCAGCACATTTCATGAGGAAAGATCTGGAAAGAATTTTGGCGTCTTGTTTCTTGATTCCTCCCCCCCCCAACCCCGGCAGAACACAGGCATAAAATTACAGCTGGTGAGATGGTATTTCATCGTCTGTCTCCCTGTAACCACAACTGCACGCAGACGTCACCATACAAAACCACATCTGCCCCGCTATAACCTTATCTGTTAGGTTAAGGGGGAGCTGAGGGGGTGTTACACTTGTTGTACCCACAATGCCTCACCACCATGGAATTATTTCCTTCCTTGGCAGAGCAGGGAAGGGTTTCCCTGCCTTATTTGGAAGATAGCTGCTGTGGGTTGTTTTAAACATCTTTGACAAACTCAAACGGATTCTGCGCCTGGATGTGAGAAATGAGACACACACCAGAGCTTGTCCATGCAGTAGCACAGGTATGACCTACTGCTGTGCAAAAATTCTTCCTCTGTTCTTAACTCCATCCAGATCCTATACAATATATAGTATGTAATACAATGTATTGTAACATTTTAATGATTGTTTTGGGAGGTGTTGGGTTGTTTTTTATTTGTATGCTGGGAAATATAAAGTGTTTGTCAAGCGTTTTGTCTTGAGGTTACTATGTAGAGGTAATTTTTAACTTGTAGACTAAACACTTTGGTCTGCATACAGTAAATATTTCGTCTACAAATGTTAAGGCGGAATCAACATAGCTTGTTGATTCCGCCTTAAGCAGAACTAGTGGCTAAAAAGTCACATTGCAAACTAAACACATATGCTTTAGTCTTTATGTACACTCGTTATTCAAAGGATGTCATACCAGTTCATCTCAGCCAGAAGCAGAAATAACCTAAAAAATACTGTGTTGCTCTGTAAGACATAGCTATACTTGACAGCTCTAATACAGGTACACTGATTATTTTAGCTTGATTATATATTGCACGACTGAGTGGACTTCTTTGCACATAATTAATGATTCCAGATGAGAGCGCGAAATAGGTAAAATTACAGGTGTTCATTGGGTGTGTGCTTTGTTCATGTAGGCACATCTGTAGCATTTATCAAAGAAGAAATATGTGTTTGTGATGTATGAACTTTGTATTTGTGAATAAAAATATATTAAAATGGAAGACTGATAAAGGGGGCCGCAGCACATTCTGAATGGTTAGTATCCAGAGGTACATACAGTACTTAGCCTTACCAGCAGGTGGCGCTATCCTTTGGTGGGGGGGTGGGAGTGTTCATTGTACACCTCCCATGATTCCCCAGGACATCCCCTGCTTCGAGAGCTGTCCCAATTGCTCTTGTGCAAAAGTAGTCTGTATCTGTGCTGATAACCCTCTGACAGAAATGTTTCACAGTATGTTTAAAGAAATGTAAAGCAAGCTGAGCATTTTCCTTTCATTGTGACACAGAATGGTCTGCAGGAATATTTACAGGTCACATGTTCAGCTGTCACATGATCTGACCCCCTGTGGTGTCCCCTGGATTCTGGGTCTGTCTGACCCCTGTTTCTCTGAGGGGAGAGTTTCCCCTCCCCTCGCCCTTCCCTCCTCCCCCCCAGTACCCCCCAGTAGTCATTAGACACAGTCACAGAACACCCCATTGGGACATGCACCCTTCGGCTCTGGTCTTTTCCATCGCCACACTTGTGTTTTTAGCTGTCTGGGGTCAAAGGTCAACCTGACTGCATGTTGAAGTAGGGAGGTGGGGCACGTGGGGGTCACCCTTCTAAAAAGCAAAGCTGCCTCGTTCACTTGATGTCAACATCAATTGCTGAACTGCAAAATTACAAAATCGGTACAATTACACACTTGCAAATCTTGTACAGTTCATGGTTATTTGCATGCTGATTTTAAGTACACTGCATGAAATTCCAATCAGCTTCTCCATAGCCCAACCCAAAGAACCAGCACAAAACTGTACAAAGTGTACCAAAGAAAGACATTGTAATTGTATATTGTTACAGGAATAGAACTACCATATGAAATAATCACCATTACTATCTTTCTAAAACTTCAAACCACAAACCCAAACACATCCTCAAAATCCAGTCAAAATTGCAGTTCAATGCAATATCATTTCCATAATAATCAAAATGAGTAGTCCACTAACACTTGAATAAAAAATTCTTAGAGCCAGATTTACTAAAACATTTAAGATGTGCAAAACTGTTTTTCTGGTGCAAGAGAGCATGTGTTTGTTTGGGTAGTTAATTTGCTCCAATAGCAAATCATGTCTCAGAAATTGCATTTACAAAAGTTTAAATCTGAAGGATATTAGATAACATTTCCCTGAACCTGCATACAAACAGAAATCCTCACTGAGAGGATTATAGTGACAATAAAAATAATTCATACATTTATAGCCCTCATAAAGACTCAACAGCTCCCTCATGGAGATGCAAGCTGTAGCCTGCGCTGACATCACAAATCATCCTATGACATCACTCTCTCATCCATACAGGCAGGTACACAATGGTACAGGGAGACCACACAGATTCTAGATATGACCCAGATTTATGACCCAGGATCAGGGCAAAGGGTTAAACGTACCTCCACCATGTGGTGTAGAGGTGCCCATCCCCCCTTCTCAAGCCTGTGACAAATATAGCGTCTGTGTTTCTCCTTTGATGTGAGAGAGAAAGCAATGGTACATGCTGGTGACAGGAGCAATGGATTATGGGACAATGTGCCGGTATCAGATCTGGTCTGTGATTGGAGGAGACATATTCGTCGGCGCTCGAGCGATGAATTCCACAGATGCTTATCGGCCTACGGACGGACCTCGAAGAACAACACGCTGTTATTCACACTGTCCCTGGAGAGGGAAGGATCTTCTGTAAAAGGATAAGTAAAACAGGAACACCCTCCTCTGTTCAGACCTCCATTGCTGTTTCAGTATTGTGCCTCATTCCATTCTCTCAATATTAATCATTAGCTGTACTGGCAAATCTGATTTACTACCCTGTAGTGAGTTTCTGAAATACAGCCTTGTTTCATTAGGGTTGAGCATTGCTATTCATTACCCCCAAAGCATACATTTTAGATTTATTTATATTTAATCTGGCTACTTCACCCATGCAACAACAATAGTTTTTTTTTTAAATCAAGTTTATTTCAGGAATTAAGACTGTAGCAGTGACGCTGTCCTTTTTTCACCCGGTGCTGAGAAAATACAGGGGAGGGCCTGGAGAACGACTGGTGCTTGGAATCAATGCAATTCACAGGAATGATGACTGTGAGGTTGACTTGATGACTTTTTGGTTGGCAACTGTGATTTTGTTTTACATGAACTAGTGACAAGAACCAGAAATAATACCCATTCATCATGTTTCAGTAACAGCTATCTACCATATAAGGACAGCAGTGACAAGAATTTTCATGGTCAAAAACAGCTTGTCATCTTTGTCTTCTGGCCACCGTGGTTACAGAACCCATTGCACGACTCTGTGGGCTTTTGTCACGGGCCTGCAAAGGCAGTTCTCTCATGGGATGTGTCCGTGGGCTTGGAAAGCCGGTCCGGGCCGTAGGAGTATGGGAATTTTACCCTCGGAGCTGTGGAGTACCCTCTTGCGTGCCTACACTACAGTGCTTTGGCCCATTACAATTTCACAAATTTCACACAGGAACTGGGATGAAAATGTGCATGCTCACACACACACACACACACACACACACACACACACACACACACACACACACACACACACACACACACACACACAGGCCCGCATACTGACACGTATGTGTTCTTCCCTCACTCATCCGGTGTCATTTTCACACTTCACTATTTCATTCACGGGGAACCCCCACTGCTTAATAGAGCATACATTTTACAGATTTATGCATAAATCTCAAACAATGCATCCCACTGTGTGCTCAGAACCCTTGTTTCTCCCCTACAAACCAAGGTTAGAAAGTGTTTCTGCTCTGTAGTGGGTGTGACCAATAGCTGTATCTGTGGCCAATGGGGTCTTTACCCAAACTGCTCCAACATGCTTCAAATTTTCTACGAAATACAACAGTTTAATTGGAAAAACAAGGAAGCCAGCTTGGCGTCGGCAGTTTTTTCAAACAAATGTGTGTGGTGAATCGTGTTTTCGTTCTGGTGACAGAGCCACAAATTTGCGGTGCCTTTTTCTGCGGTCCAAATAAAGACACTCGGTGTGTAATGACACTTACCCCACACAGGTGGCGCTCCTTGATGATGTCATAGACTGGAGCCCCTAATCATAAATAAGTCCTGTCTAAGTAATACTGTCTATTACTTCAGCTTTCCTTCCTGCGCACTTCCTGGGTTTTCAGTGTGTTTGTCCTGCGGGTCCTGTAATTAAGTGAATTGTGGTAATCATGTGATTAGTTTAACCTAAGGAGACATTTGGAGTCCTACTGTAAGCCGGTGATGACAGACGACAAAAAGAGAAACTCTGCTCCTAGTAGAGTCACTGAGAATGAATCATTTATATCCCGATCAGTTATAGCCAGTTTATTTTTGTTACATTTAAAGTTCTGCCTTATTGTTACGGAGTAGTTCCAATTATGGTGTTTTGATTTGTGGGATTGGTGTAAATTCTACCAATGGGACGTGGTTGAAATCCAAGGGGACTTCTAGTCACCAGCCACCACATGAATGGTCTACAGAATATCAAGCTTATGAGGAAATATAAGGCACACCTGAGCAGGAAAGGTTATTTATATGAAAGCAACGACTAAAATAGTTAAAATAAACAAGGCAAAGTGGATGGGACAGAAAAAAATAAATAAAAATAAGATAATCCCCAAGCAAGAAAATTCCAAAGAAACCACAATAAATCAAGAAAAATAATTCAACTGTTCCAGCACCGATGAGAACCCAGGTCGTCGTGGGAATCGGCTCTTAAAATAGAGCGTGAACTGCAACCTCCGGAAGCACAAAAGCAGGCAAGCGAGAGCGGCTTTTCGACGTCTGACATTTTCCTCTGAACAGATGCGGCTCTGTGACGGGAAGGCAGACAGGCTCACATTGTTATCTCTGAGAGAATGCCAGCCCTTCGCCTGCTCCATACTCCGTGCATTTGGCAGAAATAGAAAACCCCGCCCCCCTCTCTCTGGTTGTCTCTGCTCCCAGCCTGGATCCATGACCCTCCCTGACTGCTTTGACCCATAAATGTGCATGATTGAAGCTGGGGATCCCCCCCTCCCCTCCCCTCCCCGCTATATCCTGTGTCTTTGAGCATGCCTTGGAGGGCTGTCATGGTCACCATGTCACCATCATACCCATGACGATGAAATTCCACGAAATAAAATTTCCATCACTGTCTGCACTGAAGTGACGAACACTTGTAAAAGCATATGAACATGATTTATCTTTCCCTTTTTAAGTACAGAGCAGTCGCATATGTATTTGCCTCCCTTTTTGACAACGTTTGAAGCCTGCACTTTCAAATTTGTTGACTGGCTAGTATCTGTAAAACTACTTCACCAAATCTCATTATACGTGAACATGTTGAAGCACGTTGTGTCTGCCTGGTTTGATTTGGTCGCTATTTATCCATGTGACTTTGGATACACAGCCTCTAATAGGGGAATGCAGAGCAACAGGTGTGTGGGGAAAGACTGACAGAGTTCCCAACCTGAGGAAACTTTTGAAACGTATTCTATACGACAGTTGTGGCGATTAGTTGGTCGGAAAAATGTGATGAATGGACAGGGGATGGTCGTGGGCTTGCCCTCTTGTTAATCTGGCGGCTCTCCAGTGTATCTTCGATTCCTACTCACTGGCTCATCATCGCTTGTACTCCAAGCTGTTCTTCAAAGCCCCACCCTCCTTCATATTCCAGTGTAATGCATAGAGAGACCTCCATTCTGGATCTGAATGCATAATGTTCTATTGAGTGTGGAGAAACAGGGCTCGGGTCACTACGTCAAACGGTGATGGAAATACCAGGAGGGTCTAAATGAGATGGCATAGCAAAACTGTGCGGGTGATGGAGGTAGCCATTGACATCCGATCTCCACAATGCTCCTTGTTAAGACCTACAGTGAACTCTCCTAATTTCCACCGGACCAAATGGGAGTGTGTCAAATTTAACTTTATGACCCCCCACCCCCACCACACGCCCCCACCCCTGACAACCTCCTGGGAATTAAGAGCCAGCTGTTCTTTCACTTTCCTCCCCTATCTAATCATCAGCTTGTTTATTCAGCCCGGTCCCACAATGCACCTGGGTCACTGCCTGAGCTCCAGCGGCCAGCAGGATGCCCCGCCCAGACGATGCTAAAAATGAATCTGGACTGCGGTACCGACAGGACGTCTCCCCCTTTATCTCGCTGGCAGGACAGGAAGGCATCTTGGGTCATGGGTGCTAGAGAAAGATACAGACAGCACCCCTCCAATTCCAAAATTTAGAACTCTCTCGTTAGACAGTCTTAGGTTAAACAAGGGACAGGAGTATCTGCCTCTGATGTCAGAGGCATCTTTAAGTCAGAGTTGTGTTCTGAAATGACTTGATAGAATGTCCTAGAACAACTTTGATATGGTAGTCTACTGAGGACATTGCTAAAATGATTTTACAGTCTGTCTGACACTGCAGTTATGAACAATCACCATGGTGACAGATGCAAAGTAGGCCCTACCACTCAACAGTGAGTGACAGGAGTATTTTTTTAAGACGCTTGGCTCTGGAAAATTCCGGCTTTTTTTGGCACACGGAGACAACAGCTTCTGCTCAACAATAAACAAGTTCATATGACTCCAGGGTTTCGTGTAAGTATAATTTGCCGACTGTGAGCGGGACAAAGAGATAAACACAGTTGCGAATGTAAGAAGTGGCTATCCTCTCGCTTACAGAAACACTGCTCTGAGAGAGAGCACTGCTCTCTCTTGCTAGCTTGGGTTAGACAGCTGTGCTTTAGTGCTGTTAAACGCTCTCCCTTTCCAGGCCCACACTGATAGCCTCTCCAGGAGGGCAGAGCCATTTGCTCCCGTCTCCACAGGATCCCCGTTCTCTGCCATGTCTACCCACTAAAAAACACATGGTCTCTGCCAAAGGCCAGGGACGAAAAACAGGAATTGCTTTTAACTTCGAACTCAGTTTGTACTGGAAAAAAGTCTTGGAGCTTAAAAACAAACAGCCATGCATCTCCTTACTGCCTCTTTCATATTTCAACCCCCCTCCATGACGTCTTAATCTAACTTTGCTCCTTTTTCCTACTCTCAGAAATACAAACTGTATATAGTGATATCCATCAATGTTGATATGGTGAGGGAGCTAGTCGCAGTCAAAATGGAGAATCTTTGGGATTTAAGATAAGGCCAATATTGAAAGCGCAGGGTAGAACTTCAACTCATGTAATTTCTTGAAAGGATATGTCCCACTCATTGGCTTAAGCAGACTCTCTTCAAAAACACCAGCAGATTTTTTAAAACCTGTACCTTGACCTTTCCAAAAGGAAAATTTCCTCGTCTACTCTCCATTTTGGCTTTGTATCTGAAAGACCTGCGATGGAAAGTAATCTAATTTGATATCAATTACAGCTGCAGCCATAATAAGAGAGATTTGACACTTCAGAAGTACAGCTGGCCAGCTGCTCATGCTTGACGTTGGTTATGGGGCCCATGACGGGGCGGATCAGACCCTCTGTTTGAGCTCTGGGGGTCCCCTGTCACATACTGAGACTGGGTCCTCCAGACTCCTCTAATCATGGCTTGGTCCGAGACCACACCCTGTCTCTAGGCCATGCCCACTGCATACCAGTCCCTCCCACTGGGGGCTGGCTACTAAACATGTGAGTTTGTACATGTACGTGTATGTATGTGTGTGCACATGAGCACCTGTATGTTTGTGTGTGTGCGTGTGTGCGCATGTGTGCTTATGTATATGTGTGTGTGCGTGTGTGTTTGTACTTGTGTATATATGTGCACATGTGTGTGCATGCATCTGTGCGTTATGTATGTGTGTGTGTGTGTGTTTGTACTTGTGTATATATGTGCACATGTGTGTGTGTGCATCTGTGCGTGTGTGTTTGTGTGTGTGCGTGCATGTGTGCTTATGTATGTGTGTGTGCGTGTGTGTGTTGTACCTGTGTATATATGTGCACGTGTGTGTGCATCTGTGCGTGTATGTGTGTGAACGTGTGCATGTGTGTGCGCACGTGTGTCTGTGTGTGTGAGTGTGTGAGGGAGAGTGTTTACTGCCAGTGACTGTTGGATCCCTTTTAATGATACCGGTCTTGACTGGAATCAGTCGCTGGTTGCATACAGAGCCACACAGCTGCGGATACAAATCTCCAAAACTGCAGCTGTTTGGCTCACACCAGCCCAGGAAATCAGACACAAAGCTTGAATGGGGCTTAAAAGACACAGTTCGCTGTGCCTGCTGCAGGGTGTGATTTTCTGTTCATTCCCAGGCTATTGAGACACAGTTAGCTCAATTTGCTGTCAACATGTAACATTTTAACATTTGCAGCTAGTTTGAAATAAATTGGTAAATCTGATTATATTTAACCCAGAAAATGTTCACGGCAGAATATTTTCATTATGCAAAAAGCCCCACAAAGTGGCTTTAACAAAAGAGAGCATGGTTTTATATTTGGCATCTGTTCAGAAGAAATTTGTGGGTAATTTTGTGGATCACATTTGTTAAATCAATGCATCATGCCTTTTATTCATACAAACTGCATGTAGCAAAAAAGGAGCACATAGTCTGTTTTTTTTTTCCAAAAAAGTACAAAAATTTGCCTTGAGACCATAATTCAGTCAAAATCCATTAAAGATTCACATAAGCATATTCTTTTCTGTCATGGGAAGTAATTTTCAATGGAAACTTTAACAAAACAGTTTCACAAAAATGCAGCCAAAAAATAAGAAGTCAAAATATATTGAGAAAATGATACTGCAATACTCAACTCATTTTTTTCTCTCAACCCTTAGCGGTTCACTTGTACAGATATAACTCCTGATTGCCTGAACAAGCATGAGAAACTAAATCTACACAGTGATTTTTATAATAAGACCATTACCTTGAAATAAGACACCGATTCGTTCAAACAGTTACAGAAGAACACACCTAATATACCTCTCAGAATACTATGTAACCATCTGCAGCCTTGACGTTCCAGTGACTTCCATTCAGACCGCTTACGGCAAGCTCTTTATATGTAATTCCATACACTCACTGATGGAAAGTAGAAGCGTATGATTGGTTAAGGGAGGAACCAACAGATTGTCCCATACTCATTAAGTATCACTTAGTATTTCTTTACAGTGTCACATTCAATTTTCGCTGAGGGCGTACTGAAGGAACTGGGAATGAATCCAGAAGGTTCCATGACTGATTGCTGTATGGGGAACTGTAGGTTTATCTTTCACCATTTCACCATTCTTAACCAGAACTATCAGTGTAAAATATCCAGCCGCATACAGTAAGTGTATGTAATGATACAGATAATAGTTGTCTTCAGATAAAGATGTTTTTCTGTAAAATAATACAGAAAAACATGTCCTGATATTGATAAAGACTAAATTTGGCGGGGCTGAGGTTTGATGCAGGACCACTGGACTGAGCCGATGTCTGAAAGCGAAACAGGATTAGCTACAGATATCCCTGTGGGTGAACTTCCAGGTATGGGGTTCTTCATGGCGGTTTGCCCTCTCATAGAACAAGGCAAAACCAAATTCAGACTCCATGCGGAAAAACCACACTATTCCACTCAGGTCTCTTTGAAGGACCTTCGAGTTGATGCTTCGCCATTAATCATGGCTTGATAAATAAATCAGGGCTTGCTGTTTGTCATTCAACTGCCTCAGTGCTCTAAACTGACATGCAGGCCCATCCAGCGCAATTTCTTATAATTCATCCCATTGAGCCGGCAATATGACTTCGACAGAAGAGCGACATTGTTTGAGGTATTGTTTACTGAGATTCACTCAAGTATCTACTAACCGATACAGTTTTCAGAGTCTCAAACAACCATGGCAGTCCTTTTTAAAAGTGGATTCTGTGGCAATTCCTCACCAAGGGGGGGAAAGGGATTTCTTAAAAAGTAAAAAAAAACACAAAATTAAACAAACGATTACACAGCTGAGAACACAAAGGACTGCTGGATGTGTCAATAATAGTAACTGAGTCTACACATCTGCACATGAAAAAGAGATGTGTGGAATCAAAATGGAAATGAGCAACTTCCATTCTGTTTCAATTACTTTTAAAAAAACTCAAAGGGACTCTTAAATATATGTTTCTAATAAACCTAAACTGATTATAAGTGGGAGCTTAATAAAGAAAAGCTGAACAGACCCCCAGACAGATTTTGAGAGGCTCTGCAAGAAGTCGAAAACGATATTACTGACAAAACCCTTCAAGTCTCGAAAAACGCTCTTGGAGATAAGTGACTTTAATCACATGACCATCAACGAAAAACCTTGAAAATAAGGATTAAGTTGCATTTAGC
The DNA here is from genome assembly GCA_022829145.1 of Albula goreensis. Taxonomy (NCBI): domain Eukaryota; kingdom Metazoa; phylum Chordata; class Actinopteri; order Albuliformes; family Albulidae; genus Albula; species Albula goreensis. The sequence continues at coordinate 36,608,884 of CM040745.1, forward strand.
CCTGAGTTCAGTGCGTTTCTTCACAGGACAATGGAAATGAAATCTGTGGTGGAGTTCTCTCTGCCGACGGTGCCAGGATGGGTCTGACTGGCAGCTGCAGCCGGCTCGGATGAAGAATCCCTCTGAGAGATTTCCCCCGCATTAGTTCAGCCATGGAAAACCTCTCACATTCACCCCAAAAAAAAGGTTATGGCCAATAAAGCTACGGATCTCCAAGAGTACGTCATCAGCCAATCCCGTGCCAGGCTGGACGGCTTGGCGGCAGACGTTTTGGGTCACGCTCCCCCCACCCCCGCACCCCTCACCCCTGGGCTCGGGTTGGCAGCGCCCTGCGGCCAGGACGAATCTCCTGACGACATCATGCTGGGACCACCCGGAATCCGCGCTAGGCAACGCTTGCCCTCCCCGCCCCTCTCCCCGCCCCCTCCATTCCACCTTCTGAGTTTGGGACAGAGCGGCGAGCGACAGGATGGAGCGAGACTGAGACAGCAGTAAGTCCCATGTCTGTGCGTTGGGGGTCCTCCCAGGGAGAAACCTCTTCTAATGACAAAGTCATCTGGACCACACCCCCCCCCCCCAACGGAGGAGGTCATGTATCCCATCACTCCACTGAACAGAATTCACAGGTCAGTGATCTTCAGAGAAGGGTCAACTCAATCCTCAAGTGCTCCAAATGACCCTGTTGATTGATCACTGAATCCTGGTGGAGGCGCCCAGTTTCAGCACTGCAGACGGCATCGTGACGCCACGATTCCCATTAATCTAACTGAAGACCTGCAGATAAGAAATGCTGCGCACAACCACAACATTACAGGGGATTTGTGATAAGCATAGGAAAACAACACTTCATGCTTACATTAGTGTGAGGCAGAATGTTAATGCAGCTATAACCTTTATGCAAAAACAGGACAATAACTCTTCAATTTATTCCCAAACTCTGCCACTGTTATCAAACAGGCTCTAAAGCTGTATGTCCACACTTGCAGACAAGCTGGAAGATAAACAGCAGTTTGGATGTTTTTTTCTCTATCTGCACTGGCACAGCTCCCTGTGGAGGAGGAAGGAAAAGCATAATCTCTGTAACACCCTCCACCCGAGCACGGATTCCAACTGCCCTGCCCCCCAGTGAAACTCTACCCCTCCCTAGGTAAACACCACCCACACAGGTGGGTTATACTCCAAAACATAAGGATGGATGAGTGTGAAGGAAACACAGGGAAGGGAACACCAAGCTTCCACTTTCCCCAGAGCTCCAATCAGTGGTACACTTGAAACTATTGGTGCAACCAATCACTGTCATTATACTCCCAAACTTTGGGATAGATGAGTGTTCAGGAAGTTAAACAGTGTAAACAGTGTTACATTTTCATCGTATTAATGCAATGTGTCTTCAGTCTATGCCTACTTGTCAGAGAAAGGCCAAAAGGGAACATAAGGGCAGTTGCATTTGACATGTAGCTTATAGGGGCATTTAAGAAATTTAAAGCAAAGTGCACACACACAATGAGATGAACGGTACCATTCTTTCCTCATCTGCCACATCCTGCAGGTTCTCCCAGTAAAGAGGTACACTGTGTTACTACAGCCAGGGAGTGAAGGCCCTGCTTGTTCATGGGGAAACAGTTTTAAACAGACTCAGCAAAGACCCACAGATCTTCATATCACATGGATATATCAGCCTAAACATCTGCAACTACAATCAGCCAATCTACATGATATATAAGTCCGTAAATTCGGTCAAGCGATCGTCTCTTTTCATGTTATCTTGTAAGAAACGTCTTCATGCCTCCCGCAGTACATTCCCTGAGATAGCTACTATGTATAGTTTTTCCTTCTTGCATTTTCACAAAGCCAATGGGTTTAATCTAATTGGACTCCATCCAAAGTGGGCCAAACTCATAATGGTGCAATTCATCAGAGAGCACACTAACTCAAATCACAAGGCGTGCAAAAAATATCAAGGCAAGACACTGATAAAAGTAATAAAATAAAAAAAAAATAATAATGAGAGGCTGATGAAAAGGATTTTGTTTATGAGGACTTCTTAGATTTTATGAGGATTTCCTACAAACAGAGCAGTAAAAGCAATCATGAGTGATTTAAAAAAAAATGTGTATGTCTCCACCATCTGAGCGTGCACATATGTTAAAAGCCCATCTGCCCACGTATTTCCTTTGTTGAATCAAACGCCGCGTCCCTCGGAGGACTGAAAATGTGATTCACAAGGTCCTAGATCAGCTGCTCATGTTGCAACACACTGTGGGACTACAGATGCATTACCGGCAGCCAAGGATACCGGCCAAACATTCAGACTTTTTCCAGCTGCTTCGTGTTCTTTCACTCAAGAGCACAATGAGTAAATGTTCGGTAGCTCCATATCCACTGTGGGAACCCAGATCAGGGCTATAGTGGCCCACCTTCTTTTTCCATCGTGGTTTTCACGGTTTCGTAAAAGGGAACGATTGAGTCTGACTCTGTGTATTAAATGTCATTCACATCTCTGAGCCAGTTTGTGATTGATGGGCTAAACGAGGAGTTGCCGGTCTGCCCATAACGATTGTGCTGTTCAGTTGCTTAAGAATCAAAAGTCGCACTTCCTGTTTTTCCAGCAAATTGTGAGTTTGTTCGTTATTTGTAAAATTGTGAGATGACTTCAAAGCCGATAGGATGTTCACATTACCCTTAAAAAGATCATGCAGCCATATTAAAAATGTTTTTTCTGTGTCAGCATAAAAACTGATATTTTCTACCATAGATCCCTGGAATATAGCTCTCAATGACTTCAACATTTGAACAATAAAACTTCATTTGTTCATTAATTCAACATTGTCTACATAAATAAGCATTGTTACCGCAAAAACAATGACAATATGGGAAATTGAAAAATACATAGATGTGTAAAGCAGTGATATGAACACCCGCATATAAAAACCCAGCAAAAATCAGGCTTTAGAACACACAATACTGCCTTCTAAATATTCAACAGCTTGAGGAATTTAATCGGCTAAATGCATCAAATTCAGCTCCTTCAGCTATCTGCTCAAAACATTAGCAGATAACGTCACACTGAATAGTCCCATTCATGCTTTTCCTATTTTAATCAAGCAGAACCAGCATAGCAGCACTTATTGTGCAGTAGCGATGATGGGATGCCTTAGACTGGACTGTTTGCTAAGACATTTCAGCCAAACAATGTCCATAGTTTAGCTTCTGGCGCCTCTCTCGCTACGGCCCAGTTAGCATCTTCCGCTAAGATCATCTTAGAACCACTAAAGGTCAAGGGCACTGAGATGATTTCAATACTAGGAGGGTTTTGGGAAACCAGGCCAAACCCTGGTAAACTAGGTAAGTTTCTAGCTAGCTGGCTAATAGTTAGCTCATAGCAAGTAGCTTTGCTAAACCACTCACTTTACAACCCGAGCAGTAGGTGATGCAAACAGTAAGCCAGAGGAGTACCATGGCTGTCTGGCTTATTTGCTTATTAAGAGGGGAAAAGGGTTGACCTGACCACTTATTTACAGTGAGGCCACCAGAGTCAACAACGCTATGACTCTTTCAAGTGGTACTGTCAGCCTTAAGTTTGTAATGGAGAGTAATATGTTCACTGTGCTGGGCAGACTATATCCGGACTATCCAAGTTCTCAAAACTCTATGCCTGCATTAGTCTGAAGTTTTCCTACATTTTATTGGTGCATGGCCATAGAGGCAGGTGCATTTGTGACAGGCTAATATCTGAAGGTAACAGTGCTTCAATACATCTTTTTGGAGACCTAGTCTCAAAAGTCATTTGAATGACTACAAGTTTTAAATATAAATATTTCTCAGTTTACATGTCAGAAATTGAAGAACAATAGCATGTTATAAATACTTGGTTAAGTCTATTTCCCTTTTAAAAGAGTCAGTGGTTATGGACTTCCAGATAGAGTAGATCCATCGCCCACAACAACAAATCCAATATTCCCCAAACCAACATCAATAGCATGCTCATAATCAATCAATCAAAACCATGTCAGTCAGACCAATGTCAGTCAATAATCCTGTAACCCATCTCTATCAATCCATCCATCCATCCATCCATCAATCCATTATCTGTTCCCATTTCATCCAATCCAGGACTGTGGATGGGCTGGAGCCTTTCCCAGCATACACTGGGTGAAAAGCAGGGAGGCACCCTGGACAGAGCGCTAGTCCGATGCATTTCTAGCCCAACACTAACATATGTTGATTTATGATACATATGATACATTTCTTGATACAACCTAATTCATAGTACTTGATGCTTTGAGAGAATTCATTTTTGAAGTAATTTTATAATGTTTATTTTCTTCCCAGAAATTTGTGGCGCAACGGGAAGTTATGAGCAATTCTATGCTGTTGTAATAGTTGAAAGTAGAGCATGGTGTGAATCATCGGATATAAAATATTACTACATAAAACATTATCTGTTTCCGAAAGAGTAACCTCCCCTGTGGTGAAGTGCTACTGAGAAATGACTCAAGCTGCATTCACTCATGAGAGTTTCAAAAGTCTCCATCAACTATTCACTAAGCTAAATAACATGTCATTCTCCTTGAGGTTTACATCCTGTGAAATTCACACAGTTATGTCCCTGACCCAAAGCCATTCTACACCTCCAAGAATCACCCACAATGTGCACCCAATATAACAGACCCATGAGAGGGTCGGTAGTGCACCACCACCAAATGTATTTCCATTCCCATCTCCAAAAAATGCTGAGCAGAGCGCTTCTGCAGGACTTCTCATTAAACACTATAGTACAGTACATGGTATTCTACTTAGGGCTCTATCTCACAGTATTGTGTTTAGGGAAAATGGAGAAACTGATAGGTGCCTGGCCTGGCCATTTGTGGAAGAAATGCATTTCTATTCTATTCTATTTTATTCTATTCTATTATGAATTCCTGAGTTTCTCCACAAGGGCATGTGTCTTTGTTTGGTAGGTCAAGGACATGAGTTACATACTACAGGACATGGTATTCTACTTAAGTGAATCTCACACAGCACTGCGTTCAGGGAAGATGGAGAAACTGAATTGTAAGGGGAGTTTGAGGACACAATGGTTCACAGGGACAGACTTCACTTGACTTGACTCATTATCAATCTAGTTTATGCCAAAGTCTAAGCAAATCGTTATGGGTCCTATTTTTTGTTCATGCTATTACCTAGACAAGAAGATTCTTCAGTGTTGAATGCCGATTGCTGAGGAACATGCAGATATGGGTGTAGCTCTTCCATTTATGTAATTAGCACTGGTTACTAGGCCTGGATGCCTATCCTTTTGGATAGTGAGGCTGCAAAGGTGACATCAATGACTTTGAAAGAGGACTAATTGTTGGAGAGACCTTCAGTAACCAAAATAGCTCAATTTGCTGATGTCAAGGAAGTTTCAGTTGTGTTGAAGTTATTGGACCTTCTGGACTCCATATCCCAGATTCCAGTAGTGCTATTACCATATATAAGAGACAGTTATGGATGCAGGCCTTTTTTGCTTGGCTCATCTTAAACGAATTCAAAAAGCCACTCAAAACTAATTTAAAATTTCAGATTCACTGGCACCCAAAAGTCAGGTGATGTGTCAAAATTTTTTTCAAGATACTGGACCTTCCAGATTCTATTGTAGAACCGTTATTTAGGGAATTTGAGACTGGAAGGGTCACTACTTCGTCAGGAAGAGAACACAACACAACCTTATCACAGGATACTTAAGGAAACTCCAGATCAGGAAATGACCCGGAATGTTTTGCTTTTCCCCATCAAATATGTCCAACGTCATTGGAATACAATGTCTCCAACAACGCCATTAACTTTATCTGCAGGACTCTGTTATTAATTCGATGACCAAGCATTCTGATGGGAGCCAGAGAATCCCACCCAACCAAATGGTCAAGAATCAGCACCACGAGAAGTGTTTCAACTTAGTAAATGAATACAGGGAACACAACAATCACAAGACAATGAATATGCAGAACGTATCCTAAAGATGTCAGAATCTATAACGCATTCTAAATCCATACTCATTCATTTGATTTGCTTGCCTGTGGTATATTTCCACCATACAACCATACAGCCCACTACAGCAGTGCTATCACAGATCAGAGAAGTACACATCACACTGATGTCAAACGGTCATTTGTAGAATGAACCCCAGGAACTGTGGTCACCTTAAATAAATTAATATATTCTGAGGCTACTGTGTTTCAGTAGGAAACAATACAATTCTTGGAAAAATAATAGGGCACACAGGCAAAAATGTGGACACCACTGTGGGATTGGTGTGTAAAATGGGTGAGGGATCAAATGCATAAGAGAGAGAGTGTCAGTGTTCATGATGCTTACTGGCATTAGAGGCAAATTTAAAGGCTAAACCTTTAAAGGCTAAACCTCTAAACCATAAAGGCGGACTGAGACAAGTCTAATCTGTCTCTCTGAAGAATGCTTTTTTGTGTTAACTTATTAATCCTTGTAAGACCACTGTCCATTATTTTTCATCAGCATTACTGTAAAAAAAATTAAGTCATCAAGAAACAGGGCCCTGGTTCAGATAAGAGAAATGAACTACAGTTGCTTTGTTTGAATGCCCAGGGCTTTATTCTTTTTTTAATCCCTATAAGACCATTTCCCATTCTTTTTTTAACAACATTACTATAAAAAAAACTTAAGCAAATAGTGTCCTGGGTTCAGATAGGACGGATGAACTAGAGTTGCTTTGTTGGAATGTTGGAATGCCCAGGGCTTTATTCCTGAAAATTACAGGGTTTTGTTCCTAAAAAATAACTTTTATATGAGTTGTTTTTAATAACATAGCTACCCTAAGGCAAGTAGTAAAGATTAGGATATCTTTTCAGTTATATACAGGCGTAGCATTTGTTTAAATCTGACACTTACTATGAAGTATACTTGACATTTACTCACTTAGAAAATAGTCTGTAATTTATTATTTGTATAAATAACCCTTAGTAGCACTACGAAAATGTGTTTTCTGTTTAAACACATAAATTATATACTATATTTGACGAAGGGGTCTTTGCTTTAATTCCAGTCATTGTGTGTCTTCACAGCATAGTCAGTGCAGAACCATAAAAGACATCTTTTCAACACAAGGTCTTCAACACAGGGACAGTCAGTCACGTGCTGCGAACTACCCGTGCGCGCGCCGGATAATGGTCAGTGCACGGTGCTTTCCCCCCACCCTTCTCCAACAATGTGTCAATCAGCGTGGCGAGCTGGCTGAGCTGCATATTGACCACCAGTTCGCTCAGCATGCTGGACAGAACAGAGAGCCTGGCTGCCGCACAGCGTTTTTAGCTATTTCAAAGAACCCACATCTCATTTAGCTACAGCAACGTCAATGCGACTGTCATGCAGATGTGTTATTGGTTGATAGAAAGAAAACGGGGAATCCCACAACCATTCATATGCACGTGCATGTAATTAAGCAACCATAGCATGCTTCTGCGTAATCAAATATCTCAATATTGATATATATTTTGTGCATGTACTGTTGAGCAATGTAGTATGTTGTTGTATTAGACACAACGCTGACTTTCTGATGTGTCAAGCAGAAAAGATCAGCGCTACTACCTACCACGTCCCATCCATGGACTGAAACATGATCATTGAAACATATCTTTACAGTGATGCTCTAAACAACAAAGTTTAATTCGTAACTCATTAATAACTGTAGACATTATAATCTAATAAATGACACTCGTGTTAGATTATCAAATGACACAAATTGCGGTTTTGCGATTCTTGGTAATTCTGCCCTAAACCATCAAACTAAAAGTGGCGTTCGTGATATCCTCTTTTGATCGCTTAAACAGGTGATAATCCCATGAAAAATAGTTGGGTTTAGGTTGAACTGTACCCTTTTGACCATATAAATGCCCTATCCTGACATTTGTTTGCTTCATAACGGTGCTCCAAAATGGTGTTAAATTGTGCAAAGTTAAATAATTCAACTTTGCTTCTGACACATCCCCACCCAAATCTCCTGCAAATGAACTGGCATTCTCAGAGGGAACTTCAAAAGAGAGTTATTGTCAAGGAAAACTTCAGAAACGCACATTATACATGAAGCGAAATAAAAACCCAAAAGCACTACTTAGTACTAATAATGTGAAAAAGCACATTTACAAACACTTATAAACACTTACCTCAGCCCCAGTAGCTTTTATACCGAAGCAGAAAATAAGTATCAAAGCGCAGCTCGGGAGCAGCATTGCGATGGCGAGTCAGACGTATTTACAACTTTGCAGAACGACCAAAAAGTGCACCCTGTCACCTGTTTAGCCTCCTCTTCGGTACTAATGTATGTTTTCACCGCATGTTGTAAGCGGCGTTTTGCCGCATCTTTGCACTCACTGTGTCGTTGTGACTTTTGCCCAAACTAAGTTCTTCTAAATGATTTCAGCGCCCAGCCCCCCCACGGACATAACCACCCTCATTTGTTTGCGGAGACAACCCTATCTAAAAGACCAGCACTTGCATTTCTGGATTGTTGGAAGAGAGTTTCGAACTTATCTTTGCCATTTTAACGTCCGACTTTAAGATTTCATTTCTGTTAAAATACATATCCATTACGGAATTCCATCGGTAGCGCGGGATTCTTTCTCGGTACCTGAGCAGAGCGCCTGGTCTTTCTCAACAGTCGCACTACCCTGGACGCAAGATAGACATTGAAGACAGTGAAAAGGCACCATCAGTGTAAGTTTCTTTTACTGCGCATATAATAAATCCGCTAACTTGTAGTTACACGACTTGACTCAGCTAAAATAACATTTGAACACTTGTTGCTTTGCACAACTAATGTGCTAACAAATTGCTTCAGGGGATAGTGAGATGCACATGCAACACACGCGCGGTTCAGGAATCAGATTTGTATTCACTTATGGTCTTTAACTGTATATATCACGTCTAAGTACATCCAGTGCACTTTTGTTGACGTGACCTTAAATGTGCTTCGCTACCTCGTGCATATGCTTGTGAATATCATGCCATAAAGAGGGGAAACAATTGGATTTCATTAGTGATGTGTGAAAAGTGGGTCTTAGGTCGGCATGCATTAACGCTGGAGCGTGCTGGATGAAGAGGTCCAGGGTGCAGAAATGAAATTTGAGGTTCGAACACACGGGGTGATGCGAATTCAACACAGGATAGACCTAAAAAACATGAGGTAATTTTGTTTTTTATAATAGTATTGTTTGTTTCCGTATTACTTGGTTTTAATAGTAAGTTATGCATAATTTTTGGTACTTATATTTGTTTCACATTTGCTTGTCAACAGGTTTCTACTACTCTCTTTGACAGTCTGTATTTTGCTGACGTCTGAAGTGCACGCGGTAAGTTCTGTTGTCATCTTTCCCGAGTCTGTTGGTACTTTGACATTATAGCCTGCCCCGTTTCAAATGCAGTACATTTTGCAGTGCACTTCACAAATTATGAACATTTTAAAACAGCAATTTTTAAAATTGCTGTTCCTGCATGTTCTAGGTTTTTATAAGAGATGACAGCACATTGTTTCAGAGAATCCTCATTATTCCCCACAATGGGCAATTGAGAATGGGTCTGGGGTCCTCACAATAATAGTTTGAGTTTCATCTTTTTATGTGGTTTGTTCATATTGAAGGCTGTACCCCCACATGTATCTGATTTCCCTCTTCCCTTTCTGTTGAAGCTGATTTGTGGTGGGTATTCTGGGGAAATGCCTGTTCTGCACCACCCAGCTGAGTGGGTGTTCCACATTAGCGGTGGTTGAGGGGAGCCCCTTCAAAACTACCACCTCCATTTAGCTATAAAGTAGTTTAAGATCTAGTGATAACGTATGCTACATAAATGCAATCCATTATCCAGTATGGTGGATTTTGGGTTTGGTATAGGCAATTTCCCAGTTACCGTTTTAAGGGGTGTACCTACTGAATGATGTGTTTCCCCTCTCTCCTTCCATGAACGAGAGGTTTCTCTCTGCATCTCTGCTCAGTTTCTGGTAGCGGGACTCAGAGACGCAGGGGGCTGAGCTCATGATTCAGATGTTTGGGGTGGGGGCGGTGGGGTGGCGGGGGTTGAACCTGGCTACTGAGCACGCTGGCGGAACTGTCAGGAAGGCTTCCGCGATTGGTCACGGAGGGTCGTGACTAATAGAGCGGGATCCTCCCCCAGGGCTCTGCTAAAGTCCTCTGATGTGATTGATGTCGGCATGAAAAGCGCAGGTCCTGCGCGTTTCCTTAACCCTCGGGCCTGAATGAGCCCAGAGGGACGGACATGCTCTCGCAGTACGCTGGGCTTTTCATGTATTGTGAAGGGCAGCAGTAGTTCAGGTGTCACAGTCAAAAGCAGGTTAAAGGCACCAGTTGCATGTTCTAACGGCAAGGGCGATAACATGAAATTAAAGGATGTCCTTGTATGTGCGAGTGCGTGCAAGACGCATAGTTTGTGTGCATGCGCTCGCCTTTATCTTTTGTAAGGTGGTTTGTGAGTGGTGTGACAGTGAAGACAAGTGAGTGAAGGTTTCTGTGATTGTTCCTCTTTCCTGAGGAAAAAGCTGGCCTGCTCATTAGATATGGAGGGGTAATGCATGTTCCCCATGGCCAGATAAGAGAGCTCCAGGATGAATGACGACAGAAGGAGAAAGAGAGTGCAAAAAAGAAACAAGGACAGGACAGTTGGCTGTGATTATATTCCACTGAGAAGTCCCAAAAAAATCAACACAAACATAAACTGGTACAGCAGTAAATGTAAGCCAATCAGAGAAGCTGGTTTCCTCAACATGTGTCAACAGAGTGAATTACATGGACTCTGGTTTTACTGTACCATTAGATTGAAAAAGGATTCAGACTTTCTGCATTTTTCGTACTGAATTTAATTACATGTTTGTGTGGGTTTTACAACTATATAGAAGACTGCAAATGTAAAAATGTTAACAAAGTCTGTTTTTTCTTTCATTTGTTTGCTGTCCAAGGTAATTAGACGTTTAAGCCTCAGATGTGAACTGTTTGCACCCTTAATTAGCAAAACCCAATTAAGAGACAATTAGGTTTGCTTTAGTAAACAGTTGGACCAGCATTGTCCAGTTTAAGACCAATATATCTTTGGCCCTTGCCACCAGAGCCAAGAAGTTGTTAGCACAAAGACACAAGAGGCTTGTGATGTCCGCTATCAAAAGAAATTCATGAGAACCTCTAAGAAAAGTCTGTCGATGGTAATCAGCCTGTAAGGGGTTACAAAGTGATTCCTAAGGCCCTAGTCACAACCGTCTTGTCCAAATATAGAAAGTTTGTTACAGTATAGTGAATCTTCCCATGAGCAGCAGTCCTGCCAAAATCTCTGCAGGAACAAGGAGTGTAATTGTTCAGGAAGTCACAAAGAAATTCAGAACAACATTCAGGGATCTGTAGTCCTCTGTTACCTCAGCTAAGGTCAGTGTTTCTGACCCCATCCAACCAAAAGGCACTGTAAAGGGGTTCATGGCACTTAGCTGTAAGTCAGAAATCACAGCTCATTAACATGGAAATGAATGCTAACCCCAACGTTGCCAAAACTCAGCGGGACAAGTTTCAAGACCTCTTGAACAGTATTCGTTGGACCTAGGAGTTAAAAATTAAGATTATGGACCAGATGGGCCCTGTTATGTCTTGTGAAAACCCAAGTACTGTGTTTCACAGTAGCTAACTTCATTGAAAGAAGGTTGAATTTTGTTCTGTACTGGAGGGTTCTACCAGAGAAAGTCAGGCCACCCATCAATGAGCTGAAGCATAGCTGGGTCACACAGAAAGACAACGACAAATGACAAATATCCAGACATAAGCCTAAATGATATGTTGTTGCAGGACCTGACAATAGTCCATGTTGGAAAATGTCACTGAGGTGACACAAATGGCGCTGAGTTGAAGCAGTTCTGCTTTGAGGAGCTGGACTAAATTCCTCCACAATGGTTGAATCAGTGAGCACAGGAACCTCACTGCTGTTGTGTACACAAACGTTTCGCACCTCTTAAAAACAAAAGGCCAGATTTAGCTAAGCCTTTAGCATATGTTAAACATTTTGCACGTGCATCATCAGTGACATGATTTGTGATTGGAGCAAACAAACTGCCTCAACCAATCACATGCTCTCTTAGTCTTTTTGCACAAATAGTTTTGCACATGCTAAATGCTTTAATAGATCAGGCTCAGACTGCCAACAATAACAGAGATTCCATTGTTTGCTGCACAAAATGGCAGTCTGGGTTATCAGGAACTAGTTATGAGGGGTTTTACCATCTCACTAGTCTCCTCTGTAATTCACTGATATAAACTTAATCCCATAGGAGGCTACTATCAGACATGCAGTATCAAAACCTATGCAGTTAGTGCACCAAAGACTCACACCAACTCACAATTAACCCACATCACTGTTGTGGTTACAGTAATTAATCATCATTGGACTTAATCATTTTAGTTCTGGTTAATTAGCCAGTTAGCCATGGTGTAATGTTCAGTCTATGCTTTCCTTTTATTTTTCAGATCTATTTTTGTATCAGATTCCTTGAGTCTGATCCTGCAAGCAGTTATTCCTGGCTCAAATGTAGCATTTCTCATTCAAGCCTATTTATGGTTTATTGTTGCTGCCTGTTCTCCTCTTAAGGTCCCGTCAAAAATTCAGCTGTCTCATCAGCTGTATCTCACATCAGCAGTGTTTGTGCTGTCCTTGTTTTTCCTTTCCTTCTTATCACATGGTCACATGGGCTCATTACACATTCATGAAGGCTAATGGGTGCATTTCAGCTGAGCTGTAATGTCCGCATAGCAAAGTTCAGTCCACACATAACGTTTTCATGTGAGATGATATTAGCTAATTTAGCGGCATTTCAAGTAGAAAAGCTGAAGTCTGTTAGATATCTCCTTACAGAATGTGCAATTGAATTATGCCCAGACTAATCAGTAGTCTGGACTGAACTGGTTCTCTCTGTCCAGTAGCAATGTTGAACAGTGATAAAATCTTCCATGGTGCAGAGGAATGTGATTTTTATTTTTTGATTTTTTTGGTCATGATGTGGGCAGTATGCAGTCCTTATGTTTCTTTGGCATTGCTTTTTTACACTCCAGGTTTTCTAATCATTTCCATAAACTGTCATAGATCTCTGTCAGTGGGAACGAGAGTAAATATTGCGGGGGGGAATCTGGCCTCACTTGGGGACGTTCTGTGTGGGAAAAAGAGATACTGCTGGCAAAGGATGTGTGTTTGGATGGAGAAAGCACTAACAACCATAGAAACTGGTAGATGTTGAAATCTCAGTGCATGTCATTTGTTTGGACTAACAGCGGAAACATATGTATAAGATATCAAGCTTATTCCCTTCCCTGAAGCTACGGTTACTCTTAAAACAATTCGTTTAACATTGCCGTTTAATCATGGGTCTCATCTGGCCTGGATGCATTTATAAAAGCATGCTGGGTATTTTGTGCCATGTTTACTGAAATCAGTGTCCATGGAGAGCGCCCGTTATTCCAGTAGACCTGTGTGGGAAGAGTGACGACACTGAGGGTCAGTGCACCTTTTAGAGAAGTTAGAAGCTGTGCAAAGATATCACTGAAGTCTTCAGATGTCGATTAGACAAGAACTCAGCCCCTCCCCCAGCCCCCGAAACCAATACACAAACACACCTTCTTTATCAGAGACAGGAAATGGCCACTTCATTTTGGACAGAACCTTCTGGAATAATGGCCGTATAGCTGGAAAGAGCCTAATGTCCTTGTCTTGAGTAGGAAGCAGGGTATGATTACAGGAAGCCTATGTACTGAAGGATTGTGGGTGAACAAATGTTTGTGTTTCAGTTTCTGCTGGGTCATGTCCGAGTCATGATTTTAACCTGTTCAGGACTCTCCAGACAAATTATAGATACTGAGTTTCATTGTTAATTCAGCATCATTCTATTCTGTGCATTGCTTTTGGGAAAAGCAAGCATACTGACACAGCTTATTCTTTCTTTGTCAGTTTATGGCTTGTAGCGTGCAGAAACATAATGAGGGAAACAAATAGGGAGCACAAAAAAAATTGCAGGCGAAGCCTTTAACTGTTTCACTGCATTCGGGTATCCAAACTGTTTGTTGGCGTTGTCTTAACAAGTTTCATAACTAGCAGTTTCTTTTTGCGCACAGCAACAGAGGAATTGACTACTTTTCAGGAGCTCCTTGTTACATTATATTACATTTAGCAGACCTTCTTATCCAGACCGAATCACACAGTTAAGATCTTGGCACACTACCCATTTATACAGCTGGATAGTTTCCTGAAGCAATTTGGGTTAAGTACCTTGCTCATGGATACAACAGCAGTGCCCTACTTGGGAAGTGACTGCAGCACATCTTTGTGCTGAAACCCCAGCTCTCTGACCATCATGCTAGACTACTACACATACTAAAGCATGACACATGCATTGGAAACAAATTCAATTGTGGATCAATTTGCATGGTCACCACACTTTTTTGTTAAGTATCATAACTGACATCATACCTCCCAGCTGACCTTGTGATGGTTGCTGGAGAGAGAGATGCATTTAACCGCCTTACCTACTGTTTTGACCCAAAGAGGCTGAGCCATTTGTTGCCCCGCCAGTGTAGAGTTCAGGCCATAGCCAGTTAACAGGGCAGCTGAGATTTGAATGACCAGTCCCAGAATGCACTGGGGTACTGTGACCACTCGCCTTTACTCCACGCCCCACCCAAAAGGCCCCCACATCTGCGATTTTGAGGGGTATTCCTGCTTACAGTGAAGCACTCTCAGTGACTTGCGGTTAAAGGATTTATTCTTGCCTCAAACAGACATCCTGGTGAAAAAACAGGAACAATAAACTGGGCTAGAGCCGAAGATGTGAAAAACGCACAACAGCATGATTTCACGACCTCAGACTGTCCTCATTGGGACCATAACTTTACGGTCTGCATTTTACAATAAACTTGAGATTTATGATTGTGTACTATCCAAACATGCACTTTTCCTTGCAGGAACTATAGAATCATTTCCGAGAGGCAGATTTTTTCCCACAAACTTTATATCAGCTAAATAGGCTGTTCAAGCTCATTGTTTGCCACATGAGAATAATTCCAAGTCTGCCCTACTTTTTGGAACCTAATTAATCAACTTTTTACAGGGGCAAAAATGGTGACTTTCGGAAATGGCTTCCTGGCACCAACTTTTCCAATGGGCCGTTTTCTCTGACCCACTCCTTTCGGGTAAAAGTTAGATTTGACTCAATATTTAAAGAAATATTGCTATATTATTAAAAATTCTAAAAGCAGGAAATGCTGTTGTCCAATGTGTGGGTGGTTTTTGGGTTTGGTTTCACTGTTCCTGGCAGAATGAGGCTGTATTCCTCCGTAATGGGGCTGAACCTAATAAAAGACTTTATCCTAAACCACAGAAGAGAGTAATATTTTCAAATCAGAAGATTACTGATAGCATGGCGCCTACTCTCTAATCACTAGGTTGCCCTTTTTTTTTGATAATATTGTTGGGCTGAGCTCGGACTGTAATTGCTTTTAGCCTGGACACTAACCTTCCAGTTTCATACATCAAACATAGGACAGAGATTCCATCTGCTCCAAACAGACAGAGAAGGGTGTACAGAGAAAGCGATGCTATCTTGGGCCAAATGCAGAGAATGGCACAGTTGAAGGTGGGGGGAAGGGGTTGGATAGTTCGTTAAAACTCACACATTTACTCAAAACCCTGTTTCTTTTCTTTGTGACCTTTGTCCTCATCAAGTATCTTGCAGCTTAGACTTGAAAATTATCCATACTTATACACATACATATTCCTGACGGAATTTATCTTCAGTAACCTGATCAAGGTTACAACAGCGGAACCCCGCCTTCGAATCAAACATACGTGCTATGGAAACTCAAGCTACACTTTCAGACCGCAGTTGTTTGGTTTAACTAATCCGGCCCATTTCTCTACCGTGCAGCCGTGCCGGTTCATCTTTTATCGCAAACCGAATGAATTAAGGGAAGCTTTTGGAAACAGGAGAGGGACCATTCATGATTTAAGGGACTGTTTCCTGAAGAAGAAAAAAAAGACAGTTAGTGTGGAGACACTAAAATTTGCCCTGTTGCCATTTAAATCCTCTCCTATTGAGTAAAGATACAGTTTGGCCTTGGTGCAGCAGGTCTAAGTGGTGAGTTATCCCAAACTTCATTCCTGTTCCACAGCTCTCCTGATACAGCGATGGAACGGGGGCCTGGGCCGCGGCGTTGCTACGTTCCTCGCTTCCTTTTATAGCCCGAATCCAGTGTTGTGTCTCTGGCTGCAACTGCTGTGTTTATTCTATGCAGAGGCTGTCATAGTCTTGGCAGCGCTGACGGGAGTGTGGAGAAGGTGCCTGGTTCTTCGGTTTGGGAGAGCAGAGCTTCTCCTCCTGATGCCAGCACATTCCTGTTAGCCTCAGTGAAAATGCAGCCTGTTCCCCTTTCATTTCAGAACGGGGGTTTTTATCCATTTTAGTCAATATGTATCCACTTCACTCATTAATTCCTCTCCTCACCCTTTAGCCTTGAAAGATGCACTTGATGATTTATCCTGACATTGTTTTAGCTATACATTACATCCTGTGGTGGTTTAGCAATATATTACAACCTGCAGTTGGGGGAAAAGGTGTTGCACAATGAAATAAGTCGACTTCACTGGACTCTCCAGTGAATGTATGTGTAACTGGACCATAAAAGTCCGTTTTCTGACTTCCTCCTAAAACTGTATCCCACATGTTGACATGTATGTTCTTGTATACATTACTGATATGATGTAGCTATCCCATTTGTAAAGTTGTTAAACAAATTAAGAGGCATTGCTTGTTAAATCTGTGAAGTCCTGCAGAGTCCTTTTTTCAATTTGGTTAGACATAAATGCTATAATGTGAATGTTCCTCAGACATTCTAAGAATGTTACATGGACAAGTTCTAAACAAGTTCTGTCACAAGAAAAAGTTAAATAACATTCAAGGAACATGAAGAAAACTGGACAAAGTTTAAATCCTGGGACCATTTGCGACCAAAAATTATTACCTGCATACCTCTGTTTTAAAAGTGTTTCTTTAGATAAAATCAGGAAGTAAGTTTAGTGGGTATGAGCTTTTAATTGTAATGCTATGTTTGTATGAATGTTTTTTGTCCAATGAGCTTTAGATTAATTAATTAGTAACATACTTTTGATATGATTTGTAAGCAGACAATGAAGTAGAGGAGTAGGATGTGAAGTGTCAGAATAATAAAGTGAGGTTAAACATTTGAGGGCATGTGTTGTCATTCAAGTGGACAGTAGTCACATACGTGTAAGAGCAGTCGTTTGTGTGTGAAAGGAGCCGTTTGATTGTGGGAGTGGTCATTTTGGCACGAGTGGAACCTTTTTAGTGCAGGAGTAGTCATCTCGGTATGGGAGCAGTCACTTGAGCGTGGGGGCTACCGTTTGAGTGTGGAGTATCATCGTTGTGTGGAAGTAGTAATTTTCCCATGGCAGTAATCACTTGAGTGCAGCAGAAGCTTTTTGAGTGTGGGAGAGAGGTCAGCGAAGACATAGGCTGGGATTCAATCCACATTTGTCTTTAACTGTTACCTACAATTGAGTAAGAGTTGTATGCTTTTAATCTACAAGAACAAGCCAAAGTTCAATGTGTTCGTTTTTATCTTCACTGGCACAGTTTGGTGAGTGCAGCAGTCATGAAAATTCACTTCTGAGCCAAAGCTAAGGAGAAATTATTCTTATTATTGAGTCCCTGACTGAACATTTAAACGATTTTAAAGATTCAAATCCAAAAGAGTCAAATCTAACCCAGATTTGGCTGTAATATCTGTGGGCTGTAGAACATTCCGATGCCTTAACACTGATGCCCTAACACTGCAGATGAATGAAAAACCAGTGCCTATCTCCCACATACAGTCCCCATTTCATCTGATATATGGCCTTCTGTACACTCTTGTCACTGCTCTGGAGAAAGACACCAGACATTCAGTGGCATACAAGGTGTGGTTTAGCAAAGCATGTGTACCACTTGCCCTCATCACTCTGCCAGCCATTGGCTAGTTTGAGTCAGCAATTGACACCTTAGCAGGGACCATCCCCCTTCTAGAACTACGCAGGAAATAGAAAGCGCAGCCACTTCATAGATTAGGATCTCCGGTTGGAAGGTCCGTGAAAAAAATCGCACCTTATCAAGAGGGCTCCCGGCCAGAACTGTTAAAGGATTTCCTTCTTTCTAAGATAATCAAGTATGTGACCCAACCCATACATTCCCCATGTATATATATCCTTTCACTGTTTTCCTAGAAAGAGGCTTTTGAGTGGTTTCCTGTGCATTTCAGTATTGGCACAACACAAAAGTCATGCCTCTTTATCTATTATGGGTCCTGGACAGTGCTGGAAAGAGCATGACTCAGTGCGGTTGGGGTATAAGTCCAAGTCGTAAGCTACAGTTACGCGTACAGATTCAGTTCTAGGAGAACCTCTGAGAGTTTATGGGTGGAACTGTAGTATTGATGTAGGTACGGGACAGGTGCCGTATTTCAGTTACGGGTCTCTTTCATCCGTAGAAGTTGCTGGAACGTATGCGGCGTAGAGTCAGATTTCAGTGCAAGTCTTGGAGGAGATGAGAAAGGAAGGTCATGTTTCCTGAGTCCAACATCTGCACACTGAAGTGGAGGGAAGGTTCGTTTCCTGGGAGTGCTCTGTACTGGCAATCCATTGACCCCGTGACCCCATGACCTCCGTGACCCCTGTGAGCCTGCCTCTCACAAATTCACTGAGGCTTGTCAGTTTGCGTCCTCAATTTACAGAATGATGTCCACGGACACCATTCATGACTCTGAGAATTCACTAATTAGCTTGTGGGCAGGCACAGCTGTGTGTGTGGGTGTGCATGCACGTGTGTGTGTGGGGGTGTGTGTGTGAATTCAAGGCAAAGCCGCTGATGTCAGTCTTGTAGGAGTGAAAGCAAAAGATAAAAGAGAGGCCACAGAGGACCCATTAGCTTCTTTCCCAAAGAGATAATAGCTGGCCTGAGAACACCAATATTGCATATGTTTCCCTTGTTGGTTTTGAACTGCTCTATTACACTGAACAAACATTTTAGGGAACATTTCAAATGGTCCACATCTAAGAAACCCCCCCCAAATTATGGTAAATGAGGCTTATTGAGCATGTCCAATTTGGCCGACCCTAAGTTCACAGAAAATGAATTCTGAATCAACAGGACGCTGAATAGTTAAAAGAGGGAAATTCTGTAGATCGAAGATAAACAGACTCTACAGTACACATTCAGTAGTATGGGATTTCAACGGAGAAAGTTACATGTTTGTATAAAGTGCAATTTGTGTTAATGGAGGGTTTTAAGTGTGTAAATCAAAGATATGCTATAATAACAGATCTTCAGCAAACAAAAACATCTCAATGTTGAGTATTTTTTGGCACTTGCTTTCAGTACAACAGTGAGACATGTTTTTAAATAACTTAGAGGTTGGGATATATTTTCATTGTCTATTCATACAATTTTATTTGCACTGTAAAATACTGGGAAGCATTCATTTATATGAAAGTTTTTGATTTACTGTTTATTGTTTCTGAAGGTCATATAAGGAGCAGACCAACCAGAAACCCACACAGAAATGTAATATAAATCAGTATATTGTAAATATACTGCAATTATATATCTTCACAATATATTTCAAATATACTGCCGTGTTTACATACTACATTTCCATAAGGAAAGGCAGAGCAGAGCTATATGCATTGCTTCTGTGTATAACAGGTAGATATAGTCTACCCTCTAAAAATGCGGACCAAGTATCTTGAAGCGGCAAGACTAGTTTTCACTGTACTCCATTTTAAACAGATTTGCAGATTTCCTTGTTCCTCTCTGGGCCAATGTGAAATAGTTCCCATGACCCTCCATCAGTCAGAAAATGGCCCAAATGATATTCCAGACAATTTCTGCTTGCAGAGAGTGGAGAACGCACGCACAAGCTTTGTTTGAAATCTGTTGCATTTAAATAGATTTGATTAAGCATGTAAATATCAATTGAGTTTGTTTCTTAGGGTAGCAAACAATTAAATACATATGGTCATGTTGCTTTAATATCTATTGTTATAAAGTCTAAATCGATGTATGTGATATTTAAATGTTATTAAATATTCTTGTAGACTACTGTGTATATTCAGGTGTGTTTTATAGTTTATAGTCTTGTTTTACAGGCCTAAAGATCTGTTTCAGAGATTAGCCCCTTCTCCTGGCCTTGAAGGAAAGCTTTTGTGTGTGTGTGTGTGTGTGTGTGTGTGTGTGTGTGTGTGTGTTTTATATCCATGCACAGTTAATGATCATATTTGTCACTCAGTTTCTCACACGATTTCTCAGTCTTTCCTACATTTCACCAGACTTGAAGATATCTCATTCTTTATTCCATTGGAGTTACACTTTATGCCCACCAATAGCCTAAATGAGATATGGTTTTATAGATAGGATCTATAGCTGGCCAGATACCATTTACAATGTATGGACTTGATGCTGGGAAACACGCTTTGAGTACGACATACCAAGAAACAATGCATTCCAACAGAAACTGGAAACACTGAACAGAACTCTCCTCAGAGCAGGGTTATTTGCTTTTTGCCAGTCTTGTTTGGAGTTCTAGAATTTTCTGATAATAGATGCCCCTAACGTAAGAGCTAGGATTTCGGCCTGGGGGACACACGTCTCTCTTATCACAGGATCCAGGAGCTGATGTCACTGTCATCTACCGTGTAGAATAACATGTGATGCATGCCGCTATTTCCCAATGGAGGAGCGTATCTCAGGACTGGTGAGGTCAATGGAAGGACTCTTGACATGCTTTCTAAGCCAGAGTTCACACTCGATAATTCATCTGCATTACCCAGGGCTATTGCCTCATGTTTCCATGCCTTCCAAAACCATCCTGTGGGGCGAGAGATTGTTTGGTGGGCTGAGGGTCTGTCTTTGCTGTGGCGGTCCCAAACGTCGCCATGGTGGCAGAAATCACCAAGAAAAAAGTACAAAAATCACACAGTTTGGACAATCTTGGTGAAGCTAGAAAGATTTATAGTGACTGGAACAAAGTCAACTTTATTTATAATGAAATGTGATTGGCTTAACATGATGGGGATCTTTCGTATCCAAAAAGAAGCCATCGTTTCTGCCATGAGCCGCCTGAAGCAGGTGGAACAAGCTGATCATGTCCAGGCCGGCAGTCCAAAATGGTGCCGTTGGCCTCACATGCAATCATGTTTTATCTTTTTTACTTTTTAACACATGTTCGTCTGGTATGTGTTGGAGGCGGTACATAAATCCAGTGGTTACATGCTTGGAATAGCTGTGAGATAGAGTAGGGGGGTGATTTGACATAGCGAATGTCACACAAGCAGCCCATATCGCAGAAGCACATCCAGCTGACGGGCCCCTCCATACTGTAGAGTGTGCGTGTGTGTGTGTGTGTGTGTGTGTGTGTGTGTGTCCAGCTCCACTGAGGGAAGGCTGAGAGGGAGTGGCCCTTTACGGAACTTGGGAACATTGTTTAATTCAATCTACGAAGATAAAAATGTAATTTCATTCCTCAAATGTGTTGAGTGCTAACCAGCATTTTCAACATTTTGCAGTTGCCTGATTCACCAGCTGTTATGTGTTGTTTCATCGACTGACTGAGCAAAGTAATAGGGAATCACAGATGCTGGAGATGTTAATTGGCCCAAAGCCTGGTATTTTAGTGTGTCTGTGTCAGTAATGAAGAGGTCTGACTAGACTGTGAGCAATTGTTTTGTCCAAATACAGTTGTTATGTCCTGGTTTTATTTTACATTGTGAATATTTCACATTTTTTCACAGTTGCTCTTAAGACGTGTATATCCAGGTATATGTGTCAGTATCCAGGCATACTGCAGATTAATTTGAATTTCTTGGATAGTTTGTCATAATTGTTCTGGCACTCTACTTTTTTAAAAATAACTTAATTGAATCACATGTCTTGTACATTTATCAATATGATTATTTCAGATTTGATGGTACTGTTGCAGTTTGTGCTAAATGACCCTAAGCCTAACCCCCAACCCTAACCCTAACCCTGTCCTAACCCTAACCCTAACAAATTCCTAACCCTAACCCTAACCCTGTCCTAACCCTAACCAATTCCTAACCCTAACCCTAACCCTGTCCTAACCCTAACCCACTCATATATACATATTGGTTCAGAGGCCTTCTTGGTAAATTCAGCTGGCTGATGTAAATTCATGGCATACGATCAATCACTAGACAGGAAGTGCTGCAGGAATTACATTGAGCCAAGTGTCCATGCAGCTTAGCTCAACCGTAGCCCAGTGGGCAGAGGCAGCTAACCTCCTACTGCCTCACACCCACGCGGGTCTTCTCCTCCTCTCATTCCAGCCCATAATGAACTCACTCAGGGGCCAGATGGTACAGCTCCTGCCCTCCCCCACACCAAACCGCGCTACACCCCCCCACCCACCTCCTCCTCACCTCCCTTTTCCTTCCAGGAATCTGTTCCATCACCCCATTCCTCAGCCTGTTTGGGTTTATCCAGTCTGGAAGGCTTGATCCCAAGAGCCTTTGGCGAGGTCCAGGGCTGGGTTTTAATCCCGGCCCAGTCTGAACTGGATGCAGCTACAAGTCCAACAAAGGAGGAAAGTTAAAGTCATTCTGAAGGCGGCCATAATTGTTCTGAGGACAGATATAGTTGTTTTGGGGATGGATATAGCCACTTAGAGGATTGTCATAGAGGTTTCAATGGTAATCATAGCTGTTTTAAGGAGAGTCATTGCTTTATCCATGACAATCACAGCTGTTTCAGTCATTGCAGTTGAATCCAGTTGTTCTAGGACTCACTTTTTTGAAAAGTGAAAACACAATTGCAAGCACTTCTGATATAAAAAGTGCCCACAACTTTTTTCAGTTTTGAATGGCTTGTTCATTTATTTTTATGGAAAGGCTGCGAAGGTGTGAAAAAAATGAAATTGAAAGACTGTAGGTCAGAATCAGGCATTCCTCTGATGTGGAGGAGAGGTCAGAGGAATGGCAGAGGTCAGAGGTCACAGCCTTCGGGCTATGGAGATGTTGGCCTCTGCCAGAAGGGAGCTTCTGTCATTACTACCACTGGTGAATGTCTGATAGCGCTAACAGCTGACAATGCTAACAGTGTCTGACAGCGCTAATGGACAATTGTTTACTCTTAGTACCTCGGTCTCATATCTCTCACTCCCAGAGAGCAGCCTGTGCTCTTGGACAGTTCGAGGCACTCCTTTATTTGACACTCCTTAATGTGCCGTGAATCGCGCTAGCTCCAAAGAACTCCGGCGATATGTCAGAAGAAGGTCCTGGACAATAGAGGCCCTTGTTGTGAAGCAACCGCTGAGGGACACGAGTAGCAGGAGGTGAAAGAGTGTTTGTATTTAGGCTCTTTGTTTTACATGGAATCTGAGTCCACCGCTTTGAAGACGCACCACTGCTTTAATCTTGAGTGATTAATGGCCGCTTTTTAGAAGCCCCATCATGACATCTTGGCGTCTATGACCCGTAAACAAGTGGGTCACTTTACATTTCAGAAGTTTGGAAAATCAAAGAGTCTGTGGATGCATGGTCACCATTTATACCTTCCCCTAAACTGATAGTTGCTCCCTGACTAGTATTTCAAAAGCTTGGAAACTTTATGATACTCTGAAGATGTATCTCACCTCCGTTAACTAAAACATAGAGAAAAAGGAGCTGTGGTCCACTGACACTGACTGTAACTGTTGACCAGCTGAATGCTTATACCTTTTCTCATTTTCAGAAAAGAACAGGGGTTCGATTTCTCCCACTCAGTGTATGAAGAGTGATATGCTGTGCTGAGATTAGACAGGTCTGTTTCAAACCGTAAGATGTCTGGACATCTGCACACAGCTGTGTGTCACCAAGTACACAAGGACCATTCGAATGCCTGAGGTGACCTCTGACCTCTGGAAGTTTTATTGTTGATTGAATAATCACAGAGAGGCTGGATTTGGTTTCCTCTTGAGGGAAGTCTTCTCAGAATCCTGTGCTTTCAGGACTCTTTGGACTGCAGAGAAATTCCGTGTCTTTGTGCATAGTCCGCCCCCGCTGCTAAGTTTCAGGAACAGCTGGTCTTTGGTCATTTCGCGTCCTCTGTCCAAGCCAGCCTCTCACAGCCGCGTAACACAAAACAACGTCCCCAAACCCATATGTTTCGTGTCGAAACCCAGTGAGATAAACTTGCGGCTCCCAGGTTTGTGTTGGCGGCGTTGCTGTCTCCATCCACCGTTCCAAGTAGGCCACATTAGCCGCGGATGGTTTTGCGGCACATCATGTCTCGTGCGTTAAGACCGAGTTGATTCATCTCAAGCGTCCTGTGCCATGGCAGCTGAGTCCCGCGCTGGATTCGAGCCTGCGGAATTCCAGCTCCTTAACCACCATCCCGCCGTTCTCAAACAAACCGCTGCAGTGGAAAAAGAAGAGTGGATGTGGTGCAAATGGCTTCGCCTCTGTGGTGCACCATGGGAAAAAAAACTGACCACATACATACTTCATATGGTCACACAACAAATCCACCCTACCGCTTAGTGGAAGTGATGCAATATCGACATGTTTCACTGCAATGTGTCAACTGCTGAATTAACTAAAGATAACAGTACATTAATGATCATATGTGTCATTGCACTAATGGTGGTGCATACCATGCATGGATTGTGAATTATTATAGTGCTCCATCTATTGGCTTGGCCTTAGTGTTAGAGATGATAAAAGAAACAACTAGGGTGAGGATACCCACTGGCAGGAAATGAGGAATGTTCACTCTCATGCGAAAGAATAATCTATCAACATTAAGGCAAAATGTGATATCAAGTTACAGGGAGCTGTCTGCCTCCATATGACCAGGCTAACTGCTGTTTACAATATGTGGCCTCCCTACTCCTGATAAATTGTAGAAAATGAGGAATTTAGATTATTATTTCAAGATCTTGCTAATGTAAACGGCTTCGGGAATCTGTTGAAAGAAAAATCGTTTTCATTTTGCTTCCTGATAGGTTTGATCTAACTCTCTAGAAGGAAAAGAAATTAAACTTAAACCATTTCAGATGTTCATTGTCAGGCAGTTACTGGCCATCTTGTTGAGATATAATGTGTATTAAACTTTAATGAGATAATGTTAACCATGGCGTCAGGTTTGTATGAGTTAGGGAAATTTAGGAGGGAATACTTCAGTGTTTGTGGGGGTTCTGGGATTTCAGTTCTCCCGTTGCATTATGGGATATTCCCACCCTTAAAGTTTCCATTATTGGTTTGGCCCTTTATACAACCCAGCACATTAGAGCCAGTGAGAGCACGAATAGTCTTTCTACTCCTCCTGGAGTTCAGACATAGTTTAAGCGCTTGTAAGCTGTAAGAAAAATATAGACCTGAACAACGACCAGAACTCCTACGAACCAATCAGGTAATAAATTTGACTCATCCTGCTGTAAGAAGTGTTCGAGTCCAGTTTTAGATCACTTTGGTTATCTCCATTTAAAGAGGCATTCAATTATTATATTAAGACAAACAAACATAAATTAAAAATGTAAATGCAGTGGTCCAGTTGTTGCAATGGGGTTTTAAAACAAAAGAGACAGGCAAATTTTCCACAAACCCTTTTCTGCTTCCAGGTAGAGTCACGCATATATCACCTTTTTTGGGAAGGGAATTGCGCATAAAGCAAAATGGTACAACGTGTGTTCTATATATTAGCCCCCTATCCGGCAAAATTGTAACATACTATTTAGCAAGAGCTAAATGCCAACCCAGTGGTAGAGTCCTATTGTTGAGCTGTTCCTAGAGAGAGAATAAGAGAAAGAAAGAATGAGGTAGCAAGAGAGACAGAAGTTGGGTCCATATAATTTCTGACTCTGGTCAGCTGGAGAATAGAGACTGTAGTCTTGGCCTCGATACCGAAGACTCAATATGAAACTATACAGTCTCTGTTTTGACAGAACTAATCTGTTGCACAATGATAAGAAATACTGTATCATACTGAATATTTGGTACATCATTTATTTGAAACCCTAGATTCGTGTGATATCTCTGTTTTGGCAAAGTTCATTTTATAGCAATTTGGAATATGACCCTTGTAGCCAAGTAACTGCCAGACTCTCCTGCAACTGATGCAGCATTTGAAAAAAACAGCAACTACTCAAGGTAATATGCTGCTTCCAAGTGCTCACGGAAATGTTGTGATTGTGAGTTCCATGAACCTTGTAATACGGTTATAATTACCAGAATTTTCTTTGATACCCAAGTTGCCGAGTTTTGGAGGGCATGTTGTCAAAGCATTTGCAGAAGGCACCCAATGTAATCAACCTATATCCACATATGCATGCCATTCTAACAAGTGTGGCAGTGCAAATATTTGCAAGTTACACCCCAGCTAAGCTAATAAGCTAATTAAATCTGCAGTTACATGCCTTTGCTCGCCTTTGCAAATAAACCACTAACCACAAAAAATATCCTATATTTAGCTTCCTTTTTGAGTTTGTTTACTGCTTACCGAGAGCAGCACTTGAATCTAAAAATGACATAATCACAGCTTCCAGACTGAGAAGTTGGATCTTATGAGGAGCACTTCAAGGCAGCAATGCACTCTATGAGCTATGGGTTTGGACCATTAAAATTGGGCCCAATGAGTAGAGCTAGCTAATACAGCTGACCCTTACAGCTGAAGACTCCTTCGTTTCTTGTGAGCACAAATCCAGCTTTGGTCCCTCTGGCAGGTCCGTCGGGACAGCCCCGGAGGACACCAGTATTGTGCTCAGATTAACTCTTGGTAAAACTATTTACGTTGTTGCCTGGAGCAGAACCAGAGAGCGATAAAATAGGATTTATGCGAAAGGGTCTTTGTTCTACTTCTAATCCAGAGCCTTGTGCACCGAAAAGTTCAAATTAGTCATTCGTTAACCTTTGCCTACCATCTGGGATCCGAACAAGCCTCCCAGGAAGCCTAAGTAACGGTCACACTAGCTGTGGACACACCATTCGTAGGAAATGGAGGGGCATAACAGGATATGAAACAATGGTTTAACACGGTCTCCATCTTAAATAATCGGCCGCTGCTTCCACCTTTTCCTCACTCTGGTTGGCACATTCATTCAGGGTAAAACTGATTTACGCTGTGTTTTTTTTTCGCCTTTTGTTTTTGGAGCATTGTCTTAGGCATTCCCCATTCCCTGGCCTCTGCAGAACACATTCATGTACCCATTCACCCTCATTCCAGACCAGTTTTTCTTGTCCCTGAAAAGCAATTCATCTTTTTTGCAATCAATCATTCAATATTATGGTAGTTATTTCTCTAAATGAGGTTCTTTAAGATACCCATCTTTTTTTTGTGAAGTTGCAATTAACAGCCTGTTGAGCATACAGCACCAATTTGAACTTGAAACAACTAGCGCTTGTCTCCTCTTTCAAAGATTTTCTAATAGTGAAGCATTTAGCTTTGAAGACACTGTCACACTAGCAGCCATGATGTCATTTACTCTGCTGCAGCTAAACAGGTGTGGGTCTGGTCAACATTTGACCTCCTGGGAGAGCTAAGTTGCTGCTCAGTGTGGGTGGGCCAGTAAGAAGTGGCCTTCATTTTCAACTAAATACATACAAATTCAGTGATAGGGACACTGTGCTGTAGGAGACTTCATATTTCAGTTGAGGTCCTGACTTACTGTCATTATTAAAGATCCCATTGCCCTGATGCTGTCCATTGAGGAAACGGTAGTGGATTGATGGTGCAAAGCTCAGAGGTCCAGACTCAAAGAGTAAAGATTGTGTGAATTGCGTGAGTCATTCTGTTTGCCTGCAAGAAGGATGGTTGTCATATTTTCCAGTTGATTTGGAAGAAGTTCATTAAAATGATTGGCTTTGAGGCTAGGAAGGAATTATATGGTTCTTGGAGCTTTCCTGATTGGCTAGTGCTGTGCACTACATCTAGTGTCACAATGGAATAATAAGTGTCACTGTCAAAATATCCCATTACTTTCTGTTGCTGTCTTGTATGATAAAAACTCCAGATTCTATATGGTTTTCTGTGCCAATGATATCAGAGGCTTACTATAGACTGGAAAGATTTAGATCATGGATATAATTTTAAAGAGGAAATAAAAGCTCTTGCGTTCTTCCTGGAGAATTGGCTTTTGTGTTGAGGAGATACAGAGACATGAAAGGACCTTATCTTGAGACAAAAGGGCCTCTTTGTGGTCCCGTTTTGGGCCTCAATGTCCTCTTTGTGTGTCGCCATGGCGTTTGGCGTGGAATATCCCAAGCCAGGGCCATAACAGGAATTCTTCTGATTCCGTCTCACGCTGTTTGGTCCCACATTAGGCATAAACGGGACAGACTTTGAGCGGATTCATACATGTGGGGACATGCACGTTTCGGAGGGGCCTGCCAGGAGCCATTTTAACAGGCCCTATTGTGCTGGAGTACATCAGTGTAGAATGACGTATCCACGTCAGGCAGAAAGCACAACAGACTGACCCTGTAAGGACAATATTGTGAGGGCGGTTTAACCCATGCGGTTATCAGTAATATTCTTTATGTGACGCATTGCAAAATTCATGAGATATCTGAAAAAGTCTTTCAACGACAAAGACTAGAGAGAGTTCTTGACCAGGCCTCTGAGTTAGTGCTTCTGTATTAATGTTGGATAGATTATAATTATAATAGTTCTTAATAGTCAGCATGTTCTGCAAAAACATTGTCATTGCAGTTGCATTGTGCTGTGAGACGGCTTTACAGATGAACAATCAATAAGTCAGAGTCCATTTTCCCTTGATGTACACAAAGGATGCATCGATCCCGATTTTTCTCTCCCAATACCAGAACTCTTCGTATTGGCCAATGAGGAATACCAATCTGATACCAACACTCTTTTTTACTTTTGTTTAAACTAAGTTCCATTGTATGGACCTGATTGGACCTCATTTTTGTGAAAGGTAACATAAGGCTGTACCTACAAATACTGCTTGACTATAAAAGAGAGAAAAAACACAAATATATAAGAAATTTGTTAACCAAACGTGACTGAGAAACAGTATTGGTCCGGGATCTGTCACGTCTGGCTGATACCGAATTGTTCTGATAACCTCAGTACCAGCGCCGATACCAACTAAGAGTATCAGATCGCTGCATCTCAATGTATACATCCATGAATGACTTATTTTCTCTTACAAGTGATATATACGTGTATCAATTAAGAAAAGACATACAAGCATATTCATCTGGATAATATATATAATATGTGTGTTTCTTTTGTTTTTCACATTTTATTCTACCTACTGTGTGACCCTGTTGGATTCCATTGACCTGGGCGCCACAAATACGATGTGTGCTGTTTTTATAGAGTCGTGCTGATTGGCCACACAAAGTGATTACATATTCTGGAGCCCATCTGACACTTGTTTCGTTGTAGTCGCTAATTTATGTGCTGTAAATCTCTGCTTGGGTGTATGCTAACCACAAAACATAAGGAGAAACAAGCTTCAAAACTAGTGGAGTATGTTTCGTAAGGACAAGCCAAATAGTACATGTGTTTGTATTTTCCAAAGCGTTAATTAATCATGTGATTTTTTTTGAAAATACATTAGCTCTGGCAGCTTATTTGCAAGCGTGCTGGAGGAAAGGAGGATCCGTGGAGAGTGAAATGAGCCTTAGTATCCCTTGATGAAACAGAGAAAAAATTAAAGCGATCGCCAAACGCCATCTGCAAAAATTCGCTCTCTCGTGCAGATGTAGTTTTTCCTGGTCAAGCTCTCATTAATTAGTTTCGAACCCCGTTGTATAATTTCTCAGAACTCTGCAGGAACACATTTAATTAGTCCAAAAAATATTTGGATGTTTTTTGACAGCTTCCCTACATTTACTCCTCTCTCCGTCAATCCAGTGTATATTTACACTGGTCTGACATTTTGTGTACAAGTCGCAATGATATGTTGACAAACCTATCATGACAGCCCCACATGAGTAGCCTATGCTGTGGCACTCGTCAGTCCCTGTTAAAGACGTTTTCTTGTCTTGTTTTTTCAGGGCGGGAAGAAGTACGACGGACCCTGTGGGGGTAGGGACTGCAGCGGAGGATGTAGATGCTTCCCAGAAAAGGGTGCAAGGGTAAGTGACTTCCTCTTCCTTTATCTTCCGTGTCTGCTTCCTCTTCCTGTCTCCTCTGTCCGTCTGTTTGTGCGGATGGGTGAATTCAAACCTAGGCCCTAGGCACTTGACTAGCCTCTATTTCCTCGATTTCAAAAAGGGTCAATGTTTCAAATGGCACCATATATGTGGGTGTTTGGAACTGAAGTCACCCTACATGATCTAGGAGCTGGGGGTTAGTTAGGGGCTTCAATAACTCCAACAGATGAGCCAGCAGTATTGCAGTCTTCAAGCCAAGTGTTTCCCATGTGTCTTTTTGACATGCACGTCTCCTGCATGCTGGTTATAGAAAGATGGTCTGTTCCTTTGATTCTGAGTCTGTATAGAGTGTATAGTGTCTGGTTTTATAACCTCTTTTTGCTAACTTCTTTATCTTAGTGACCCTCGACCTCATATTTGGTCATGCGTGTCACTCCTTGGGGAAGGGAAGGGGAGGGGAAACCAGAGTGTTAGGGGCCCAGATTTGAAGGATCATTTGTTAATAAGAATGGCACCTAAAAGTTTGTGTTCTCAGTGCAGTGCTGTATCTCTAGGTATCAATCCCTTCTTCCCCGTGTCAGTGCTGATTATGGCTGACAGCCTTGCTTGGTGACACATAACGTGTCATAGCATCACCCAGGGCAGGGAGATTTCAATCGGCAGACGTTTCCCCTCCCATCTCATAAGCACCAGTTACCTGATTTTCTGGTTACCCGGTTGCTATGCAGCTCCTCTGGAGAGCCGAAGAAGCCTGTCCCATATTTCATCCCCGCTCTCCGTTCCACTTAAGAGGCCTGCTTAAGCTGGCTGCGCGCAAGCCTCGTTCCAGTGTTTACCTAAGCTCAAATAGCTGCGTGCGCTGTCCGGCACGGAGGGCGAGAAACCGCTCAGCATTTAGCACACATCCCATACAAGCACAAAGCAGAGGGAGACGGTAGCCGAATGTACACAAGAGTAGCTGCTGCCCGCCCCCCCCCCCATCCCCGCCCCCACCCCCATCCCCCGCCCCCCTCCTTCTGGTGATGTATCAGGTTTGTTTGGCTTTCCTACAATCCGAACACAACTCAAGTGTTAAATAAATTCTGCACGTTTTGTCTAAACAGTTGTCCTGAGTTACATTGGCTTTGGCTGTAGGGAACTTCCACATGTGTAAAGGTTGATGTCTGCTTTTCTATTAACAGTTGGGGGTGTTGAGGGGGGTGGATATGAGCCTCAAAGCACTTAAACCCTATCCATGACCCAGTTAATACGCCTAATTTGCAGTAGAATTTATGAAAATTATAAATGATTTATATCTAGTTATCTGGGAGTGAGACTATGTAAACCCTAAAATAGGTGGAACTAATAGTGTTTTGTTTTGGATGCCATTTTGATTACTTCATTGTAGGTGTTGACTACCAGCATCAATGGTATTTTCACCCATTCATTAGGTTGGGTAAGCCCCACAACCTCATCATGTCCAAGAGCCAGACGAAATTAAGGAAAACAACCTCTCGGATACGCCCTACCTCTCCTCTCCTCTCCGTGCCCCATTCTTCTTCGTCCCACTCACCTCCCTCCTCCCTGTGACCCGCTGTCATCCTCCTCCTCGTCTTGTTTGCCGTGATTAACCGGTGTCTGGCTCAGGTTAGACCGAATGGGGAATAATGAGTTAACGGTGCCACTTGTTTATGGTTCCAGTAAACGTGGACACGTGAGACGGGTTGTTTAGTCTGTTCCCTGAGCGGCGCTTGGGAAAATGTTCCTTCTGCGGGCCGTAGGTTGTAGGTTGGTTTGTGTCTCGGCCTTGTGCGCGCTCCGTTAGAGGACTGTGAGGGCCTCGTCTAATCCCTTGGCTGCCTAGATTGGATGCAGCTGTGCGTTGATGGAGGTCATTACATTAAATGGCAGTCTTATACATGAATCCACACTCCCAAAATCATTTACAGGCACAGAGGACCCCGATTGCTGCTGCTGGATATGGTGCGTGTGTGTGTGCGTGTGTGTGTGTGTGTTTTTGAGCCTTACCAAACCATTTAGTATGTGCAAAACTGTTTTGGTGGTGCAGAAAGACTAAGATAGCATGTGATTGGTTGACATAGGTCATTTGATACAATCAAAAGTCATGTTACCGAAATAGCATGAGCAAAAATGGATTAATATGGCCCTTGTGATTATTCTTAAAAAAAGTCAAGGACATGGTGAAAATAAAAAAGAGGGTTAAAAAAGGAGTATGAGCTGGGATTGGAAAGCATTTCGTGAATACAGATGAGGCATGTTTGCCCCTCTCGCCCCCTCTCTGTTCCCCTCCTGCCATCCCTCTCTGAGTGGAATGGCGGAAAACGACAGAGTTTAACTGTCATCATGAATAACATTAAGAGAACAGAGATCCTGCTCACTCGTAACTCACTGCTCAGATGAAACACTCAGATGAAACGGTTTCCATGCGTGCGTAGAAGCCCTATCACAGAGCACAGACCCGGTGCTTCACAATTCCCAGAGATAGACTTTCCCTTATTGCATGAATACATTGCTGTCTGGGACGATCAATGCTTGTCATTCTACCCATTTCCTCCACTTTTAGTTTCTAAGAACACTGGGTGTGGTCCTGGAATGTTTGGGAATCAAACATCTGTCTAAACTGTGAAATAACGTGACTCCCAGCCTTCCAAGACAGACTCTGCTCCAGCAGAAACCCAGGGACAGATCTTGTTATGCATGCGCCCCTGAGAAAATCAATGTCCAACCCTGGACAGGACATGACTCATGTTTCAGAGAGTACGGCTCAATGGAAACCACCCAATGTATTTCTAAAAATTATGATTGTAAATACAGTTTTTTAAAAAGGATAATGGGAAATACACCCTCATTTCCTGTTTTTTTTCCAAAATTAATAGTAGGGAAGTTGAGAGAGTTACAGAGAAAGAGGGAGAGCAGTTAAGAAAGGGGCATTAGCCAGGATTTGAAGCCAGCCATGCAAGGGAATTTTTTTAGGTGGGATTGAGAATTGGGCACCCTACCGACTATGCCACGCAGACTCACCCAATGCTGTTATTGTATTTTTAAACATTCCTCATCTGTCACCAACGTACGCCACCTCAGTACACAGAACATCCGATGTTGAGTCTAAACCCTCAGCCTAAGTCCCAAATAAGACTTATTTGGCATGTACATAGAAAGCCACATTATGAGTCAAGCCCTACATCATTAGCCCAGTCAAGATAAATGGTGGTGTTGTAGAGATATAAATATGGAAAAAATATTTTAAATGTACTAATAGTCATGATTCCTTTGCAGGAATTTCGTATGGTGACCAGGCACCTAATTAGGAATATTGATGTGTGCCTTATGGGTGGCCACAAACTTGAATTGGCTGCCATTTTTATTTACATATGTTTTTCTTTTCAAAATATATGTATATTTGCAATAGTTCCAGACTTGTTTCAGTAGTGCATCTTGCTGTTAGGTTAAAGTACATATTTAAGGGTACCATCTTTGCTTAGTGTGCTTGCATCCCAGCCGAAGCTGCTTGCAGCAATATCGTAAAATTGCTGTTATATTTTTGAAACACTTCTCAAATGTCACCAGCACATGCTGTTTAAGTACACAGAGGCTGAGATGTTGAGTCTAACTCCACCGCTTAGATCCCAGTTAAGAGTTAAGCGCGCTTGAGCTGGCGTTTTTTTTTTTCTTCTCTGCTCTCAGGAACGGAATCTAGTCCGTTCTCTAACAGAAGCATAGCCAACGCGAGCCAGCTGATGTAAAATAATAAATGGCGAACGTACTGGCGAGAGCGTATGAAGACCGCATTGTGGAGCATAAGGGGATGTTAGCGCCAGCCACCTGCCTGCTGACACTGATCCCTTTGAAGTCTGTGCGTCCACCCCGCCGTAACCATGCCAACCAGACATCGAAACACAGCTGGGTTTTTTTTTGACATGTTGGACCGAGAAGAAAATATAAAACCTAGAACAATTTACCCGAATTAGTTTTTTTTTTCACGATGCCAATGATGACAGGAATGCGAGAGACAGCTGAAGACATGTGTTCTCATATAAGCTTGTTAAAAAGAATGAACAAACTTCTCACGCCGAATCTTCATTATTGACTGTTCCGCTCTGGAAAGAATGGTGGTGGGAAATACCCTGTTAATGTATTAATATGGCGAAGCACTGTTCAGAGGTAGATAAAGTATAATAGCCATCAGAACGGGGGATCCTGCTTTAGCCAGATGAGAGGAAATGGGCCCAAGTCTGTGGAACTGAATATGTGATTCTTCTATGCATGCACATGTTCCCTCTTAAAGCCAATGTGACCGTCACAAATTGAGATCACAAGTTTTACCATAATTTTCAGAATTGAATTTTCATCTTTTTTAGATTTTTTTCCCCAGAAATATTGAATAAAAGATGTTCTCTATTTGCTTAAATATGTATCCCCCCCCCCCCACAAGCCCACACGTGCATGCTCACATTCGCTTGATCTTGCACACAGGGCGCACACTCATACACATGGCACACACACCATCTCAGCTGCATGAGGCCGGCCCATGTGTCTGGTACTTCAGATGAGTTTAAAGACAAGCGCCTCAAAAAGAGCCCGCTTTGTCTGAGGGGACAGACCCGGCATTGATGGCTTCTTGCACAGCAGACGTACAGACAGCCACAATTACCTCGACGACGGGCGGAGATGAGCGACCGAAAAAGATCTTTCTTTTATTTTCCGCCCTTATTCGCGGCGCCAGATTAAGGAAGCTAGAGGAGGGCATTGTGGGTCAGATGAGAGGGGAGGCAATGGGGGAATCGTCGCAGGGAAGAGCGCTGTCGGATGGGGAAATAGTCGCATTTGGAGCTGCGGAAGGAGCAGCAGCAGGCCGCAACTCAGGACAAACATGGGGGCGGATGGGACCTACCTTAGGCATGGCTACTTTAATATGAAGGGGGATTCCTAGAGTCCCACCACAGCAGGGGGTTACAGTGAGGGCAGAGACTGCCCCCATACCCCACCATTCACTTCTTCCCCTATTGACCCCACTCAGACTGCCCTTTCCATTTCCTCTGTGCCATTTTGGGTAATGAACATTTTCCATGTGTACGTAAAACAAGCCCGCATACAGGAAACCACTATATGTACATGGAGAGACAACTGGCCAAAAGCCAGTCTGGGAGAACTGGAAATTAGCTTCTGCAGCCAAAACAGAGCCAACATATTTTGCAGAATCACACCTTGTGAGTATGGCGCTCGCAAGTCACAATTCACTGCAACCTATTAGTGTATGTTTTCCCATGTGTGGCGTGAACCGGGGGGAGGTGGGCTCGGGATACAGCTATCGGACCGCTGAGCTGGAGGAGTTTCCACGCTAATCCATTATGGCGCCCATATCTCCCTCTCCCCTCCGTTGTGCCAGGGTATGCCTCCGCAGAAACATAAGACTGGATCTTCACACGCCCTGCCCCTCTCCCTTGTTTAACTTAGCGCTGTGCCAAGAGGAAGATCATCAATTATCCCCGGAGCATTTTCCCCTTACGGAAAAATAAAGTGACATATTCTCGCTCTCGTTCCCTTCTGGTTTTTTTGCCGCTCGGGGGAAACAGTGTGTTTTTCTTGCCTTCGACACACAATGCTAGGACAAACTCCCTGTGGGCAGACTGTGAGGCAAGTGCGATTTCAACATCTGATTTGCTCCCTCTTCCTGTAACCAGTCACTTCTCAAATACAGTGTCCTTTGTCCATGAAGATATATAACATAAACTGTAGATATATTGTAGATATATAGCATAAACTGTAGATATATGGCAGGGATATGTAGCATAAACTGCTGATATATAGTAGATATATAGCATAAACCGCAGATATATAGCAGATATATGTAACATAAACTGCCAATATGTAGCAGGAATATAGCATAAACTGCAGATATATAGCAGACATATAGCTTTAACTGGTATTATTATGAGCCATTTTTCAGGAAGAAGAACACATGAAGTTATCTTAAATTAGTCTTGGATTTACCCTGTGTTCAACCACATACTAAGTATATTATTACATGAAAAGTTTTTGCTAAATTCTTTATTGAGTAGACGGACAGACTCAAAGAACACATTATGTTCATCAAATTCCCAGAGCTCAGTAAATACTTTTGTAATTATCATCCAGCTGTGAACAGAAATGTTGGGAAGAAGTACGTTTTTGACGCAGATGTAAATTTCATTTGACAAATTGTTGCGATGTTCCCACTGCTCTCTTGAGTAATGATATGTGTATGACTCTATGCTTAACACATTCAACTACATGATACTGTAACTACTGGGTAAAGAACATGTTACTACATTGTAATCATACCCTGATACAAAGTAAATTGTGTAGAACAGGAGGTGATAAGGAGGTGTTAATAACTATTTCTTTTCTCCAAACCCTCCGTCTAAGTCAAAACCAGACCCAAATTCCATGTGAACCAAAACCCAATTCCCAGGAGTATTTGTTAAGGAACATCAGATCAGAGAACAAATCATATTCTTAGATTCACAAATGCCACATTATTTAAACATTCTAGTAAGGAGACCATTGATTGGTTTACAAAGAGATATTATCCCTTTAAACCTGAACAGTTAATTGTGTTTGCATTTTTTTCCCCACAAAAATCTCAAGAAATATTTTCTCATCATATGTATTTTTATTTCAGTCTTGAGAATATACATGTT
Source organism: Albula goreensis (assembly GCA_022829145.1). NCBI lineage: Eukaryota > Metazoa > Chordata > Actinopteri > Albuliformes > Albulidae > Albula > Albula goreensis. The sequence continues at coordinate 36,645,765 of CM040745.1, forward strand.
GTAGAAGTGCCCCCCACCCCACACCAGAGTTAGGTTCACCAGCTGTTTGCAGGTGTTTCTAATTACAGTTTTCTGTACTGAAATATAGCTTTCCTTCACCAGTCTGATAGGAAGTACATTTCCAAGGCAGTGCAATTTGTTTTTTTTTTCTGCACAGTACTGCAAGGAACGTTGAAAAGCTGTTGGCAGAGTCAGTCCATTATTCTATTGTTTGAAACAGTTAGCTACTAGAATGTGAATCCAAGCCCAGTTCATAGTGTAATAGTCTGCATTTGATTGTCACCTCTGATTGGCTGCTTGACTGGTTTTCACCGGTCTAAGAGTGCTTGTCAAAGATGGATGTTCCTGGACCTTGGGAATGAATGAGAATTCAAAGGAAAAGTTTTCGGCTTTTTGATGCAAACAAATTCATTTTTTTGAAGTAAACTCCCGTGTGCTCTGACACGGCTCAGTAAGCGTGAAACCTGATTGGTCCATCAAGGCAAGGGAAGAAATCGTATTTGTCAAGGAGCAGATTGTTTCCACTAGGTACCATTTAAGATGTGAGAAAGCAACAGGTTCTTATTAGGCAGAACTAATCAATGTAGAATTTAGCCATATCTTTTAACAGACTCCCTCAACTGTGAAAGGTCTCTTTCTGGTTTTGGACACAGTGGCTTGTGTTCATGAGTCTAAAACTGTCCAATCAATCAATCAATCAATCAATCAATCAATCAAATCAATCTCTATGCAATATTGGATATACTTGTTGGTGAAGTAGTACATAGTATGTAAATTTTGTAGCAAAGGTATTTATTGGAACCCTCTTCAGGGGCAAATTGCAAATTAAAGTGCCCTGACATGATGCATTGGGTTTGCATTTTCAGTACATCCAAAACTGATTTTCCTCATCATTACAGTCACCATCTACTTAGTTACTATACATCCTTTATAGAGAATGTGCTGAATTTTACCACACTGTGCCACTGGAAACAAGATCATTTTCCCTTAGCAAATCACAAGGTGCATGTGGCTGTAAGTCAGGGGTTGCAGGTTTGATTCCCCTTTGAGCAAGATACCCAGAACTGGATCAGTGAACACCCAGCTGTGTGCATTGATGGTGGGAAACAAGTAAGCTATGAGTTACCCGGGTTAACAGTGTCTCCTCTGTAAATATATAGCATGTGTGAGTATTAATGTCTGTAAATATATAACATGTGAGCACGGATGGTGGCAGCGGGCGTCCCACCCTCCCACAGCTGGGGCTGTTTCCTCACGCGGGATCGCAGCGCGGTCTCTCGGGTACTTCTTCATTCCTTTTTCATGAGACAATCAACAGGTGCCTGGCAACATCACCCTTACAGTTCAGTTCGCAGTCCCACACTCCCCCATAACCCACCCCCCACCTCCCCCCCCGAAAAAAATAGAAAAAACTTTCCGTCTGTGGGACTACCCACATCCATTTGGACTTGTCAGCGTGCGTTGAGTGTTTCCAGGTTGAAGAGGACCATCAGTCATTGTTCGGAGAAATCACGTTTTCCTCAGGGGTGCTATGATTTTCGAGGGCTCGTCTCTACGGCTGACACACAAGTTTGATGATGTGTTTATGGTTCAAACCATGTCTGAGGACTGTTTTGGCATAATATAAATATATGAAGTGGGTCTGTTTATGAGAAGAAAATTCCCATGAAATGTGGTGGGTGTTGACAAGAGGTTTGTGGCTGTTCACTGTCTCTCTGACGGTCCCCTGGGAATAGAAGGCCAGGAATTGGTCAGGCACTTGCAGGTATCTATCCAAAGCACCTATTGTCCCACTGAACAATTTTTGATTCTCAGAATTTTCCTGGAAATTTAAAGGTAAACATTTTAACACTGTTTCCTGGATGCCCATTCATCTAAACTTGAATATTTTTCAGAAGTCATTTGTTGGTCATCATTAGTGGTCATAGATTATTATTAATTCATTTTTTTCTGTTCATTTTTTTCTGTTTTCATGCAATTTTAGTTATGTGATTTCTGACAGGAGCAAACAAACTACCTTAACCAATCGCATGGTCTCTCAGTGTTTTTGCTTCAGCAAAACAGTTTTGCAGGTAATAAATGCTTCAGGCCCTAAGAATGTTTAGGGAATGATTTAATCATAAAAATGTGAGACAATGAACATTATTGAAACCTGTGATTTGGTTGTCCACCTTCATCTGTGACTATTCAAATGTATTTAGCAGTGTAAGAAACCAATGCAACAGGAATTACAAAATGAGCAGAATTTTTCCATAACAGATTGCAAAGGATTTTGGAGAAGGAGGGAGCTCTTCCGGTCGGAAATAGCATGGGGTGGCCATGTCTGCCTCCACTTGGAATCCCCCCCCCACCACCACCCTTTCCACCAGCTGTCAGAACTACAAGCAATTAAAAATTAAAATACCTTCCAGAGGTATTTGACCATAAATCCACCATTAGACCTAGCTTTTGACTTTTACCTTTTTCTAACATCTTTTACAAAGGCTGCTAGCAATAACTTTAAATTGTACATTTCATATTCATGCTCTTTAATTCTATTACCCTCATGTCAAATGAGATTCATTTTTGAGGCCTGATTTCATCAATAGTCCACTGGAAAAGTCACCACAGACCTGTTCCCTTGCAAAAGTCAGCCCTCGCTACTGTTGTTTAAAGCCACTTGAGGAGACATTTATTTACATTAACCTTGTAGAGGTTCACGTGCATCACTGGAAGAGAGCTGTTTGTGGGCCTCAAGGGAACTCTGGGAATTGATGTTTTTTAGGGCATGAGTCCAAGACAAATGCACAGTGCTGCTTTGCCTAACTGGTCTGACAGCCGCCTCTATTTAATCAGGTCTGACAGCCGGATGGTGACACGGGACCGTGCAGTAACTAATCTGCGGAGTGTCAGATTACTGAACATGGTGGGCAGGATGCAGGGGGCAGCTTGGACAAACACATCAGTCAGTGATGTCATCATTCAGCGCAATACCTCATTCATCCATCAGAAGAGCAGTGTCTATCAAGACTAACTGAAAACATAAGGTTTGTGGCAAGCAGAAAGGTGGCTACAAGTCATAGAGGAGCTAATGGCTGCTGAAGAACAATAGGCCAAGGTCATTGGCTCTGTCCATCTGGTCTATTTCGCAGGTTTCCATGGAGGCTTGGCTGAACGTCCATTATGGCTCCCAGCACTATAACTTCCTGTTGATTCTAGTCTAGTATTGGCAGGTATACCCTTATCAGTTACTCTGTAAACAAGGACAATGACATGGTTCTGTCAGACACAGTGTAAATAATATGGAAAGGAAGGCTCGGGCATGTGGGAAATGGCTGTCTAACTTCCTCTCCCAAAAGAGGATTTTCCCATCCTCATGGCCTGTACACGGGGACCTGTAGCCCCTTACTTATTTTTAGCTAGGGGGCAGGGGTAAGGGGATGAGCACTCAGTCTAAATTCTTTCCCATACCCCAATGTTTTGATCATCCCTTTAGCAAAGCGGTAGGTCACTCACAATCATTTCCATTATGGATTTCACTGGATGTTGAATTTGTTAGAGGAATGGGGGACACTTCTCTAAAAGGAGGGATGTATTGGCCAGGATGTACTTTCCAAAAGTACCCATTATCTATATAGGAGACATTCATGTCCACATAACCTTACACAGCAATTCAGGTTAAGTACCTTGCTCAAGGGTAGAAAATCAGTGCCCTTTGAGAGAATTGAACCTGCAGCTTTGAGGTTATAAGCCAGCTCCCTAACTAATATACTACACTGCTCACCCTTTTGAACTTATTTATATTTATTCCCACTACATCCCTAAAGTGTAAGATTTCCCATACTGAGTTTTCAGGTAAGCAGTTTCACAGGGGTAGTAGGCCAGGTGAGCTGTAGCAGCTGATGGAAGTAGAGCAGGTGCTGTCATGCACCATAGTCATGTCTGCTCAGATACATCTCAATCAGTGTTCTGACACGTTCACACTTTAATTTTTACTGCTGCACAGTCATGCTATAGTCACTGTTTACAGGGATGTGGGCAATGGGTGACATGCTCTGAAACCACTCAAAGGACTGTAAGTGAATATCCAGGCCACCCCCGGCAACAGCTTGTTCTTATTTCAAAATATTCACCAAAACCATGTTTCGCACAGAATTCCAGGTGCTGGATTCCAAGGACAATAACATGACCAGCTGATTGGTTGTCCAGTGGTTTTTACGGAGCTGAATGAATCATCCGTGAAAAACTTCGGGATAGGATGTTGTTTCAGATCGATATGCACAAAACTTGGCGAGCTAGAAGCTCGCAGGAAGAGGATGGGAGCGATTTGTCGTTTGTTTTGTGGTCCCTGGCACTCTCCATTGAGAAATAATTCTGTGGTGTCCCATGTGGTGAAGCTGTGCTGTGACTCACAGTGAGTTCTGACCCGATTCCAGCCATGAATCCCTGATGCGAACCAGACCTTTGATTTGATGTGGGATTGACCATGTCTGTGGTTTTCACCGCTGCGGTTTCTGCGAATAGTAAAACCGTGTGGCTTCGCAAACCCCCAAAGCAGACTACAGCGATTATACTAATTGGTGACGCACTGATTTGACTCATCGTAGTGTCTTTTTATGCAGATGCTTGGTATTGGCTCAGAAAAGTCAGTAAATTCCATTCACATTGTAGCTCTGTACTTGCTCAAATATACACCGAGAGGTTCTTCTGACATCTCAGATCACCCAGATTCATGACACAGCTGGCTATCACATTCTCACAGTCTATTCAGCATTCCAGGAAATAAACCAAAGTTCCCCTGGGTCATGCCGATGTTCACCTCCCTGCAGGTGCTGCTTGCATGGCTTCAGTCCAGCTAAATTTAAATAATAAGGAAAGTTGGCCCAGCAGTGTCTTCCTCCAGCCTCTACAGACCTCAACTCACAGGCCCCTGAGCGCTACCTCTGGGCCTCTCAGTTAAGGTGGAAGTGATGGTGTCTGTTCTTGTTGGTTAACTCTGACCATGGAAGCCACTGTCTGTGTAATTATGGGGTCAGTCTGGGTAGAAGGCTGTGCCTCTCTGTTGAAGTGGAAGGGAAAGATAGTTTCCCTGTTTTGTTAATTTTGGTTCATTCAGACCAGAAAGGGAAAGGAAGAATTATAGCTGGCTATCGCTGTAGCCTTACTAGCCATGTTATATATCATATATTAGCCGGATAACTAGTCTACAGAACTAGCTAACTAATGTGCTTTACTCTGTCAATACTGAAATGTTCTTCAGGACATGAACGCCAAAGATTCTTTGGCATTTGATTTGATACATGATGCGCAGAATTCCATGCAAAGAATTATAACTACATTGAAACCACAAGTGGTTTCTGCCTTGTTTTTCAGTCACCAACTTGTTTGTTTTGTAGCTAGCTAGCTCGCCTTAGTTAGCTCTGTGGCTAGAACATCTAGAATAGCCCTGAATACCTGTAGCTAGTCTCAGTATAGTAACAGAGAGGACAAACATAGTTGTGGGCTAGTGTGTAAGTTTCAACCTCTATCTTGGTAAAATCAATGACAGCGCATTGTTCAGGGGGACCTATGGTGGTGTTATTGGGGAAGGGCAAATCTGCCCCAGTTGGTCATTGAGCATGGAGGGGGTGGGGGTTTGGTTGGGAGGTTGTATCTGTCTCACCTCCCCCAACATTGCAACCACACTGCATCCAGAAACTTCTCAAACTGAACATCAACCAGCTCCAGTAAGCGTCAGCTGACAAAATCTCCTTCTGCACTTCTCCTCTGTGATCACTACTGAGAACACCTGTGCTACTGGATTTCATTATGTTTCCATCCCGCAAAGTATTTGGCATCCAACTGTATTTAATTAGGGATTTATTGTGATTACTTCCACATGAAATGAATTTTCACAGCCTCCCAAAATGGGATTAGACTCTTGTTTCTCGCCCAGCAGATGAAACACAGGTTTCTCATGTGGTTGAGGCTGTAATGTTTCACTGCATGTTTCTGCAGCTGTTTCCTACCTCGCTCCGTTGCGGGATAAACACGTTCGGAGGCTCTCTGTGGTTGTGCTCGGCCTCGGAGGAGATTTGAGTTGATGTTGGGGTGGAAATGGTCCAAAGCAGCTGCAATGGGAGGACTATGCAGCCATTAAGAGCACAGTCAATGTCCCTCTCAGTACTCAAACAGGATGTGAATGTCCCTGCAAACATCACAGCAGGATGTAAACAGCCCTGTGAAGATTCAAAAGGGATTAAAGAAGCATATAAGGACACATACGTGATAGAAATGTCCCTGTAAGGACACATACGTGACAGAAATGGCCTTGTAAGGACACATACACTATGTGAATGTCTCTATAAGGGACAATTTGAGAACACCAAAACATGCTGTGTTAATTAAATCTTCTAATTGGTTAATCCCTTAATCTGGCATTAATTACCTTGCAAATACCTCAACAGGTAAAGAGCAGATCTTCCCGAAGGACTGTCTACCTTGATCAAAAATCATTTCAACACACAAACCATGCGTCTATGCCCTCAAGAAATATTCATTAATATAACTGTGAGCACTGAACACCCTGTTTAGTCACTACACATTCTTCATTCTTAACAGCACACTTGGGACTGTTCCTTTGCACAGGGTGTCAAATGAACAGGAACCTGTGTGAATTAGGCTGTTCTTTCTTTTGTCACACAATCTCCACCCTCGCTCACTGAGATGGGAGACAGCCCAGGGTGTTTCCATAACGATGTGACGCGAGGGGTGGAAGGTGGGCGTCCCTGAGAAAGGAAGCAGGCGAGCAGCTGTCAGAATTACTCCAGAGCTGGAAAGAAACCGGTGTTCTTCCAACATTGTTAGGACATCCACCCCCAAACCTTCCCACCCGCCTACTTCAGTTTCTCATGTCCTCCTGTGGCAGCCGCAACTCCAGACAGTGGGCTGAGAGGGAGAATGTTCCGGCACATTGGGGAGATGGAGCAAGCATTGGCAGCCAGGGACTACCACTTGGAAGGGATCCCTGAAACGGGAGATGGGAGCAACAGGGTGAATTAAGAGGATCAACGGTTGTAGCCCCTCAGTGAACCCACGGATCGCTGGGCGGTGCCGTAACGCAAAGCGCAGCACTGAGATGCGGACATGATGATTGTATATTTCCTCCATAAATCTGCGCTGAATGTTTCCTGGCCGCAGTGCATGAGATTAAACTATTATTCTGAACAGACAGCAGACAGGTGCTGAAAATAACTGTAACTGAAGCCAGCAGGGCATCTCAGTGCATTACCTGCTATAATCTCCCTCACACACTCACACACACACACACACACACACACACACACACACACACACACTTAAAAATTATATTGTGTCTTCTGTAACAACAGATAACTGAAATGACTCTGTTGTATATTGCAACTATGCCCCCCACACATTTCCAGATACATGGACACAAAAAATTGATGCCAGTCAGTGTGAAATTCTTGAAGGACCTCAACTGATGAAACTCAAGGCCTCTCTCTCCCTCCTTCTGTTCAGTGGGTTCTGTGTGGTGTGACACTACTGGAAGGACCTACACATAACTGCCATTAACCATTATGCCCGTCAAAATGTAGTAAACCTAAAACAGTACTGGTGTCAAAACAGCAGAAGCCCCCATCTGTTTCAGATCACCACAGCTAGATCTCTGCCCTGCACGCCTCCGCCCAGCCTTCCTCGGACAGTGACCGGGGCCCTCCGAAAGGCCGCAACTTTGTAGCGGGCTCAGGGATAGCGTGCCTTTCCCGTTCACTCCTCACCCTTGGTTAACATACCAAGAAGGTGAAATAATTCCGGAGGAATCGTGAGAGAACGTTGGCTTGTTAACTTTCAGGGGGAATCGTGTGACACGAGCACCGACCCGGCGCCCCTAGAGTGAGCTCTGTAGAGAAGGAGAGAGGACAGGAAAACCGTGGGACCTGGGGGTCATACTAATGAGCTTAGGGGCATTTAGGAAGCCTTTACCTGTTTTAATACAGAACACATGGAGCTGAGGCTTGCAGGAGGGCGTGTGAAAAAATCACCCCGCTAGATTTACCCCCTCCACAAGTGAGAGGATTTTTCTCTGCAAGAAAAATCACAGCAAATATTGCCTGAAAACGTGCAGTTCCACCTGCCAGATCCCCAATTCCCTCTGTGCAAAACCCCATTCCCCAGCTCCTCTCCATTTCCTGTCAGATAGAAAGATGACACCAGTTTATCTTTCTTATTTTAGCCAGACTATTCGCATCTGCTAAAATCATTCCCAGAATTGGACCACAAATAATATTTCTTACGTTTGTAACTTCACTTCTCAGTATTTAAAAAGGAAAAATGTTGTGCAGGTGCTATTGTCTGCATTATTTTTTTTGTTATTCTGTATAATACCACATCTGTATAAGAACAATGCATACCTTGTGTCAAGCTTCAGCCATTGGTATGCACAGATTCTCTTGTGACAGGTCAAAAAAGATTAGACAAATGATAAGATTATTGTGCCAACAGTGACCCCAGTGTTGGCGGTTTGCATGTCCCTCACCCAGCAGGAGTGATGCCTCTTTACCCCCTTTTTAAATTCTCTTATATTGAGAGGAGGACTTTCACGAAAGTGACCCCAGTGTTGGCGCCTGATACCCATTTGCAGTAACTGCCCCAACCCTTGGTTAGGCCCTGTCTGAAAATGTTCCCCTTAAACTGAGAAAGGCACGTTCGCACTGAGACGAAAAAGAGCAGGGGTGGTTGTACACCCCCCCCACATGCATACAAACACACAACACAGTGTCAGTCACTCCCCTGATTCTGGTGTGAAATCAGGTCTGTTCACTGTAAGGATCCAGCTCTGATGGGTTTCCCGTAGGACATGTGCAAATCTCAGCACCAGTGGTTTGAGATAAAGCAGTGAATCTGTGGGAACCTGACATCCTGACAGAGTCTGATATCCTTCGAGTCTGATTTCAATTATGATGTTTGAAATTGAGTGACTTCATTTGAGTCCATCTGTCAATAGTTTGTCATTCTCATACTCAGCATCAAAAGACCTTCAGCTGCCTACTGGCTCAGTTCAGGGTCGACTAATTGTTCTGGGTTCAGGCCTAATGAGGCATGGCATTATAGATGTCGGTCCATGGTTCTGAAAGTTGCAGGAACTGGAAGAGAGCCCCTAGTTAGGTGACCAAACATGTATTTACCGAGGTAGATTACACTGCTCATGGTCGCCCCAGAGGAGGCAGGAATTTTGAAACCACACAAGAGGGATTTGCGCTGTTTAAAACACAGCAGATGTTTTCTAGGTACACATTCTTCTTTCTGACATATGTTTTCGTGTTGTAGCCGCCCTCGCAGCTACGGTCTCTGGCAATTTGATTTTTTTTTTTCCGTTCTGCAGATCCAATTCTAACCGTGCTGAAATAGGCCTGGGAACATTTAATATTCATCTGTGTTGTTTTGTTCTTCGTAACTATTTTTTGGGGAAGAATTTGCGCTTTGGCGCTGATGGAACGCCGCCGACGTGTGGTGTAAAAGTAGGTCAGCCAGCGTGTGACCGTGGAAAGGGTCAACCAGCGTGACTTTTTGGAAAGCGAAGGTTTTCTTTTCCTGCCAGACGGTGTGGGAGGAAGTGGAACATCTTCAGAGGGGCCGAACATAGACCCCTGAGGACCTCCGACCTTGGTTTCCTGCCACGGGCTAATTTTCAAACAAGACAGAGGGGTTTGGTTCAGTTAACGTTTTTGGTACATTTTTTGGATGAAGCTGAAAATGGGGGCTGATGGGGGGAGTTGAAAGAATTTGCAAGAATAGTGCCAATTAGTTGTGGAATGTTCATGGAAAAAAAAAAAAAAGTAAAGAATGCACCCCCTTCCTCGCCCTACCAATTGTGCCTTTCGGGTCACCAGACTCCCCTGCCCACACAGAGAGCACTAAAGTAAACACAATTTGTGCAACGGTCCCTCATCAACCAGCTGCCATTGGTCGCACACACAGCAGGTTTCAGGCCCTCCTGTCCAAGCTCATCACTCTACCACCCACACTTTGTGCAAGGAACACTGCGACCAAACTGTATGGACTCCTTAGGTACGCTTGCATGCTAGCCAGAGACTGAATCCCACAATAAAGAAGACACAGTAGTACAGAACAGTTAGGTGTGCTAATATATGGTTAGCCTTGGTCTGCCATGTCATCAGAAGTATCTAATGTAGAAGTAACAAGAGGAATTATGACAAACCTAAACGCACACTACCTTCAGTGAAACATAACTATGTCCTGCCAAGGTGCTGTCCATGTCATTTCATTAGATTTACCTTTAATGCATTTGGCAGATGCTCTTATCCAGACTTATACAGTTTAAATACAGTTAGTTATACAGCTGGTAATTTGATGAAGCCATCTGGGTTAAGTACAGTATTCAATGTTATAGGTAGTACCCAATCTGCAAATGGAACCCACCACCTCTGAATTGAAAGCCCAGCTCTTTGCTGGAACATCCCAGGGGTCTCAGCACCTGGCACCTGGCACTTACTAGACCTGGCAACCCATTCCAAACTCCTTGTGTTCAATAAGAGTTCTTCATATGATACTTACCCTTCACTAAATTCCATCTTTTCCCCCCTTCTTCTGTTGACTGACCTCAACCATGACATTCGTTTTGCAATTTATTTGGTGTCTCATGTGACATAATACAGAGGGATTATGGAAACCATGGTTTAACTTGCCAGATTCGTTGCAGTGATCTGGAACAGTTCAGATTTGGATCAGCATCCTGGAATCGAGTCTGTGTTGATCCAGAGTTCTTGGATGGACCGGATTAGTTCCAGCCTTGGACTCAGAATCACCTGAGAGACTTCAAACAGATGCGGGCCGTTTTCATCCACCTGCCACAAAAGCCGCTCTCAGGCCGGCCATTGCGCATTTATGAACAGTAGGCAGTTAATAATGACTCACTAAAACAGCGCATAGACATTTTCTTATCTGTTTTTGCTTTCTTTGGATGGGGATTTTTTTGCGTAGGTTGTTATTATGATATGAAAAATGTGTTATGGAGGTTTTGTTTTGTCAGGGCCATCCTCACACGCAATCTTTCTGGCTCTTCTTTTTGGCTTCAGTGGTGTCTCAATTCACACTCCACCCCCATGACGTTTCAGCAAACCTCACACGCAATTAACCCTAATAAATCGTCACAAAACCTAATGGGTCATGAGCTGCGACCTCCGTCTCCCCTCACTGAGCGCTCAGACATCTGAGGTTGTGCCCCCTGACCTCTTTGAACCAAGCCCCTGCTGTGATCAGAGGCATGATGGGAGAATGAGTCTTCATGAATCCCATCATTTTTTAGGCCTATCAGACCTTGACAATCACTGACTTGTACAAACCAATTAAATGCCTCAGTGATTCACAGCTGGTTTAGATCAATAAGTCACAAGATAACACATGATGGCTACATCCCACTCTGGAGTTGACAATGACTGTAGTTACCATCTAATGGTATGCGTAATTTGGCAATTAAAATACAAGGGGCAAAAGAATTAAACTTTTTTTTATCAGGTGGTATGATTGTAGAGTCCCATTGAGATTTAAGAATCGTATACAGAAAGCCATTCACATCACTGCCTTTATCTCTGTGTCAGGCCTTTGAAATTTCATGATCAGATAGGTTGTACTTATTTTGATAATAAATAATTTTCTGTTATTCTGTAATGTAATTAGTTTAAATTATTTAATTTATTGTATTTCAGCTACTTCACCTGAAGTTTCCTCTGGGGAAAATAAAGTAGTCCTATTCTATTCTATTCTATTCTATTCTATTCTGTGCTCAGATTATTCAGTAAAATATTGAAAGTGAAAGCTGTGATAAATGTGATGTGTGAAAACTTAACATGTTTCATGATTTTCATGATTAAATGTAGCATTTGGTCTTGATATTCCTGCTGAAGGGCATATGGCTCACAACATTAAAACCTGTACATTTATAAGGTAGCAGAGCACGATGGGTATGGCCTGGGTTTGCTGTTTTATAAAACAAGAGATGGCATGTATGAATATGTGTTCTAGATAAGAGACAAGGTGCCATCTACTGGTCATTGGTAGGTATAAACCTGAGTTTAAAAATGCATTTATTTTTGCAAAGAATAATCTGGAAAGCATTTGCATTTATTAAATATGATGTTTGCCATCTTTCTTCATTGCAATAATATAAATGAATGAACAGTGTGATGTTTGATAAAAGTTCTTTTGAAGTTGCTCAGATGGCCAAAATGAGCTTCACACTGACAATATCTGACATTAAGCTGTGTTTCCAAGACAGTCCACTGGGTGGCGCTGTTTACACTTCAGCCAAAGAATTGTTAATACATAGCATTGGCCAACAACTACATAAAAGTGTGTGGAGAATGTTGTTATAGGCTGCTTTAAGACTATGAATTCAGAAGTGGTAGGCCTTCTGGAGAAAATTTGGATATGGAACATAGTCAATGTGGGGAAGATGTGCCGCTGTAGGGACATTCTGTGGGGGAGACCTGAGAAATGGCTGGGTTTATGTCCACCTAATATGAGATGTTTATCTGTCCTGTCTGGGTTACAGGGTCAGCCAGGGCCCATCGGGCCTCAAGGAATTCTGGGTCCTCCGGGGAGACCGGGTGAGGTGGGGATCCACGGGGCCAAGGGAGAGAAGGGGGAGCAGGGACGAAGCGGCATCCATGGACCAAAGGCTCTGTGGTGAGTAACCCTAAACGGATCACCTTGGGTCTTTAAAGTGAAAGGTTTATGATACACAAAGTACTGACTACATTTCCCATGTTTCCACAGGGAGTGACAGGTGTTCCTGGGTTCTCTGGAGCAGACGGAATTCCCGTGAGTAGGAAATTAAGGGGGTCAGCAGGACTGGGGGACGATGTACAGTCATTTAAACTCTGATTATGTTAATAGGATACAGTGAATCAATAGCATTGCACATTACAACCACTATATATGATCTTAAAATTAGCATTATTTCAGGTAAGGTAATTTGCATTAGCTTATACTTTGCCCTTGAATAATTCAACAGTTTCACGATAATTCAGTAACAGAATATCACCCATTTTTTTTTTTTTTAGTCTTCAAAAACCCTGGAAAAATTATTTTGATAGAGAAAATTCTTGGCTGTTGAATCCTGTAAAGGGGTTAGGATAAGGGTTAGGGTTAGCTAAGCCAGTGAATAAATTTAGCTGATATGTAACTTGAATCTGCAACAAGCTTATCTTGTCATTTTTATTGACATTTCACTTGTTTAGCTGTTTAAGTTAAAGCTTACATTAACTTCACCTCTATAACTAATTCTTCAATGACCAGTGATTGTGCTAGTAGCACCACTGTTACTAATAATAGCAATAAAACATATTCAGATACTAGTTACTTTAGAAAATATTACCTTTTTACAAGAATGTAAACGCACTTTTCTAGTCAGTAGTAATGAAGTTTGTGAAATATGTACTCATAGCCAAAAATTTCCATAGTCAATGCACAATGTTTCACGTATGTTTATTATTTAGAATTTGTGAAAAAAAAGTCTGGTGTCGTGCTTGTTAAAGTTGGTAGAGAGTCCCCTCTTTGCCTTCTATTCCTGGGATGGATTTTTAATCCCTGTTTGTTCTACATCACGCAACTTACATATACTGATCCTGCTGTGTCATGCAAAACAAGTGGGGACGGTGCGTTGATGTGTTTTTGGTCATGTGACCTCCTCAGGGCCACCCAGGACAGGGAGGACCTCGCGGGAAACCTGGCGCCGATGGCTGCAACGGAACGCGGGGGGATTCAGGGATGCCGGGACGACCGGGTTTCGAGGGTCCTCCAGGCGTCCCGGTATGTGAATACGGGCGCAAAGTTTTGCGACTATGCCGTTAAGGAGTTGACTTTGTGCCAGCCTGTGACAGTCCTGTCTATCTTGCTCTTATTCAGGGTCAGAACGGGAGGAAAGGACAGAAGGGCGATACCTTGGAGATCAGTGTGTACATGGAGAGATTTCGGGTAAGAGTGCTCAATCCAGCAATGGCTGAGCCAAGACCTTCCATTATCCAAGTCATTTGTGCTAAGAATTATGGGATTGGACAGACTCCTGGATATATCATGTTAGGAAGTTCACGCATTTCTCCACAGGGACATGTGGTGTTATTGGTTCTTTTCTATAACACAGAGAGTTGAGATAACTCTGGTTCTTGTCTGTAACACATGGAGATGATATTATTATATTTGTTCTCGTCTTTTGCAGGGGGATATAGGTGACTCTGGCCTCCCAGGACTGCCTGTGAGTTCCCTTTCTCCTATTCCTTTTTATTTGTCTCGGGATACACATCTGTCGTATCAATTCAAATACTATATCTTAATTTCTCTGTCTCTACCTCTCTCTCCGCCTCTCCCAGGGTGTTATGGGTAGGCCAGGTTTGGCGGGCCACATGGGCTTTGAAGGACCACTGGTGGGTGTCACAACCCCCCACCCCCCCAACAACCTCCACCATTCTCCTCAAAATCCAATTCTTCATCTGCTTCCCACCAGACATATTTGTTTACAGCTTACAGTTTTTCATTTTATCATTTTATCTTATCATTACCACATTAAGAATATTAAGGATTCAGTTATATGTCAGTAATAAATATATGGCTGCATTAACATTCATTTATCTAATGTCATTTTCAGGGTCCCCCTGGTCTTCCGGGCCCTCCAGGGCCAAAGGTAGGTCAGCTGTTTTACTCTGAGAATAAACCGTTCTGATTTTTATCATGATCACTAGCATCAGCTCAGTGATCCTTTCTGAACAGTTTCAGAAATAAAACTGAGGCATTCAGTCACTTTCCCATCACTTTGGGCGATTTCTGTCCTCAAGGAATAGAATGTGATTCAAATGTTGCAATTGCTGCAAATTTGTGCAGATTGAATTTGAGTTGCCGGAAAAGTTTCATTATTCTAATTTCATCCACAGGGAAAAATGACTGTCGTAATAAAAGGAGTCAAAGGAGACGCGGTAAGCCTCAAAAACAAAAGTAACGTGTTTAAAAATAAAAATACATTCAGATCTAGTCTCATGTCTCAAGTCTCATGTAATTTAACATTGCCTCATCATTGTTTTTTATATCACCACAGGGGGAAGCCGGACCACCTGGGTTCCCTGGAAACATCACTTATCCCCAGACCAGTGCAATGCCTGTGAGTCTTCCTCCATCGCCCTCACCATCAATCATTCCTGTCTCTTATTTCTTGGAGGCCGGCCTTCATAACATTAACATTGTCTGCATAAGCTTCATGAATTAAGCCAGGCATCCCATTTTCCAGGCGAAATGAGCATTTTGCCCCATATTGACCGGAGAGTGTGTTCTCGTCTTGTTTTGGCAGGGTACGAAGGGTGAAAAGGGTTTGAAAGGGGAAGTCGGAGATTTGGTAAGTGATCACCTCATGATAATAACAGGTGTTTTTGAGTACTCTCAGATGCCTAAAAAGAAAACAAAACAACAGTGCAAAATAATCAGTGATTGTATTAATTTTAAGATTTATTTTGTTGCTTGGTTGCTACGCATTGATATAGTCTTCCTCTGATATAGTAAAATGTATGGCATACACAGCGACACTAAGGTTTGGAGTGTATCGACCAACACTGTACCCCCATTCACATACATGTGTGCTTAGCAGCAGGGTACACATCCACCGTGAACCTTTCGTAGTTCTTGTTTGGGCTGTCATTTTACTGCTTTTTTTGTGATATTTCAGGCTGATAACAAAGGTGAAACTGGAGTAATGGGTTTCCCGGGACAAAGGGTAAGTCGCTAAAACCCAGACATATAGGTCGATATTGTGCATATGCATGGTCTTCTCAGTTTTTGTTGTTTCCCTAAAACTTTATATGTATTCATTTTATATTTTCTCTCAGGGAAGTACTGGTGCGGATGGGGAACAGGGAGAGACGGTAGGTTTGTGGTCAGCACCTAAATACTGCACAAGTTGCCAGTGTGAACTATAA
Organism: Albula goreensis; assembly: GCA_022829145.1. Classification (NCBI taxonomy): domain Eukaryota; kingdom Metazoa; phylum Chordata; class Actinopteri; order Albuliformes; family Albulidae; genus Albula; species Albula goreensis. Next base: position 36,661,724 of record CM040745.1, read on the forward strand.
CAACATATGACAGACACTATACACAGAACCATTTCCCCTTTTCATTGAGAGTTGCCTTGTTTGTTTTCGGCATGTTCATCTCACAGTTGACTCTGGCAAACCTAAAAGAAAATGTCTAGTTTATTGGCACTCAGTGTCTATTTTCTTTACTACAACAGTGTTAAGTAATAGTAGCTGAAGTTCTCTTTTCCTTCTGTGGAGTGTTTGCTCAGCGCTGTGAGGTTTATGGTTTCAGTGCTGTGTATTTCATCTCTTTTCAGGGTGATATCGGTGATCCAGGACCACAAGGAAGAGATGGACCCAAGGTTTTATCATAATTTCTGTTAATACTCAGATTTCACAGTAACACTCGTCAAAATATGTTTTAGCGGTATTAAATTATCTATATATGGTACATGCAGTATGAAAGGTAATTCGGCAGCAGAGAGTGCAGTGTAGTGTTTAGAGAATTTGGTTAGTAACTCAGGGGTTGCAGGTTCGGATGTTGGGCAGGTTCCTCATAAGGAATTTCTAAATTACTATTGCCAAGAGAGTCTGGTAAGAGCATAAATGGGAAAAGGGCATATTTATCATGACAAAATGTCTGTTACAGAAAACCAATACCACATAATGCTATACCCTCAAGCCAGTCTGTGTCAGTTTTATAGTGTGTGTATGTGTGTTTAGGGAGAGAGAGGAGAACCAGGAGAACTGATATACTTTGGAGGTGCCTTGGATGGTAAGTTACATTAACCAGCAAATAAATAAGTGAATGGATGTACTATGAAAATGTTAAGTAATTAATGAACTACTGAATTAGTATGTAGATATTTGCATGGATCTGCCAGCAAGCTACAGTGTAGATCAAGGTGAAATTGAACAAAAAGTTGTTCAAATAATGAATTCATTTGAATGTGTGTGAATGCTCAGAGGGTCTTCCTGGCTCCCCCGGAGAGTCCGGCCCCCAGGGAGAGAGGGGTGAGCAAGGAGAGAAGGGTTTCCCAGGACCCCCTGGAGCTCCGGCATCGCAGCAAGCAGGTAGGAGCTGTGGTGACCTGTTATTGTGTGTCCAAATGAAGACACGATGGTTTTCATCCTATAATGGTCTCCTTTACTTCTTCATCAATTCCACAGTTCACGATTTTGGCCCGTTCGGCCCCAAGGGGTATAAGGGGGCAAAGGGTGTACAAGGTGAACCGGGGTCTCCCGCCAAGCAGCCTGGCCGTCCTGGTTTTGATGGGTTTCGGGCCCCCAGGTCCCCCAGGGGACAAAGGCTCATGTGAGTAAAAGGAGACTTTGGGTGTTCATGAAGTGCGATCTTATTGTAATTGTTGTTGTGGGGAAGATCAGATGGATACAGTTGGCTTGAATCCTTCATTAAAGTAAAAAGAGAGCTAGTTAGAGTTTTATTTCTGAGGAATTCTATGATGAGGAGCTCTGCACGAAGTGTTTTTCATTTGTCACTGCAAGACGTTGATGTATCTTCTTTTCAGGGGGCAACTTTTATAGAGGGTCTGAAGGTGAAAGAGGACTACCGGGTCCTGCTGGGAAACAGGGACAAAAAGGTAATGTTGGGACAGCATCTTTCAGCACTGTTATGCCTAGGCAACCTAGTTCTGCCCTGGGTCCAGTCAGTTATGCATATTCATGAAGTTTCAAAACATCAGGTAATCTGACGGGGGTTGCATGTTTGATGTTTTTTTAGGTGGTGCAGGGTCGTGTGAATGCGCCGTCGTTAACTCTTCGCCTGGACAGCCAGGGCCATCCGGTGCTCAGGGAAACCCAGGCATGAGGGGCGAATGGGGGCAGCAGGGAGATCAAGGCCTGCCTGGCCAACCAGGAACACCTGGGTTACCTGTAAGAGATGGTTTACATTTGCTCACAAATGGCTTTTTAACTCATTTTGCTTCAATTTTTATTTATTACCTGGCATAAATAAAAATCATACTCTGGATGGTTCTCCACAAATTTCATCACAGATTATTATTTTTTTCCCTTTTTTAAAATATATATTATTATAAATATTACTATATTTTCTGTAGCTCTCAGAGCACAGTGTGGATTTCCTGTAGCTGCCATAGAATAGTGTGGATTTCCTGTAGCTCTCAGAATGTAGTGTGGATTTCCTGTAGCTCCAGCAGTGGTCCCCTCTCACTGTGTCGCTGTATATTAGTATAAAATGGCTCACCAGTTGACACCCCTTTGTTAATAGGGCTTTCCAGGGACGAAGGGGATCCCCGGCCCAAAGGGAAGGAAAGGCGAGGCCAGAGAGGCCACTCAGAAAGGTGTGTCATTTGTTTGTGTTTCCCTGTCTTCGTTTCACCTTTACTTTCAGTCTACTGCCATTTGTGTGGCTTTTAAAGCACGTAAGGAGATATTAGCAGTAGCCTGTGTGACAGCTGTGTGTGTGTGTATGTGTGTGTGTTCCTACAGGATTTGCTGGAGACCCTGGGGACCCTGGACCACAAGGGAGGAGAGGAGAGACAGGCCAGCCTGGGCCCAATGGGTTATCAGGGGTCCCTGGACTCCGTGGCCTTCAGGTCAGTTACTGTCCTTCAAGCCTTAATCTTTTGCATAAGTAAACATTGTTCACATAGAGCACTGGTTTGTCTTGACTTTGATATCAAAGTTAAGAAGTTGAGATTCAATTTCTTTTTGTTGTTTACATCAGTAGTTGCTTGGCCGTGATAAACTGAAGATATGAGTCATACCTTTAAATTGATTAATCAAACTCAGTCCTTTCATCCAATCATTATTTGTAAAGGTTTGTTTCATATTAATACCCATTGCTGGTACACATAGGAAACAATCTGTCTGAGACTGCAGTCTTTTTCTGAAGGGAGAGGGACCAGTCGGTCCCACTGGAGAGAACGGGTTCCCCGGGTTTCCAGGTCAGCCCGGGCAAAGGGGACCGGCTGGGGAAGCGGGGCAGGTTCTGGGAGCTGAGACGGGTCGCCAAGGCCTTCCTGGTGAAGCAGGGTTTGATGGTTTCCCTGGTATGCCTGGACCCCCTGGAGCTCCAGGTAAATCCATCGCACATTTCTGCAACTGACTTAATTGGCCATGCCTCCCAAGTGTTCCCACTACTTTCGGGAGCAAGAGCAAGGTTTTGAGTGGCAATTGTAGAGGTTGTTAATCCTTAAATGGGTGGAGTTGCCACATGCTATCAATGGTCCCAGCCAATTACAGAGTATTGATGTGGTGCAAAAGCCTTTTGATTGGTTCATACAAGTCAACTGTTGACAGCTCATGGTCCCTTCAGCTATTGCTGAATTTGTCTCATTGACCCATTGCTACTTTTGGCTCCTGGTGTCAAGAAATCCTGATGAATTATAATAATTGAAATATTGAAGAGTTATTATCTGATGGATATTCTGATAAACCTTTTTCCTATATAAAATTGCTCTTAACCAGATTATTGTGCTGAATAGTATTCATTTTCTGTAACCACTCATCTTTTTTAAAAACATTGTTTTGCCACAGAGTGTTGAGGAGTTTTTCTCTCTTCCAGTCTGGTATTGCTCTTGCTCATCATCTTTATTCATGCTAACATGCTAACATGTTGTGGATGCCCTACTCCCCTCCCTCTCCTTCTGTCTCTGTCTCAATTCCTCTGTGTCGTACTCTGTCCCTCTCTTTTTCTCTCTCTGTCTCCATCATACTTTCTCTCCCCTCTCTCCCACTCTTTCTTCCACTCTCCCTCTGTCTTCCTGTTTCTGTTTCTCTATCTCTCCCACTGGAAGGAGGCTGTGATCTGGAGGACTATGAGGGACAGGGCAGTGCAGAAGGTAGCTGGACCAGAGAGTGAAGTGACCTCAGTTTTCACAGCAGTTGCATGAAAATTGCACTTTTCTCTGCATCACTCGGTCTCGGAGTGCTTTTGCAGTGCTATCAATTTCTCCTTTAATTTTACTAGCATGCACTTTGCTGTTGATGTATTTATTTTCAGTGTTTGTAATAGTCACATTTTTTTCCACGTTTTCTATTCTTCCTTCACATGGAGCCGGATCACCAAACTAACCATCCCAAAATCACTGGCTGAAGCCCTCTTGGATATATGTCACATTTTTTGCACATATTTGAGCTAAAACATATTAAACACATTAATAAGGGGCTAACATTAATCATTTTTTGTTTCAGGAGAGTGTGACCCAGTGCCAGGCCCACCCGGCAAACCAGGATTCCCTGGAATTTCTGGGCAGGATGGTCTCCCAGGTAATGGGATTTTGTGATGTTGACAATACTTCAAATGTGAAGACTTCTGTTCAGTTGACTTGGGAAATAAGGATAAACAGCCAGTGTGATGGTGAGGATTTTATGTTTCAGGCTTGCCAGGCCTTAAAGGGAACCAAGGTCTTTCTGGGGAGGAGGGATTTAAAGGGGAGCGTGGAGAGCAGGGCAGAGGAGGCTCCCCAGGGCCCAACGGTAAGCAAATCGCTTAGGGAAGGAGGTAAGGTGTGAGTGGTACATATCATCATATCATGGTCCTACAGAAAAGACTACAGTTCCCACAAGGAAGCTGTGGAACCGAGTGATCTCTGTGAAGTCACCCTGTCACATTGATGGTGGTTCTGAATGTGTCTGTAAATGTGCTTGGGTCGCTTTTGGAGCCCGCCTTCTCTGTGACTCCCCAATGTTGCAACTCTGACCACCCTCATGCCCTCTGCAGGTTTCATTGGTCCCCGTGGTGACCCAGGTAAAGCAGGCGATAATGGAGGACAGGGACCGGTGGGTTTTCCCGGGCAACCAGGGCGGGACGGTGAAGAGGGACAGAAAGGGGTTCATGGAGAGATCTTAGGGGCGTCCCCTGGGTCGCCCGGAGATGCAGGCCCTCCTGGACTGCAGGGAACAAGAGGCCCCAGAGGAGAGTCTGGAGACGCTGGATACCCAGGTGAGGAGGTTATTTTCAATAATATTTGATTCATTGTTTTATAATATATGGAGTCATTGAGTTTTGAATGTCCTTATGGTGCTGTTCTTCATGTAAGAGTACCCACTCTCCTCCCCTTTCACAGGAATGCAAGGCATGCCAGGTATCCCTGGATCCAAAGGTGAGATTGGTCCTTTCGGCCTGCAGGGGGAGATAGGAAGGCCAGGACCATCTGGGGAGCATGGATTCCCAGGAGTGACAGGGCAGGTTGGCCCCCCAGGGCCTGAAGGAGCCTTCGGTCAACCAGGTGAGACAGAGGTACCATGACTGAATAAGCCTGAAGTATGTGTAACACATATCACTCTACACACCGACCTGTGCAGGTGTTTACACCTTTTACAGTTGCACAACATGTGACATGTTTTGTATTCTATGGATAAAGCATCTTAACATCTTTGCCTGAAGTGAATTTAGAGTCGAGTTCTCGATGTTGATGCAAATGTGTATGTCTCATTGCTTGCAGGGTTTCCTGGAGACAGAGGAAGTCAGGGTGACCCTGGCCCACCTGGTCCCACTGGTATGAAAGGATCACCGGGTGAAACAGGGGATCCGGGTCACAAGGGCAGTGACGGGCAGTTGGGAGACCCAGGCCGGCCAGGTCCTCCGGGCTTTGCTGGGGTTCCTGGACCACGAGGTTTGTGCTCACATGACTGTGAAACTGTGTAATAGTATAGCAGGTCAGAACCCAGTTGGACAGTTTGCAAAATCTCCATTAACAAAAATACCCACCCCTTCAAAATTTGAAATGTCATCTTTTTTTACTTTACCTTTCAAAGTTATGGACCGCCATGTTGTTGAGGTGTTTCTATCCCAGCTACTATCAGCATCAAAACAGATATTGCTATCACTAAATATGTTCAAAAGAGCTTCAAATAGGAAGATGCCATTTAAATGGGAAGGTCAGAATTATATGTCCCTGCAATACTTTCAATCATGGAAATTATGTGCTTACATATTGCTCTGTGTTTACATATGTACAACAAGTGTATACATAACGTGTTTAAGCCTTGAAAGATGTTTTAATGAAGATATTGTGGATCAAACCCGTGGAGTCGTACTAATAACCATGTTGTTCCCCCGTTTCCCAGGTGCTAAAGGCTCAGTGGGAATGGCGGGATTCCACGGACAGAAAGGCCATAAAGGATTGCCTGGATTCCCAGGCGAAAAAGGGGAGCCTGGGATGTCAGGATATCCAGGAGAGAAAGGTGGCTTAGGACGGCCTGGTCCAAAGGGTAGGTCTGACACATGGTCTTCCTCAACCATGCCTCCCAAATCTCCTCTCTGTCTCTCTCTGTATTCATTTATTCATTTTGGAGAAGATTTCAGCTCTCTTTTGCAGTATGTTGATGGCCCAGTTAATCACTTGTGGTGATGAGGAAAAATCAATACTTCAGTTCGAAACCTGCAGCCAGAACATACCATACGTTGCACTAGGGCTTGAGGTTTTTGTTATGTTTCAAAGTCAATGCAGTTCAAGATGACATTGTTGGTGACAGTGTGCATGACACAAATTTATCACTGGTAATCGCAGCTTAGAGTTAGTGCATTTAACAAACCAAAGTTTTTTCAAATCTTTAGTTTTGTGTTGATCTAGTTTGATGGTGTGTTGTTTGCTCAATTTCAAAGTGGCAATGAAGAAGTTGCAATTATGACTGCAATTCAAATAGAGAACTTCTCCAGTGTAAGAATACATAGATATTATATTGTTCTTATTGTTAGGTATTATATTTTTATGTAATACACTCATTTTTTGTACTCGTTTGATGACTCTATGTCATCATCGGTCCATGCGATGAATATTGCATTTTTTAGCCGACTTGCAACATTTCCAATCCAGTCATCATCCGATCACAAGTTTTAGGGTTCCCCACACAGATATGAGTACGATAATGCATATGGTGAGGTGGGTACACCTTTAAGGCTCAGCTAAGACAATATCTGGTTTGTAGTTACAATGCAGAAAGTCCATTAATGCCGATTCTCTGTCTCCTGTAAGGTGACCGAGGGATCGTCGGACCTCCAGGTGATAAGCCAGACATTCCCCGTCAGGTGATCGCAGAGATGAAAGGGGCCAAGGGTGACCTTGGGAAAATAGGACAGCCAGGGTTCACAGGCCCACGAGGTAAGTACTGTCCCAAACCATCCAGAGGTCAATGAACTCCAGTCTCCCATAGATGCAGAGTTCTGTTGTCCAGGGACCTGAGTTGAAGGACCCAAGACAGTATTATAATGCTCTCTGTGCTGTAGGACCCAAGGGGCTTCCAGGCCTGCCAGGAGAATCAGGGCGTAATGGGATACCAGGAGACCCCAGCTTGGAGAAAGGGGTTGGGGGTGATCCGGGCCCGGAGGGGCTGCCAGGCCTCAAGGGAATGCCGGGCCCCACCGGACCCCCAGGGATCTCCGGCTTTCCCGGCATGACTGGTAACAGGGTGAGCATGCTCAGTTTGACTCTCAGTTTCTGCTCTGAGTTGCCAAGGGAAAATATATCCAGATTCTAAGCTGCATTTCATGGTCTCACAGGGAGAGAAAGGTACTCCTGGAGCCTATGGCCCAAGTGGAGACACAGGTCTACAAGGAATCAAAGGTAAGCTAAGATTATACATTATTAACCATTTGCACAAAAATGTGTTTTATCTTCAGTGCCAAAACAGCAGTTACATCCACATGGTTAAAAATATATGGGACACCCCCTCTGTTACTATTGATGAGTTTTTAAAGAACGGAATGAATTGGTGCCCACCGTGCATACATATTTGATATGCTAAACTACCGATGTAAAAGCAACCATAGATCATTGGATCTACTTACTATTGTTAATGTTAAATCCAAAAGAAAGAGGAAAAAACATTCTGACTCCCAGTCTGAAGTTATTAGTCAGTAGACATTTTTCACAGCAAATGAAAGATTTCAGTGATAATGTAGTCTTGAGGTCTAACGGGTTGTTAATCCATTAAGGTGATGTGGGTCCAATGATCAACTTACCTGGCTCCTCGGGACCAAGAGGGGAGTTTGGACTTCCTGGTCTGCCAGGTAAGACCCCTGCCACACCTGAGCTCTGTTAGATCACGATGGCACTGGGCAAGACCATGGTAATGACATCCCCCCCTCATCTTTCCATGTGCAGGGGTCAAGGGCTTCACCGGTCAGCCCGGGGACAGGGGTGATTCTGGTTTCCATGGCATTGACGGCATGAAGGGAGTTAAGGGGGGCCAGGCACAGAAGGACTACCTGGTGAGAAACACTGACCTTTTTCACAGTCATATTACAGCAACCAAATATACATATTAGCTTGTCACATCACATATCCATTGCCTATTTTGTTGAGTTATAGTGGGATTTGGTTTTGGCAGAATCTTGTTATGATGAATGAACTCTTTTTAAGCTATTGAATAAGAGATCATTTGCATTGGTGCTTACTCATGTTACAGACTAAACATGGCTGAGTCTGGGATTAGTGTTAGCCAGGTCTGGCACTATTGGTTACATTAATCAGGCGAATGTACTTATGTTTTCCAGTTTTGGAAGCTGCTCTGGATAAGGGCATCTGTTGAAGGACTATAATGTAATAACGCTGCTAATAGCTAACTCTGAATGCTTGTTTTCATGTAACAGTTTATTTGATGAATGGTGACTGTGTTCCTGTGTTTTTAGGATGTCTGTTGATGTGGTAGCTGGTTTGTTGGGTGTGACTGATCCTCTGGCTTTATGTGAGCAGGGCCCGAGGGGAAAAGGGGCTCTCCAGGAAACCAGGGAGAGAAAGGCTTTGCTGGAACACCAGGAGAAACAGGAACCGGCGGAATCCCCGGAATTACCGGGCACAGAGGTAAAACACAAAGTGAAATCCTGTGCCAGGTAAAGGGCCCTCAGGTTTGATAAACGCCATTAACTAAAATGCTCAAATACAAAGTATGTTTTACAATGAACCCTGGCCTTAAACCCCACAAAACCAATATTTAGGCAAGATTGGCATGAAAAACACCCAATGAGAAAAGGGTAGGAAGAAACTTTGTGGGGAACCTCACTTAAGAGGGGGAGCTCATCTGTTCTGGCTGGCCCAGGGTGAGAGTTTGTAATGACCAGCATGGTCAATGAGTCAAATATCAGTTCAGTCAATGAGAGTTTGTAATGACCAACATGGTCAAATGAAAACAACCACAAAGGAACCAGGATTATTATTATGCTAATCAGTAGGTGTTATGGGTAATGTTGTTGGAACTGTTTGTATTTTCCTTGCAGGTTTTCCTGGTCTGAAGGGAATTTTTGGCCTGGATGGCCTTAAGGGCCAGAAGGGGTTCTCTGGAGTTCCAGGTACTCTCTAGATGGGCTGGTTTGGGATTCCTGCCCAGTGGGCTAACTGTTATATCTTTAAAAAAAATTAAGTTAGCGTTTTGTATTATCTGTTCATTTCACAGCCAAAGTTATGTTACATGGTCACTTTCTCCTAATCCTGACAGGTTTGGATGATTGGGGACCCTCTGGTGAGCCTGGACCTAAGGGAGAGAAGGGAGAAACAGGCGTCCCCAACAAGGATTTTGGATTACCAGGGTCACCAGGGCTCAAAGGCTCTCAAGGAGACTCAGGTTGGTTGCCATGATAGCAGAAGCCTTGCCTCCTTTTAGATGGCATCCACATATCACATGGGACACACCTGCACCATTTATGATGTATCCATTTTCCTTTTCTGTAGGCATAGAGTGTGCACAGAATTAGATATTGAAGGCATGGTTGTGATACTGAAAAGACACATTACCTCCTAGAAAAGAAGGGTGTTTCTTTTTCAATGAGCACAGTGTCAGATGTACACAAGCTCTACTGTTGTGTAAGTGAGTAAGGGTAAACCTAAATCACTGATGCAATAATGATTATCATAGATTTTACTTTGGCTGGTCAATATGCCCCTTATATAAATGCCCATTCCCCCGTTTTGAGTAAATGTTATTTTTTCATCGCTCATTTTTAAATAGATGGTTTGAGATTTTAGTTGTGATGATATTTGCCTGAGAACAGAGAGAATTTTTTCAGATCATTGAGTGGAAGACTCTTGGCTCTGATTCCTGTAACCCAGGTTACCAAGGCCATCCAGGTGCCCAGGATTTCAGGGACCCCATGGTCCAACAGGAACGCCAGGGAACCAGGGGGTGATAGGGGACCCCGGCTCGCCAGGACCGAATGGATTCCAAGGTGACATGGATGTCATGAACATGTTTAACAGTGTGATCAAAAAGATATGACTGTAAGAACATGCATGCACCTTTCAGGTTGTAATTATCCAATGAAAATGCATCTAAAAGCTTTATAGATTTTGGTGAATTCCTGGGATCTGGTGTGTGCTGTTCTGTTTTTATGACTTAAAGGCAAGTTTGCACTTCAAGAAACTGCTGGTATCTTTTAGAAACTCAGTCTGTTAGTTGACTATATTCCATGTTGACACAGTGCTGGATTCTCTGTACATTATTGGTAAATGGCGAATCTAGGTTGGTTAAATTGCTTGTTCTCATAATTGGGGGTTCTTATGTCTTCTTATGGTATATGACACCATTAAACTCTGGAACATCACTGTCCCTTGTTTCAGGTGTCCCAGGGCCCCGCGGGGAAACTGGTCCACCCTCACCATTTGGAGACAAAGGGGAGAGGGGTATTGCTGGAATTTTTGGGCAGCTGGGCCTCAAAGGGGTCCAGGGGGATCAGGGACAGCCAGGCCTCATGGGACAACATGGGGTATCTGGGAGGAAAGGTAAGGGAAAGCCAGAACCCACCTGCTTTAGTCAGGATGACTCCACTCCAATGTGTGTCACTGTGAATGTCTGGACTCAATGACTGTGGCACAGCCTGGGAAATCTCTGTTATACCACAAAACATTATTCATCCTCATGGCTGTCCTCTTTTTCACCATAAAACCAATAATCACCAGTGCATTTATTTGGTTCCACAACCAAATGCACCAGGTGCTTATTAGAAACCACCATGAATTGGAAGTTTTACAGACCTAATCCCTGTACAGTATTTTCAGTCTATTGCAAATGGAGAAAATGATTGGAGCTGTGGTAAGGATGCCACTGTTCTTTTGCTGAAGGTATTAAGGGAGAGCAGGGGATGATGGGAACTCCGGGAAGGCCTGGTTTGCAGGGAGATAGGGGACCTGTCGGTCCAAAAGGAGAAACTGGACCTCCAGGTAAGGCAGCCATTAAAGCTGTTGGTATGTACTGTGTGTATATTTGTTAGCTAAAACACTGTACTTCATGTTTTTTCTGAAGTAGATTTGTGCAGTCTTTGAATAGCTGAGAGTAGGAAATACTTCCTAGAGTTTCTCACTGCATGTACGTTATTATTTACCTCTGGCAGTGGGGATGTAAGTCTTGAGTCAGTGTGATTGACACTACATTCTCGGCTAGGCCATTACTGATGTGATTTTTTGAGAGTAAATTGGCCTGACTTCATTGCTAATTCAGATATTTGTAGAATGGTTTTGATGCAAAAATGGTTCAATGTATGGTTCATCTAATGGTTCAATGTAAATCAGCTCAAACAGGCATTCCATGTATACAGTATAGGGCTGATGTGTTTTGTTTTGTGTGTGTGTGTGTGTGTGTGTTTGTGTGATCAAAACCTACAGGTTCCCCTGGGGCCCTTGGTGCTAAGGGTGCGCTCCCCATACCACCCAAACATTTGGGGGAGCAAGGTCCCCCTGGTCCGCTGGGAATAAGGGGACCTCAAGGCATCTATGGAGAGATTGGCCCTCAAGGACCACCTGGAGACTCAGGTAAGAAAATCCCACTGGATACCCACAGCCATAGACACGGCCTGTGAATGGCTCAACACTTACAGCTCTCTGATCCCTTTATCACTTATCACCAGGGTTCCCGGGCCCCAAGGGTCAGACAGGCATGCCGGGAGTCAGCGGCACTCCGGGGACACCTGGTTACCGTGGCGAGGTTGGGCAGAGGGGAAACCAGGGAATTCAGGGTCTTGAAGGTATGGGTGAAGGCATTTCCATCAGAACTCTGGGAATGATGCACACCTTCAACAATATCCCATATTGACTGGGACTCAATCAAACACATCTTTTTAGTGCATATGCAGATCTATCAAAACAGACAACATGCTTCTAAATAAGTTTCTTTGAATGTTTTCTGTTTCATTGGAGACAAGCAATCATGTCCTATTGAATGTGTTCTTTCCATTTTAAACTAGAATATCATGCCTTTAAAAAGGCTAAAGTATGTTTGGAATGAATTACATATACTCTAAAAGAGACAAAGGCTGGGATTCAAGAACTTATAGTTACAACTTAACTATTCATTTGTAACTAACTTGTAGTTACAAATGAATAGTGTGATGCTTTAGGAGCATCACACTATTCATTTGTAAATACAAGTTCCTAAGGAGACTTAAGTTTGTTGGATTACAAATTATTACTCGGCCAACGTAATATCCGTTTTCAGAAACAAGAGCAATGTCCCTCGTAGTAGTTCTCTTTGTTTCTCTCTACCTCATTCCTCAGGGAGTCCCGGGCGTCCAGGTGTTCCTGGTATTGCTGGTATGCCAGGCCGCAGTGTGAGCGTGGGGTACCTGCTGGTGAAGCACAGCCAGTCAGAGCAAACTCCCATGTGCCCCGTGGGCATGACCAAGCTGTGGGAGGGGTACAGCCTGCTGTACCTGGAGGGCCAGGAGAAGGCCCACAACCAGGACCTTGGTGAGACCTTGCGCCTGGACCATTGACCCAGGCCTGCATGGGGAAGGGGGGAGACATGGATAGCCCAAGTACAAAAAAAACATTTGATATATAGTTATGGTTGTCTGGTTTCTACTGTAATCAAGTTAAAATGAGTAATATTGAAACTGTTAAAATTAATTACAACTCTTGAGTGTTTAAGATCCTCAATTCACATGACTTCATCTGCCATATCTTTCCTTTTCATAACAGCAAACAATTTGATGTTATTTTTACCTTATATAAAAATAATGACAACAACCGCAGGTGCAGCAACAGAGTAAATGGACAAATAGGCTATGTTAGACGAGTGATATAAACAAATAAGAGATCGATTTGATTCTGCTTTGAGGGAATTTGCAGCTGGCTGAGGGAGGGTTGGGAGGAGGGGGATCGGGTTCCAGTAGCAATTCTTGCACCCCGTACCCATCATGAACCACTTATGCCAGTGGCCTGGACCTAAGAGCGTGTCATAGCTTGACAATTGCAAGCTGGCAACAACTTGGTAGAATTATGTTGGATTTTATATTGGTCTGGTAGAGACTAGTGAAGTGTCAGCTCAACTGTTTTTCAGGCAATGGCTGAGACAGCACTTGAACTTGATCATCAGGAAAGATTAATGTGATAAATGTTTAAACATGTGATTTTAGTTTTTAAAAATTAAAGTTATGTATGTTAATTGTGGACTTAAAAGGTGTTTTCTGTGTTTCGTTCCTGTAGGCCTGGCTGGGTCCTGCCTCCCTCGCTTCAACACCATGCCTTTTGTGTACTGCAATCCTGGTGACCTTTGCTACTATGCCAGTCGCAATGACAAATCCTATTGGCTGTCCACTACCGCCCCCATTCCCATGATGCCTGTGGAGGAGGCGGAGATAAAGCCTTACATCAGTCGATGCTCTGTGTGCGAGGCGCCCTCTGTGGCCATCGCCGTCCACAGTCAGGACATCACAATCCCACAATGCCCTGCAGGCTGGCGCAGTCTCTGGATTGGCTACTCCTTCCTCATGGTGAGCCTCCATTTGCATGTGCAGTTATGAATGGTGAAAACAGTCCTGTTGCTGATGGAATATCTGCCTCCTTACCTTATCATTCTGTGTCTACAAAACTGTGTGTCTTTTAAAGCATGTCTCAGTATGTACAGCGGTGTGTGTCTATAGTAACGTGTGTGTTTATTGCATCAGTGTGTGTCTATAGTAACAGTGTGTGTCTACAGCGTCACTGTGTTTCTGTTGCACCGATGTGTGTCTATAGTTAGTCAGTTTGAAAGGACAATTACATTTTAAATGGGAGTTATCCAAAAACTTAATTGTTTGTTGCCAACCCGCAAAAAAAACGAAGCCATGATGTGGAAAGCTGTGATGTGGGAGGGTCATCTGTATCTTGATAATGTTTTAAAATATAAGCTGCATTAGTTACTCTGGATAAGAGCACCTGCTGAACTGATAAAAGGAAAATGGAAGTCTCTATAGAAGTGTACTGTGCTACAATGTTTCGTTTCTGTAGGTCTGTTGTCTCCACAGAAGTGTATACGGTCTGCATTGCTGTGTGAAATTGACACTGTGGGGCTCCCTGTCTCTCCGTAGCACACAGCGGCAGGTGACGAGGGCGGCGGGCAGTCCCTGGTGTCGCCCGGCTCCTGCCTGGAGGATTTCCGCACCACACCCTTCATCGAGTGCAACGGGGCCAAGGGCACCTGCCACTACTTCGCCAACAAGCACAGCTTCTGGCTGACGTCCATCGAGCAGCAGTTCCAGGACACCCCGGCGGCCGAGACGCTGAAGGCCGGCCAGCTTCTGTCCCGAATTAGCCGCTGCCAGGTGTGCATGAAGAACCTGTGACCCCCTCACCAACCCCCAAAAAAAAAAAAACACCCCAATTGTTCCGGTCCATTCTGGCTGAGGAACTGAAAACGCTTAAAACAGGCGCTGAAGTCACATGACCCAGTGCGAGAGCATGGTCAAAGAGAAACTCCATCTTCAGCTCCTGTAGAAAGAGAGGCTGTTTTCTGCTCTGAATTCATATTTGAAAGGTGCTTTTTCCCTAACTTATTACCTCAGCTATGTTACAAACCACTTGTTTCTCGTAAATCTCAAGAGCATACAGGCATGCCAAAGATGATTGTTTTATGCACTGCTTCTCATGTTTTTAATTACTTTTTTTGCATTTCCTTCTCCATTAGTATTTAACAGTTTTTTTTACAATATTACTAACATTGCTTTGATATAAACTGTAAATTATGTCTGGAGTGCAGGGCTTGAAAAGAGATTTTATGCACTAAATTCAATCATTTTTGGGGCCTCAAGACACAGAGTCAATTCTGCCATTTTGTTGACAAGGATCGAGAGTGTGGTAAGACAAAGCTGTTTAGAGAGTCTCGTCCAATGGGGGGAGAGTACATAAGTGTGATTCAGATGAAGACTGGTGGCTTCCTGTTCAGTAACTCGAAGCCATGTTTGTTTGTCACACAGGTCACTGCAAAACCGGTTTCTGTTTGTTTGGCTCAATCTATCAGCAATGTTTTTAGCATATTAGCTGCCACTGTCATTCAAGAACAGTAATCAGTTGATGGTACACACAGGCGTACTGGTCAGTTGAGTGGAGTTATATAGAAAAATATCAGAGGAAAGATTGCAGCCAACACTTATCTGACCACAGCAGCAGCTAGTTAGGCCATAAAAACTTGATCCAAGCTTGGGACCGTGACCAAAGATTTGAAGCACACATGGATGATCCCAGTAGACAATCACTCAGCATCTTTAAAAACAGTGAAGGTTAATAACCTGCTTAAATTGCATTATATTTTTGAAATAACACCTTTGTTTATACCTATGCAGGTAACTTTACAAACTTGAACCCCAAACCCCCACCTTTCCTATACCGTGGGTGTAGGTTTACACTACCTGTTTACATGAAACTATGCCAACGTGTGATTTGAAGACCAATTGTCAGTTCTTTCAAGGATTGGTTAATTTAGGGATTGGATATTATTTTACTGTATGCCATACAGACAAAGCAATTCCAGGATTCATTTTCAAAAGATGTTGTTTTTCATCATTTTCCATTTGTAAATGTATTTGTTTCAATACCACCAGTATCCCAGTGTGCAATCTGCTCAACAGAGGAACATTGATGCTTTTGTCTTAGCAAACCAACACATTATGCATTACTTGAACCACCCATTTGCTGGTTTAAATGTATACCTTGGAATTCAAAGAATATACAAAGTCCACTTTTAACTACATGAATCCTTTTTCATTATCTGACTGTAATATTTTACAGAAATCCCTGACTTTCAAACATAAACTTTGTGCTTTGACATTCTTTTTTTCAGTATTAATATGCACAGTTATGTTATAACAGCTTTAGGCATTTCTTTGGATTTTTATAGAGATAAATGGCAAATTTAGAGAGTTCACAGGGCTAACAGGTATTTTCTCATGCGTAAAATAAGGACAACGTGGCAGTCTGCTTCATTAACACCAAGAATGATGTTAATAGAAATCTCATTAGTTAATATGAATGAAATTAGTTCTATAAGTATTATTTGATTTCCTTAAAAAATGTTCTTTCTTAAAAATGCACTGAAAATGTATTTACTTCATACTCATTTTTTACTTAGTACTCAGCCCTCTCAGCTGAAGCTATGAGCACCAACTTTGCCTTGTGTGTACATTTGCTACAAATCAGTTTTTTTTTTTATTCTTCTGATTTGATGTAATTACTGAATAAAGGTCCTATGGATTTTAATTGTGCACTTTTGACTTGATTGGTTGCTTGCCTGAGATGTGATCAGTATTAATGTTTTATATCTATCCTCGGTCTTGGTTGCTTGTGACTTACAGTTTGGGGCATTTTACTTTGTGTTCAGTAAAAACCTGCAGTCTAAAAGATGCCAGCCTCAAAAAAGTATGAGTTTGGAAATATAACACACAATTAAATCCTGGTTGAAATGATCCAAACTCATTCAAAAGCACTCCTGTTGTCTTAGATACCAACTGACAAGGGCCATCCAATCACAGTGTTAGAAGGAGAACAACAGAAATTCCAGCATTCACAATATCAAAACCACATTGACCCACAAGGAAACATTTACATAGATTCCTTATTAAAATCCAGATATTGAACAAACCTTAATTATTCTTTTCTATCCACTTACACATTTATTATTCATTACCAATTATGTTAAGAACTAAATCCAGTTACATAATTTGCTTCAATTTTATATTCATGTTTCAAATAAAAATTTCATTACAAAGTAGTAAATCGAAGGGAAGAAAATGTGATAACATTGTACTTTATAAGTTCTGCGTTATTGATGAATGCCAAAAGAAAATTCAGAGCATTTAGAAATTATAAATTACTGAGCATTCAGTACAAAACATTTTGCAAGTTTTTCTTGTCGTAATTTTCACCGTAGGTACACTTCAACTGTGAGAGACAGAATCTTAACAAAATCCAGAAAATCACATTGTATGATTTCTAAATAATGAATTTGTATTTTATTGCATGAAATAAGTATTTGATCACCGACCAACCAGCAAGAATTCTGGCTCTCACAGACCTGTTAGTTTGTTTTTAAGAAGCCCTCCTGTCCTCCACTCGTTACCAGTATTAATTGCACCTGTTTGAACTCGTTATCTGTATATAAAAGACACCTGTCCACACACTCAATCAATCAGACTCCAACCTCTCCACCATGGGCAAGACCAAAGAGCTGTCTAAGGAAACCAGGGACAAAATTGTAGATCTGCATAAGGTTGGGATGGGCTACAGGACAATAGGCAAGCAGCTTGGTGAGAAGGTAACAACTGTTGGCGCAATTATTAGAAAATGGAAGACACTCAAGATGACTTTCAATCTCCCTCGGACTGGGGCTCCATGCAAGATCTCGCCTCGTAGGGTATCAATGATCATGAGAAAGATGAGGGATCAGCCCAGAACTACACGGGAGGACCTGGTCAATGACCTGAAGAGAACTGGGACCACAGTCTCAAAGGTTACCATTTGTAACACACTAGGCTGTCATGGATAAAATCCTGCAGCACACGCAAGGTCCCCCTGCTCAAGCTAGCACATGTCTAGGCCCATTTGAAGTTTGCCAATGACCATCTGGATGATCCAGTGGAGGTATGGGAGAAGGTCATGAGGTCAGATGAGACCAAAATAAAACTTTTTGGTGTAAACTCCACTCACTGTGTTTGGAGGAAGAAGGATGAGTACCATCCCAAGAACAGCAGGTGTAAACATCATCCTTTGGGGGTGCTTTTCTGCAATGGGGACTGGACGACTGCATCGTATTGAGGAGAGGATGGATGGGGCCATGTATCTTGAGATTTTGGGCAACAACCTCCTTCCCTCAGTAAGAGCATTGAAGATGGGTCGTGGCTGGGTCTTCCATTATGACAATGACCTGAAACACACAGCCAGGGCAACTAAGGAGTGGCTCCCTAAGAAGCATTTCAACATCCTGGAGTGGCCTAGCCAGTCTCCAGACCTGAACCCAATAGAAAATCTTTGGAGGGCTGAAACTCCATGTTGTCCAGCGACAGCCCCGAAACCTGAAAGATTTAGAGAAGATCTGTATGGAGGAGTGGGCCAAAATCCCTGTTGCAGTGTGTGCAAACCTGGGCAAGAACTACAGGAAACGTTTGACCTCTGTAATTGTAAACAAAGGTTTCTGTATGAAATATTAAGTTGTATTTTTCTATTGTATCAAACACTTATTTCATGCAATAAAATGCAAATTAAAAATCATACAATGTGATTTTCTGGATTTTTTTTTTTGCACCTACGATGAAAATTACAGGCCTCTCCATTCTTTGTAAGTGGGAAAACTTGCAAAACCAGTGGTGTATCAAATACTTATTTTCCCCACTGTATATTTTACAGCCACCAATTAAAAAATAAGCCTTAAAAACTTGTGAAAAAACAATCACACAAATAATTCACACCAAAAAATCTTTATTCTTTCATTTACAATTAATCAGAAAATAGCTATTTAAAATGTACATTGTAAATAGATACATATTTTACAACACAGTTTAGATAGAAAAGGTAACATAAAAAGCAGTAAAAAAAAAAAAACGGCAACAATTCCAAAAGTCTTGCAGATAACAAAAAGTCTGATTACACTGCATAAAATCACTTATCATAAAAAGAATACTACCTGATGATTGTGAGTACTCAGGGTATTAACATGAATAGTGATTCAATACCTTAAGTAAATACTGATTACCAGACTGGCTTAACAAAAATTAGACAACCAAAATTGCAAAGAGTAAAAAAAATCATTTGAAAATGTATGTGCCTTCATTATGCCTTATTTGGATGCATAGTGCAAATGGGAACATTTTATTGTTGAATGCAAAATCAGATTCAACGAACCACGAGTAGAACTTTTCTCCAACTATTTTGTGTTCTTTTTTCCATACAAAAATCGTTTCGTGTTCCGACTGTATTTCTGTAAATGATTATGATTATCTTATCACTGCAAAGGACATATATGTTATTCCATGATCCATAAAGCATCCATTGAGAATTTTCTGGAAACACATGAAGCGAGACATGACACATTGATTGCTGGCACGACTTCCAATGAAAATTGACTCTCCGAACGCAAAGTGGAATGACACTCAAGAACAACACCCCGCTTTAGTCTGTTTTGCGCCCCTGCACTCCTCCAGGTCAACGGTGGGCGAACTGTTTTCCGACCGCTTCTTCAGAATGGTGGGGAGGACCATGTCGAAAAGCGTCTCGAACAGGAGGTCCACGTTGTAGCCTGTCTTGGCGCTCGTCTCGAAACACATCCTTTCGGCGGGCAGGCAGGCCCTCTCATCCTGCGCCTTGTAGCGCAAGACGCGTCCGTACAGGGCGATGGCGTCCTCCCGCTTGACCTGCTTAAGGACAGTGGGGGACGCTGGGTGGGATGGGGGCTGCTCCGCCCCTTCCTCCTCGGCCTCCATTTCCTCGGCCTCCAGGGCTTTGGGGTCGGTGAGGTCGGCCTTGTTGCCCACAATGGCGAAGATGCAGTCTTCGTTGGCGGTGTCGGTGAGAGACAGGAAGCGCTCCTCCAGCTCGGCCAGGCTTTGCCAGTTGGTGACGTCGTACGTGAGGATGATGGCCGCTGCGTTTCGGCAGTACATGGACCCAAGACCGTGAAACTGCTCCCGACCTGCAATTACACATATATACAGAGTCACATACAAATGCTCCTACAAACCTGAAATTAAATGCACACAGTCACAGCTATTTCAATAGACACACTGTAACGAATATACTCAATTGAACTATGCCTGACCTAAAATTACTTAATTATTAATTACACACACACACAAAAATGTACACAAACATATACACTCACAAAACCATACACAAATAGTCACACCTATACACATGAACTTAACACACACACTTACGCACATACAAAAGCAAATGCACAAAAATGCGCATTAAAACAAAAGGAGGCAGAAAAAACACACAAAGACGAGCGCACACAAACACGCACAGGCAGCCACGGCTGACCCAGTGAAAGGAAACCGGCTGCCAGGGAGGAACACAAGACCGCTTTGTTCTGAAAATATGCAAAGGTCTCCTAGTACAGTAGCAGCTCTTGTTTGCATTGTGGGAGTTTATCTCGTATGTGGCTTCCCCCGAACAAAATATTCCAATTTTGTTTTGCTACAGAATTTTTTTGTGTGTTAAAGCATAAGATCTTTGTGGCTAGTTCTTTCTGGTTTTAGCATGACCAACCTAAGGCCAAAGCCAGTAAACAATACAGTGATGGTCAATTTTCACCTCAGAAATAAATGGGGGATGGACTATGAAACGGAAATGGTTTCACCCCATGTAGCACTGTCTTGGTTTTGTTTATGCTAATGTTAGCCATGTTGTGGGCAGCACAAGCCACAACAAGTGAGACGGTCAGCAAAGGACTGAGACCTTCAGCCAGACAGTCAGCTAGCCAGGCTGACTCCGATAAGGATCAAATCCATGTAAGAGCAGTGTACGCCGTTTTTGTTTAGCGCTACTGCGACAGCCATTTACAGAAATAAACAGACTCTCCATACAGTCACTTCTGGATGCTTTTTCTATCAGTTTCCTTCTGATGATCTCCCCATCCTCCAAAAAAATCCTCCATTCAAGTTACTAAGCAACACCGGCTGGGGTGGAGCCGTCATCGTGAGCAAACGCCCTCTTTGGAAAAGGGGCGTTTGCTTGATAGATGACCATCTCCGAGGACAATGACATGGATGCAACTATGAAAATAAAACTGTGCTATGGGACATAATTTAAAGCACCTTCACCCTATTATCCCTATACATTTGACAGACAGAAATGGATGAGCACAATGAGATATACATATATTGTGGGGGTTGCATCTATCATATATTAGTGTCTCATAATCAGAATTATTGCTTGTGCTATTAACTGACAGCAAGAGGTGGCATTTATGTTAATATGGCTAAATGCATTCCATTTGGCAAGACCCCTGCATCAAATCAAGTGCTGGAGTTTCTAGATGATACAGCTGCATTCATTTAACACCACCACTCTACTGTCTAATGAGTGTATAAACATTCACAGTCAAACTGGAAACATTCTTACGTAGGTTTCATTGTGCTTAAAGGTGTAATAAAATCAGAATAACTATCAGCGTGAAAACGTATGCAGCTTAGGAACTTGATTTATACTCAATCTGCATAAGATATTTATTAAAATCCATGAGCTCTGTGTCATGTTTCCAAGTATGACAATTTATAGTCGCAATCACAATGCTGAGCACTACTAGTAATCACAACACTAGCATTAGCTTCAATACCATGCAGCTATATGCTACCACATAGCCTAGTTTACTTATTTTAATTAGTAAACTATCTAAATTACACTTAATCCTGTGGTTTTACAGTACATACATGTATGCACCTTATCAAATTGCATTATACTCAATTGCCATAAAATATATATATTAGACTCTATGACACTGGTTTCATGTTTCCAAGTAGTTTACAATTAATAATCGCAATCACAATACTGAGCAAAATAATCACTACTAGCGTTACTTTCAACATCATGCAGCTACAGGCAGCCCTTTGGCCTAGTTCACTCATTTATCTACACAGACTGTTCTGGCAGGGCTAGTCAGTTTCTTTTCTTAGCCTATTGTAGGAATGCTTCAAATCATATCGTTTAATTCTATCCACTGACTCACAACTGAATGATTCAGTTCCACTGGGTCTGGATTAACGTCCGATACAACAGCGCACTTAATCCCAGTTTTTTTTTTTTTTTACAGTACTGTGGCCACATCAAGAGTATAAATAGGAAGTAGATTAAGAGTCTTGGGTAACTCGGCCTAGGACATACATTTCACTTCTCGCCTGCTTTTAGCTTCCTGTGCTCTCTGTACCGTTTAAGCTAAGACACTGCAGGAACTGAGTAAGCCCAGCCTTCTCACACTAACAAGTCGTATATTAAGTAAACCAATATTTTTTGATAAAAGAACACATTACAAAAATCTACTCCAAACAGCCAGTCCTGGAATACATCTGAGGGATCAAAAAAAAAAAAAAGATTTAACAAATTAATTTGAGAAGCACACCATGTGTTTCGTGATTTTTTTGTGTTGTTGTTTTCTCTGACAAAATGTCCTGGAATTATATGAAAGGCAGCAAGTAATAAGATTACACTCCATCCAGTCTGCCGGTAGACAACGCTGTTCTGTGTGCTGCTCGCCAAGGTGTTCACAGGGTGCTTGTGCAACACTGCGTCAAGACTGGCGCTGGCATTACTTTAGTCATTTTAACAAGCCATCAAGAAAGACCTATTTTGTGATACATTTTTTTTTCCCAGATAATGGTGAAAATGTATTTGGTAAATATTCAGAGAATGATACACTGGGGGGGGTTGGGGGCTTATTGTAAATATACAGGATACCACATGCTTCCATGTGAATGCCATTATTATATACGCCTACATGTGTTATATATAAAATCGAGTGATGACTCAATTTTAAAAAACTAAAGTTGACCAAAGTCTCTTTCGATTTCCATTTTCACCAATTTCATCGATCATGTTTATACCATTCACTCATTTAAACCTTCTGGAAATTCAGTGAAGAGGTTCTTGTCATCTTATTTTCCAAAGTTGGCCTAATTCACGACAACTTTTTTTTTTCCAAAACTGGAAATTTCCCATCATGTGAACGTATGAGTATGTTCTGGAAACTTCTGTGCTCAATGTACCAGCTCTTTTAGTAATTGTATCACAGTCTGCAGACCGCCTAGCTAGGAATTTAAATAAGATTTGAATACCTATCATAGCTTTCTAACTGAATCAGAAGTAAAGTGCAACACACCACTCTGTTAATGCCATTGCTGGCAGCATGGTTATTTAGCAGTTCACCCACTTACTAAATCTGATTAGCATATATTTTCATGCTTAAGTTATGAATAGCCTGTTTGTAACAGAATATTTATCAGATCATATCTTTCCCCTGTTGTGTAAAGTCATATGCTACATAGAGTGGTCACAACAAATGACCAGTAGTGGTCCCAGACTTACTCACATAAAGCAAAGAGATGGACAGGTGAGACATACGACTTATTAAAGTCAATTTTACAACTTTAAACGCCTCAGCCTTCACCATCAGTGTTAGGCCTTACATACAGGCTAGAGTATGATGAAGTATGGGCTTGCTCCTGTCACAGGTGACCATCACAAAAGATGAACAAACAAGTCAAACAAGATCTGCTTCAGAGCTCAAAACAGTTGAGCAAACCTAAGTGTTGCAGATGAATACTTTACGTCCTCGAAGAAAAAAATTATGTTAACTTTACATCGCTAAACCACTAACACTAACCCACATTAGATTTCCTTTTTAACACCTTTTATACTAGCTACTGTGTCGTTAAAATGTCTCCGCTTAAAGCAGTTTCTTGAGTTGATCATGGCAAATACTTCACAATTGCTGTTTACGAACTAGAGAATCTAGACTAGACCGTTATGTGTATACAGGCATGTATGTCTATATACTACCCTGATCTGCCTCCCAACATAACCTTAGTCCTTCTCTAACAAGCGCCAATTAATGAGTCATTCGCTCCATGTATCTTTAAACTACCATGTCAACACTTCTAAAAGTAAACTGTAATGGAATTTGAAAGAGTGCGCCTTCTCCAAGATGTTTGAGTAAGATTCGTGTGCATACCGTTCGCGACTTCGCGTAGCTTAAGTTCACAGCATCCGAATACAATTGCTATCTGTTACCATTTTGAAACGTATTTAACCATTTGAATTTTGTAACATCATGACAAGCTAAACCAGACACTTCATTGCGCTTATTTCCTGAGATTAACATGGTTTTTGAGCTACAGGATCAACATTCCTCCCCAGCGCCACTGACAAAGTCATAAAAGGTTCCTGCATTAACTGAACAAGACTCGAGAGATCTAATAGGACAGACTTCAGACACTGAAACAAAATATTACCTGCAGTGTCCCAAATGGAAATGTTGTAAGGTCCCCACTGTTTCAAGAAGAACGCTCCTCCGACCGTGCTGACAGTCTCTTTAAACTTTCTTTCCATGTACCTGTGGAGTAAGGAGGTCTTCCCGACATTCATGTCCCCGAGGAGGACTAATTTAACATCAGGTTTCTTCATCTTTCCAGAGTCCGACATGGCTCTTGGGACGCGCCGCTTGGACACCCTCAGCGGCGAAGCGGCAATGTCAATATTGGACTTTACTTTCATTTAAAATACTTGTTTATAAAGTTTTATCTAGCAATCTCTGTGTCGAACCCTTGGAGGACTACGAAACATGGCTGATGATCGAATGTATTGGTTGCACTCATATAGTTAGAACATACAGATATCCTTAAGACAAGCGTATACCCATAGAATGAAGTACAGCAAAAATCGCTGTCCACGACAACAAGAACACTAGCTTCTCAGATCAAACTCCATTACGTACTGTGCAGCTTCTTGGAAGTAAACTGCAATTGGTGACGAAACCGGAAGCAGGATGAAGGACAAAACTTACCCAGCCATTGACTTTTAACCTACAATAAATCTGTTGCTTATGTAGGCCTTTTAGTTATATTACTGCGTGGTCATTCACATGACGATGATAGTACAAATTTGTTTAGGAGGCCTTAAAACGTCACGATACTGTGTTATGCTTCTGGAACAAAAACTGCCACCTATTAGGAAGTCAAACAATATGTTACAGCGAGACACGCCCATTTGGGAAACGGGAACTGAAAACTATAGACTTTCATATCTCATATTTCATAGCCTTTGAGTCTGAAAACATGCTGTCTGCAATAATGTTGCAACGGTTGGTGTCCTTCATTGCTCTCAATATTCAACTGAGAGTGTGACTGCGGTCAAGTGAGTTGGCAGATATGAAAACAGTCATTTTCAGAAAGTAAGATAGCGTTGTGACTGACGTTATAGTATCAGAGTATGCATGTTTTCTGTTTCCAAGATCTACCACATATCGTGAGGAATTACTAGCCTAGTATGTTTTGAATGCGGAAAAGTTCAGATGAAACTGCACTGTTGTCCAAAATCATTGTGTATAAGTATGACACTACGGCAGCGACCCCCATTCGCCTCAGTATCACTTCGTGCAACCTGTCAGTTTTGAGCGTTTCTTTCGCCACAGCAAAGTTGAAGGGTGTAATATCAAGCAAACAAACATCAGTCAGGGGGAGTGGTTGTCGGATCCTCAAACACACCTCGGAATAAATAAGTTGCACGCTTGATTTGAGGGTTCGAGCTTCTCAAGACGCGGTGTGAAGAGAAACCTGCACATTAAATGGAAAAAAACCTCCCACAAGCAGTGACAGCAAATAAAAAAGTTTTTTTTTCCCCTCTGATGTCTGTTAACACGAACAATATGAACGTTGTATCGTAGTATTATATGATTTTTTTGTATGCGACATCTTAACTGCAGTTAATGCGCCTGGACATAGTATTGGTAGGGTCGTTCATAATTTGCGCTCTTATTTGTCATGATTAACAACGTGGAAAGTATTCTAAAACACGAATCCAGATTTATATATTCCTTAATCAGGTTAAAGATTGTTGCATTTTACAAAATCGACTGGGGTTACAATAAAATGGCATAACTGCAATGGATAGCAGCAAGCTCAAAAATATCCTTCACACTGGGAAACCGAAAATGTTTGTTTTTTTAATTACATAACTAAATGTTGACCTAACAGAATTTCACAGTGTTGAAATTGTGGCATACCGTTCAGTCAGGTTAAAAAAAAAAAAAAAAAAAAAAACATTATTAACTGTGCCGAAAGTCCAACGTAAAACAAACTTTACATTAGGTGCACACTATAAGCCGCCAGGAAACTCCCTCTGGTGGAAAGTTCCATAACTGTACATGAGTTTTTGTTATAATAATAGGCTACGTAGCTGCACGCGCTCTGAAAGGCCATGGAAGGCTAGGAATTGTTTTACAGTGTAAATCGACGAAAAAAGAAGTTGAAGTCAACTTTGCTAAGCTTAGCCCATATTCGCTCTTTTACTGATACAAGGGACCAAGGCAATACACATGGTCAGATACACTGAAGAGGTCAGATGTGAGGGTGGCAACCATGGCAAGCTTGCAGCCTGGAGGCACAGACCATGACAAAGTGGGACAGGAGTGCAAGCAAGCTTGCCCCAGTAACCATGGTGTGGCTGCTGGGGAGCGGTAGGGTGTTAGGGTGGTCCACTGTTCTTCAGGCTGCTTCACAGTCAGGCATAGTGACAACAGCTCTTCACAGTTCAGTTTCCTGTACAGCTCTACCCATGAAAGCACCAGGTTAACATTATGGTCTTCTTGATGCTCTGCTTGGACCATCTGGTGTGGTCTCAACTCACTGAGAACTGGAAGCAGAGTGGCAGCTTGAAGCTGAGTTTTCCCTCAAAAAATGACGTGAGCACAGGAGGAAGCTTCAGTGTCTAAGATAAGCCCAGAAGTGACACACTGCAGATGGCACAGCTAGCAGCTCCCTGTGGGTGACACAGTAGTTTCTCTTTGCTCTGTGCTGGCTGAAACAGACTGCCATTCTGGCTCTCCCACTGCTGTGGGCTGGGGAAGGACCCCATCCACAGGTCAATGGTGCTCACGTCAATGTCTGGAAGGCTCAGTGGGGTCAACCAGGGTGAGCACATGAGTGATGACAACGCAGAACGCAGCAAGCAAGCCTGATTACTATCAGACTGAGTGTGCCTCCAGGTGAGGTCACCACTGTCCATGGTCCTGAAGGCCTTCTAAGCTTTGGGAGACAGCACATTATTGCAACCAAATACAAGAAGCAGCCTTACATTTCTTAAAAATTGTATTCAATTTATTTTGTGGAAACTGTGCTTTCTGGACCTTTTACTCATTTATTTTTAATGGTTTCGTCTGTGTGTATGGTGTGCCAGTATTATTATTTGTTTTTTTATATATATATAGTGATGAATAAAGAAATATGTGGATAAGAGATTTAGTAGAAACTCCAAGATAGACATTCATCAAGAATAAAGGTGTTGGAACTTTACAAATGTTCAAATTTCACCTGTGCAAGGAATTTGATTGATTTATTGTTACAACCGTCCGCTTATATTACAGTAGTCTGTCTTTATTATTAAAATGTTGGTGTATTCTAAATCATCCAAAGTGTGTTAACATTTGACGAATAATTCAATGGTTTAAAGCTGAAGTTACATCGAGTACCAGATACAAATACTCCGGATTGCAGTTTCAAAATGTGGAGTGAAAGATTTATTAAATTGGTGCATTAATTAAGCCGTCCAACAGGGTGCGCAATAACAAATTACTCCAACCAGAACTATCCGTAACGGTTTGCTATGAGTCTGAAAAGTAAGTAAATGCAATATAAATTACGTTGTCCGGAAATATATCGAAACCAGGGGTAAGTGAGCTCACGTTAAACGTTTTAACTTTGTCTTGAAGTATTATTTAAAACAACATCACCATTGAAAATAAATGTGTATGAATAACTAACCTGTGACGTAACAGCACTGGGACAGACAGGTCGGACGGTTCGTTACCTGTGTAGCACTTTGGAATTTCGAGCTAAAGCTGGCTAAATGCTTTTCACACCAAACGCGAAACAATTTTAAGATGCAATATCTGTGAGGTACGTGCCTTGCTAACTCAAATGTAAAACAATCCTGAGCCATTACCTCCTTGGCTTTCTTGATTGTCAATCAAAAAGTCAATAAGATATTAGCTACCGGTAGCTAACAAGCCAGCTGTCAGTTCGTATGGGAGAAGCTAACAGTAATTTTGAGTATCCAAATAAACGCCTAATTTAGTATTACACTTGTTACCATTCTCGTAGATGTCAGGCAAGGAAGGCTATGTCAAAGTCAGAAAAAGAGACCTGGAAAGGCTAACAACAGAGGTCATGCAGCTGCGTGAATTTTTGCCAAAGGTTCTGAACGGGGAGTTGATCGAATTGCTCCACAAAGCGCAGGCCGCTGAAACAAGTAAGATGTCATCATTATGAAAACATGTTGGATAGGCTGTATGGCACAATGTGTTAAGCCTGATATGTAACTGAAATAAGTAGAATCATGTACAAAAACTAACTTTAACGTATTTGTTTTTGAGCAACGCATACATTTTTTCTCTGTCGTATTTTCATACGTACTTGTCTATACGTATACGTACTGGATGACCAGTGTAGTATATCGTGTGCCCTTATGGACACAGTGCTGGGCCAGTGGATCAACTGACTGACAATTTGTGACTAATTCAAAACATTTTATTTGAGTAGTAAGACAGAAATATACATCCACTCTTAAAACTTTCCCTCCATCCATTTCACTCCACTCTTCCTCTTCCCCCTTTGCTTTCTCCCTCTGTCACTCTCTCTTTCTGTGCGAAGTAAAGGCACGCAGTGAGCAGGAGCAGTTGAGGCTGGACTGCCAGCACCTTCGCTCACGGCTCGACGCGGCTCAGATCGAAGCTCAAGAGAAGGGAGGTGAGCACGGGAGAGAGGGAATTTAAACTGTGTGCTCAGTGTGAGTGTGCTCAGAGTAGAGGTGGGTGGCAATACTATGTGCTAATGTTTGAGGGTAGAGGTGTGTACATAGGCATTGTGTTGAATGTGTAGGTATATATTTACATTCATATGTAGAGGGCATAGCTGTGCATTCACACAGGTGTTTAGAGGGTATGGGTGTATTTTTACACAGGTGAGTAGAGGTATAGGTGTATACTTACACAGATGAAGATGGTGTAATTGTATATTAACACTGGTGTGCAGAGGGTACAGGTGTATGTTTACACAGATTTGCGGAGGGTATATGTGTACGTTTATGAAAGTGTGCAGATGGTATAGGTGTATGTTAATGAAGGTATGCAGATGGTATAGGTGTATGTTAATGAAGATGTGCAGATGGTATAGGTGTATATGGCATGTCTGCAGGAGAAGCTGGTGTTGAGGGAGCAGCTATGGGAGAGCCAGGAGCAGCTGCAGCAGCAGGCGGACTTCTGCACGGGGCTGGGTGCCACCTCCTGCACTCTGCTCTGGAGCGTCTCCAGCAAGGAGGAGGCCGTCAAGGACATCCTGGCCGACGTGAGTGGCACCGCTCATGTGCCTCGCTTTTTAACCTTCGTCAGCCCATCAGTGTAGCACTCCACAGGTTGTTTCTATTGGATGAATGAAAACCGACAGCTATTTTATACTATGAATGAAAGAACAGGACAAAGTACAAACATCATCAACATGTTTCAGTTTGACATCATGCACAGTAAAATTGTCAGTGATAAGTAAATATTCAACTCTGATTGAGTACATTTGGTCTCACCTCATATGAACTCTGTTAGAGTTACATTAACACCAGACATTTTACTGTATATAGTGCGTGAACTACCTGCATTATAACAGTGTTCAAGTGTAATTATTCACGTCTCAGGAATGTGAATGAGTTACAGAGTACATAAAACATCAAAGTGCAGTTCGCGAAGGTAGTGTCATTTGTCAGGTCACTCATTGTTAGTGTGGGTCTGTGTTTGTGTGTGTTTGTGCCTGTATGTGTATGTGCAGAGCAAGATGGGGGCTTTCTTGACCATGGCCGGGCAGACTCTGGAGAGCTTTGTGAAGTCTCTGGGGGAGGAAGTGAAGATGGAGCGACAGGACGTCAGCTCCCATGAGACACAGTTTGTTCTGGCGCTGGCAGGCATTATTACCAGTGAGAACCACACACACAGACACGCGTTCACGCAAATAAATACGCTCATTGACACACTCACTCAAACTCTCACCAACACTTCTGCAGAAAAAATATATAATTAACCCTCCAGACCACTCTGTGTCGGCTGTCTTGTGTTTCCCATCAGACATTGCGGCGGTGACGTGCGGGCGAGACTTCCTGGCCTCGTCGGCTCGTGTGCTGCTTGATACGCTGACGCAGCTTCTGGGGGTGATTAAACCTGGGACGTGCTCCAAGCTGAAAGTGTGAGACAGCGCCACCTACTGACACATAGTGTCCGTGACGCATTTATATACCAACCATGTGACTGAGAGGCATGCAAGTCATTTGACGTCAATGTTATGATGCAGCTAAGGAAAACACCACAATATTCAGTTGATTCACTGCATGCCGGTGGGTTGTATCGTCAGAAATCAACCAATGTCCCCACCTGACATTCTCCAATGTGTACAGTTATCAATACATATATGATGAAACCATGAATAATATTGGACTGAATTTGCTGTGTGTGTGTGTGTGTTCAGCTTAATGCTGATGGCCCTGTATAACGTCAGCATCAGTATTAAAGGACTGCAGTACATCAGCCAGAGCCCAGGACTCCTCCCACTCATCAGCTGTCTGCTGCAAGGTAGGATCAGCCAATCAGATCTCTCTCACACACAGCATGTCAAATAGATACTAGTCTTTTGGTCCAGTGAACCTGGTGGTACATGGCTGCTCTTAGTTGGTGGAGTGATTTATTCGATAAAAATTTGAGTAACGACTCCATCATGCGAACGAGAGGCCGAAAATTATATGAACAGTCATATTTCGGTGTGTGATACGACTTTGTTATTCGGCTTTTATGGCTCAAGCCCTGTAAGTCCCACTGTTCTGTCATGATCATGACGCCCACAGGATTGCGGTGTCAGGTGAATTTTGAGTTGAGCCTTTTAAATATTACGTTTCGGTCCTTCCTCTTGTCGGAGATGGGGACGGAGAGGTGTGCTTCCACGCCCTGCGGCTGCTGCAGTCCCTGGTGCTGGAGGAGGGCGGGCTCACCGTCGAGCTGAGAGAGCACCTCCCCCTGGCCAGGATACACCAGCTCTCCTCCAGCAGGCACTCCGCCCTGCGGCAGGCTGCCAAGGACACGCTGGAGGACCTGAGCGCCCTCGGTGCCACTCAAGGGGCCCCAGAGAGCAGACAGTGCCCCCCGCAGGAGCCCACCTCACACTACAATCCATGGCACATCCAAAAGACATGAAACACATCCACGTTATACTTTGTGTTCTGTGTATTTTCAATAGAGTTCATGTCAGAGTGCAATGTTAATTGCCAGTGTTTGCCTGCGACAATGGGAGTATTGTGTTGACTTCATGTGCCAATCATTTTGTTATCATCAAGTTCTTGTGCACGTTCATGGTCTATTACCATGGCATTCCCTCTGAGAAGAGATTTTGTTATTGTAAGAATGTCAGTTTGATTCAGGTTTTTGTAGATGTGATGGTCATTCATCACCTTTTGTTGTCAAAGAAATGTTAAATAACCATTGTGTAAAAGCAAAAGTGTTATAAAGGAAAATTGAGATTAGAACACTTGCACATTGTTCATCTCAGTGTTTGAAAATGTGGCTGTATTTGATTGGCTTGCTGGGAGACATACCTGTTGCAGAGTTCAATATTGTTAGATTGAAATTTCAACCATTATAAGTAGAAGCAACATCTAGTGTAATTATTTAGCCTGTTTTTAATTATATTTTTTTCTGAGTATGATAGCAGTTTAGCATTTCAGATTCTATATCATCCCTGTGATATAAAATTACACTGTAGATTTTGCTGACAAACATTGGCAGAGTTCAGAAACAGAAAGCTTTTTTCTCAGTGTTTGATCTGTTTTTTTTGTGGGCTGTGCTTTAAGGGCAGATGCACCATTGTTTATGTTTGAATAGATAAGTTAATGGAATTGTAAGTGTTAAATGTTAATAAATAATTTTAATTAAAATAGTAATGTGTGTCGTTGAGTGATGTGGTTAACATTTGGTTTATAAAGATAACATGTGTATTGGCTAGTGAAAACCATTATCTCATGTACTGAAGTGACGGCACAGCTCAGCTACATGACAATGCAGGGACCCGCGGAAATTAAAGCAGTTTAAACCAGAACTGACTAAAGCTGCATAAATAAACCTTCATGAAAGAATCAGTCTGTTAACCAGATAATCAGCTTCCTTGTTCTGCCCTTCCCCTCAACCTTCCTTCCTGACCACGCAAGGTTTCAGTCAGCAGCAGGGGTTTCTGGGACAGTACTTTATGAGTATTAATAAAATAGCATACCTGGAGCAAGGACCAAATATCTGTTTGAACTGTATTGTCATTGGTCATTCTTGATTTAGCAGTATGGATTAATTATAACTTCAGAGTGGCAACACTGTAGCAGATCCAGTGGTAACCACAGATTAAAAACAACATGAAGGTGTCATTTTGTTGTTAATTTTACAAGTTTATTTCCTGTTTAGGAGACTTGTCAGGTTCTGTGCCAGATATCAGTATAACAGGGTAAAACTACAGGACAGGAAAGATTTCATTACAAAAAAATGGGTTTGGATGAGTTGACACAAGAATGGAAAAAGCCAGGTGGATGGATGGTCTCAAAGATGTCCCAAAATATGCTTAATCCCTGTATTCCCTCTTTACATCTTGTCCTCCCCAAACCCCTACCTCTTTTCTCAGGTTCCTACACGTACATTTTATACCTGCTTTATCACCCACTTTTTTAGAGGGTGACAAGGAGGAATCAAAGCCTAGTACTGTATTTTCTTGAGTACTGACTTTGCTTGGATACTGCCTGTTATATCTTAAGTAATTTTCCCATTGGTTGTGATGGAAAGAGAGGCATCATTGGGGGAGGGGAGTTGTTATTTTAGCACCAAGAGCAAAAGGTCAAGCAGTGTGGACACTTGGGTATCCATTCCACTTTCCGTCAAGGTCTTTTCATCCCATTTGGCTTGTTTTCAGTTTTAGATGCCAACCATCCTCCACCTAGCTTAGCAATAAATCATGATAATCGTAATGAATATCGATAATACAATAGTAATATAACCTAAACCAGAAAAAAAGGTACTAGATATGCACTGATATCTGTGCCATGGCTCATGGGGTCAGGTGTTAAACGGGTAGGGGGTGAGGGGGCAGATTTCGACTGGAAGGCTGTCACCCTCCAGTTGTCCTCCTTGAAGAGACACCCCCTCGAGAATCGCCCCCACCTCTATTCTTGCTCCGTGCCCCCCCTCCCCCTCACCCTTACCAAAAGGGACAGCACCCCCTCTAAGAGGAGGGGGAGGAGTTGGGCTTGTCGTCACGGGTGACGGGGATGTTGCGGTCGCTGCGGTCGCTGCGGTTGGATTCCGGTCCTGAGGAGACCTTGGGACCGCAGAGGGTCAGGAGGCCGTCGGAGGACAGCGTGCAGGTGATGGCGGACTGGTCCACGCTGGAGGGCAGGCGGTAGCGGCGGTGGAATTCGCGTGAGATGAAGCCATGGTCATCCTGGATCCAAGGGAGAAAGAGATATACATGAGAATTTCACATGGAACCTACTGGAGGTCAGTTGACATGGACACCTAAACAAAGATGGTTCCTTACTTGAAGGAAGATGTCCCTTGTCAATAGTGGAAGTGGCAGAGATCTGATAGTCAATCTCATCACATTATGTGATTCCTGTTATCTGAAAGAGTTTCTGTCTAACCCTTTCGCTGAAACAATTCTTTGTCAACTTCTGACTCACAACACTTCAGAAAGCTTAGTTAAGTTTGTGAAAAGTTGAATTAAGAATGGCATAGCTGGAACACTGAGGAATTTGACTCTGAGCCACCCATGGTTGTATGTATGTTAGCAATTTCATTGTGCACACTTTCAGGGTTGAATTCACCAGCTTACAACACAGCATTCTTGGAAGAGTTTCTGTTAGGCTAGCAGTTGCCTGGGAACAGCCTAATGCAGGGTTTATTCTGCTGCTGTGGCAGGATATTCTCTTGTTACCCCATTTACTGTTACTGACTGTTACACAGTTAGCAAAGGGGTTGATTTTGCATCAATCCTTTTCAATTGTAGTCAATTATTTCCTCCGGACAAGTTTGCACGTCAGTCTGGTTCCAGGAAAAGATCCATCAAAGAGACAAAAACAAAGATAGGATGTCTGGTAAGGTGAAATAGAGAGCTGCTCTTTGGAACTCTCCCCACAGGCTGTGGGTTGTACTGCTTGCTGGCTAGCTATGTGTTAGTAGTTTACAGGCTAGCAGGGAACCCAACAGGGCAGCATATAAACAAGCCAGGTGCTTAACTTGCTTTCAGTTAAGCATCATGGTGTGGATATTTCACTGTGTCTCATAACCCTGTTTTATTAGTGCTACTGCCTATCAATGCCTGGAAGCACTTCAGAAACCATGGGCAGCAGTAGCCTCAACTACAGACCAGAATATGTATATTTATTAATTCCTCCATCAGAGTTCACATGCCCATGTCCAAATACTTGCAACAATTAATAATGTAAAGAATGGCCGCCTTTTATTATTCCCATATGTCAAAGGTTACGTTTTGCTGTTGTAACTCAAGTTGCTCAAGTACACAATGGTTAACCACAGAACTGTCCCAGCAATGTCTCAGCTACAGATCAATAGATAGCCTGGCTGCCCCTCCTGTGTCTGTACTCCCTCTGGCACTTGCTAGAGTTTAATAACTATTTATATGTACAATGTACAACCCTTTCTCCATAACCCCTTCAGGTCATTACTGCCCTTTGAGAACATTCCCAACCTAACCTCTTATGAAGTTTAAGGAAGTCCAGTGAGTTGTAAAGGTAGGTGATGTCACATTAGCGGGTCACAAGATACCACCATCCTTTTTCAATATTTTTATCTCACTTTTTTGTTCCATTTTCATTCCATTCAAATTTGGATTGCTCGATCACAATTTTAAGCCTGTCCCATCGATGCAATTTTCCGTGTTCGGTATGGCAGAGGAGCTTTCTGATGACCCTCTGAGCGACCAACCACAGTCTCTTTCCACTCTGCAGTCCAGCAGCTGAGTTGTGCAGCCAGTTCACTGATGGAACTTCCTGTCTTACCCAGCTAGCAAAGACAGGCTACAGACAGTTTGGTGACACCAGAAATACTAATTCACGAGGTGAGGAAATCCCTGCCAACTGAATCCATCCATACCTGGGAATTTCAGGTCTTGTTTTATAGCAGGCCAGAGGAGAGGATTATAGGACATATTACTGAACTGAAAATTATTTCTGTAACTGGATACACCAGGAAACCCCAGCACCAAAAATGCTGAGTAGCCTACATCTTAGGAAACTGGGGAGGTGAATTCGGGGGGCGGGATTCAGCAGTGCCCCCCCATGGGATGGCTTCATACCTGTCTCTCCGCATGCTTCCCCTGGATCTCAACGTAGTCATCCACAACCTTCACGTTGAGGTCATCGGGTGAGAAGTGCTTCACGTCCAGGTAGACAGTGAACTTGTCCCTATCGGATCTCACCTGTGGGGCAGAGGTCAGCATCACAAGTCCATCATCGTGAGAAAACCATCAATGTCATCCTTTCTATCTCATCTGCTGAATCACTCATATAGCTGTGTGCTTGAGAGAGACATAACTCAATGCTCTCATTTCTGTGAAAGGTAATTACCCCAAATGATAAGTAGTATAGTATTGGCTGCCTGCAATAAGCTCGTAGTAACACAGACAAGCATGGATGTTGTCTAAAAGTCATGATGCCTTCAACTGCAGTGCATTCAATGTAATAATCGGTTGTGTTATTATAAGTAACCAATGAATGAGCTAACAGTGAGACCCTTACTTAGTCTGGCATCTGGCATCTCTGAAATAATAGCTGCTTCTGCTTATAATTCTAGCCTCCTTTGCACTGGTGTGAGTTTGACAGATCTGTCATTCCTTTTCTCTAACTATTTCTCTCTCACTGCTCCCTCTCTCTTGTTTTTTCCACATTTTGGAATGAACTTTGTGAGAAAAACAACACAAATGCTGAGAATTTAAGTAAATATCTCAGCAGATTGTTCCCACAAATTTTGTGTTTTACTTTTGCGGTTTCTTCCAAAGTTTGCCGATGCCAATGTTGAATGTACTTCTGACATAAGGTCTATACTATAGACAAAATTAACTCCATGTCCTGGCAATCAAGTCACAAGTAGAATGTGTAATTAATGCCTTAAAAAGCCAATCCTGAATTGTTAGCTGTCATAGGCTGTTAAGATTTACCCTCATCTTGTTCTCCATTGGGAGAGTATTTTATCTTTGTTGCCTTTCCCCTATGATAGGTCATCCACTGCATGCTCATCCACAAGTTGCTGGCCATAGTCTATATCTTACTTTCCATGGCACAGTGGCATTCAACATCCCAATTCTACATTTTAACTTCTGCATTATAAATAGACCATCTTTGAACTGCAAAATATATCTTGGAGAACTCTATGTATTAGAATACCTATATTTCATAATGTCACTGGTTTGACATAAGTGTTCAGTGGAATACAGTCACACTGTAAAATCTAATGTCACCAAATTAAAATTATTACATGGACACTGGTTGGATTATTTATCAGCCAGGCAAGGTAAACTATACACTCACACATACACAGCTCAGAGTGTGACAAACTGCCTTGCAAAGTTATACTTTTTCTGAAAGCCAAAAACAGCAACTCTAAAACAAGAACAATATCCAAAAAAAAAAAATGAGAACCATACATTTTATAGCTGAGTCATTCAAAGTACAAGATAAAATAAAAGCCTGCTCTATTTGTTTTTACCTCAGAGATGCCGGAGTTGGAAGAATCCAGGAAGTTGCGGAACATGGAATGTCTATAGTATGGGCTGAGGGTGGAGGTGGCGTAGGGGAGGAAGTCATACTCAAACATGCCCTCCCCGAAGTACTGGTCGAAGAGGCGAGCGGGGTAGAAGGATCCCAGCGTGCGCCTGAACCAGGGGTGCTGAATGGCAATATCCATAGTGTCCGGCCTGGTGGTCGCTCTTAGTGCTCGCACTTTTAGGAATAGGAAAATGAAGGGCAGGGAAGAGTGAGTGTGACCTTCTGCTCCGTCCTCCCCCTCTATATATACCTGTTCCCCAGAATGAGGGGGTTTAGCCTGGATCTCTCTGGAATGCCATTAGCTCATGGTGGGACAGGCCAGTCAGCACAATCGGCGATGCGGCGACCCGCGGATGGATGCCCGTTGCCAGCGCTGGGTGGACAATAAGAGTCTGCCAAAACAAACAGGCATGCAGGGGCCCTCTGGGAGATGGGCGACCCGGCTTCTTTCAAAACAGGGATTTAACACACCGGGGAAATCAGTGCCGTCGGGCCACAAACAAGCAGGGGACCGGGACCGACGGATTCACAACAAACTCTTCATCGACGTTTATCTGATGTGAACAGGGGATGGTGTTGCATTTTCTCCTCCAATTTTGGCTGAGAGTGACTGGTTTACTGTTACATATTTTGTGATCGATAAAGACAAGGAATTAATAGTGGGGAATACGTACAAATAATGCATTTATACACCTTGAAAATCTGTGATGTCTCATGATCTCATGATGTCTGTCCCTGAAGTGAGTGTGTGTTTGTGTGTGTGTGCGTGTGTATAACTTAAAATATTGGCATAAATCAGGGCATGACTTGTAATAAAGGCTTTTATAGGGAATTGTTTTCAGAAGAACCAAAATTTCACTGAGTTTGCCATGGTAACCAGCTTTGCTAATTGGTATCCTGCTAAATTGTCAAAATTGCAAATCCTGGTTGGGGCCAAAGTTCAAACTGGTCACTTGTTCCACATTTGAATTTCTGTGACTGCAAAGGTCAGAGGAACTCAGAAAGTTGAATTGCCAGATTTGATTTGCTGGTACTTGTGAGCTCAAAATGATTAGGGCAGTCAGGTGGCTTATTCTATTTCGATGCAGCTTAAGTGTGGGGATGGGCTCATTGGTCTAGTATCTCCCACCTTGCTGTGGCCAGAGGCCCTATGCAGCAACATGTAACTGTCCTTAATGTTTGCCAGGGAGGGAGGGTTACAATCATGGGGATAATCATTTCATCATTCTCCAGTGACCCCTAATGGTCCATCAAACACCCACAGTCTGCCAGCACAAAGCTGCACATGAAGAACCAGATTTATCAAAGCCATTAGTTAACATATTTGCATATGCAATTTCAGAGACATGATTTGTGATTGGATCAAATGAACTACCTCAACCAAACATGTGCTCCCTTATTTAGTTTTTCACATACTTTATTTAGTTTTCACATACAATGCTTTAGTAAATCAGGCCCCAACTGTCTTTCTCTGACTCATATGTCTGTAGAAGCTTGACTTGTCAGGTGAAAAGAATCGGCAACTGAAATCATCTGTTTTGGAGGTGCTCTCTCAGCAGAGAGTAACGTTGAGCATGGCTTGCGAAGTCTGTGAATCCACTTTGGCCGGACGTCTCTTTATTAATGATGGCATCTAGTCCTGCCAGATGATGTATTATGTATTACTGTATTACTATAGAGGCTGTATTACTGTAATCCCGCTGGGCTTTTGAAGGGCCCGGAATCAAGGCTTAGAGACAATCCACAGTGTGGCCCTTTTTTTCCAGTTCAGAGGTCACAGGGCCACCAAAAACAGGCATTGGTGGAGCACAAAATGGGGGGCTGGCCTTTGTAGAGGTGCCGAGGAGCAAATGTAAAAGGGTAGTGGGGGGTGGGGGTAAGTACTGGCTTAATTGTTGCCCAGTCAGCAGGTTTGGTGCCACGTGCCTTGGCCCGGTTGTTTTTATCAATGAGCAGAACAATAGGAACCAGAGCTGTTACATCCGTCTCCCTGGGCTGGGAGCTCTCCACCTCTGCCACACTGCTCTGCTTTGACATCCAGCTTAGAGAATGCGGAGATAACTAAAGGCTAGAGCTCCCCAGTTCCTGTTGTTTTCAGAGATGTCTTTGATTTCTAGATGAAGTCACGTCTTTCTTCTTAGAAGAGAAGAAATCACTTTTTATTATTATCTTGAGATTTCTACAAAATTAGAACTGGTGTTTTAGTGACACAGCTGATCAGATTTCTTCAGTTATTTTTTTCCTGGGGCCAGTTTGTAATGGTGTTTACTGGCTAAACATATGTACATGTATGAATGAGATGTATGAAGCATGTGCATAACTAAAGCGTGCACCTTCTTGAAATATGCAACATGCTTAGCTATTATTTATAGTTCTGTAACACTTGAAAGGTACAGTGATATTGTGCAGATACCCATTTTAGCACAATTTATTAATTTATTTCAATAATCTTTGCCAGTAAGCTCTCCCTTTCCACTGATAAATAATGAATTTTCCATGAATATCAATGTAATATATATTTTATGCTTCAGGAAAACATATTTGATGTTTAGCTTAAAGTACATATATCCCATATATATCCCATAGAATGCTGCATTATGTTAATATCCAGCATAATTTTTCTCTTGTGATATTTTTTAAAAAATAAGCTCAAATGCCATTTAATACCAGCTTGATGCACTAAAGCAATAATTGATCTTGTTCAGGAGTCATGTCATAAAACACCACAGTTCAATATAGTTCTTTTACAAAGTTCCAAAACAGGACTTTTTAAATGAAATGTGTCTGCCTCATTAGAATTATATTCAAGTATAAGGCATAATTATTTTATTTTTTTAACAAGGGCCAATAGCAATTTCATTGTTTGAATACTACCAGCAGAGAGCAGCAGTGTAGCATTCTATGTTTGATTTCACTCTGGGTGCATCATTTGCTGTATCAACACCCAGAATGTATTCCCCATAACAAGATGTGCATTAAATGTAAGGAAAAAAAGAAATACTCATCTAGGACACTCAAACTCTCTGAAACAAACCAAAAATATTGAGTAGACCAGTCACTCTGAAAGTCAGCCCTAAGTACCTCTGTGCAAGCTAGTTTTCATGCCAAACATCTCTGCCTTTTTAAAGTTCAGTGAGATGTTACACTTCCAAATAGGAGACATATTTTATATAGGATGACCATCTTAGTCCTTCATTATGTCTCAAAAAAGGTACATACAAAGGTCTGTTACAAAGAATAAGTATTTATAATTTTTAATCAGGCAGATTACTTCACAGAAAAAACTAATGCCTTAATGTTTTCTAATATTGTGTGGCAAATAATTACTTTTGAAATAGGTTCCATTTTACTTGATTTACTGATGGACCTGTGGCTGAAACCAGTGGAGTCGTAAATACTGAAAATGTGAACACCAAACAAATGGCATTGGTTCGAATCGGCCTTGTTTCAAAATCTGTCGATGCACAAAATGATGAAATTTGAACACGTTTCATCCCAGCCAAATTCTTAATCACGAGATTGGCTGGAATGAAAACAAGCATACACAAGGGTGTTCAAGGCCCACATCTGGGGAAACCCCAGTCTTGACAAATAATATTTTCTACAGTATCTCCAGCTCAACGAGAAACACAATCCCAAAAATTAATTTAGCAACACACCAATCCCCACTGACTCTAGTGTTTGCAATTACATCCAAATCTAAGAAGCTGCGATCCAAACTCCTATCATCAACAGATTACACCCCATGCCTTCCAATAAAGGATTTGCTAAAAGATCTCAGTGTGTGCTGTGACATCAACCTCTGGAAACAAAACTGCAATGCTCTCTTTAATATGACTAATAAACGTAAAACATTACAACTAATGTGCTACAAGGGTCATTCACAGAGCACACATAATCAAATGGATGGGGGTTCACAGGATCAAAACAAGAGCCAGTGCTTCATACTCACAAACAAGAATGATTTTTTGACGTATATCTCCATATTGTCTGCCTAACAACCCATACATTTTGGAGGGAAATCAGAACTGCCATAGCTATCCTTGTGAGTCAATACATTCAACCATGTATAACCATGTAACCATGTATCCACAGAGTTATGTAAGAGAACTTAGAGAACTCAATTTCTCTTCTCCAACCACCAGTTGCATATCCTGAAAGCATTCTCACCACCTTAAATCTAACTGGAAAAAAAGTTTTATTCATTTTAAAAATGGGAACAATCTCCCCACCTCCAAATGTTTATACCTTTGAATCATGGGCATTTCCATGGAGAAACTCACAACCTCTTTCAAAAACAATTTGATGATATTTGGGTGGTGTACCAGAAAGTAGGGTTCACTGGTTATCTGGCTAGTACTATTATAAACACAAATGCTTCTGTTAATAAAACTACCTCAAATTAATTTCATATGCTCAAAATACACAATGATAACTATAACAATAAGTGAAATATTATTACTTCAGCATGCTTACCCACAAGGCTCTTGTCTTCAAAAGATTTTGTTGGCCTCTGGATTATTTCCATTCCAAAATAAAAGGATATTCATGCACAATATATTCCGCATAAACAATTCTCATAACTCCCTCTGCTACAGTAATTATTCAAACATACTATATGCCTGACATGTCTCCCCACAGCCATTTGTTTAACTCGTAAATGATTCTGAGCATGCATTCCTTCTCAAGAACATGTTTATTTATGTATTTTGTGTTTTTGTCTTACAATATATACGCACAATTATCCTGTGTG
Organism: Albula goreensis; assembly: GCA_022829145.1. NCBI lineage: Eukaryota > Metazoa > Chordata > Actinopteri > Albuliformes > Albulidae > Albula > Albula goreensis. The sequence continues at coordinate 36,703,187 of CM040745.1, forward strand.
TAGTCTGTTTTTAAATCTTGCGTAGAGATTGAGATGGTTCGGGAGGGCCGTGGACGTGGGTGCGAGAGGATTGGAGGGAGAGGAAAATTAAAGGACAGGCAGCACATTTTCTATTTGTTATGTTTTTGTGATTTCGTATTGCAAACTGGTTCATAAAAATCATCTATATAATGGCAAGTATAAAGCATTAAATAAGTAAGCAACAGAAAAGGTGAAACAGAGATGACAGCATTTTATAAGCTTAGCCACCACCATTTAGCATAGCAACGCCACAGTTTAGCATAGCATTTTTATCTAAATGTCTATATGCCCATACAGACAGAACCTCATGTTCCAACATTCCTCCCCCTGAGTCAAGACAAATAAGTGAGTTCCATGAAAACAAAGGGGACATTAGGGAAAGGACAGGCAGAAAGTATTAGCTAAATGACGTACAGAAACAAGCTGCTGGATGAAGTATTTAGGTGTGGGGGTGTACAGTTCTCAAAGGAGAGTGACTCTAAACAGTCCTATTAGCAATTTGATATTTAACAACAACTTCCACCATGACAAAATGTGTTAATCAAATCAGTGCATTGTGGCAGAGCTGGTGACCATGACACCAGATATTCAAACCACATGCTTTTCCACAAATAAACATTTCAGTCAGATTTACAAAGCACTATTCCATTTCATGACTTGACTAGCTCTTTGTCTTTCCAACTCAGCTGCTGCTCTCCCTCTTAATGTATTTAGACCTTCATCTGTTTGAAAGGGAAGTTCCTAGCCATTACAGAATGCAAAATATGTACCTCAAATAAAATAAATAGTGTGTATGGTGTAAGACTAGGTTGTGGTCTACCTCTGACAAAACCCCAGTGCTTGTCAGGCCTTATGATAGACTGCCGACCTGTGTCTCTAGTGTCTCAAGACAAATATTTTTACAGACATGTGTTATGCAGGTTAATACTTAAAAAAACATGTCCCAAAGGATATGCTTGCTTGTCTCCAATAGAATAGAAAACAAAGAAATGTATGTTGTTATATAAAGTCAAATTGAATCATCTACAGTTATAAAGTGCATTGAACTGGGACCCAGCCACAATCCATTGCAGACATGTAAATTATTTTCACGATGATAACAAAGCATTCTCCACATGATTAAAGTCTCTATTACCTTTAAAGTGCAACTTGCAGGCCCAGTGGCCTAATGGATAAGGCATCAGCCTCCGGAGCTGGGGATTGTGGGTTCGAGTCCCACCTGGGTCGGATTGTTATTATACCACAGCCTCAATTTATGATCCCAAACACAATAAGGTATACATGAGGCATTGATATGAAAGAACCTCATCTCATTGCATAAACCATACAACTCAATGAGTTGCTGAAGACCACTCTTGATGTCGTGCCTGCTAACCGCATTCACATCCAGCCTAGATATTATTGATTATATTTTTTCTAATGTGACAGTTATGCCATCTCATCCTTCCAATCATTCCCTGAAATGCGCGCACTCACCTTTTACAACAACCTGGAGCTATAGTGGCGGATTCAGGTATGGGCCAAGCCAGACTCCTGCAAATGAAACCAAGAGCTCTATTTGTGCCATGTGGGGCTCACACATTGAACCTGGTTGTGGCTGATGCTGCTGAAAGTTCTGTCGATGCCACAGGTTACTTTGGCATCTTACACAAAAACTGTTCACCTTACTCTCAGCCTCCACACAGCGATGGGACATCCTGAAAAAACATGTGGACACCGCTTTGAAGATGTCGTCTGAGACAAGGTAGGACAGTACAGTTAAGAGTGTCAAGCCACTGAGGTATCGGCAGCAGCGGTGAGAGACGCACTGATTGAGGTGAGGGATCAAACCAAAGACCCTGTGATGAAGAAGTGACATTTTTCAATGTCGTTGTTGATGCTGCAACCTCAGCCCTTCAGGAAAGATTTTCCACACTGGAAAAATGTGGGAGAGAAGTTTGGGGTGCTGTCAACATTTCAAGTCTCTCAGATGAATGTGAGGCCCTTAGTACAGCACTGCACGATAAAGAGCACTCAGACTTGGATGGCAGAGAGCTTGCAGAGGAACTGAAGAACTTGCCTGACACATTTCTGTGTGTGTGTGTGTGTGTGTGTGTGTGTGTGTGTGTGTGTGGGTGAGTTTATGCCTGCATGTCTTTGTTTTTTAGGATCACTCTCTCCTTCTATACCCCAATAATATTCACCTTCTTTATATTAATAAAGTCATATTACAACAGGGTGTATCTCAATACAACCGCAAAGCCATTCATGTGCAGAACGGCCTGTTCCTCTCTATGAACTCTCCTCCCTAAACTCGCGCATGTTCATGTTTGGTGTCATTGTGATGCTCGTAAAGAGCTGATCACAGAAACATTAATACTGAGGAGATGTCTTGAGTTTTCCAGTTGTTTAAGTTTCAATATAAGATTAAGTCCTGGAAAAACCTTCAGGCACTCCCCCACCATAACTTTAGATATTCGAGGACCAGGGAGGAGGGGGAAAGACCCTTCGTAAGTTGGGCCTGGAACAGGCCTCACTGATCAGTCCTGATTGCTCAGTACTTCTGCTTCACCTTCCTGTTTCATCGCCTGCTCAAGTTATCGACCATCACTGGCGGAACTATCATACCTTTGGGATGGGATTTGCAGTTTGAATTGGCTGTATTCCTCAGGAGAGAAAAGCATTGGCTGGGTAATCTTCATTTCATTCACCTACATTTTTCTGTTTGTTCTTGTCTGAGTGTAATTATCAAAAAACATTTTAAACTATTTAATTTGCAGATGTATACATATTTCAGACAAAAGGTGAGCCACCAGACTGCTCATTTCATTAAACAACCTTTCATTATTTAATAAACAATTATTATTTTTAATTGTAATTATTTAAGAAAACCAAGTTTAACTTCTTACTTGTTGGTGAGGTGAGGAGTTTTAGGATGATTTCAGTGAGGAAATGAGAGGTAAGTGATGTGCTGGAAATTCAGAAAAAGACATAAGACTACAGCCTTACCTCCAGAAGTCAGAAAAATGGGTTGACAGAAAAATAATATATTTTTTTACTTGAAATCTTAGTAAATTAACTGTATTATCTTCCCATGGGTGACAAAGTTGTCAGAAACGACTAGAAAGGCAGTAAGTGAGTTTATATATGTTCTCCTGAAAATCGGGAAAAGACATAAGACTATAGCCTTACCTCCAAAAGTGAGAAAAATGGGTTGACAGAAAAATAATTGATTTTTTTACTTGAAATCGAAGCAAATTAACTGTATTATCTGCCCATGGGTGACAAAGTTGTCAGAAATGATTAGAAAGGGAGTAAATCAGATGTTGATGTTATTCTGAAAATCGGGAAAAGACATAAGACTATAGCCTTACCTCCAAAAGTGAGAAAAATGTGTTGACAGAAAAATAATTGATTTTTTAACTTGAAATCGTAGTAAATTAACTGTACTATCTTCCCATGGGTGACAAAGTTGTCAGAAATGATTAGAAAGGGAGTAAATGATATGTATATGTTCTCCTGAAAATCGGGAAAAGACATAAGACTATAGCCTTACCTCCAAAAGTCAGAAAAATGGGTTGAAAGAAAAATAATTGATTTTTTTCTTGAAATTGTAGTAAATTAACTGTACTATCTGCCCATGGGTGACAAAGTTGTCAGAAATGATTAGAAAGGGAGTAAATGAGATGTATCAGGAAAAGACATAAGACTATAGAAAGTGAGAAAATGGATTGCCAGAAAAATAAAATTGAAATCATAGTGAATTAACTGTATCTGGCCATGGGTGACAAAGTTGTCAGAAATGATTAGAAAGGGCATAAATGAGATGTATATGGAAAATCAGGGAAAAGACATAAGACTATAGTTCCAACAGTCAGAAAAATGAGTTGACAGAAAAATAATTGATTTTTTAACATGTTCTCCTGAAAATCGGGAAAAGACATAAGACTATAGCCTTACCTCCAAAAGTGAGAAAAATGGGTTGACAGAAAAATAATTGATTTTTTTACTTGAAATCGTAGTAAATTAACTGTATTATCTGCCCATGGGTGACAAAGTTGTCAGAAATGATTAGAAAGGGAGTAAATGAGATGTATATGTTCTCCTGAAAATCGGGAAAAGACATAACACTATAGCCCTACCTCCAAAAGTCAGAAAAATGAGTTGACAGAAAAATAATTGATTTTTTTACTTGAAATCGTAGTAAATTAACTGTATTATCTGCCCATGGGTGACAAAGTTGTCAGAAATGATTAGAAAGGGAGTAAATGAGATGTATATGTTCTCCTGAAAATCGGGAAAAGACATAAGACTATAGCCTTACCTCCAAAAGTCAGAAAAATGGGTTGACAGAAAAATAATTGATTTTTTAACTTGAAATCGTAGTAAATTAACTGTATTATCTGCCCATGGGTGACAAAGTTGTCAGAAATGATTAGAAAGGGAGTAAATCAGATGTATATGTTCTCCTGAAAATCGGGAAAAGACATAAGACTATAGCCTGACCTCCAAAAGTCAGAAAAATGGGTTGACAGAAAAATAATTGATTTTTTTACTTGAAATCGTAGTAAATTAACTGTATTATCTGCCCATGGGTGACAAAGTTGTCAGAAATGATTAGAGAGGGCGTAAATGAGATGTATATGTTCTCCTGAAAATCGCGAAAAGACATAAGACTATAGCCTGACCTCCAAAAGTCAGAAAAATGGGTTGACAGAAAAATAATTGATTTTTTTACTTGAAATCGTAGTAAATTAACTGTACTATCTGCCCATGGGTGACAAAGTTGTCAGAAATGATTAGAAAGGGAGTAAATCAGATGTTGATGTTATTCTGAAAATCGGGAAAAGACATAAGACTATAGCCTTACCTCCAAAAGTCAGAAAAATGGGTTGACAGAAAAATAATTGATTTTTTTACTTGAAATCGTAGTAAATTAACTGTATTATCTGCCCATGGGTGACAAAGTTGTCAGAAATGATTAGAAAGGGAGTAAATGAGATGTATATGTTCTCCTGAAAATCGGGAAAAGACATAAGACTATAGCCTTACCTCCAAAAGTCAGAAAAATGGGTTGACAGAAAAATAATTGATTTTTTTACTTGAAATCGTAGTAAATTAACTGTATTATCTGCCCATGGGTGACAAAGTTGTCAGAAATGATTAGAAAGGAGTAAATGAGATGTATATGTTCTCCTGAAAATCGGGAAAAGACATAAGACTATAGCCTTACCTCCAAAAGTCAGAAAAATGGGTTGACAGAAAAATAATTGATTTTTTTACTTGAAATCGTAGTAAATTAACTCTATTATCTGCCCATGGGTGACAAAGTTGTCAGAAATGATTAGAAAGGGAGTAAATGAGATGTATATGTTCTCCTGAAAATCGGAAAAGACATAAGACTATAGCCTTACCTCCAAAAGTGAGAAAAATGGGTTGGCAGAAAAATAATTGATTTTTTTATTTGAAATCATATTGAATTAACTGTATTTTCTGGCCATGGGTGACAAAGTTGTCAGAAATGATTAGAAAGGGAGTAAATCAGATGTATATGTTCTCCTGAAAATCAGGAAAAGACATAAGACTATAGCCTTACCTCTAAAAGTGAGAAAAATGGGTTGACAGAAAAATAATTGATTTTTTTACTTTGAAATCGTAGTAAATTAACTGTACTATCTGCCCATGGGTGACAAAGTTGTCAGAAATGATTAGAAAGGAGTAAATGAGATGTATATGTTCTCCTGAAAATCGGGAAAAGACATAAGACTATAGCCTTACCTCCAAAAGTGAGAAAAATGGGTTGACAGAAAAATAATTGATTTTTTTTTTGAAATCGTAGTAAATTAACTGTACTATCTGCCCATGGGTGACAAAGTTGTCAGAAATGATTAGAAAGGGAGTAAATGAGATGTATATGTTCTCCTGAAAATCGGGAAAAGACATAAGACTATAGCCTTACCTCCAAAAGTAAAAAAATGGGTTGACAGAAAAATAATTGATTTTTTTACTTGAAATCCTTGTAAATTAACTGTACTATCTGCCCATGGGTGAAAAGTTGTCAGAAATGATTAGAAAGGGAGTAAATGAGATGTATATGTTCTTCTGAAAATCGGGAAAAGACATAAGACTAAAGCCTTACCTCCAAAAGTGAGAAAAATGGGTTGACAGAAAAATATTTTTTTTTTACTTTAAATCGTAGTAAATTAACTGTACTATCTGCCCATGGGTGACAAAGTTGTCAGAAATGATTAGAAAGGGAGTAAATGAGATGTATATGTTCTCCTGAAAATCGGGAAAAGACATAAGACTATAGCCTTACCTCCAAAAGTGAGAAAAATGGGTTGACAGAAAAATAATTGATTTTTTTACTTGAAATCGTCGTAAATTAACTGTAATATCTGCCCATGGGTGACAAAGTTGTCAGAAATGATTAGAAAGGGAGTAAATGAGATGTTTATGTTCTCCTGAAAATCGGGAAAAGACATAAGACTATAGCCTTACCTCAAAAGTCAGAAAAATGGGTTGACAGAAAAATATTGATTTTTTTACTTGAAATCGTAGTAAATTAACTGTACTATCTGCCCATGGGTGAAAAAGTTGTCAGAAATGATTAGAAAGGGAGTAAATGAGATGTATATGTTCTCCTGAAAATCGGGAAAAGACATAAGACTATAGCCTTACCTCTAAAAGTCAGAAAAATGGGTTGACAGAAAAATATTTGATTTTTTTACTTTAAATCGTTGTAAATGAACTGTACTATATGCCCATGGGTGACAGAGTTGTCAGAAATGATTAGAAAGGGGGTAAAGGAGATATATATGTTCTCCTGAAAATCGGGAAAAGACATAAGACTACAGCCTTACCTCCAAAAGTCAGAAAAATGGGTTGACAGAAAAATAATTGATTTTTTTACTTGAAATCGTAGTAAATTAACTGTACTATCTGCCCATGGGTTACAAAGTTGTCAGAAATTATTAAAAAGGGAGTAAGTTAGATGTATATGTTCTCCTGAAAATCAGGAAAAGACATAAGACTATAGCCTTACCTCTAAAAGTGAGAAAAATGGGTTGCCAGAAAAATATTTGATTTTTTTACTTTTAATTGTTGTAAATGAACTGTACTATCTGCCCATGGGTGACAAAGTTGTCAGAAATGATTAGAAAGGGAGTAAATGAGATGTATATGTTCTCCTGAAAATCGTGAAAAGACATAAGACTATAGCCTTACTCTAAAAGTGAGAAAAATGGGTTGACAGAAAAATATTGATTTTTTTTTACTTTAAATCGTTGTAAATGAACTGTACTATCTGCCCATGGGTGAAAAAGTTGTCAGAAATGATTAGAAAGGGCGTAAATGAGATGTATATGTTCTCTGAAAATCGGGAAAAGACATAAGACTATAGCCTTACCTCTAAAAGTGGAAAAATGGGTTGACAGAAAAATATTTGATTTTTTTACTTTAAATCGTAGTAAATGAACTGTACTATCTGCCCATGGGTGAAAAAGTTGTCAGAAATGATTAGAAAGGGAGTAAATGAGATGTATATGTTCTCCTGAAAATCGTGAAAAGACATAAGACTATAGCCTTACCTCCAAAAGTGAGAAAAATGGGTTGACAGAAAAATAATTTGATTTTTTTACTTTAAATCTTGTAGTAAATTAACTGTACTATCTGCCCATGGGTGAAAAAGTTGTCAGAAATGATTAGAAAGGGAGTAAATGAGATGTATATGTTCTCCTGAAAATCGGGAAAAGACATAAGACTATAGCCTTACCTCCAAAAGTGAGAAAAATGGGTTGACAGAAAAATATTTGATTTTTTTACTTTAAATAGTAGTAAATGAACTCAACTATCTGCCCATGGGTGACAAAGTTGTCAGAAATGATTAGAAAGGGAGTAAATGAGATGTATATGTTCTCCTGAAAATCGTGAAAAGACATAAGACTATAGCCTTACCTCCAAAAGTCAGAAAAATGGGTTGACAGAAAAATAATTGATTTTTTTAACTTGAAATCGTAGTAAATTAACTGTACTATCTGCCCATGGGTGACAAAGTTGTCAGAAATGATTAGAAAGGGAGTAAATCAGATGTATATGTTCTCCTGAAAATCGGGAAAAGAAATAAGACTATAGCCTCACCTCCAAAAGTCAGAAAAATGGGTTGACAGAAAAATATTTGATTTTTTTCATTTAAATAGTAGTTAATGAACTCAACTATCTGCCCATGGGTGACAAAGTTGTCAGAAATGATTAGAAAGGGAGTAAATCAAATGTTTATGTTATCCTAAAAATCGGGAAAAGACATGACTATAGCCTTACCTCCAAAAGTGAGAAAAATGGGTTGACAGAAAAATAATTGATTTTTTTACTTTAAGTCGTAGTAAATTAACTCTATGATCTGCCCATGGGTGACAAAGTTGTCAGAAATGATTAGAAAGGGAGTAAATGAGATGTATATGTTATCCTGAAAATTGGGAAAAGACATAAGGCTATAGCCTTACTTCCAAAAGTCAGAAAAATGGGTTGACAGAAAAATAATTAATTTTTTTACTTGAAATCGTACAAAATTAACTGTACTATCTTCCCATGGCTGATAAGGTTGTCAGAAATGATTAGAAAGGGAGTAAATGATATGTATATGTTCTCCTGAAAATCGGGAAAAGACATAAGACTTTACCCTTCCCTCCAAAAGTCAGATAAATGGGTTGACAGAAAAATAATTGATTTTTTTACTTTAAATTGTAGTAAATTGACTTTATTATCTGCCCATGGGTGACAAAGTTGTCAGAAATGATTAGAAAGGGAGTAAATGAGATATATATGTTCTCCTGAAAATCGGGAAAAGACATAAGACTATAGCCTTACCTCCAAAAGTCAGAAAAATGGGTTGACAGAAAAATAATTGATTTTTTTACTTGAAATCGTAGTAAATTAACTGTACTATCTGCCCATGGGTTACAAAGTTGTCAGAAATGATTAGAAAGGGAGTAAGTTAGATGTATATGTTCTCCTGAAAATCGGGAAAAGACATAAGACTATAGCCTTACCTCCAAAAGTCAGAAAATGGGTTGACAGAAAAATAATTGATTTTTTTACTTGAAATCGTAGTAAATTAACTGTATTATCTGCCCATGGGTGACAAAGTTGTCAGAAATGATTAGAAAGGGAGTAAATCAGATGTTGATGTTATCCTGAAAATCGGGAAAAGACATAAGACTATAGCCTTACCTCCAAAAGTGAGAAAAATGGGTTGACAGAAAAATAATTGATTTTTTTACTTTAAATCGTAGTAAATTAACTGTACTATCTGCCCATGGGTGACAAAGTTGTCAGAAATGATTAGAAAGGGAGTAAATGAGATGTATATGTTCTCCTGAAAATCGGAAAAAGACATAAGACTATAGCCTTACCTCCAAAAGTCAGAAAAATGGGTTGACAGAAAAATAATTGATTTTTTTACTGAAATAATAGTAAATTAACTGTACTATCTGCCCATGGGTGACAAAGTTGTCAGAAATGATTAGAAAGGGAGTAAATGAGATGTATATGTTCTCCTGAAAATCGGGAAAAGACATAAGACTATAGCCTGACCTCCAAAAGTCAGAAAAATGGGTTGACAGAAAAATAATTGATTTTTTTACTTTAAATTGTAGTAAATTAACTTTATTATCTGCCCATGGGTGACAAAGTTGTCAGAAATGATTAGAAAGGGAGTAAATGAGATGTATATGTTCTCCTGAAAATCGGGAAAAGACATAAGACTATAGCCTTACCTCCAAAAGTCAGAAAAATGGGTTGCCAGAAAAATATTTGATTTTTTTACTTTAAATCGTTGTAAATGAACTGTACTATATGCCCATGGGTGACAGAGTTGTCAGAAATGATTAGAAAGGGAGTAAATGAGATATATATGTTCTCCTGAAAATCGGGAAAAGACATAAGACTATAGCCTTACCTCCAACAGTCAGAAAAATGGGTTGACAGAAAAATAATTGATTTTTTTACTTGAAATCGTAGTAAATTAACTGTATTATCTGCCCATGGGTGACAAAGTTGTCAGAAATGATTAGAAAGGGAGTAAATCAGATGTTTATGTTATTCTGAAAATCGGGAAAAGACATAAGACTATAGCCTTACCTCCAAAAGTCAGAAAAATGGGTTGACAGAAAAATAATTGATTTTTTTACTTTGAAATCGTAGTAAATTAACTGTACTATCTGCCCATGGGTGACAAAGTTGTCAGAAATGATTAGAAAGGGAGTAAATGAGATGTATATGTTCTCCTGAAAATCGGGAAAAGACATAAGACTATAGCCTTACCTCCAAAAGTCAGAAAAATGGGTTGACAGAAAAATAATTGATTTTTTAACTTGAAATCGTAGTAAATTAACTGTACTATCTGCCCATGGGTGACAAAGTTGTCAGAAATGATTAGAAAGGGAGTAAATGATATGTATATGTTCTCCTGAAAATCGGGAAAAGACATAAGACTATAGCCTTACCTCCAAAAGTGAGAAAAATGGGTTGGCAGAAAAATAATTGATTTTTTTATTTGAAATCATATTGAATTAACTGTATTTTCTGGCCATGGGTGACAAAGTTGTCAGAAATGATTAGAAAGGGCGTAAGATAGATGTATATGTTCTCCTGAAAATCGGGAAAAGACATAAGACTATAGCCTTACCTCCAAAAGTGAGAAAAATGGGTTGACAGAAAAATAATTGATTTTTTTTACTTGAAATCGTAGTAAATTAACTGTACTATCTGCCCATGGGTGACAAAGTTGTCAGAAATGATTAGAAAGGGAGTAAATGAGATGTATATGTTCTCCTGAAAATCGGGAAAAGACATAAGACTATAGCCTTACCTCCAAAAGTCAGAAAAATGGGTTGACAGAAAAATAATTGATTTTTTTATTTGAAATCATATTAAATTAACTGTATTATCTGCCCATGGGTGACAAAGTTGTCAGAAATGATTAGAAAGGGAGTAAATGAGATGTATATGTTCTCCTGAAAATCGGGAAAAGACATAAGACTATAGCCTTACCTCCAAAAGTCAGAAAAATGGGTTGACAGAAAAATAATTGATTTTTTTACTTGAAATCGTAGTAAATTAACTGTACTATCTGCCATGGGTGACAAAGTTGTCAGAAATGATTAGAAAGGGAGTAAATCAGATGTAGATGCTTCTCTGAAAATCGGGAAAAGACATAAGACTATACCCTCACCTCCAAAAGTCAGAAAAATGGGTTGACAGAAAAATAATTGATTTTTTTACTTGAAATCGTAGTAAATTAACTGTACTATCTGCCCATGGGTGACAAAGTTGTCAGAAACGATTAGAAAGGGAGGAAATGAGATGTATATGTTCTCCTGAAAATGGGGAAAGGCATAAGACTATAGCCTTACCTCCAAAAGTGAGGAAAATGGGTTGATAGAAAAATAATTGATTTTTTGACTTGAAATCGTTGTAAATTAACTGTATTATCTGCCCATGGGTGAGAAAGTTGTCAGAAAATTCAAACAAAATTTGTTTGAAAATGAGTAAATAATCTCCTTTTACACTCTCCTAGCCACACAGTGTATTAGAGGAGAGATGGTACCAACTTGAAGTACATCATCTTCTGCTGTTTTTAAATGTTCTTTTTAATTAAAACATACATTTGAAAAGATTCCCAAGGTAATTACGTTTTGGAAACAATTTTACGTTACTGTGCTTTTATTTTGAAATAGTTATACCGGTAGCATTAACTAGCATGAAAAGCACAGGATATGTCGTCACGCCTTTCTCAAATCAGAAAGGGAGGATTTTTTTTTAAGCAGTCGTGTTCTTCCGGACTGTACATTCATTGCGAGAGAGGTAAAAAAAAAAAAAAAAAAAAAAAAGAAGCTAATTGACAGAATAATATACCGAGGTATATGTGAGTACAGTGCACGGTATCTTTGCATGATTTCACTCGCATACACGCCATCTTCTTTCAGATCATCATAAGAACGTACTGTAAGTATCAAGCAAGTCCCTGTTGTCGCTCCGGGTAAAAGTTGCCTAGCTCAGCTAGCTGTCTCGCTAGCCGGCTTATGTTGCTTTGCTAGCTAGAGGCTTCAGCGAGCAAGTTTTCGATAGCAAGGTGGTTGAGAGCATGCTTTTCAGGCCGGCAAGCTGCAACCAAGAGGCAACAATGCAAGCTGTTTGTTATGCATGAATATTCTGTGTGAGCGATGTAACCTTTGACTAATCACCACACTTTGAGCCTTCAAGCTAACGGTAACAATAGCCAGCTAAGATGTTTATTGACTGCTGCTAATGAACAATGTAAAAATGAAATTGTGACGGGAAATGAAGCCGTACCGTCCTATGCGCTCAGTGACAACAGTGTGTTCCCCCAGCAAATGATATTCCGGTACTTTGTAACGTTTGCGATGAGGTCAGGTCAGGTTAGGGTTATGCAGCTGTTGCTATCTTTGATGTCATATGATATCGCTAGCCACCACGTTTTTTGCTTTGTTGCTCAACAATGCTCAACAGACTTTAAACATTTGAAGTTATAAATAGCCGCTGCCTTGTTCATTTAAAAAAATAGCAATAGCATAATGTATTTTGTGTCTTGCGTACGGTTTTGATATGGAGATCTTTTTTTTTTATTCTAGGGGTTACCAACTTTGCAGGTGTTCACAATGGCTTCTCGTGCTGGCCCCAGAGCCGCAGGCACAGACGGAAGTGACTTTCAGCACCGAGAGAGAGTGGCTTCTCACTACCAAATGAGGTAATCTTGATTTATGTTTTATGGTTCTTTGATTTTATTCACCAGATCACTCCTATATACTCAAACATTACTTAAGCTTTAGCTTGAATTGGTCTGCAACTACAGAGCACAAATTATAACTGTGAGCCATGCAGTATACTGTATGTTACTGCACTAATAAAATTAGTAATAATCTTATTATTGGAAAAATCAACTTGCTGTCATTTGCTTTCCTCCTGTTTTTGTTTCAATGAAATCTCATGCCCTCCATTACTGCTAACTCTCCTCTTCCTTTTGTCAGTGTCGCCCTGAAGTCCGAGATCCGCAAACTGAACATAGTGCACGTCCTGATCTGGCTCCTGGTGGCCGCGCAGGTGGCCGTCAGCCAGCTCCACCTGGTGTCTCACGACGTGGTGGCCTCCCCCTACCAGTGGGAGTACCCGTACCTGTTGAGCATCCTGCCGTCCGTCTTCAGCTTCCTGGCCCTGCCGCGCAACAACATCAGCTACCTGGTGATCTCCATGATCAGCTCAGGGCTCTTCTGCATCGCCCCGCTCATCTATGGCGGCATGGAGATGTTCCCCGTCGCCCAGCAGCTCTACCGCCACGGCAAGGCCTACCGCTTCATATTCGGCTTCTCCGCCGTCTCCGTCATGTACCTGGTGATGGTGATCGCCGTGCAGGTCCACGCGTGGCAGATCTACTACAGCAAGAAGCTTCTAGACGCGTGGTTCACCTCCACGCAGGAGAAGAAGAAGAAATGAGGCGGCCGAGGAGAACTGAAAGCATACTCTCTCCGTCTCTCACTCTTTTTCTCCCTCTCTCTCTCTATCTTCCTCTCATTCTTTCTCTCTTTTCTCTCACAACATATTCAAATCAAGTTTAATTGGCGTGTCTGAAAGCAGAAATATTCTTCTGAAGAAATGTAAAGCGAAAATTATAAAAACGGTAGTTGAGACATTATAATTTTGTTTCCGTCCCCTTTAAGCCTGTTGTGCTCTCTTGTTTTGTGAATCTTCTGTACCTCTGTTTCACACTCTCTCTTATAGAATTTCTTGGAAAGCCAGTTTGTTCTGAAGGGCAGAGGAGCATCTCTTTCCTGGCACAAGGGACACCTCTGACCCTGACTTCTCATCTCGATGCAGTAATTTCTGGATTAAGACTGAAGGCTCAATTTCCACAGCCTCACGTAGGAAGGACTGGTTTGGATTATAGTCCCATCCTGTCTGTTCCTGAATGCCAAATGGAGAGCCAATAAAGCCTATCCTTAAAAAGACGCTCATTGTCCTGTCTGCGGAAAGAACTAATGAGATTGCCTTGTTGAGAGTAAACGGCTGCTGTTTGAAGGTACGGTAGCTTGTAACGGCAGATCAGAGGGCAACATGGTGTCACGGCCAAGACTTCAGCAAGACACTGTCCACACTGTAATTTGCAGACATCGTGTTCCTGGCTTGTTTATTTTTTCTTTTTGGTTGAGATGCATGTGGTATACTGTCCCCACTTAAAATAATTTTCATCTATTTAAAAAAACATAAATAAAATATGAGAAGACTGAATTATCTTGTTTTCCTGGGTGTTTCAAATTTCTTTGGTATTCTGGGGTAGTCTTATCTCTTGCAATGTCAAGTATTTTGATTTTTCAGTTTTAATAATAATAAGGATTTACCTTGTAAATTGCAATAAGCAGGTTGTTTTCCAATGTAGTGACAAGATCACATGGATAAAGGCAAGGTCTTTATAATGCAGTTAGAAACCTGACTACAAAGGTCCAAAAATATATAAGCTTTTTGCTGGGTAAAACACACAAACGTCTGAATGCCTGGTTTTTCTTTGGCATTGGTCTCAGAAAAAAGATGTTATGAAAATACACAAACTAAACTGTCAGGAACAATTTTTGCAGCGTCTTTCTCCTCTGATTAACAGGTTTCCCTTATGGCTGAGTGGACTGAAAACCTAAGGGTCAGATATGTTTGGGTCCAAAACATTAAATATCTGGTTGGACTGGTCTGGCTCAAAGACCCTATAACTAGTTTTTGAGAAATTTGTTTTCAGAGTGAAGTTTTTAAAATTTATCAGTGGATAAATATTTGCATCAGTATTTGAAAAATTCCTCAAGAATATTTCGTCAGGAGAACTTCATGTGAAGTAGCCATCATTCAAGAAATTAAATATTCACATAACTTGCATTGGAAATTTGAAGAAATTATATTTAGGTTCCCTGAAATTTTATTGTTATTAATACAGACAAGAAATTAAGAGCATGCTGAAATCTGATAATGGAACATTAAAATGAAAACGCGTTGTCATTGATCTGTGTTTCTTTCACTAATTTCTGTCTCTATCCAGTTATAGTGACCACCGAACCACTCTCTTAGAAGCCTAGCATCCAAAACAATGACAGCTTTGTTTTTACTGTTTCACAAACAGTCAGGTGGCTGTGGGTCAGAGTGCCGCTTAAAACAAACAATGTTGACTTACATGTCACTAGTAGGCTATTTAGGGTTGTTAGCAGAGTCTAAAAGAGGTTTTTACAGCTGCACCACAGTTGCATTAATGTCTTTTTTGCATTTTTTTTTTGTAAAGGAATTGGTCGTGCTTAAAAGTGCTGCTAGCCATGATTAGCTCTAGAGTTTTGACATTGCACCGTGGCAATGAAATTTGAGACCACAGTATAGTATATCTGATTGGTTGGGGTCACACATATCCGAGAATTATCATTGTGCCAAAGCACTTTACGTCTCATTAACCTATATTTTTAAAATTTCCTCTTGCATTAAAACACCTGAACACATGCAAAATGGTTGTATTTACGTTAGGATGCCACTAGGGGGAACTCATACCCCACACACAGAAAAACACCAGTTTAAAATCTTATGTTGTACAAGGGGCAGACGAAATGGAAACACCAAGCTGTATACAAATATTTACACAAGCATAAGACCATCCCTGAAGAAACAAAACCTCTAGTCCTTGGAGAGATAGAGGTATAAATCTATTCTGTTAGTTTATTTTCAAGAGCATGCCATAAATGTTCCATGTTGCCTGTCTCTGGTGAGTGGGGAGGCCATTGCAGGTGTTTGACTTCAGCCTAGTGTTCATGAAACCGCTCTTGAATCCATTTTGCAGTACGTATGGGGGGTTCTGTCATCCTGAGAAACTGAGAACATCTTAAGGAATCAATACTTGCGTCATAGGACGCACCTGGTCGGCCATAACAGCTCTGTATTCCTTGGCCATAATTCTGTCATACGGGGTAATGATCGAACCCAATGACTCCCACGAGATGGCCGCCCATGTCATAGCAGATCCACCATTGTATTTAACAGCCGAGAACAGGCAATGTGGGTTGAATACTTTTTCTTTGTCTGTCCCCAAACATAAACCTGTCCGGATGTATGAAAAGAGCGGAAAAGATGATTCATCAGACCATATTGCTTCCCTCCGTGGCGTAGACGTCCACACACTGTGCTCATTACACCAGGCTGTATGTTATTGCCTTGGCTACAAGTCATCACCACATAAATACCAGCTTTGTGAAGCTCACGATTTTTGCTCACAACTGTCTTTGGGACTGGTTCAACGACGTTTAGATTCAGTTCCGTGCTACTGTTATGTGGATCTCGAGTTAAACTGTCAAAGAAACTGTACATATAAATAGAGTAAAAAAAAAGGAGAAATGGACAGGGAGCACAACAAAGTAAAATAACATGTAAAAGGGGCTATTACAGAAAAGCCAGATGACAAAAGTGAGTTTTCAGGGCCGACTTGAATTCCCCTGTGGATTAAATATGTTTGATGTTCCGTCGTGGGGTGGCGGGGTGATCCTCTCTGTTTGGGAAACCGATGAGAGGTAGATGAAGACTTCAGCATTGCACTTTCATCAATCTCTGCTGGATGTCTTGGCAGCGGTCAACAAGTCATGCTTTCAGTAACATACCGGCCCATATGCGAACGTATTCAGCAGAGCAAATAATACTGTAAATCAGAACGCTCTTCTTCCCCCCATGATCCTTTGTGATGGTTCTTGGCTCCATTCTCTTACAGATCTCAGAGATTCAGTCTGGGGATCCCTCTCCCTGTCTTTCATCAAGCCCACCGTACTTCAAAATCAGTGCGCCTCTCATTTCTTGCTCACTCACTCACTCACTCACTCATTTACTCACTCGATTGTCTTGGTTTCTTATTATCACTTACTGCATCACACATTAAATAAGTCACACGCCCACACACTCATTCACTCACTCAGCTGTCTCTGTCTCTCACTGCCTTCACTCTGTCACACATTGGTTAAACCCTCTCACACTTATTCACTCATTCACTCTCCCATTAACAAATTCTCACACGCTGTTTTATTTATATATGGTGGTATGTTGCAATGGTGTGGCAGCTGAACAACTCAGAGGTTGCAGGTTTAATTCCCAGATAGAGCACTGCCCTTGTACCCCTGAGAAAAGTAGTTCAGCTGAAATTCTTCAACAACTATCCAGCTGTGTAATTGACTAGTGTGTAAAAATGCAATCTGCATTGCATTTTCTTACGCTTGCCTAACATTTAAGTTCTTATCCAAGTCTCTCTGGGTAAGAACATTTAATAATTACATAAAATGTGCATTCATGGTTAATTTTGGCTATGGTGACTGATACAAAAGGAAAAACTGGCAAAATATCTCATCAGATAAAGGCCATATTCATGAACAATTGTCTGAATTGAAAAATTGAGGGTAAGCAAAAAATCTTTCAAATTCATGGAGTAAATAAACGTTAACTACCAAATATGAACTATTCTAATGCACTTTAATATCTACAGCTGAATTAATTATTAAGGTGCCAACACAATGTCAATTAAAATGATAGCAAGGAACAATTTGAGCCATCAAGCCAGATTAAAGTGCTTTGTGTGAATTGCTCTCTAGTACTTGGTGTGCTACACATCATTCATAGCGTTGGTTTAGAAACCCCTCAGCCAATACCAGCTCTCTTAGCATCAATCCAGGTAACAGAAAATGTTCCCAGATCAATGGGAAAAATGTAGGTCAGATTCTCAGATTGGTTTTGACCTAATGTTATAATGTGAATGTTCCTCAAACATTCTAAGAACATTATATTGTTCAAACAAGCTCTGTCAAGGTCAAGAAATCAGGACAAAATGTGCACCCCAACATTCTGGGAATGTTTGGCAACCAAAAATTGTTAGCAGGGTAGAAGTGTAAACATACAGTTCATCCAAGGATCCTTTTCTCTACATGGTTCACTGCTCTTGGAGGAAAAATCAGAACACCAACAACCAGACACATGACGGAACACATGATGGAGCAGTCTGTTGCCAGGGAAACGGGCCCAACTCAGGAATGTTTGAGAGTTTGATCATGCTTGCTGATCACAGCTGTCTGGTCCCTTGGCAGGCCTTAGCACTGAAACCTGCACTTTTACTTTGTCTCCAGGGAGTTTGGCTGGATTTCCGTGGAATGTCTCCCAAAAATCATTCGATAGTGTCATGAACTCTCTCACTGTTGAGCTGTCTTTTGAGACTGAGGTAAAAACAACATAGATGTTTTGTATACATGAAAGCATATACCGTATTTTGACAAATATACATTTCTATATTTGTTTATGGTTAAAATACTCACTGTAATTTTTGGATGGATATGAGCATTGTAAAAATATTCCTGTCAGATGATTCAGAGCACTGGGCCTGTTTTTATATCTTTTTATGAACGTTTTTTTTTTTTTTTTTTTTACAGATTACTTGCTTTCATTTGGCTTTTGTACAGTGTGGTCTCTCTCCACCAGCTAGACGATATCATTTACCACACTGTCAAGGCTCAAGTCCTGGTGTCAGTCAAAGTCTATGCCATCCATGCTAATATCTGCAAAAGTGTTCAAAATAAAGTCATGGAAACGAAAAGACGGATTCTTCTTTACGGTTCTTCCCCTGTCTGTCGGAGCTTTTGGGATTACTGGCATGTACCCGTTTAATGTTCTTACACTTGGCTAACCCTACAGTCTAAAAAGCTACCAAAGCCTCTAAAAGCCACCACTTCACCAAGCATGGGGAAAGGAGAATACCTCCATGTCAAGGAGACTGTATAGATTGTCACTCTCATAGGAGGATTGCGGTTGTAGGCCCTTACTGGAGTTTTATTCTGTCAGATTTTATCACTTAATACCATTATGGAGTTTATTTGTCAGTCAGGGTGATGGATTATAACTCCTCTGTGCACTCACACTAATGTCCGTTGCCATGGCAGCGTGGAAACAAAACAGTGTAGAAACACATTATATCAAGTCTGTTCCTGAAAGCACTCCTGGAAAAAAAAATAATGCATGTGAAAAAATTAACTACTATAAATAATTTTTGCTCTTTTTTACATTTTCAGCTGTTCATTTTCAGAGATATATATGTATATGGTAGATAACTACTTGGGGTTTGTCCATCTACTCATTTCTCTTGAGGAGAAACACATATTACCAGCCAAAGTGTCTGTATATACGTGGTCCATTTTCTTAACATGCTTGATCTCCACGCGTTGCTTAATATGGGCAAGCATTCTGGGATCAGGCTCCAAATCTAGCTTAGTTCTGGGTTTGGCGGAAGGGTCGGAATATGATTCAACATCTAAGATGACAACTGCATTTCATGGTACTTTCTGTCAGAATGCTGAAACAGTTGAAAAATTGGAGGAGTTCCCCAAAAGATATAGAATGTACTGCAGTATACTTCACAAACATTTCAATTGTCTACACATTTTTAAAATATACTGCAGTAAATTACATTTCCATTGGGCTTAACCGAGACCATACACCACAAAGTCAACATTGCAGGTCTTTGTCAGGTGAAGTGAAAATATGAATTCGACTGGTACATAGACACATCGCCCAATGGCATTACAGCGATGGCTGTATATCTCCTCAAACTGTTTCCTGGTCATTTGCATGGCTTAAATGCAGAATCCACATTCAAGAAGGATGCAGTGGATTGAATTATAAAAATATCAGCATGAGCAATATTATAAAGAATGTAACTGACAGTTATGGTTTCACTATGTCTATATAAAGTGCTATGAGAATAATGTACAGATGGTCCCTGACTTACAATGGGGATACGTTCCGATAAACCCATCGTAAGTCCAAAATACCACAAGTCAAAAATACATTTAATACACTTAACCTACAAAACATCATAGCCTCACCTAGCCTACCTTAAACGTGCTTAGAACACTTACATTAGCCTACAGTTGGGCAAAATAATTAACACAAAGCCTATTTTATAATTAAGTGTTGATTATCTCATGTCATTTATTGAATACTGTACTGAAAGTGATGCTATCGCACCATCATAAAGTCGAAAAATCATATACAGAAAGTGCTATTAGGTGTATTCACTATATGAATTAGTGAATAGAAAATGTTGGTAGAATAATGTATTTGGAGAGACATTTGTGTAATTTGGAGGTTGCTGGTACCCAGTATGACATGAATCCAAGAGAACCGCCCAGTCTGCTCCACGCCTTATCCCGATTTCGCTGACATCTTAATGTCCCTGTGGAAAACACAAAGGTTTATTACGAGCTGCCTGACCGAGACATGCACTGTTAGCAAAGCACTTTCTAAATTTATGTCAAATTTTAAAGTAGGTCAGACTTTTTTCGGTTCTGACTATCTCTCCATGATCCCACAAATGATTTTTTTCCAATAATATCGGAGTCAAGCTTGTGCTTTCCATATACTGAAGTAATGAGCTCAAATTCAGGGGGAAAAATGGGCAAAGATTGTACAAAGAGTTTTGTACTGTAAAAGCTGACAGCAAGTAAAAATGTGATATGTTTACTGTGCAGTCTGAATGAGATGTCCCAGCTACCAATTTTTGGTTGCCAGAATATTCTCAACACATAAGAGCAAGACATGTCCCCAAGACATACATTTAAAACAATTTTCTTCATGTTCCTTGAATATTACTTACCTGGACTTTTTTCTTGTGACCTCAACAGAAATTGTCTGGAACAATGTAATGTTCATTTAATGTTTGAGTAACATTCACATTACAATAGTATGTCAAACCCAAGTTAAAATATAACCAAAATTTTTCCCAACATTCTGGGAAATTTTTCTATGGGCTGGGGTTGACTAAGATCCTGAGTCAACCCAGTCAGTAAACATCCTATTGGACCTTTCAAAAGAGTAAAGGTGCTAACCAAGTATCTCAGTAGAAATTCCACAAAAAAGCTGGCTCTCTACACATGGCTTACACAGTCAGTCCACCTACATGTGATGAGTTTCAGTCTTTTTTCTAAATTACATTCCCCAGACCTTAACCACTAATGACTTCTCCAATGAGTTCTCTCTTAATGACCATAAATTATTTAAATGAATTATTATGTAATGTAAAATTGACTTGAGGTTGTGTGCGCCCCCTGGTGGACACACCCAGTTTTCAGCAGACTGCCTCCCTCTATTTCACCAGTGATCTGGTGAAATGTGGACCATCCCAGGTGACCTTCCTATGAGTGACATCAGGTCTGGAAAAAGCATTACCGTTACTGTAAATGACAGAAAGCATGAATTCATGGCTTGTATCTAACATGTACATCTGGGGTCCCCGGCCGCCTGAAATGCGATGATATACTCTAATTTTCGCGTGATTATCATGGATTCCATGACCGAGAAGTTGTTTTTGCAGCTCAGCGTCTGCTGGGCAGGATCGATGGTGCCGAGAGCCAAGAATCAGTCTGTGTTAAATTTTGACATTCTATCCGGATAGTTTCTTTTTAAACTGAACTGTTGCTCATGTTTGTATTACTCCATTCTTGTTTATCACTATCTCATTTGCCAGGCGAGTTTAGTCTTTACGTCTGTTAATACATGTCAGTCTGTCTTTTATTTTATCTGTGAGAATATCAATAAAGTTATGCACATGCACACACATACAGTAAGAAGTGATTATGGATTGCATTCATACTGCAGCAATCTCAAAGTGACTGACAGTGAGGCAAGAAGGTCAATGTCACCAGCACCACTGTATAACAGCCAGCTTAGCAATTAAATACAACAGATACCACACTTAAGTCCAAATGAAAACAGCTGTCGTTATCATAATTTATCTCTACCATGCATTTCGCATATTTTTCACGGCATGCTTTACAGAGCTTAAACTCCCACTAATGTTAGCGTAATAATGGAATGAGGAATGAGGAAAAACTATCGATAGAACAAACAGAAATGAACTCTGGGAAGGACTAAACTCAAAAGAGGGCAGGCAACCTTTTCCAGACATCTCTGGGTGAGAGTTTGTAATGACAAACACTGTCAATCAATTCAAGTCAATGTTTCAAAATGAAAGGTTACAAGGTAACAGGGATCGGATGAAGGGGACCAGTTAAACCCAAGTAGCTGGTTTATAGGTCTTATGGGGGCCTTCCTTTACTGATGGTCTAAAGGGCTGTCCCCATTTCGTACATCTATCAGTCATCAGAATTGAAAACCAAATCAGATCTTTGTTTGTGGACCATCCTGACTATAGGTAGCTATTACCTTACAGGACTATACGTCTGTATCTCTGACAGGAGACTCGAGATACTGGAATTCAAGGCAAATCTGGCTTTAATGTTTGTCAGTCCAGTACGTCCACCACATGTTTCATGTTTACTAACCAGAAGGCCATGTCTGCATATTTAACCCCCGGGACACATGTGGATGTTTCTAGAAACACACAGATGGATATTTCACACCCCCCAGCACTTCTGGTTTTTGTGATATTTCAGGGGTTAAGCACGCTAGAGGTTTTCCTAGTGGGAAAAAAACACAGTCCTCAGAACTCATAAGTGACTGGAAAGTGTATTTGTTAGATCTCTGTCCCTGTCTCGGTCAGCACTGCATAGAAAATACAAACCAAGTCATTAAAAATATGTCAAGTGCATTCGGCAGGCGGTCTGATTTATCTTTTATAAATGTTTATAAAAGTATTCGACAGAAGAAACATTCTGCAATATGCTGCTTACACATGCGCTGCTAACATTTGTGAAAGGTAGATTGTTTGCCCCAATCACAAATCTTGTCGCTGAAATTCCATGCGAAAAAAAATGTTAACGTGTGCTACAGGCTTTGATAAATCTGGCCCTTTGATGGACACTGTTATGCAGATTTTTCAATAAAAGTAACATTAATGACAAAATACAGTCAAATAATCTTTTTGGACTGCAATACAAAACACATTAAAGGGCACATCCAGGAAACTGGGAGTTCATATTTGTAGAGAATGTTCTGGAACAAAAAATGGTTAACTGGGAAAATCCCTTAATCCTTTAATGCTTTCAATTTTTACAGGACTGGTAATATTTTTCCAAATAATTATTTTTGTTTGTTGTAGTTAATGTAATGGAAGTGATTTAGTTGTTTTCCTTGCTTGTAATTCCTGACTATGTAAAAAATTGAATTATTTTACGCGATGGAACATTTAAAGATGCTCATAAATTAAATAACAATATCAGCCTCATTTCAGTGCGTAATTTTTGTGCTGGTTATAGCTCACACTGTACAGTTTCAGCTCATGTATACCGTGTCTCTGCCGGTCTTAGGTCAGACCGCACAGTGGAGTCTGGCATTTTGTTGTTACAGCGGTCACAAAACGTGTAATTTGAAAATACGGTTGTCTCTGTTCCAAATTGTCTCACCCCATAATTCCTTGGACGAACCGAAGATTGCAATTTGCACCATGTGTTCAACCTTAGGCCATTACCCACAAGCCCCTGCTCTTATATCTTCAGATATTTGGTATGTGATGGCAGTAAACAGGTGGAATAGCTTTCTCTGGCCAAACGATTAACTGTTGCTTAAGGTTTTTATTAAGTGTGTTTATGTCTCAAGCCCATTATTATTATTTTTTGCTGTGCACAGATGGATGTGGTTATTGAAGTAAAGTAACAGTGTTTTACTGGTAAAAGCTGGCTTGAACCAAGCCCTGTCCAGTCTTTGAAATATATCTGTCAATGTGTATATGCACACATGTCCACATTTGTGTCTGTGTGTTTGCATGTGTGTGTGCATATTTGCATGTGAATATACATGTGCATGTGTGTGTGGGCGCATATGTCTGTGTGTTGTCAGTGTGTGCATGCGCATATATGAGAATGAGTGCGTGTTTGTATTTGCTCGTGTGTGTACATGCAGGGGTGTTTGTGTCATATGCGTGTGTATATGCATGGATTTGTGTGTGTACGTGTGTGTGTGTGTGAGTGTGCATATGTCTGAGTTTGTGTGTCTGTGTCAGTGTGTGCATGCATGTGCGTGTAAGTATGTTGTGTGTCTGTATGAGTGTACACATCCATGTGTGTGTGTAGGTGCATGTGCGTGTTTGTGCACATGCGCGTGTTTGTATGTATGTCTTTATCTGTGTGGTGGTCTTCACATGGAAATACAGTACGGGCATGCATTTTCCCCATTTACTGGATTTAGCGTTAGGTTTGACCCACTGAGGGACAGGCCTGGGTCAGACGCAGATTACAACATCACTGAGACAATCTCCTCTGAGGGCCATCATGGATAACACCATGAAGGGGCAAAGTTCTCGTCACCATTTCGGCAGTGGGAGCAATGAGTGCATTACCTCTGTAAAACAAATTTGTCATCTTTGGTCAAAGTGCTCTCGAGTCCTTAAGCATCTAACACCTCCATATAAGGTCATGAGTTCTCTCTATTTATCTTTCTCTAGATCCTGAAGCGTGGCCATGCAACATTCTATTTTCTTTTAACTTGATTTGTGGGCTGCGCTTCTCCTCTGTGTTGTCCGAGTGCCAGTTTGCATCAGCGATGCTTGGCTCTTGACGCTGGCAGCTTCTGCAGTCATCGTACTCCAACCTTATCCTTACCCCAATGGAAAACTGACCCAGGAGTGGAGTTTAAGGGCACAGTCTACACCATCTATACTGTCACATTTGCAATATTTCAGACACAAATATATGCATCTGCAAAACAGCTCAATTTACAAAGTCCAACTGCAGTCTTTTTCTCTCACACGAAGACAAATACTTGACAAAGTATTTGTCTGTGTAGCATGATGGTTAGGAAGCTGAGATTCCATCCAATAGGTTATAGGTTTAATTCCAAGGCACTGTTGTATTCTTAAGCATGGTACCCTATCAGAACTGCTTCAGTTAATAACCAGCTGTATACATGGAGAAATATAAGCCATGTATTTTGCTGTGGATAAAATTTCTGCTAAATGCCCTTAATGTATGTAAAGAGAATCCTTTAGTATGGAGGGGCAAAAATGAAGGACATCTTAAATCATACAGCAAACTCTGACTTTAGCTTCATTTTAAGAATAAAATCCAAATTTCATTGAAAGCATGCATATTTTCACCCAAATGTCTATATCTGGTTAATATTTTTTAGAAATCTGTCTCGAACTGTTGTGCTGACAGGGTCACCTTTGTGAGGTTCTTCTTACTCCGTACCAAGTAGCTTCATTTGGCATGGATGTATTGTCTGATTGCTCTCAGGCCTGGTTTCAGGAACTTGCATTATAAGCCAGTATTTTTCAATAACAGGAGAAAACGGTCTCACTCATATGAAAGCTAATTGCAACACAGGTAAAGAAAGATTGTCTATTTTAACATCCAATCCAAGTGTTAGCCTACATTTTACAGGCCCAGAAAAACAATACAAACTTCGCCGAGAGATTCTATGCTGTGCAACACAATCATTCGCTCCGTTTCCTCTACCCAAAAGAGTCTGTTTATTCTCATGAAACCTGTCAATGTGAAGCTTGGCGCCCTGCGCAAATACTTTCAGCAACAAATTTGAAACAGTGCAGACCTTTTCCAGAAGCTGGGTGGGGGGAACTTGGGTTCTGGTAACTTAATCAAGCTCAGAGTCCTTTGGTCCCCTTTCTCTCTCTGTCTTGATTAACACCATGTCATCAGTCATTTACAGGTCGAATTAGTGAACTGAAGGTTTGGTTTGAGGCCAGTCTGCTGTCTGATCCATCGTTACCTCGATTGTTCACCATTGTTGTATTTCTGTTCTTTCCAGCAGACGATAAGAAGACGAGGAGGTTACTAGTTTTCCAGATTATGATAATGTCCATATTCTGTTTTCTGGCCTTCTCCAGTTTTGTATACCCTGTGCCAGATCTCCTCTGTAGAATATTGTGGAAATGTGCGTTGGAGACTATTCAGAAGGCAAGTGTTGCAGTGGTCTAGATTTGATGGTACTAAGGCTTGGAGCTGGGAGTGCCTAGCATAGCTGGTGAGGAAGCAGTGGATCCCAGAGATGTTACACAGATCTGCCCTCCAAACTCACTGCCACTTCATGGGAAAAGAAAGGAAGCTGGTCACTGAGAGTTACCCCAGGCCTCCTACAGTAGAAGCGTTCTGAGTGAATTCCCCTGTGACATCAAGACTGAGAGAGAGGTTTTACAAAGCTGAGGACATCGAAGAAGTATAAAGTAAAGCACCTTGACCTTGGGCAGGTTGAGATTCCGGCAAGAGTTCACCATCCAGACCGGGACATCCTCAGGGTGTTGTACAAGCTGAGTATGGATGGAGGAAAAGAGAGGAAAGGGTTAGTATCATTGACATATAAGTGGTATGAGAAGACATGAGAAGGTGACAGGCAAGCCAAACAATTTGCCATAAATTGGGTCATGCTGAAACAATTGTGCAGTATTTGTTAAGACATATGAAAACTTCTGTTTGAATTCTCTACAATACAGATACAAAATACAATGACAAACGTGTTACACAGTATGAAGAGGGGGTTCAACTCTTTGAACGGCCTTCAAGTTTGTCTGATCTAAACACCCTCGAACATTTATGGAGAGGTCTGGAACATAAAGTGCAGAATAGATTTCTGTTGCCCCCATCTCTCAAAGAACTGGAGGCTTTCCTTCTTGAAAAATGGTCCAAAGCTCCTTATTAGTTCATAAGTATTCATATGTTGTTTCATTATTTTGTCTACTCCCTGCATATGTAAATATAGCTGGAGAGAGCTTACTTTATTTGTCTCCCCTCTGGGACTGGAACCGACCAAACCCCTGATTGTAATTTCTTCCACTTTATATTGTTTTGGTTTCAAATAATTACTTCTCCTGTCAGTTCAAACAGCCTCAGATGGTGCTCGAGTCAAAGAGAGGCTTAAATGACGAATAGGATGAGTCAAGAGTTTCTTCATCAAAAATACTGGGCTCTTGTGTCCACATGGCCAGAACTGTGAGAAAATTTTTGAGAAGTAGTTGTTTTTCCCCCTTCATTCACTTAAGGGCTTTTCAAGCATGTGCATGTGTTATTGTAGTTAGGAAACGGCTACAACCTTGAATTTGTATTTAGTGTACGAAAGGAGGCAAAAGTTAAGAGTCCTATTTTCCATCACTGGTTGAACTGAATTGGTAGGAGACTTTGGTCAGAGACATTATTCATCATCAATTCCTCATCTCCAAATTTTAGATGACGGTAAAAATTATGAGGGCAAGTGCTTTAACTCAACATGCATAAATGTTGAAGCTTCCAACTGAGCCATGACCGTAAGTATTCAGGCACCAGGAATTACGTACTGTTTGCGAATTTGGAGAATAACAAAGTCAGCATATAGTCAATCTGTGAATCTGCAGGTTCCTGGCTTGACCAGGAGTAGCTGCTTGAGAACTATGAGACTAATGACTTTAACTTGCTTAACCTTTACCATTCCCTGCTGGCAAGGCTGCACTAATTTTTGCCTCGCCAATGGAAGCCTCCAACCATAGCCAGTAATGGGACTCAAACTCCTGCTTCCTGAAGGTGCACCTTTAATGAAGAAGCCACTAGGGGGCCCCAGTCCATACCTTATTGCCCTCCTCAATTGACTGCTGATGTTTTAGCCAAGTGCAGCTTGTGGGCGTTCTAAAGTGGGAGAAAAAGGGGAAAGCAATAAAAATGTATATATTTTAGATTCTTTTCAGTCAGCACATGTTCTTCCACTGGTTCTGTATAAAACCACAGTCCTGTTAATTATTATGGCTTCCATAGATTCCATTAAGATAGGATTTACTCAAACCACGCAATGCTCTCACTGAAGAGGGAAAATAAAAACAAAATTTCATTTGAAAATAAATACTTGAGGTAAAACATAAACTTAATGGTCATTTTTATAGGAGAACTTGAGAAATGTTTTATGTATGTACTAATTATTTTTGTAGGCATACAAATTGGAAGCAGACACCTTTCTTCTGAGTATGCATGTTTTAACAAGACATCAAAGCAACAAGTTAACCCTAAGGGTGCATTCCAACCTATAGCAATACTGTGGCCAACTTCCACTGTGATGAATTCAATTTTTACAGAGATTTTCAAGCCTTTCAACATGATTTAGATTCACCACGGGGTTTGACAATCACCTGTCATGAACGGAAGCCATTTTACAGAGGAATGCCCATCACAGGAGCAGTTTAGGCAGAGTAGAAAGGAACTGCAGTATTTAGACTAACAAGCTCTGAATTATATGCTTTGCAGTGTGAGTAACAGAAACATTGGGCTACATGACTCTGGTGCTTCCATGGAAGTGTACCAGAATTTATGGCTTTGGATTCGAAGGCTTATTCTATCAGATTAATATAACCCTGATATCCATATTGGACAGAAAGCAGTATCTTTCAAGCAAAATCAGTATCAGTCATGGTGGTCTTCATTCATAGAAGCAACAGGCCATGGCTAGCTATGAAATCATGGTTACATGTGAATTTTGCTAGCACACTACATTGGGGAGACAAGAACAGGCCCAGCCTTACCGTGAAATGATAGAGGCACACCGACTAGTTCCTTTGGTCTCATTGCTTTCTAGTGGTCACACCTGGTCAGGCCAGGCGACTGCAGATGCACAGACCGAGAATATGCTTGCCTAGTCATCGTCCAATGACACAGTGGCATGTCAGCAGCGTGTAAAGAAGCGAGGGCTGTTGTCATGTAAATGGGAGGAGTCACATGCTCAACCGCCTCCTCCTAAAGTTGGCAGGCAGGATTACTGGGGGAGGTCGACTAGTTCGGTTGAAGTTTTGGATGGGGAAAAAGTGTTTAATGTAATGGGAAAAAAACCCTGTCTGTGTTTGGGGGGGTGGGGGTAGAGACTGTAAGGAAAGTGATTGATGTATTCTTCTGTTTTTGTGCGCCATACCAGATCTTTTGTTTCCCACCGTTTACATTCTTGTAATGTATAGACATCTGTGTAACCCCAATGTGAGCTTTTTTTATTGCGACCCCCTGCAATCCCCTATTGCAATCACCTGGTATCCTGTAAGTCCCAAACCCTTAGTCACTTAGTGGAACCATCTGCGAAAGTGGTCATGTCAGATGACCTACAGGGCCAGCGTATTGTTTGAAAACCATCTGTTTTATTGGCAGGAGGGGTGTGTATTTAAGGGGAGAGAAAAGAATTGATTGGGAAGTTTCACATCTGGTTCCCAGGTACCTTCGCTGGATGTCTGTGTTTTGTCTGCCTTTGCCAATGTTTGGTAACTTCGTCTATCATAATAAAGTAGCAAACTGTTGCACTGCTCCTGACCTTCATTCAAGACAGCTAGTGGGGTGCCACACATCTATTGTAACCATTTAAAACCCCTTTCATATCCGTATAATGTTATCACATCTTTAATAAAGACTCTGTAACCGGTTACTCCGCCTCTAGCAGAAAGACTGTAGATCATTCCTGCTTTTATTTTGTCTGAGGGCCATTCCTGGAAAGATTCCTTACTGTCCCAAACTCCCTTGGTAACTCTTTCCTGCCTTATCCGCATTGACATTTATTCAGAGCGTTTCAGGAGTTTGTGTATATTGTGGCATGATACGTCTCTACAAACTGTCACTCTGATAGTACGGATCATGTACATCGGCAAGGGCCTGATTGTTGAAAAATCAAATATTTTTAGCAAAATATATACGCATTCTTGTTATTGAAGACAAGAGCTAGGTTATCACTGTCCAATACATAACATGCTTGTATCTAAGGTGCTGCAAAGCATATGAAATACGCAAATATACAGTCTGGTTATACAAATTATATACAGATTTGACGCAGTAAAGGTTCACAAGGAATATGTATAGTGAACAGTAACATACATTATTTTTTCCAATATATTTAAGTAGGAGTTTAAAATGGGCAAATTGAACACAATGTTGTTTTAAAATAGTTGAAAGACTAAATGTGCATCCAAAAATAAAATGTCACATTCTGTTCTTGCCTCCTGTGTTCTTCAAACACTCATGTCACGTCTCCTGGACTGTCATGTTGTAAGAATGTTGTGGTCTATATGATCTACACATCAATAAAATCAACTAACTTCAGCTTTTATGAGCATAAAACTCACGCTATGCATAAAAAATGGCAACTGACATTCTGAATGAGCTCGAATAAAACACAGCTTCTTTTCTCCCCTCAGACATTCTGTTTTGATTTGTGCTTCCCTACCACCCCCCACCCCCCACACGCCTCCCCCAAGAAGTAGCTGTGACTTCAAAGAATCTATGTTTAATATTTCATATGTAAATATGAAATATTTTTCACCAAATCCTTTAACAAGCATAACACAGTAATACCAGTGCTAAGTCAAGCCATCTTATGGTTGGTGAAAATTAGAAGTTAGTTACACATATGTAACTCAGACACATAGTCTGGTTATTCAAAGACAAGTAGAGCAGAATGTTCAGCTGTAGACATTTAGACTGCAGTTATATTTTCCTGCAGACAAACAAATACAATATAAGCTTAATTTTCTTTCTTTTTGTGGGTATATGGTTACCAAATGATGGATAGCATGCAAACTCAGATTTTTCACGCTATCCAGTGTATGAGCTGCCTGTGTCTCCTTGTGGAAACAAACAAAGTTTTGCGAGTTTAAAACAAACAAAAAATAAATGAAAAAAACTCACAGAGGTTCCAATGCATTCCATAATCACCAAAGACTTCATCCGGTATGAATCCAACTCATTTCCTGGGAATTACATAAAAATACCAAATGTTTTGAAATGTTAAAAAAAAATTATTCAAATATTTTTTGTAATAATTCAACATTGGATTGTTTCTTCAGAGAAAAAACCCTAGTATGCACAGTGGCCTGAAACTTTGGATATGAGAAATAATGACCTCCAATGTGGCTTCAATTTTAAGGAATTACAATAGGCGTAATTTTAATATTTGATGTTAAATGTGATGATGTATTTGATGACAAATTCGATTATTATCATCCTCTCTAAGCTGCAAAGTATCTAAATAAATATAAACAGTATATCACAGAGGATAACAAGGCTTTGCTTTTGATTTAGAAAAAAAAAGAAAAAAACACCATGGTGGCAAGGGTTTTTTAAACTAGTATTTTCAGGAATTGTGGAAAGTCAAAATTACAATACCATACGAAGTGTCATATTACCATACTACCATTTACACTGGTAGAGTAGAGAGGCTGAGAAAACATTACTAAAATTATATGTTTTATTTGATAAATCTACTATTTATTGAAACTTAAATCACACTGACTGAGCATTTAACTTGCTGAAGATCTGTGTGAGGTAAAGACGTTGAATCACTCTACATGGCTACAATAGAGGCCCACTGATGATGTCAGTGAGTTACAGACTTGACACCATTAGGCTTCACAGAATTTGCAACAATACTGATTGGAAGTTCCCAATAAATATTCACAAGTAAAATGGCCAAACCGAAGGCAAAGGGATAGTTTCATGTCACTGAAACTTCAGCTGACTCAGTTAGCTACATTCACTCTTCATCTCCATTTACTCTCCAGTCTAAAGTGGAATCGATAGTTATCTATGACTGCATACCAAAATTCTGTGATACTTTCTCATGAAACGCATGGGGAGTCTTTTGAACAACGGATAATAGTGATTGTTTCAATGTTCCAGTGAAATCTTTTTCAGTACATAGTGACTTTAATAGTGCATCTTAAGTTATCTTTCAAAATTAAATAGTGCTGAAACTGTGGCAACATTAAATAATTAATTAATTAATAAAGAGTAGATTTTAAAAACTGACCTCAAAATGGGAGAAAAGAGAAACTGCCCCATGATTTTTCTTGAGGTTTCTTTGTGGCATGGCGTTTGGAGCTTCAGTTGTGTTCAGAATGACACAGTGTGGCAGAATGCATAAAAATAACAGTTAATTGATAGCAGATGTGATTTAAATGACAGTAAAGTCATACCCAATAGAAATACAACAAAAATACTCAGAGTACATATCAAACCACAGCATTAAATAAGTAATTGGAAAGAAAAACACACTGTGCATTTTGTAATAAAAATTATATTATATAGCTTGTGTAGAAAGAATAAATTCTATCTCTCATTTTCAGATCTGATCACAGACAGGGATATTCCAGTTTTGTTTGTTTTCACAGTGTGTCATTTTCCATTTTAAAATTCTTGGGCTACGCTGTCTTATTTACTGTCATGCCAATAGAGTTCTTTTGAATTCAACCAAATTGAACTTGGACAGCAAACACAGACAATATCACTTCCATTTACTTAAGTGGAATATAACTGCTACCAACGTGTACATGCACAGATATCCAAAGCCGCTTATAATGTAATACGTGACGTGTTTCCCTGTTGCACATTCCTCCTGTAAGGCACATCGGGGACTACTGGCGGGGCCATGCATGTATTTTATTTTATTTATTTCTTTAACTTGCAGCCTGTGGGGGAACATGAAGACGCTAATGGAAACAAAGTAGTCTGATGGATACAGCAGACCTCATTTGAAAAGCGGAGTCTGTCAGTTAAGCATGAACCGCTGTTTTCGAATATAATTTAATGTTCTGTGAAAATGACTCAAATCTGGACCGAGCCTCTGGATTGGCGACCCTCCATGCAAGCGAAAAAGTGTTGGGGGGTTCCCATCTTTCCAAACCTGTCATGGCATCTTGGGGTGGAGCGACCTGAGAGTCACATTTCTGTCACAACCAGTTCCTCACATTGTTTCGTATTCGAATCGTAATCCTTCATCAGCCACAAGCCCAGGTAGTATTCCCCTCATTATCCCAGGTAGTGTTTTATTGTTTTATTTATGTTATGTTGCATTTCCCCTCCGGCATTTGCACACCAGCTGTTGAAGCTGAGGGGGCCCGCCTCCTCAAGGTGTGCGTTTCTTGATGCACGACCTGGTTTAACCTCTGCTGACAGCACATATGATTGGGCCCCCACCGAAAAAAATATATAGTTTTTTTTTTTTTAACATTGCCTCACTTCCAGATGACGGTAAGAGAGCAGTACATTTCTTTGGGAGAATAAAACACATGCGCCATTACGGTCACTCAGAATGAAAAAAAAAATATTTCACTTGCAGGAAAAAAACACCCAAAACAATTGTAAACAATTTTTTTGAGTCTTTTAATATGTCTGTTTTATGTTAATACTCCTGGTTGGTGCCAACGTTTTGATGTGTGATAGGGGCACATGAAGGTGAATAGCAGCCAAAACCTCAACCCCTGGCCGGAATACAGTTTTCCATGTTGTGGACAATTAACTAAAACTGGGTTTGGTGTGTGTATGTTGGCCAAATTTCATATATCATCCAATAATCTGTCTGTCTATCTGTTTGTCTGTCTGCGTCTCGGAATTGAGGTCTTTTGTTTCCACAAAACATTACAGCTAGTTCACATGATCTGGCGTTCCTTTTGGAAAAGCTGTGCTTATAGTACATTTATTTTTATAAGAATATGAAAAAGAACACAGTGACAGTCAAGACTATTTTGTTTAAATTAAGGGGTTCCTTCAGTTCGGAGGCTGTGTTTCTTCAAGTCTTCAGACATTACTGTGGCAAGCCTCCCTTCAGAAACTGTAGGAGAAACCTTCAGTTGGAACAGCACAGGTATACCGGTTTTGGTTGGTTAACTGAATGATAAAAGTTTTAAGTTTCTGCTGTGACTTCATGGGGAAGGGTAAGGCTAAAATGGAGTTCGCAAATTGAAAGGATTGTGACAATCAAGTCTTGAAGTCACATCAAAGGAAGCCGAAGTTCCCTACATTGTTTATTATGGCCACACGAAAGTATACTCTTTCAAACTGATTAATAAATATCAGTCATTCTCACATGGAATATATTATTAGTCATCAGTGATCACATCATATGGAGTTTGCCCAAATCACAAGATACTTTCTCACAAAAAGAAGGGATTGTCTTGGTGGGTGTTTTAGGCCCAGATAAAAGTATTTGTTTTCAGCGTTCCAAGGAAAAGTCACAATTATATTTTAATCTAGCTAATAGGCAAATCATACCTCAAGATGTCAACAACAGTTTATAGAATCATCTTGTGAAATTAAAAAGTGATGAAAGTTGCAGATAAACTGTGGCTACAGAAAATCTTATTAGGAAAAGAAAAGGGTGGACTTAAAAACTTGATCTTGTAATGAGGAAGCAGAATATGATTTTCATTAGGTTTTCTTTGTGTGCATGGACTTTGGAGCTTCAGTTAAGTTCAAAATGATGCAGTTTTGTAGCACATGTAAAAAAACTGATGATAGATGCAAAATAAATGAAGGTAAAGCACTACCCAATGGAAATATGACAAATACTGAAGTGAATAAAATAAAATGACAAAAGAAATTTTGTCAAATTTGACAAAATTTACAAGAATGACAAAAAGAACACAGTGGTTGTCAAGACTTTGACAAGCGGTTGTCAAGCTCCTTTGGTTCAGGTTGCATTTCGTCTCGTTCTCAAACTTCACAGCACAGATCTTTCTCCTTTTAGCTGATCATGTTGTTTTTGGTGTCTATAAACATAGTACAAACAACCAGTTTGTAAAATGATTTTAGAACTAGGTACAGTGAGTTTAACATTCAGGTCTTGACGTATCATAGAAAGATACATTTTTTACAGTGTAACTGTCTGCACAGATATACTGTATACTCTTTCAAGTTGATTCATTAAATAGCGGTACTATCTCTGTGAGCACACCAAACCACAGGACAGACTTGGACCACAGAGAAACAGGTGGTATTTTTGTTGCCTTTTCTTTCTATGAATCTCCTATGCCATGATTAGTGTGCCAATGATTGTGCAATTGGGTTAACTCCTGGCATGCTTCTCAGTCAATTAAAACAAGCAAGAGACTGATGCCGAACATCCACCCCTAACTCCTCTGTCTGAAGCTCAGGGCCACAGACTGGGGAAGCAGATGAACTTGGATTCTGGTCAATTGACTAATATGGTCCGGGACTGTTTCAGGAGTGATGACCCCTGCTCTTCACGGAAAGGGGTATCATGGTGGCGAGGTACCACACCATCACAAAGGAAGTTGACCATGCTTTCCAAAATGGTTTTGGATCCAGCTGTGAGAGTGTGTAGCCACACCAATACTGACATCAAGCAGTGCAGGGGGTCTCATTAATGCTGCAGTATAACCGGGGCGAAATAACCCACAAACGTTCACAGGGTGTGGAATGTAATTTTCCAAACACACGCAGCTCATAAAGACCAAATATATATCCCATGGAACAAATACTCTTGAAATGGTAAATTAATTAATAAAATGTACTTGTTTGTTTGGGGTTTTTTTATGTTAACAGCACATATTAGAGGCAGATCCTGCCAATAGACGCATCAGACTACACTTCTAGAAAGTACCGCAGGAACAGGGGAGAGAGGATTCAAGTACTTGTCTTGCCTTGGGAAGATTATCCATTCCCAGAACCCAAGTAAAAATCGTACCTTGAGTAAAGAACTTCTCATAAATGGCTACATCATATTTCAACAATATTGGATGACATGTATGTAAATTATTTGGAGTAGTTTAGATTTTCTTAGTTTATCTGCTTGGCAGGATTACATTACTTATGTAAGCTTACATAGACATTATGACAGTATGAAATATGAGTTTTCTTTTGTTAATAAGGTTTTTATTTTGTTTTAACGTGTGTCTCTGGGGCTTCTTTTCTTGTTCAGGATTGCACAGAACTCCTGAGAAATGGTTAGCTTTGACATGAGGGAAAAACAGGATTATATAAGTATGTGCTTCAAGATATCTGGATGAGTGTAGGCTAATGTCCAGCGCACGAATTCAAGTCTATGTTTTTCCTTTCAGCTGAGTTTTAAAGTCTGCTTGATGTTCTCCAATATTCTCAAGATTCCTATTGGCCTCCAAGTAGCTTAGGGGTAAAACGTTTGTCTGATAGGAGGAGGAGGCCTGATATTAAGCGGTTCAATCCCAGCCATACCATTACTGGCAATGGCCAGTGGTTTGCATTGTCAAGGCAACAATTGGCCTAGCCCCCCTGGGGATGGTAGGGCCTATGCTGGTTAAGTTTGTTTATCTCTTCGCTCTCTAGCAGCCACTACTAGCCAGCTGTGCACCTGCAGGTGCATCAACCAAAATTATGCCAACTATATAATCCTCTGACAACACAGGCAGTGTGGAAAGAAGAGTCTGTCTGTCTGTCTGTCTGGCCCTGCAATGGACTGTCAATCTGTCCAGGGTGTCTCTCTGCCTCTTACCCCATGTAAGCATGTTTACCTCGCCCCTGCCGACCCTGGACTGGATGAAGCAGGTACAGGTGATCTATGAATGTTTGTTTTGTAAGGGTTTTTCATGAGGGAATTTATAATTTATATTACCTCATGGGCTCTTTTGGTTTTATGCTTTTAACATTTTTAGTCTAAAACTCTTAACTCCTTTTTGCATTGGATCTGTATACCCTTCATTTACGATACAAATATGTGCAAATAGATTATTGTTATTAAATGCATATATAAATAATACTATTTCAAAGTTACAGCTTTCTTTTAAATCAGTCAGCTTCTTATGTAAATATTAAGTATCAGGATAATGAATGAGAATGGCAGTTGGGGAAAGTTCTATGGGTTAACCAAAGGAAAAAAGGACAAACTCAAAAAACAATATTTATTTAAAATTTAAACAAATTTCAGTTTCTACAACTGAAAACAAAGACAGGAATGATTGTACAAAAGAAAAAACATAAGTACATTGTTTAGTATAAAAACATTTTCCTTAAACGATTAAAAAATGCTTGTCTGGCAAGTTTAATTTGCACAAGTAATTCAGTACAAATTACAAAACCGAGACAATAAAGTATTCTTTTATTTCGTTGTGTTATTCTTTATGGTAATACATAAATAAAGTGATAATACAGAAAGTGAAAGAAGATGACAGGATGGAGACAACATGAATTGTGGTTCACAAGCTTTGAAGGGAAGATTTTTACAACTGTTCAAAAATACTTCTTTCATGCTCACCATATACATATAAACACCCGAAGATTGTGCAAATTGCTTCTGTAACTGATCCCAGTCCATCTGTTTTATTGAACAAGTAGAAGACCTCAGTTTGAAAGTGACATTTTTATTTCTAATGGAAATTCCCAGTTGCATTTCTACACCCATCCCATCTCTGTAATGCCCCTCCATCAGTGTGGGAGGGAACAAGCTAATGTGCTAACGTGCTAACATCCACTTCACCCCGTTATCCACCCGCTGAGCTGTGAAGGTGATTTTATGGAGGGCTGCAAAACTAACACAGCAGTTGCAGAAAAAAGCAAGCACCTGACCAAACAGAGGAGTCACGAGGAGCAATGTTCAGGGGAGTCCTTCAGTAACATCATGGCCAATAATGTGTGGCACGGCCTGTAGAAAGGCGTGGCCTGAATTCAATTTAAAAAAAAAAAACATAGAGGACATCACTGCACTAACAACTAGTCAGCTGGACGTGTCTCTCTGCAGACCTGACAGTGTCTGTTTTTGGACAGTGCATGTCTTGCAATCCATCAACAGTCCTAACATGATTAATTGATTAAAGATTTTTTGAATATTGAATAGGATTTGATTTCAGTTGACAGTTTTCTGTTTCACTTTTACAATTTATTCAAGAAGTAGATTTCAATATATCTAGTTTAGATTCAGGGATTTACTTTTTTTGAGTATGACTAATGAGTGCACTTAGCTGTTAAATTTTACTTGTATAAAAAAAGCGGCTCCACATGCTTGAAAACTGTGTTATTTGTATTTTCAAGTTAGGGTGCTTTATTATAAATATTTATTCATAAATAATATTTTATTTTAACATGACTGCTGTATTTGTCAGCAGAAATGTGAATGGAGACATAACTTCACACTTGAAAATCCTTCTTAAAAACACCACAAAATTATTTGCCCAGTAATTGGTGGCATAGAGAACGATCCTCTTTATCAAAAGCCTACCCTTGAGTAGTGGGGAGAAGAATGCTGAACAACACATGTGGCTTTGAATGTGTTGTAATGGTAAATGTATCCAAGCCACAACTGGTGACAGTATATTAGAGAAATCTAATGTTGGACTGAGCCTTTTGCTGAAGAGTCATCTGGCTGAAGGCTGAAGAGCTACAATTGTAAGTTAGAGCTAACGATGACCTAATGATGACTAATGACATCTCCTATCAATTAATCATGATAAACGGATAGCAAAATACCATTTTAGAAAGGCTGGCCTCGGGCAGCGAAACAAACACTTCCTTTTTAAAATGCCATTTTTTCATTGTTATTAGGAAGGTGAACATGAGCGTGAAACAGAGAGACAACGATGTCGACTGACCCAGTCCTCCCCCACATGTGTTACAATTGCCTAACCACATGTGTTTGTGTCTGTTCCTTGCCGGAATGTTCTGGGACATATCCAGAAATCACTTTTATTGCCATTCTCCTTGTCTGGATGGGACACTGAACTTTTAAAATCTACAAGCATGGTATGAGAGCTGCACTGCATGTGAGAAAGGTCATGCACGCTTTGTTTTTGTCTTTACGGTCATCGCAGATTTATGGCAATGCGTAAAATCTGAGAGTCTTCCTGGTTGGGGAAAAAACCCGATATTTGCCGGTGTGAAAGAGGGGAGAGTATATCATTTCACTCCTGAAGTGTTGCCCCTCCCCCCCTTCTTTAACCTACGAGCAGATATACCTCCAGGAATATTTATTTTACAATGTTCTGATAAATAACACCATACGATATAATACGATTTCAGGGAGCCAGCTTCCCAGTATATTAACAAAAAAAAAACTCTTATTTCAAAAAAAGAAAGTGTCATTGGACCTTTTTTTTCAATTTTGAGGTTTTCATTTGATAAATAATTAGATGTGACTATATTTTACAAATGCACCACGTACAATTATAATGAAACTGATTAGGTCTGTATACTGTAGACTCTGGTGCTTGGGAATTCAGGGCAGGGGAGTAGGGGTGCAGCAGGGATCTTCACCTCAGAAATTAGATTCATACAAGAGAACTCCGCTGCTCCTGACTGAGGGCCTCCAGGCCTTTTTCCCTGCCGACCCAGGGAGATTATTTCATTCTTTCCACTGGCTCCTTCACGCACAGTCCCAAGGATGCTACCATTTCCCAGGTATGGGCGTTCCGCACTCATACCATGGCACATAGGTGATGTGAGAGCTGCCACCTATCTGACCGAAGCTGACTGGCTCCTGTCGCATTGCTCTGTAGAACCCTGCAATGTAACAGTAAAGAAGTAGTATGACAGCTATGGACTAAGTCATATTTTGCCAAGTAACAGTGTGTGTTTGTGTGTTATGAGGCTCCACCAGGTGTGTTAGTGAGTGTATGATAAAAGATTATTTTGTTAGGATGGGTACCTGGCCTGGAGGGCAGCTGGTCTGGCAGGAGCTGGCTTCCTGTCCGGCCATCCAGGAAGGAGTCCACAAACTGGCAGTGATCCTCTCCGTGACCCGTCTGATCCCCGATGTTGTAGAACTTCCCTACAGAGGAAGGACAAGCCAATCAGCGGGCTTCCTCGTTGGTATTACCCTTCAGGTTTGCCAACGATATCTCATTCATTTAGTGCGATAAACATCATAGGATGCATCTGAAAATTGAGAGGGCGGTGGGCCATGGCTGACCTGTGAGAGAGTCGCTCAGATAAATCTTGTATCTCAGGGAGTTACAGAGCTGGATGCCAACAAACTTGCGGTACCACGTCCTCTTCACAAACTGTCTCCCGTTGCATTCAGAGTAGCTGTCCGCTCTGAAAGGGAACTGAGTCCAGATGGCATCTTTCCCTGAGAGAAACACAGGACTGGTGTAACACTGGGTAGGACACAAAAACCTCCAAGTCGGTTGGGGTTGTGACAGTACACAGACGGAGTATGAGAGAAAAATGACACCGAAGTTTAATGCTTCTTCGACTTGGGTGATTTACAAGGAAATCAAATGTGCTGTCTTAAAGAGTGAAGGAGTTATTCTCCCAAGTTATTCTTTACTCGATCCAATTCAAAGGATGGTGTGGATCAGTTGTTTGAATACTTTGGCAAGCAGTCAGGCTTCATTTGGGCCAGCTCAGTCCAATATAAATCTGAATAACTTTGGCTGCAACCATCAGAGTAAAGTTGTCAGCACACAGGTTCTAGATCAAATGAAATTCCTGAAGACCTCTGGAAAAACATTACTGATACCTGTTGGTCTGGAAAGTGTTACAACGAGTTTTCTAAGGCTCTGGGCCTCCACTAAACCACATTCAGAGTCGTACTGTGAAAATTGAGAAAGTTTGGGAGGTCACAAGAACCCTAAAATAATGTTCATGACTTCACCATCAGAAAGACACCGGGATTCACCACAGAGCAGCAAGGTGAAATCCACCACATTGATGCTCATCTAAGGTTTGCCAAAAAGCACCTGAATGACCCTGAGGAGTTTCAGGATGATATTCAATGGGCATATGTGTTGAAGTGGAATTGTTTGGGTAATACAGACCCTGTTATGTCTGGTGAAAAAAAACACTGAATTCCACAGTAAGAACATAACAGCAATGGTCAAGCATGGTGGTGGTAATATCATACTTTTGTGATTCTTTGCTGCATCCAGACCTGGATGAATTCTGTATTCACTTGAAGGAGCCATGCATTTTTCTCTGTATTATAGAATTACTAAAAAGAATGACAGGTCATCCAGGCAAGACAACGATCCAAAGTGCATGGATAAGTCAAAGTCCGGGCCCAAACACCGTCGGGATATTGCAGCAGGACCTATAATGCACAGTTTATCCTCAAAAACCCACAAATGTCAATGAGTTGAAGCAGGAGCAGTGGGCCAAAATTCCTCCACAGCGCTGTGAAAGACTTGGCAGTATGGACAGGAAATGTTTGATCTTAGTCATTGCAGCTTAAGGTGGTGCAACCAGTTATTTAGTCTATGGGGCAATTTTTCACACAAGATGGCACTGAATGTTGCATAACTGTCATAAATATTAAATAATTATCAAAATATTATTTTTGTTTCCTCAGTCTGACTCCCTTCAATTTAATATTCGATTTTGGTTAAACATCTGATAACATTCATTGTCAATGAAATGTGCAGAAATGAAGAAAATCGTTTTCTTCTCAAGTATGAAAACGCTTGCCCCCAAAATTATTGCTACACAATATTTGTTTGCTACAATTCAGCAGTTCTGTCTGTAGGAGAGGCACACTTCTCCTTAACCCAACCCCCTGTTGAATGTTTTACCTTTAGCCCATCCTAATCATAATGTTTGGTTATTACTACAGGATAACACATTAGTAGCACATTATAGCAGTTTACAGTGGGTTTTGTTTATGTGTAGGTGACCGGACATAAACGTTTTGATGCCACACGAGTTCATGTCTTGGTTTTGTCCTGCTCTCTTTTTGACCACAATGCTACAGAGCATTGCGCTGATTAAAGTCATTGTAAGACTGCTGCAGACTTCACAACAAAAACAAAAAGGGGAGACGGTTTCATTTTGCTATCTCTGTGTAACTATTTGGCCTGGCAGGGCATCAGGTGTAGAGTGAATGAGCTCATGGAACAGGAGAGTATAGCCTGTGGAGTGTTTGCAGACTCTCTCTCCGCCAGTTACTGTCTGTTATTCCTCCACCTAATCCCTTAACTCAACAGTATGGAATGGGTCACCTGGGAAAAAAAGCGGCAGAGGACGACGCACAGGCAGACATGTTTACCTGAGGCGTTTTCACTAACTCGGGGGTCCGCTAAAGTGAGAGAGGAGAGGATAAGAGAGTCAAAACTGTGACATATACAGTAGGCACAGAATTAATTATGAGACAATCAAATTAATCCACTATATGTCATCTTCACTGGAGAAAAATACTGCATGCAAGACCGACACAAAATGCTTTGTATTATGGAGGAAAAACTCCCAAATTGAAGGAGACGTGTGAAAAAGTACATACTGATTGATAGTGTCTGTCAAAGTTTAAGACAACCTGTACATGTAATAAACATATAAATTCAACATATACATAAAGTGCCAATAGCAGTTATAAGATAAATGACTGTTGGAAGGAAATTTATGCTTTAAGCAAACTTGGAAAAATAAGATAGATGTATACAAGTCATGAAAGAAGTTAATCTTTTTTCCATACACTGAAGAAAAGGTAATTGACATCATGTCAGTGAAATCATAACCTTGGGTTTGGCTAAGGCTGTTCTGGTTTACCACAGCTTAAGCCATGGAATTTGAGGATGAGAAACCAAAACTGGAGTATAACTAAATATCTTTCAACATTTATTTAAGTCTAATCGTAATTTCTTCCAAACAAAAACTTCAGAACTACACATCGTGTACTTCAATCTGTATCAATGGTGACTCTCTGTAAGCAACCCGTTATATGGAACCACCTTTCATTGAGGTAGCTTTGGAAATAGGGAATTTTTCCACACACACACACACACACACACACACACACACACACACACACACACACACACATATGCAGATCTAGACTAATGTAGAAAGACAAACACACACACACACACACACACACACACACACAGTGGTACTAGTGGTCCATTATCAGAATGTTGCTGCTCACAGTCAAAGCACAGTGTACTTGTTTTTTTCCCCAACACTCCTAGACAAACCATGTTAATTTTTACCCATCTTAAAAAACATACAGATTTATGATACACTGAGAACTGGCGAAATCGCTCTGTAAAAGATGGGGAAGAGAGTACACGTTGATAGTATGTGCAGTGAGCGATTAGTCCAATAAAACCTATGCACTGAACAGAGTCAACATGGGGACGATAAAACAGCCATGACCGACAGAAACAGGCATGTGTTCCCATTTCTATGGGGAAGTTCCTGCACCTACTTGTCTGATATTTTATCATCCATCGTAAAAGGTGTGCGTGTAAAGGAGCAGAGGTAACACGGTCAGTAGCACAGTTGTGAGACAGACGTACCAGACTCTGTGTTAAACACCACCGGCTCAGTGGACGGGCCCTCGCCATACTCATTGACGGGCTTCACTTTGAACTCATAACTGTGGAAAAGTAATAGAAGGGTATATTTAGTATATTTCCAATGGTAGCGCAGCTCTCCATTGGACCAAAAGCTATTATCCTGATGCTCCACGACAATCCAGTGCCAACACTACCAAACATGGATTTCTTGTTTTTGAAAGTGTACCTTTGTGATATAGCCATATCACAAAATTAACATCTTCTTGATGTAGCATGCCATTATCTTTGCTTAATTTATAAAAAAGAAAATTATTTTCAGTCTTTCTGGCAAAAACCACAGAGAGACCCGCACATACAATAAAAAAAAAAAAAAAAACAGAAATCTCGCTTTGCTCATCTTTATTTAAATATATCATCTGTTTATATATGTTCCACATATGTTACTGAGCTAGTGAGAGCTTCAACATTTTATAATGAAGCCCTGCAGAATTGCTCACTTCAATTAGTAAAGTTTTCATTTACACCGCTGGGCCAGATTTGTTCCTCCAAGTATCCAGGACTGATAGAGACACAAGGCATTCTCACTGGCCTGCTCTGTAGCTTTGAGAGGAAATAAAGGTTCATATTTTCCATGTCCATGCTTTACACTCGATAATTTTATTCTCCAGACGGCACTTCAGGGTATACCAGGACCCTCCCTTAATGGGTCTTCCATGTGAGGAGTTCAGATGCTATAATATCCAATGTGAACTACTCCAGGATTTTAAACAGACAAGTTTCAAGAAGACACAAGATATGAAACTGAACAATTAAATAAGTAAACACACTCTGAAGGATTCTTGGTAGAACCTTATTCTGAGCATTATACAAAGTACAGACATCAGCATCGAAGAAGAACCTCCAAGGGTTCCCCTGATGGGGACAAACAAACACCCCACAAGGGTGCTACATGGAACTTTTTCTTATTAAAGCAGTTTTTTTCTAGTGTTCTTCTAGTGGAACGATAATCTGTGAGTCTCTCTGGCCGCATGTGTCAAAGAGGTAACACAAAATCACACACTCAGCCAAGTTCTGGTACAGGTTCATTTGAGTCATATTCAGTTCAGAGTGTTCCTGTCCTGTTTGCTGTTGTTGTGTGTTTGGTGTTGTGTGTTTTATTGTACCTGCTGTCAGGTGTGAGGTTCTCCACGGCGGTGTGTGTCAGGTTGGTGGTCAGGATCGAGACTTTCTCTCCGTCTGGGCCTTTCGCTGTGGCTGTTACCTCATACTCTACGGAAAGAGCCAGACATTCAGAGAGGAATTTCACTACTGAATAATGTAATATTTTCAGGTACTTAGAAGTATGTTTCACTTTCAGTCAGCTGTTCTCTAGCAAGTTAGAAACAGCAAACGCAGTCCTTGCCATTTTTACCAAAGAGGGTTTGTCTTTACAGTTCAGCCTAATATCAGATCAAAAGTTCCATGTCTCCACTGGCCATTCTACACAGACACTCTGCTTTGCTCAGTGTAAGGATATTAAACTTAGAGATTTAAGACTTACACTAAAGAACCATACCCTCAAAGTTTTACATTAATGGTGAGGTCCATTCAGCCCTTCAGGGTGGACTCTTTAGAAGTCAAAGCTGCCAACAGAATATGTTTCTCCAGTAAGTTTAATTACTATGAAGTATCATTAACATCTGGACCGGTCCAAGCCTTTATGGGGCCCTAAACAGAATTTGATTTAGGGGGCCCCATCTACCTTGTGGGACATTTCAAGCTCTCTTGGGGGCCCTCTGGTGGCCAAGGGGCCCTAAGCAGGCACTTAGCTTGCATATGTGTTGGGCCAGCTCTGATTACATGCATACTGAATATATATGAATAAATATAAAATATATATGAGCATATTTTTGCATTCTGTATTGTTGTGTGCAAACAATTTCACTTT
Source organism: Albula goreensis (assembly GCA_022829145.1). Classification (NCBI taxonomy): domain Eukaryota; kingdom Metazoa; phylum Chordata; class Actinopteri; order Albuliformes; family Albulidae; genus Albula; species Albula goreensis. The sequence goes on from CM040745.1 coordinate 36,748,048, forward strand.
ATATAAAGGAAAAAATCAAATCCCAAAGTGGCAGGAAAAGTGGCTGGATACTTTGGGCCATACCAATGCACTGAGATTATGTTGTTCAGCTGTTAGTGGGAACAGCAACAGTTGGGACCAACCACCTACCTTTGGTATCGTTGTCGGTCCTCTCCCAGTCCAGGATGACGAAGGAGGGGCACCCTTCCACGGTCACCACTGTCAGGTTGGAGGGCGGGACCTTGGGCGGAGCCGTCACATTCTGCTCCCCACCCTCCTCATCATCAGGGAAGTAGCTGAGCGAGGTGGTGATGGAGCATGGCTCATCCGGCTTCTTATCCGTCTTATAGATCACATGAGGGGCTAAGGCAAGAGAGACCAATCACATGAAGGGCTGAGGCGAGAGAGACCAATCACATGAGGGGCTGCGAGGGCTGAGGCGAGAGAGACCAATCACATGAGGGGCTGAGGCTAGAGAGAGACCAATCACATGAGGGGCTGAGGCGAGACAAACCAATCACATGAGGGGCTGAGGTGAGAGAGACCAATTTACGTTATAGTCATTTAGCAGGTGCTTTTAATTCACAGGGACTTCCAAGAAGTTCCTCAACTAGAGCAGAAGTGTCAAATCCATGAATTGCAAATATAAAACACATGTAGTATTGCACAATGGCAGTCAAATGTAAGTAGGATAGAAAGATATGGGAAGAGAGAAAAGGTGGGCCAGGAAGGAGGACCAAAATACAGTCTCTGGGTTTCCAAGCTGAAGTGAAAGGTCGCAGGTAATATCAGACAGAAGGAAATTCTGTTATTGGATCACAGACAGGACACTCTTACAGCTTAGGTTTGAGAGGATGGCCTAGAGTTTAAGTTTGTGATTGAGGAAAGAGGTATTGACACCAAAATTAGTGGGGATATCGTATGACACCATATAGTCTGAACCAGTAATTGTGTCTTGTTATAATCAGTCAACAATTTTGATTGGTTGAAATCAAGTCAGTAATTGACAGCCAATTGATGTTTCATGCATTTTTGGTTGTTGTGATACCACATCCACCCATTACTAGTTATATCCTAAGTGGAGGCTGTAGTTTTAACATGGTTTGGCAAAAATGCAAGTTATACAGAGCTGCTTTATTACTGTTAAAAAAGAGCCTCCTGTTACAAAGTACTGAGAAAAGAGGGAAGGAGCTTCTTTACCAACAAACCGCTTTTTCCCCATGGGATCCAGTTCAGAGACCGGCACTGAGCTGAACACGGAAGAGTTATCCCAAATGTCAAACCACCGGCTGCCTGTTGATTCAAGGAGAGGTTTCAGTCAAATCTTGCAATCAAGGGGCAACAGCTAGATTTCACAAGAGAATGTATGACAATCTAACATGCAGGTAAACAGAATGTACAAAGTGTACAGTGTACATAACAGAATATGAGTGGGTCTGTCATTTGTAAAAGAAGGAAGGCCTTACTTTTACTTTGCATAAAGCTGAGAGATCTCACATGGTCCTACCATAACTAGCTGAGAGATCTCACATGGTCCTACCATAACAAGCTGAGAGATCTCCCACCATAACAAGCTGAGACTCCTGCACCATGAGAAACTAGCTGTAATGAGCTTAAAGATATCACATGTCCTAATGTAAAGAGCTGAGAGATCTCACATGGTCCTGCCAAAACTAGCTGATAACAATGCTGAAGCTGAGACTCACCATGCAACCTGTCCTGCCAAAACTAGCTGAGAGATCTCACATGGTCCTGCCAAAACTAGCTGAGAGATCTCATATGTCCTACCGTAACGAGCTGACCGATCTCACGTGGTATGACCATAACAAGCTGAGAGATCTCACATGGTCCTGCCAAAACTAGCTGAGAGATCTCACATGGTCCTGCCAAAACTAGCTGAGAGATCTCATGTCCTGTGGTATCTCAGAGCATAATGAGCTGAGAGATTCACATGGTCCTGCCAAAACTAGCTGAGAGATGTCATGTGGTCCTACCATAACAAGCTGAGAGACCTATCGTGGTCCTACCATAACAAGCTGAGAGATCTCAGCTGATTCACATGGTCCTAGCATAATGAGCTGAGAGATTCACATGGTCCTGCCGAAACTAGACGAGAGATGTCATGTGGTCCTACCGTAACGAGCTGAGATATCTCATGGGGTCCTACCATTAAGAAGTGGTCCTGCAGCCGTTGTGTGTTGTGGTTCCTCTTTAATGGGTATATGTGTCACCACAGGGGTTTGGGGCTTCAGGACTGGGGCCTTCTCTGCCTCATCTACCTCTTTTGGTTTGTCTTCAGGCAAAAAGTGCAATTTGGTCATATTCGTCTTGTCTGGAGGTAAAAAAGAACAGTTTGGTGATTCATATTTACAGTATTTAGTATTTAGTACAGTTCCTAATTAAAACCAATTAGGTTATGGGACTATCTCAATAACATTCTATTATAATTAAGGCTGTAACTTGTTCAAAACAAAGAGTTTAATTATTTTATAGCAGTTGAATGTAGTAGCATCAATTCACATTTTCCTAAATACCTGCCCTTGCTTTCGGGCTGTAAAACGACAAAATTTGGATGAAAAAGGTTTAATTTTTCTCATTAAAAAGAGAGATATGTGGAGAAAACCCAATGATATAAAATTAATCTGTATAGTGAGGAAAAGAAAAGTGAGGACAAAACAAAGGAACTTTGTGTTGGCACTTCCATCTCCTACTCAGGCAGACAGACACACACATTCCACAGTTTTTGGTGAGTTCACCAAGGACAGGCTTGCATTAAATCTCTCTTCATTCAAACCAGCTGCTGGTGATTTTTTAAATTATATCTCTTGTGATTGTATCGGTTACATGGTATTATACCATGAATGAAACATTTCTCTTTTCATTGTTTTGCTTCCTTTCATTTTCAATGAAGAATAAATGAAGAGTAAGGGGTTCAAATGAAAGCACTGTAGACTTGCGAATTCAATAAATCTGAATTTGTGGCTCACAATTTTCTCCCAAAACTTTCATTAACAATGCAAATCAAATGTAAATAATTAGTCATTTAATCTGAAATCATTGGGCTGGGAATCACAAAAACCTGCAACAGAATCAAACCCCAAATATGAAATCACTTTGTATGAAAGTCTTCTGTAGAAACTCCTGAATTTACAAAGGGCTATATATAGTGCCAGAATATGAATAAATATATAATGCATAAATCTACAGTCATTCAGTCATAAACCATGGAAAGTTACAGCATCTGCTACTTCAATACATAATACATAATACACAATTTGCCATGGCTAGCACAGCCTAAACGTGGAACCCCCCCAAATATGTTTTTATCATGTCTATCTGATGATAGGCACGGTGGTAAATAACAGTGTGGGTAATTCCCGAAAGGAAGTCTGTGTTTTTCATCCAGACACAATGAACACGTGCACAATGCAAGTCTTCCAAAAGCTTGGCACAACACGGAGAAATGGGAAAACGCGCTGCCAAAAGTCTGACAGCAGCCGCGGTTAAGATACCCTGTTGCCAGATAGATACTGAAAAACTTTTGACTAGCTCATCTACAGTGCTACAAATCAACATTATAAAGTTGCTTGGCCATTTTGCTAAGAGATTATGGAGAAAAATTATAAATATAAGGATTTTAGCCAATTTTTTTTACCGCTGTTGAACTGTGGCAGATGACTAGTAAGTGAGAACATTCAGAAGTGTATAATATAGAGCTCTTTACAGATCAGAGAAATGTTTGTGATTAAATGTGTTATACATGATCTAGCAATGTGTACAGAACTGTACATTAATGCCCTAGTGTCTTTACTTTATGGTATTTCTGAAGGTAATTTTGGTTTCCCTTACCCTTTTCGGGTTGTTTGTTCACCAGGTTGACATTCTTGCTGAGTGGGAGGGAGGGGGGCTGAGCTGGAGAGCCTGGGGTATGAAGGTGAATGTGGGGTTAGTGACCATGTCATGCTAAACAATAAAAACAAATCTGCCAAATGATATTCCCTCCATTTAATTTAAAATGGAAAAACGACCAGATGCTTGAATAATGGGGTTAGACAACAGGTTATGCACATGTTTGCGGAAAAAACACATCAATGTATTTAAACTGGAAATATGGAATTTGTGGGATTGAATTAGTTGCACATAGCTTCTTTAACGGTATGTGCGATTGAATTAAATCAGACCTTTGGCTTTTTTAAGGGCATACGTTATTCTATTTTAAACTAAAAGAACATACTTTTAAACAAAATAATTGTTTTAAATAAAATAGTCAAAGAAACTTCCGATGTATTGTAAAATCAATTTTGATTGAATTGTATACGCCCTTAAAAGAAACAAAGGGTGTGGCCAACGATCTGTAAAAACAAGCTTATTATGCAAGCATTGGTTTCAACTGGAGGGCCCAGGTTATGAAGATCTAAGTAAGAATGCAATGTCTATGTTTTTCTGACAGGCTTAGCACATGTGACAGGCAGCACCCTCATAATGATGTAAAATAAGGACAATTCAAGCAGAGCACATTTCCCGCCATTGAGAAGAGGTGCGTTCTGGGAAAATCTGGAAAATTGAACTACGTGAGTGAGGGAAATGCTGTCCTTGTTTCAACACCTGAGAAAAAAGAACTGAATTTAACTGGTGCCTTTAAGACATGTGACAGCATGACACTTTCAAATGAGCAGAGCGCAGCTTTAAACACAAACCACATTATTATTTTTTCAAAGAACACCAGATTTGGTTTAAACAATCAGATATTGTTCTAGGAGTAAAATGGAAAAGATAGGATGCCTAGGTTTATTTCAATGGCATCATGCAGAAGCAAACATGAATGTCCACTATCGAAGCTCAAATTAATGTACAATTAGCACTTGGAAGTGATATCTTTTGTTGCATTATACATAAGACAAGGGCCACTGTTTGAACGACAGCACATTTCAAACCCCTTGTCATAGTTCCTACAGAAAGCAAGGTCATGTGAAATAAGGGATGAGAAAATCATGGTTTTTCCATCTTGGTTCACAGAGTACTCAGATTTCTTATATTTGAGATTTACTTGCAGTCAAGAACATGGACAGTTTCGGACATGCAGATCCTACAAAAGGGGAAATGAATCAACCATGACAAGATTGAGACATGCGGTACAAGAAAAATGAATGAAACATAAGCAGACTTGGACACATGTGGACCCAGCACAGGAAAATGAGTGGAACAGGTACAAACTCAAACATGAGGACCCAACCAAAGAGCGATGAAGTTGGCGATGAGGGTGCTCTTTGATGATGAAGAGGAAACTGGGACAATCACAACTACTGAAATATTCTCTCCCTAGAGAAAGTCCACCTACACTACAATTGTATTGTCTTGTTGAACTACATCTGAATACATCATAAAATCTGATCACTCAGAACAACCAAGTACCAATTATCTCAGGTTTTACAGTCTTTAAACATTTAAGTCTTTGCTGCAGAGAGAGAAAATGTGTCTTTCATCTATTCACCAGAGAGGTTTATAAGGTGGCTGTTTTCCCTTTCCATTTCCTTTACGTTTGATTTGTGAAATACGAGGAGCTCCATGGTTTGGATAAGAGAATAAGATAATTATTTTTTGGTTTTGGAAAACACAACCTCAAAAATGTTTCTCCTTTCAGTTAAAAATCTTCAACCTCTTTTCGGGTAGCTTTTCAATCTCGAAGAGCTTGCTCTTGACATTTGCAGTCTCATAAATATTATGTTTAAGCATCTGCCAGACATAAAACATAATACATCTCTGATGTTTGATGCCACAGACACTAAACCTCAGTCAGTGAAGAGCCATGAACTAATTGGGACTGGATCAGAGCATACTACTTGTGTGGAGAGTCCAACACAAACATTCCACATTTTTCAAATGGTGTGTGGCCAGTCTGGATTTCTTATCTCACAGAATGAGGTCAGTTCCTCCAAAGTGACATGTTAGGCCTTGCATTTAAATTTGAATTTAATTTGATTATTTTTAATTGAATTTAACTTGTGACCTCTTTATGCCCTGTATATCAACAGAATAACCTTACTGTCCAAAGACTGAAACCTACTCTCCACAAAATACACTGGTTCCAGAGTGAACTGTTTCCCAGCCTCTGTTGTAGGAACCGGCCATATCTGCTGATTTGCACTATGGCTGAGTTCTAAATTTATGAGGTTTGAATTAGCTTTCCACTCTTAACCTACCAGTATTTGCATTATAATAGTACTGTATGTGAGTTATTTGTGTTTATGTAACATTGTGATATGTCTTGTTAATTTGCCCTGTTGAACGATTTGAGGCAGCGGTCTTAGCTACTGCCCCAAGTAAATTGTTAGTTAGTTATTTCTTTACTTGCATGGTACTTAAGTTCAAAATCCTTTGTCATGACTCTATTCTTTGTGTTGTGATCTATCTTCCTCAAAAGTCAAAAACAGTTTCCTGAGTTTCATTTGTTGTACTGGAACATGAGGTTATTATTGTCGGAGATTTTCGTTTCCATACTCATAGCTCCTCAGATACTCTTGCCCACTGAATTTTTAGATCTCCCACAGTCCATAAATCTGGTACAGCAGGTGTTTGGCACAAATCACAATCAACCACACCCTGGATGGATTCTATTCTTTGTAAAAATAATAATAATAATAATAATTTTATGATGGACGTTTTTTTTTTGGTTCAGATTATCTCTTGTTTTTATGTTGTGCTTCCAGCTGCTTCTAAATAATTAGAGCATGCTCATCATTCTCTCATCATTAATTTCAAAGGCAATTCAAGTTTTCCTCTGCTTTTGCCAGTTCAAACTTGAACTGGCAAAAACAGATTTCTCATACGAACGAATTGGTTTAAAACGAATAGGTTCAATAGTTGACATGAATCAACTTTGACTCTACTGCTCCTTTTAAAAATTGGTTGAAGTTGACAGTTAAGGAATCCCTTTAGGCAAATTAGAGCACAAGCAAAATGTCGTTTACATGCCTTAATCATAAAACCCTGGTCTGGCTTCAAGTTGTACAGAAGTCTGCTTCTGAACTCATGTTAAAACCAAATCTTTGAAATTACCTTAATGCTAGTGTCCCTATACTGATTGTGAATTTTGAAATGGACTTTTCTTTAATGAAACCATCTCTTACAAGGCACTATATAGCCTGGGTCCTGACGATGTTTCTGTCAGAAGCTCAGGCTGCTTAGATATTGAAAAAGGGATTTTTTTCAGTTAAAATCAAAAGGGAGGTCATGCCTTTGCTGTGAAGTCCTTCTGACTTTGGGTTAGCCTTCCGCTAAGAATTAGATATGAGACAGCAAATGAAGTCTTAAAAGTCATTTTTACTGACTTGTGTTTTCCAATGTTTGCCAGCATTCCCTCATGGTTATCAGTTAGTCAAGATAAAACACTGAGGAAACATGTCAAATACATTTCTGTACACATTTTTTCTGGAATTTACTTGAACAACAAGTCTTTCCCTGCAATGTTCCCTATGCATAAAGTTAAAGCAAACATCTAGTAAACAGGAAAGCTCTATGTGCTAGGAATGCTCTCTCATTTTGTGAATATTCTGCGATCCAAAGTTTGCTGGAATATTAGCACTTCAAACACAAAAAATCGACAAAATTATTAGTTAGCAGAGCTAAACAACAATATTCAATCATACTTCTATTCATGTATTATACATGTAAATGCCAAATTTATTTTTCTGCCTTGTGTTTGCTAGTGTACTGCTGGCCAGCTAATGTAATCAGTGAATTTCATGTCATTGTCTGGAACAATTAGTGAGAATGTAGATATTCCAAGGCAGCCTGCGTGACTGTATGTGTCAGCAGTGTGAGAAGGTCTGACACATTGGTATGACTATTAGAGCCAAGGATTAAAAATCTGAATGCCTAATTAACTGAAATTGTTGCTTACAAAGTTTCCATGACAATTCTGTGTTGTCTTTCCTGAGTTTGACTACTCCTGACTGTTCGAAGAAGTTGTCTCCAATCCCTGGTTTGACCCTGGATAATTAATTAGCACGACACTGGCACCCGAATTTCGAGCATCCCAGATAGGGGGTTAAAACCCAGGACACACAGACAGACAAATGCACACAAACAGATGACACAGACAGGCAGCCGCACGAACACACAATGCAGGTCTCCACGGAAAAAAGCTGAGTGGTGATTCTACAGCAGGCTAGATGGGTGACAAACACATAGAAGTAATCAGCTCTTTTACCCATTGGCAACGTTGGCCGTATGGCAGGTTTGGGATGATAGAGTCCCTTATGGTGCTCACCATCGGCTGTAAGGGGGCACAAGATGGATTACAGTGAAACGTGTGCAAATCCAGCCAGTGCTACGCTGTAGGCCACAACAAGAAAGCTTAAGAGGGTGAAAGGTTCCTCAGCTATCAGAGAAGCACACTCGATATTTCAACTGCCATAATCTTTACAAAACCCTCACGTGATGACAAAACCATGTCCAGCTCTCATGTCTCTCATAGTTTTGAAACTCTCACCATCTCCATAAATCACCTCTGGAGTAACATTTTTGACCTTGAAATATGTCAAAAAAAAGCACACAACCATCAAATGTGACATACTCAGAATTAATGAAGGTAAGATAGATTTATGAAGATAGGAGAGCTCACATATTCTGTATTCAGTGAGAAAATTCCAGGAGAGAACATGGGTGAGAGTCATACAAACATGGCGTTTGCTGGGATAACGGCCAAGGCTCAAGCCAGTACCCATGAGACAGGAGGAAGTAAACCTTCATGCAGAATTCTGTCTAAAACATGATGGAGACCTCGGAGATCCCACAGGGATTCTGTCATCGTCATGGAGGCTGTACAGTGTTATGGAAGGAAAAAGAAGGGAGAAAAACGTTAAATTACCCCCTTGGTTGGAGGTCTGGGAGGAGTTAGTCACTCTAGGCGGTAGAGAAGCACTTGTGCTACGAGAAGAAGAAGAAGTGCTAGAGACTTTGCTTCCTTCAGATGTTGGGTTTCGGGTGGAATGGCAACAGGCGTGCTCTGGGTAACATGTTCCATGGAGGAGGAGGAGGAGGAGGAAGAAGATGAAGGTGAAGAGGAGGAGGAGTTCTTTGTGTTGATTTTCTCTGGATAAAACAAATAAAAAAGAAACAAAACAATAGCAGCTTGTGATATAAGAGGGAGTACACATACCCCCACGTAAAGGGGTTTTGGCCATATTCCAATTGCGTTTGAAGCCGTGACAGTAGCCCCAGATGGTCAAAGACTGATGTCAAAGGTGAGTACATCATGGTCAGTCTTGGTTTAGGATTGCCATGACGTATGAGACCAACATATCTCTGTTCATTGGAAAACCGGTGTCCCTTACACAATGCCTTTTTTAAGAAATTAATTTGAATTAATTTCAGATGCTTCACATAGCTTTTCAGCAGCAAACTATGGCAACCGCTAGTCAAATTCAAGAAATGTTTGTGAGTTTAAATGTGATTAGTAACAGTTAGTTGACCCAATATCTGGAATTGAATCCTGGCCATGCTCATTCTTGACTCTAGCCAGGAGTCCTGAGGGGCAATACAACATTTGCCATGGTGTTGCTCAGAGTGAAACAGCTTCAACTGGCAGGGCACTAAACTTACGAATAACGTGACACATTTAACAGGTTCTCTAAAATAAAGACAGCTCATTACAGGCTTAAAAATTAAATCATTGCCTGCACTTGTTTTTCATTTTTGAAAAACCTTGCTAATTTCTTCAAGATGACAACCAAGTGTACACTTGGGGTCTCTATCCGTCACAGATACATTTTAATGTAATTCGTTTGGAGCAGCCCAGGGTCTGTTTTCAAATGCACAGAGACCTGAAGATCACAAAGTGATGAGAACAGTGACATGCAGACAAAATGGGGCTCAATGTGATATGGCCATCGCTGGATGGAGGTTCAAAGTGACACAGACGGGTGGTGCCAATACAGAGACTGCTCCTGTGGAAATATGAATCCATGTAAAAGCAAAACATGAACAGAAAAGCAGCGGAACTTGGGTCAGCGACGACACAGATGATAGACAACACTCAGGAAAGTGAATGCTGAGTTGCGTTAGCCCGGTGACACACAAATGTGTTTCAAGGTTATGATGTCACCTTTACCCCAGTCATTACTATTGGCTCTCTCACTGGCGAGGGAGGGCATGGGCAGAGATTGCTCATCCTCTGATTGGCCGAGAGCAGTGTGGGAGACAGCCTTTATTTGTCTGTGGTTGGCTGGATAAGGAGAACATGGAGTCAGACACTCTTTTAATAAACATGTATGCATGCTTTGACTGTCACGAATACATAGATTTGTTTTATTTTAATTCCTAAGGTGATTACAAAATGTATTTCTATTTGTTTATTTATTCAGTCATCAGAGAGGTGGAGATGTTACTTCACATCCTCATTTTTGTGTCCAGTTCTGTACTAAGTGGTAATCTTATTCGTTTTACTCCAACATTAAAATGGTTGCTTACTTTATTGTTGGATTATTAGGAATTAAGAAGAAGCAAGAAAATTACCCAAAGTGGTTAGTGGTCTCTTGGTGGTCCTAGATGACCCAACAGTTGTCAGTGGGCTGTGGGTAGTTGTAGTTGACCCTGAAGTAGTTATAGGACCCTGGGTGGTGCTAGATGAAGCTGAAGTAGTTTTTGGACCCTGGGTCGTGCTAGATGATGCTAAAGTAGTTTTAGGACCCTGGGTCGTCCTAGATGAAGCTAAAGTAGTTATAGGGCCCTGGGTGGTGCTAGATGAAGCTAAAGTATTTATCGGACCCTGGGCCGTGCTAGAAGATGAGAACGTTGTTGCAGGACTCTTGGTGATAACAGATGAAATTAAAGTAGTTACAGAATTCTTGGTGGTACCAGATGATGCTAAAGTAGTTGCTGGACTCCGAGCGGTACTAGATGATGCTGCAGTAGTTATATGACCATGGGTGCTGCTAGTTGGTGCTAAAATAGTTACAGGACATTGGGTGGTACCAGATGATGCTAAAGTAGTTGCAAGAATCTGAGTGGTAGCAGATGATGCTAAAGTAGTCAGCGGACTCTTGGTGATAGCAGATGACACTAAAATAGTTGCCGGACTCTGGGTGATACCAGGTGACACTAAAGTAGTTATAAGACCCTCTGTGGTGCGAGATAATGTGAAAGTAGTCAGAGGGCTCTGGGTGGTGCTGTGTGGCCCCAAATTAGTTAATGAGCTCTGGCTTGTTCGAGGTGACCTGAAAGCACTTCTAGGACTCTGGTTAGTACTGGGTGACCCCAAAGTTTTAAGAGAATTTCGATTAGTACGAGGTGACTCTGCAGTATTTAGAGGACTCTGATTGGTATTATCTAACCCTACAGTATTCAGAGGACTCTTGGGCTGTGCTTCTTTCTTGGGCATTTCAGTGGTTTGGGGGAGGATAGTTATGGAGGAGGTACTGGAATGAGTGGTGAACAGGAGTTTGGGAAAGGATGTTGAAGGAATTATGTTATGATAGTGGGAAACGACACTTCTGGCAGTGCTTGTTCTTCTCGGATGGGGAGGTTTGTGTCGCCTTTTATCTGCAGAAGAGAAGGTTTCTTTCAAAACAGCAGCAGTATATAGCACCAAGGAAACAAACAGAATAACTTGCTTTTACTACACAGTATAGCTGGGGTTCTGCAATAGCATGATAAACGTGGAATACATACTTGTTTCTGAGTGACCGAAACTGTAAATTCCCAAAAGGCCTGATGAAAATGGATACTCATAAACACGATGATGGATTGAAATATCATTTGACCAAAAATGGAAGGAGCGACTATATATAGTACCAGTGACCTGACCAATGACTGCACTATGGATACAGCACATTTTTGATTGGTTCAGACTGATTGACAGGTGAGTTTAACTCCACCCTAAAAAGGTTCCTGAAACCTCATTTTAGCCATCAATTAGCATTGCCCTTAATATGCCATCCAGTCTGATCTCAGGTATTACTCAGCCAATACACGCACAACCCCAGCACACAGCGATACAGTATATTTTATTACATAAATTATTGTCCAATAGTTGTACTGTAGATCTTCATAAAGCTCACTTACAGGGGTATTTCACTTAGGTAACACATTAAGATCCAGAGTTTTTACCTCTGGTGTGTCTTCATGACAAAGGTAGAACTGAAAATTGGAGATAAGAATTTAAATATTTTAATTTAAAAGTATTGGCAAGGCAAAAATTCATATTATGAAGTTCTGTGTCAATGTGGTTTGTATATGTGTTACAGGTGAACTGGAAGTTAGGATTAGGCCTAAATAAACCCACACAACTTTCAGTCCATTTGGATGACAAGGTGACCAGATGATGATTATACCTTGTTCATAAAGACACACTAAAGGGTGAGGAAACTGAAGTTAGATGAGGTTCAGTTATTGCATAGGGAAATACCCCTTAAAGAATACCAGGTATAATAATTTGAAGACAGAGTGACTGAAATGAGAAGTGGTCTTTGTAAACAAAAACACAGAAATGAACAGAGAGGAGAAGGTGGTCCATAGTTTGGATCTGCGTTGTTCATCCTAGAGGAATAAAAATGAGTTTAGATCTTTGTTGCATGCAATGGTGGACATGCATATCGTGCAAACTCAACAGACGACTGCCCCAAAATGACACTGAAAATAAAAATCTCAGACATGAGACAAATAATATGTCAGGTGGATGATGACAAGACGTGGGGAAACACAAAGGGGATGGTGACTCACAAGAATGACACAGAGTGTGAAAACGTTCAGTGCTTCCCTGGAGAGATTGCGGTAAATCTTTCCTTTGAGCGAAAGCACTCCTTGATTTGCAAGTCCAAGCACATTCATGCATAGCCTGCGAGGGGCAGAGGCGAAATACTACATCTCCCAGGACCACTTGCGATTCTGTCTCTGCAGCCATTGTTCCTCTGAAATCATCACTGTGAGCCTAGCTTACATCATCATAGCAGGCCTTGGATTTTCTAATGACCCAAAGCATGCCATCATGCAGCCAGTCGCAGCAGCAGGTGTCCTTGGAAACCTGTCCCACCCGCCCAGCAGTGCAGCATATGAAGCAAACTCATGACTGCTTGCCAATGAAGCTCAAATAAAAAGTTGTGTCTTTTATACCCAGGGATAACACTGGACTCTGAGGCACACGGGATCCTGTCACAGCAGATGTATCTGGGTGGATTTTTGGTTTTGCTGCATAAACGGAAATAACACGATTTCACAAAGAAATGACAAAGAAAAAAAGTCTAGACTAGGGTAAAAATTGAGATTTCTGAGTTCTTTCATTAAAAAAAGTCTGTAGAACTTCTGAGATGCAAATCTCTCAGTTAAAGAAATAGTCAACCTAAAACACATTTGACCTGGAAGTAGCATTCTAAATACAGCTTTTAAATGTACCCATTTTAAACTGAGGCAAAGAGGGAGCATTTTGAACACAAACTACACCAATTGGACATCACTGGATTGCAGTTCTGTGCTCCTAGTGCACAAGCACTTATGAAATGTTCCTCAGTCAGTTGACACGAGCTTGTCGATCAGCTAGTTTGATTCTTAGGTAATTTGAACAGAGATTTATGGCCAGGTTTATTAGAAAATTATAGTGAGTAGAATGAGTAGCCTTCTTAAGTAATTATTTTCTTTGTCTTGAGTAACAATTCCAATCCATTTTTTTACCTTGCTGTATTTTGTTGTAATCTTTACAGTAACTAACTTTCAACAGACAACCATTTTCCAATATACATCGTATATAGTTTCTGATGCATTACATTTTTTTGACTGTATACCTTGCTGTGGCATTCTTTGTCTCTGCCACTATCTGATGAAGGCGTTTAGTGCAGGGTTAATGTCATTTTCAAATTGAGAATGTTCCTGAAGCTGATTGGCTAAAAGGTTTGTATAACTTACCAGGAGGTGGGAGCTGTCTGCTGGATCCTGTTGTTAATGGCTTCTGAAAAAATTAAACCTGAAATTAAAAATTAAACCTGAAATTAAATCTAATTGTAATTCTCTCCCTTGCAGCTAACAGTCATTTTACTGCTGGTAAGACTCATTTTTTTCAGTTCGTATTGACTTTCCTACATTCCTGAATTCCCACATTTTTAAAAAGGAAAAATTTATATAGTCCTCTGACATTGAAAGAATAAAATGAAAACCAAAGTTACGTATTTTAAACCAAAGTTACTCTAAACGTGGGCATAATTGTCTGTGGAAGCCAACAAACAGGAACTTACAAAACTTTACATTTATTCACAGCTTTTCCTTTATCTGAAAGTTTACACGCTTGATCTGAAAATTATGAGCACATGTAGTACACACCTCCGGCTTTGTGTTGCTCTTTGGCTTCAGGGGTTTCTGGGACGGTTTGTCTGGAAAATGGGACAGCACAAGGCAATAACAGTTAATGAATGGAAGTTCAACATTTCAGTCCTGAATTTTATACTACATTATTTAGCACATTATCACAGTTTCCATAAATTAGCGCCATATCACAAGTAAGATACATTTTTTTCTCCAGGAATTGGAAAATTTTGTGGATCCAACTACAATATGAGAAACTATACATACATATATATAGTGAATCAATGAACGTCGTTGAAAATCTCCAAAATGAGAGTCATTTCTTTCACTCCCCCTCTTGTCTCTTTTTTTTTACAGACCAATAAATATACATTACCTTCTTGGCTACATAAGAAATCTATCCAACATGCATACTCCTAAAAACCCACTCCATTCCGGAGAATGACCAGCGCTTCAATGACACAAAAGAGTTCAGGAAAAATGCCCATGATCACTTTGTGAGGATTTGAGCAACATTCCTTCCCTCCTTTTTTATAATGTGCTCTGCATGTTGCAGGTTTGAGCAGATCATTTTAATAAGTTCTGTCCGTGTAGATGCTGGCGTAATTAGACATACCGTCCTTGTTGGTGTTGTGAATGACAGTTTTGCTCCACACTCCACTGTGGTTGTCCTTATTGGCCCGAACGGCAAACTCGTAGGGCGTGTCAGGCCTCAGGTTGTCGATCACGGTGTCGCTGGTGGGACAGGTCTGATAATTCCACTTCCTGTTTCTCTCTCTATAGCGGACGGTGTAGTTTCTGCAATCCATTTTAAAACAAAGCACAGTAGAAGTTACTTCACATCGCATGAAAAATCCCTCATTGTTTATATTAGTTTTGGGCCTATGCACGATTAATTTTGTGTTCTAAGTCCAGAGCTTCTCTGCCCTCAAGCATCTGGACACAACACCCTCAATATGTCTGTCAGTGTCAATGAGATCCTATTTCATTCCCTCACAGTCAGTAATGCCCAAAGCCACAGCCAGGCAGTAAACAGGAGGAAGTGACATTAGGTTTTAATAAGAGCTGAAAGGTGCTCTCAGAAATGGTGAGGTCAACCTTTCCGATGACTTTTCCAAACTTCTCTTTCTGAAGAAAAAAAAAAACATGGGAGAGAAGGAACATTAAAGAAGTGAATAAACGTGTCAGAATAGCCTTGCTCGAATCACACTCAGGCTAAGGAAATAAGCGATACCTACAGCCAAATATGAATAATTTTTGGATTTTAGCCTGGTTGTGCGGATATAGAGATTTGCGCTCTACGTGTGCTGTCGCACATGGACACACCTGTGTTTATTCATGCGGGAATAATGAATTTCCATCCTCATCTGGATAGTGCTCGATTGAGAAGCTGAAAGAGGGGGAACTTTCTCTAAGACGCTGGCTGGCTTTCTGACACATCTGCACAGCCTTTCTGCTCTCTCAGCGCTCAGCCAGCGTGATGGAGAGGAACCACGAATAACGGCCCCATCCAGGCTGAGGGCTCAGAAACGACGATGACCCGGGCCAGGAAAGTGACCATGTGACCGGCAGCATGCGAGAGAGAGCCTCTCCCGCCTGGCACTGTGTCCACTCCACGCTTCAGCTCCACGTGTACCATGCATTTCCCTCAACTACGCCATTAACACCAGATATATGACTCAGGGCGATCCGGAGCCATGCGATTTCATGTGCGTTCCACGTATTTACACACATAGGTTACATTCCAGTACCATTAACATCGCACGCCAGGCAATGCAAATTGTTTCAAGACCAGTGAGGAACATTCCAGTTCAATTCCACGTAGGCTGGAAATAAACATTATGAAAATAAAGTACCTCAACGTAACTAAAACCAGTCTTATGATGTATTTGTTTTTCCAAACAAGTGCTATCAGAGTCACAGAATATATAGCATTCTAGGTCTAAAAACCTGTCCCCTGATGGTTATAATTTGATCATGAGAGAGTTTAATGGAGGATACTGGTTAATAATATATAAATAAATATATATTTCTACTGCCATTCCTTGGTCATCGAATATTTCCACTCAAAAAATAACAAAACCAAGTTGCTTTTCATGCATGCTCCTGCAATGCTCCTTGTGACTTTAGAACAGTGGTCAAGGGTCATCCAGGAAACTCAACAAATTTTTGTCAGGAATACTCTGAAAACCAAATGTTGTTGGGTCTCCAGAAAATTCCTAGCAGGTTTCTTTAATGTGTAACTGGGATTACGGTTTCATTTTAAACAAACAAAAAAATATGGCGTTCCCAACCAATTAAAGATAGCCCAGTTAATCTGGTTGGGCAAACGTGTTAGCGTAATTTTGGTTTCAGACAACTTTAATCGCAGTATTCATAAACTTAATTTGAAGTTTTTCTGCATTTAAATTCCATTCCAAATCCCTAAATGTAATTCCTACTTCCAGTTTATTAAGGTCTATATTTTAAGAGCAGCTACTCTGCTATCCTTCTCTATATTGATCTGGCAAGAAAGAGGAAGTAACATACAACAAGTGTCAAAATCCAGTCAAGAGAGTTTAGACAAGGAATATTATCTTATCTAACATGCAACACAACATGTGTCCAAATTCAGCGTGCACAGCAGAAGACTGAGGTCCAGATGTGCATACATCCCTGTGTAGATGTGGTCTACATTTAAAATGAAAAGACAAATTCTTCAATCCATTCATCATGTAGATTTCATCCTCCCTTTCACTTCTCTAACCGGGAAGCTTACATTTCCTAAAAGAGTTATTTAACCTCACAAAACATAAAACAACAAGAGAACAAACCATGTGGGATTTTCACATGATAAGATATTTCCTTGTATTTGGTTTCACCAAAGCCCAGCTACAAGAGTGGAAGGGCAAAGCCTACTCTTTATCAGCAGGGACTGCTGTGTATTTGCCAGCTAAGATGCATTCTTTGGAGATTATTTGCATCAGATTTATGAAGACTGGACTGGTCCGCAGTTTTTTTCTGCACACCAGATATTCTTAATCCCCCCGAACAATGCCACTACTGGATTTATCTGACAGGTTCTGGGAACCGGTTTCTCCCCTTGTTGAACATTCGTCCAACTGGATGACATCGAACACTGAACAGACACCCTCTGTCCCCCTCCCCCGCGGCAGGCGCAGTTAACTCACCCGTCCTCCAAGCAGTCCTTCATGATGCTGGTCTCGTAAGACGTCTTGAGCAAGGTTCCCCAGGACAGCAGCACCGAGGACGGGGTTACGGTACCAATCACTAGGTGGAGGGGTTTTTCCAGGTTGACTTTTCCTGGGTAGATATGAGGTAAAGGCAAGAGGCTGCATTTGTGCTGTGACAAACTGGCCATGATACAGGTGGAGCTTGTCTATGGGTTTATTTAATGATGGTCCTCTCCAATGTGGCGGCCATGTTTGTTAATGTACCAATGCTGGCGAAGCACAGTTATCAATCTCTCAGGCTGTATTGATCCAGCTTCTAGTCTATCACCTGAAGTACAATTAATGTCAATTAATGAGAAACAAACTTAATGTATAATGCCAATTTTCCTTCCTATAGTTTGAGTTAGTTTGATTGTTCTGTTATTGCGGGCCAGCAAATTTACCTGTGCACTGTTTCTTTACTTCGTTGGTCGGAATGGGCTGTACGGCTACAAGGTATTTGGGCTCTGCGTCTGAAAGAAGAACAGAATCAATGCATTGGACTTGCGCATTTCTCTCCGCAATGAAAAAAAAATGACATTTGAAAACAACAGGAATCGTCTCATGCTTTAGCACAAGCCAAATGACTGAAGTCAACCCAGACGCCCCTCTTGACTCTGGAGCAGATTGCTCAGAAACTGGCCGCAAAGGCAAAAAAATACAAAAATAAAAACACAAAAGTGTTATGAACCAGACCGAAGTCTCTGGTGAAGGGGTTGGCACAGAGAAATATATCTCGCTAAAAAGATAATTTAAATAAGCCAACATTTTATCTGTAAGATCCAACGATTAGTCAGGGGGCACTTGGGAATACCCACAGCTGTTTCTAAAAGTCTCCAGAGTCAGTCAAAACATGATGTAGTTTGTCACTAGTTAGAACGCAGCGATGTCCATCATTTTTGTTGGCATAATGGCATAACCCTGTATGCATTTTGTTTCCTTGAAATGACAGGTCTTGGTTATTTGTCTGATGGATCGACCTTGGGGACAAACAACCCTCCAAAGACCTATACGTTACTTTTCATTGGAGGATACTATCCATCTGTCACCAATTATCTGCCAGGAATTTGCACTCAAGAAGAAGGGGGTGGAGGAAAATGAGAAGAACAACATTTTCAGGATCACGAGAGATGAAAGAAACACCCCAGTAAGACGGGTCCAGGCTCTCTCTTCAGCGTTTCCAGAGTATCGGAGGTCCCTGGGAAACCTCTTCTCATAAAACCAGAAAGATTAACAAGAAACATGTCACTTTGCAAGCCCTCCCAGTCACGTGTCAGTGTCAAGCTTAACCTCGATCACTTCCAATGACTAAAAAAACCTGGCCATCATCATAAAACATGCAGCCCATTTCTGATTATAAACAAACGGGGTTGACTCGTTTTGGCAAAGTGAGGGTTGGAGACGTGACGATCATGTTTTGAAAGGTATGAAAAAGTGAAGCTGAATGTCAAGAGGGGAAAAGGTCTAGACGACTGTTGATGACTACATTGCCCAGAATCAGATTAGGAGAACATGAAGCATGGAGAAGCCAAGCACTTGAGGGAAACTCACATGTGAGCTCATTAACCTTTTGGTCCCGGCCTTGTTTCTTACATTCTTGGTTTTACCAGATGGTTCCATGCATGCAATACCCCTTTAAGGAGATGCAGTCGGGGGAAGGGTTGGATTCTGACTTAAAGCCGGTCTCCCATATGCAGGTCAGTGTGACTCATCACTGTAAAGCACTATGGGAGTTTTTTTTTTTTACTGCCAGCTTTAAATGGGCACCTGTTACAAATTACCCATATGAGAAAATGAATGCAGCTTTGTTTTTTTGACTTTTTTTCTTGAGGGCGGGTTCACAGATGTGATTTGTTGAGTGTGATCCTTTTCACTCCTCTGATGCGGGTGAAAGATTTCAAGAGAAATCAGAGCATTCAGGAGCTGTATAGCTTTGAGGAGAAAACACTGTATTCACAGACCTTAACTTAAATATCTGAGCGAAATGTCAGGATGGTAAACTCTCGCTCTCAGGTAATCTCTTTGCCTAGAGATCCCTAGCAGCCAGCCGCTATGGCTATGGGATTATAGCTCACCACCAGTGGCAGTTCTTGACCATTTAAAAAAGGGAAGGCTGGGCCAATGATTATGAAGAATTATAGTTATTATGTAATAATTATTATTAAGAATTATGGTTATCTCAATAACCATAATGGACCCTTCTTAGAATAGCCCCGGTTCACCACCACCTCACTACTGCACCTCACTGTTTTGGATGGACAGCAAGCGTGACATGAACTTAAGAGTTATATTTACTCTGGGTGGATGTGGGTATAATAATTTGTATAAGCAGAACTTGACTCTCCAAGCAAATGGTCATTATACTCAAAACACAGCAATACTTCAACGTCTGTGCTTATAATGGCGAACATTTTAAAAATGCAGCACCAAAGCATTACTCAGGGACTAACATTGGTTTTGGAAGTTTTCCTTTGTTGACCTCCATTATTGGCCATGGAGGGTTGGATGAGCACCTCAGAAAATGCTGGGTGATGAGGATTAATAAGCCTTAAGAAGCCATGTTACAGGAAAAATAAACACTTAATGAATCCTTAAACCATTAGCCCCTTGTGAGAAGGATCTCATCATGCTGAACCCTCATATTCGGCTAAGATCTCAAGCCCCATTCAATGAAATAGGGAAGGTGATATCAACAAAAGATGAGGGCTTAATTCAGAAGGTAAGGACTGCTCTAGGCTCCCCAAACAAATAAACAAAAAAGAAAAAGCTATTTTAAATCCAGCATTTTCCAGTGAAGGGTTATGACGGTGTGTGCACTTCTCCATCCAGATGGCACTGAAACAAATCACAGCCGTAGTGCATTGTACAGCTCTACAGTACCTGTTTATATGTACACAGCAGCAGTTACATGGCCACTTCTTTCCAACCTGAACTAAACTAGTAAATCACGTGACCTAGCTTTCACTGTTTTTCATGCATGCAATTGTAACACCATGTCTGTAATGTTGGAGAAATGCAGAGTTGATATATATAATTGGATTTCTGGGTCTCGCTCACCGATCTCGGTCTCATAGGGCTCCCCGTTTTCAGGCAGCTGGATGAACTGCTTGGAGAACATGCTGCTGCCGTATCCCAGGATGTACCCCTCCAGCTTGACGTCGGGGTTGGGGCGGACGAACTTGAGGACGATCGTGTCGCCGGTGGCATTGATGCGGACCTTCATGTTCTGTCTCCTGACTGTGGATAGGTGAGCAGAAAAATAACAGCTTCAAATGTATGTCACCATGGCTACCTTATAGTAGCTGTATTGGTGTCCTGCGTCTGCTTTGAGCAGTTTTAACTCATTCTCTGCATACAGAATTGCTTCAGCTCTGTGACATCTGTGAGCTTCTGTGCATGACCAGCTTGCCCCTGGTCCTAATGCAACTTTGAAAATATGGTAGGTCCCAAGCAATCAGAAACTTTTTTTTTTTTTAATTTTGCTACATATCTGGTGGATATTTAGAACAGTGTTCTGTCTGCATATCCCACTTTTTGCAGTTTCTGATCACGGATGGGTGACTTGACATTCTTTTCTAGAAATGTCATGTAGAAATGCAGAATTCCTGGAGCTATATGTGTCCAAAGGCAACAAAAAAGACCCAAACGAAGGTGGTCCTCCCACCGCTTGAAAAATGGGATGGCGTTCTACCACTAAGATATTTTGCAAAACAGGACTTTCTTATTGCAAAATTTAATAAAATACATTGTTTTGTCCATAGAACATTCCAGTGGTGTTGTGTGGCCTATTGTACAAACTAGCAGAATGTTCTTTGGACTGGATCATTTGACCTTAATGAGGAGTCTCTTTTTTTGGTAAACTCAATACAATTTCTTTCCACTGCAAAGTCCCGTCACAGTCGTGACATGTTGGTTGGTTGTAGCGTCGTGGTTTTGGGCTGCTTTGTTGCCTTTGGATCTGGACAGCTTGCCGTTACTGCAAAAACCGTGAAATTGCGATTTTTACGAGAAACTTCTTGGGGAGAGGACATAGCAAAATCATGTATACATTTGGATACAACCTCATTCAGTTGTTTCCATTACAGTCAGAGTTTTGACACACTGGATAATGTGACTTTCGTTTACAATCATCACTGAAGCCTATAACTGGTTGTGCACAAGCGAAGACTATCATACAGTATTCTGTTTACCTTTCCTGGCCAAATCAAGGACAGAGTGTTATAACATCTGTCTGATGTTGATTTTTCCACTGGTTTTTATGAGACAAATTAAACAGCTGGCATAAAATGGATCCCATACATTTTCCACACTGCTACTGCTTAATTTCAACTTTTCCGCCAACATGGCAAGCTTAACATGAGCGAAAGAGTGAAACGTGAGTTGAAGATAACTTTAATATGTGCAAGCATACTTGCATACATACAGTAAACGCACAAAATCATACGCATGTATATGTGCATCCTCATAGACCTGCAGAATGCCAAAATCTAAATCACTTTGTTCTCAGGTGTTTAACAGCTACATAGTGCTCTCTATCATCAACTGCAATGAAGCTCCTGGTTTCCCTCTACTAAAACAAAGTGCAATGGTTACAGGAGAGATATAATGGTGAGGCTACAGGAAAGGTGAGGCATAATGGCATGGAAGGTAAAAATATAAAAATCAAGAGCAGGATGAGAGTAAAAATGTTTACCAGGTAAATATTAACTTCCTTTCTGGACTAAAACTACCACAGCTTTTCTCCAAGGCATTTTCTGTCAAAACTGTTGGACAATGACTCATCCCCAATACAAAATTTGGGTTTTTCTTATTGTAAGTAGAAGAAACAAATCATTTAAGAGTTCTTTTGTCATATATTAAGTTGAATTGTGAAAGAATCTGCTTCATTTTCCAGACCAAATAGATCTTTGTGAATCATTAGCGTTATGGTATGATAGAATGTGCCTGACCAGGTTGATGGATTGAGGTGAGGTAGGTCCACCAAATTTCTGAGGCCATGTTTTACTGTTAAATTCAGGTCAGTTACTTTACCTGATGAATAATGATGTTGTGTAGGTGGGGCTCTAATTTGAGGCTGGAAATTCAAGCCAACTCAACAAATGACCTTTAACTTTGGCATGTTTGAGCTAGTCTGTTTACAGGAAACATTTCACAAAATCAAACTTCTCTTTCCAAACAACCAGGGGTCTATGAATCATTATGCAGTAAATGGGAGGGAGAAGGGAAAGCAGATAACACCAGAAAATGGACAAATACAGGGAAACCTGGACAAGGTTAGCTATGGAGAGGTTCCACAGGCAACTGACAAATGACCTGATCCTCTTGTAAATCTCCAGCTAAGGTCAAAGGTCAAGGTTCTAATTGTATAACCACAAGAACAAGATGGGCGGAATACGGATTAGTTCTGGACCCTTTTGCTCAATTGTCCTTACATGAACTAACTTACAAGACCTTGCAGAACAAGCTGCAAATGACATTTCCGCCAAACTCTATAATTATTGTATTGTCACATGGGAAACAACCTTTGACGCCATGTAACCATAATTAGAAGATTAATGAAATATGATTAATACAAGAGACCATTTTTGTTACTGTTACGGATATGCATGCCAAATGCTTTCTGAGCATATGGTGACCAGGCAACAAATATTATTACAATCATTTCTACACTGCAAATGAACCATAATTAACCCCTTATACAAGTAAATTTCATTAACGTCAATGACAATAACTTTTAGCTTGATTACATGTCAGTTTAATTTCCCGATTAGCATGACTGTTACCAAACTTGGTGGCCTACTTCCAAATCATCTTTTACTTTGCTTTGTGTGCCTTTTGAGCATTGTATTTTGAGTAGCGTGAATACTGCGGTGTCAAAAAGACTTACTGGCCAAGAGAAAATACATTTTTCAGAAAAGTATGAGTTGAAAGGTTGATGATGAGAAACGGTTTTGATAGAGAAGGACACATACATTCATTGTACTATTGATCACTAAAACCAAACCAGTGTGTTTCATGTTGGGCGGTGCAATGAACTATAAGAAGGTGCAATTATGTTTTTGCAATGAATGACCTCCATTTAGCCTATCAACTACATACATTGGACGCCCTTAAAAATCCTTGTATGGCAAGGTTTAATTTCCAATGGAAATGAAAAAGGGAAAAGGGAATGAAAAGCAAAAGGGAAAACCAAATCTCAGGAAGTAAGATCGTGGCTCTGAGTGTCAAGACTCAAGGATGGCTCTTGGTAAGTTAGAACAACTCATGAGCTACTCATTCTTATTGGCAAGAAAATCTCTGAGATCTCAGAAAACACACTCTCCGCTTGATGCGCCTCCGATGATGTCAGCCAAAATGGCAAGTGTAGCCACTGCTCCTTGTCTGCTTTATGGTGTTTAACCTTTCGTCTTCCTTTTTGATAGTCTAAAACAATATTAATATGATACATTTAAATGTTTCATTGTTTTAATTGTTGTAATGGATATTTCATTGACATCTGATGTGCAAGCTCCAACAGCCTACAAATCTTGATTCTGGGGATTAGCTAAATTTAATAACGTGGGAAAAAATGTTTAGCCTCTATGGCTACAAGAATAGTTTGTTCACATGCTCTGAGGTTTGCACACCTATAATTACATTTTCGCACCAGATTTGCTTTTCAAACCTGTCAGTTTGTGCGTTGATTTTGACCCAAGACAAAACCTGTGTTATTTGGGATTGAATGTGTACATTTGAATATTCCATAAATGAGGCCCCAAGCTCTTTATAATACACTGCTTTTTTCGGCCAGTTGTCAATGAAGTTGTTTGAAACACTTTTCTCAAGTTTTTTTATTATGGCTGTCAAAACCATCACGCACTCCCAAAAGCATATAATACAAGGCATTTTCTTGTTAGTAGAGCTCATTAAAACGAAAAGGTCAGAACCGTTGAAATAAATTGCCTTGCCTTAGTTTTAAAAGAGATATTTTAAATAATCATTCTTGACAGCAGAGAATTTGAGTCAAGCTGAGCATCTTAAGCCCAGTCCGTTGCTCCAAACATTTTATAATCTCCCTGACCCGTTTTTTTAAGTACAATCCGTCAAATTCGTATTTAAAGTAAGATACATCTAAATAGCAAGGCTAAACACGACTCAGTTTTGGCTGGGATGGGTTGTTTCTGGGTCCAGAAGGTAGGAAATGAAATGAGCGAGAGAGACAGACTGACTCCCTGACATATTATGGCACACGTGTTTCTCCGACATTCTCTGTTTGATAGCCTGGATCGGGTACGTTTTGATTAACACTTCAATAATCACCTCATGGCAGTTCTGAAAAGCACGGTATTAAATGTAGATTTGTTGTCATGGGAGTCTTCTTTCTACAATAAATAATTATATAACCAGGAGGCTCATGGGTAGGCCGCACATTGCTTCGGTGCCAAAGCTCCCGTCACGGGCTGCCAGTTGTAGATTCCTCCTGTACGGCTTGCCGGGAGTGGAAAAACAATCACTGGCTCATGGAGGCCTGTCCAGATATACTGCTGTCTTTTCAGGTGCAAGTAGCATGACGCAAGAGCAGAGCGCACGTTGGGATTCCAAACAGGAGGAGAAGGGAGGATAATTAACAAAGGTGGAAAAATCCAATGGAAACTGGAGCTCTCAACCTTCAACACCGGGTAAGACCAAAACACCTTGTTACATAAATCACTTCCTGATGTGAATTTCAGAAGGGGTGCGCACTGTAAATGTCCAAATTAGGTTTTTTTTTTTTACTGTACGGTACTACTCAGGCACTGTTCAAAGAGATCAGAAACATGTTTTCAGACTTAATTGGATTAATCATGCATTTTGTAAAAAACCTTGTTTATTACCGTTTATTTGTACTTTTATTGACAGCACGCCGCCCGAACAAATAGCTTAATAACTTTTGGTGAGCATTCTAGAACATTCCCCCCTTTGGCTATGTTGCAGACATCTGTGCTGTAATGACTGCGTAAAGACTGAAACCTGGCTCACTCTTTGTATTCTGTGGTGCACACAGCAGTATAAAGCAAAGTAAATATTCGGCCTCTCTCTCTCTCTCTCTCTCTCTCTCTCTCTCTCTCTCTCTCTCTCTCTGTCTTCTGTGCATAAGTTCATATCCCCTCAGATGGAAAAACATGAGATGAAATCATGGAATATTCATCCCCTTATTAGGAGCCTCCCTAAAGTCTTTAATGTTGTGGAGATTTTACTGAGATAACAGAGGAAATCAAGGAGGGAAGCCAGGAACCTTTTTTTGGCTTGGCAGGGTTAGAAAGCGAAATGTTTTTGCTGAATCAACACGTTACATGACATTTGTGACAAAGTGGAGGCATTAACTCTCGTTTCTCGAGCTTCAGGAGGATGATGTCCAGCCTCCACCAATCCCGCGAGGGGGATTCATCATCAGAAATGAACCACAGAGCCCTTGCTAATGTCCCAGGTGCCTCGGAGCCAGCAGAGAGCTCTCGAATGTCCACGTGCCCGCACAGGAAATGGCGCGAGGTTTGCGGTTATTTTGATCGTGGAAGATCCCTTTGAAGCTGCTTCGTTTTTAGAACTTTCTGGTGGCTCTCGTGGTATGATTTTCAAGGGCAAATAGGACGCTGCCTGCGATCCCGAGCACTCAGGATCATAACTCAAGACTGTACGGTAACATGATGGCCACATGATGTCACCCCTCATTAAGATGAATCCTAAAACCTTAAAGTTGTTTTTAAAAGATCAGAGGACTAAAATATAGCGTTCCAATGAGACAATTCCACTGTTCAACCAAAGAGGTATGAACTCTTCAGGAATGAAGGCCATTTTGGAATGTGATATCACAGTTTTGAAAGAGATTGATTACCAGTAATTGATTGCCTTTGTTACACATCAGTCAATACTTGCTCCTTTATCTAGTATTTCAAGTTTTTGGTTTTATGTCTTTTTTTAACCACAAAGCTGACATGTATATGATGTATTTGCAGATACTTTACTGGGTTATTGTTTCATGCTCCATTGGAATTTTTGCTTGTCTATTTTCGGTAATTTTTGCCTAATTTGTTGGAATTTTGTACAAGAGGTAAATAGCAATGAGGATCATGGTGTGACCACCAGTATTTAGTGGGCTGGCCTTGGTTTCCTGAATGGGAGGGAACCACTCCCTTTGACCTCTTTATTCTACAGGAGCACCTCAATCTCTTTGTTCTACTGACATCCTCGATATGTATGATAGAGATTCACCCTGAACTAATCATAAAAACCATCACCCTGATCTTCACAACTACCTTCACCTGGAAATTCACAACTACCTTCTGAACACATAAATCTTCACCCTGAACTTCATGAGTACCTTCACCCAGAAGATCGAAAATACCTTCACTCTCAACACAACACGCATATATTCACCCATTTCTTCAATAAACACCTTTGACTGGAACTCAATAACTAAATCTTTTCCACGACCTTCACAAACACAGCACGATATTAGCCGGAGCATTCTCTGCTCAGACCTCCTGGGAGACACAGATAAGTCCAGGTAGAACATTCCAGTTCCCTAAACTCTAAAATACGTCCTCAACCCAAATTTGCAGTGGATGTGAGCTTGCAGCGCTACAGATGTTTTTCTTTCTTCCAGTGTCTATTGAAGTGATGATTACCGCTCCCACAGGAGAAGGTCTGGGCACAATTGTCCGTTTGTCCTCGAGACAGCATCCGAAGCCACGTCACGTCTTCGGTTTAAGAGCACTTGTGTACTTTTCAAAATACGACAAAGACAAAAACAATATAATAATGAATATTTTATGTGCGGCGCTGTTGTGCAAGAGAGGGTAATTTGGCAAAATGCAGCCCCCGAAGTTCAGTCTTTTTTTTTTTTTTTTCGCCCTATTAAATCCTGCCATGCGTGAAGAGCTGTGTGGAAACTGTCTTTGCTATTTCTGGACCCAGCATCTGTAACGCTGAAGATTTTACAGATGTGTGCACTGCGTGTGCTGAAAAAGGGATTTCACAGACTGAGGTTTAATGTTTGGTAATTCACAAAACTATCTTTTTTCAGGTTTTCTTCATTTGTGTCCTTAGTTCTGAGTAAATATTTGTGAACCCTTCAAAAGGAATTAATATGCAACCTAACCGCAGCCAGCTCATCCTTTGTGTGTTTTTTTTTAACTTTGAAATAATGTGACAACTTCATAATGGGTGGGTGTAGTCTCTGGCTGGACCGAGGTATCCTGGCAACAGCTCACACCACACCAGAAACCGCGTACCACACACCACACGCCCCGTGCCACACATTTCATTCCTCAAGTCACACATCACACATCACACATTGCATGCAAAAGGCCTCAGACCGATGACCTCACACTGCTGATGGGCCAGTATGGTGCTGAAGTACCAAAATGGGTGGAGGTACCATGTGTTACCAGTAATTCATTGCTTTGAACCAACCACTGTGTTTTGGTCATGAAGACTGCAACCTTTGGATTGGTTATAACAATTCAATTGTAACTCCACCCATTTTGAGGTGTTGCGATACCTTAGTCACAAATTCACTACCTCTCAACACATATCAAATAAAAAAATGCCTCTCGCTGTTTTACTAATATCTGATTGGTCATGAGGACTGCAATCTTTGGATTGGTTATAATGATTCAATTATAACTCCACCCATTTTAAGGTGTTATGATACCTCGGTCACAAATTCACTACCTCACACCCCATACCTGTCACCACAGACCAAATAAAAAAATGCCTCTTTATTTATTACTGATGTCTGATGGGTACAGCCATAGTATATATGTAAAGCAGTGAATGATAGCAAGTTATACATTGAAGAAAACACTGGGTGGTTTTTGCAAGAGAGTCTGGCTGCAGCAACCTGAGACCTTGGTAGAGGTATTGCATAAATCTTCTCAGCACATGATTGCTGGCTCAGTGTGAAGCAAGAATGAAAAACCAGTTGAACCTTGCAGTTACAACGAGATGCAAGAACCAAATCACAATTATATGCAAAACATCCATGTCTTTCCTGCATCGATTACATCCTTTTCTCTCCTGTGCCAGTTATAGACACATCCTTTAAGATTCTGCACCAAGTACAGACTTGGTACATTCTCTGCCGCCTCGTACCTATTAGAGACCTCACACATCCATTGCCCTGCAACACCAGTTGCAGCTGAGAAAGGTCAGCGTCAGGTTGAGTGGAAAAATAGTGTTTGCGTCTTCTGGCTTATTTAGTTACATGAATATTATATAACTCATTTAAACGAGGCAATAAACAAGCCATCCAAGGTTATGTGGTAGACTGTGCAGTTACTCACTGTCAAGAAAATATAAACTATTGCAACTTGTGTCAGGTTTTATTATTATTATTTTTATTGGGACTGTTCTGAGAAAATTGAAATCCAAAACGTTTGCATAAACTCAGGGCAAGTCTGTATATTCGTTCCGCTCTAGAATGTCCCCTATGTCTGGAATTGCAATGTACAGTATTTGATGCTTAAGGAGAGATGGATACAGAGTACTGTATACTGGATTGGGTCACAAACACATTGTATACACCTCTGACCAATCAGCACTACTTTCACTCTACACCATACCTCTGTCCAATCAGGACTGCTCTCACTCTACAACTCTGACTAGTCAGCCCTGCTTTTACTCTACATCTCTGTCCAATCAGCATTGGCCAGTCATGCTTTCACCACATACTGAATTGACAACTCAAAACTACATTCAAATGGAATTCCCAACCAATCCACACCTGCATCTGTCCTACACCACTTCAATGTTAGTTAATCAAATGTCTCCAGTTGACTGTTTTCCAGTCATCTGAATAGCTCCCTAAAGTCTCAGCCTGCATTATGTTGAAGGTCATTGGTTGAGTTGCCTTGACTCACAACCTCCACTTGAAGCCCCGCCTACAGGAAGACCACACCTCCTAACAGTGAATAACCATTGCTAGCAAGGTCCATCCCCAGAAGCGGAGCAGTCTGATCTCAGCTCAGTCAACCCGGTCCTGCTGATGGTACCGTGAGGTTATGTGCCCAACAAGGGGAGGCTACAAACTCATCAACAATGGATTCACCCAATACCACACCTCCGCTCAATCACTCTACACCATACCACTGACCAATCAGTGCTGGTTTCACTCTGTATCCCCGTCCAATCACCTCTGTATTTATCTCAACAATATACCCCTGATCTGACCGGTCAACACTGTTTCCATCGCACACCTGTAACCATTAAACACTGTTTTCAGCAAACTGCATCTGTGGCCAATCAAAACGCCTACTGTATTAAACCATGCCACTTTCTAAAAACACTCAACAATTCTGTCCACGAAAAAAAAAAAAAAAAAGAGGTAATGAAGGAATTACAAACTGTATAGAACCCCCAATTTGCTGGAAAAAAAAAATCTGTCGTGCTGAATGTTGACAAGTAAAAGAAATTAGTAAAAAAAAAAAAAAAAAAAAAAAAGATGGACAACACAGGGCAGCGTTGAACATCTGCTAGAGCCTGTTGGAGTGCGCACGTATTCCAGCCAGTGGCAGAATTTAAGCCTTAAAACACACCCGTGAATGTTTTTCATGATTTACAAGCTCTCTGCACAGGATAGCTCACCAATAAAAAAACCTGCAGCTCTGGGATCTCATTGTGCAGTTACACATCGAATGCATGCATGAAAATCATCAAAGATTCACAAGAAAGTAAAAAATACACCTTTATCTTTATTTTATAGGATAAATGAACACTTAATAATAATAATAATAATAATAATAATAATAGTAATAATAAAGATAATCATCATCATCATAATAATAAGAACTATGGTGCTATTACTACTGCAACAACCATTATTACTACTTCACTTCTACTACTACTAATAATAACAGTAATAATAATAATAATAATAGTAATATACTTGCCTCTGATTTTCTTTGCAGAGTTGTAGGAGAACAGTATAACCATTGCAAGGAACAGAAAATGTCTGATCAGCATGATGACAATGCTGGGCTCTGAGCAGGGCACTAAGGAGCTTCACCAAGGTAACAGCTGTTTCAGGACCTCAGTGCACACGGGTGCAGACTGCAGAGTGATACAAACAGCAGGGCCCACCAGCATCTATAACCAGGGAAGGGAGGGGCCGGTGACATCATCACTCTGCAACCCCGTCTCAAGTGTGGGGGCAAGAACTGTGCAGCGGCAAGGACTGTTGGAGCTTTGCTTCAACTCTTTTTCCCCCCTCTCTCTCTCTCTCTCTCTCTCTCCCTTTCCCGTATTGCTTTCCTCTTTTGTTGCTGTCGTCTCCTTATTTTGGCAAGTGGATTGAGACCCCAAAAGCTTCAATTACCGGTGCCAACTCCCCCTCCTGGTTCCAGGAGGACATAGGGATTGAGTGGTCTCATGCCAATATACGTGCACTTGGAAGAGAGGAACGACCAACGTAGTTTCCCCATTGCTCAACATCAACCCAAAAACGCGCTCTTCAGCGTCCTCCCTCCCAGCATCCTCCAGGCACTCTCAGAGCAAGGATCTAGGCCATCCTGCCAAAGAAGGCCGGCCCCCAGAGATGGGGGTGACTGAACGGGGGAATATCCCGACCGCGATTTGAGGTTTTCGTGGAAACCCCTCTCACCTGAGCCAACGGGGTGACCTCAGCCCTGGGATTTGGCGCCAGTCATTATTCATTGGGTTGTGGTAAATCATAATTATGCAATCCAGCAAATGCACATCAAAGCAGAACTTCTGCACAGGGCTGTGAATAAGTATTTGCCTCTTGCTTAATCTGGTTTTCTGATTATTTCCTTTGCATGTCATTTTAACAATGGACGTTATGATATCTTCAACCGAACCTTGATTTTGCAGACCAAAGAGAACGAATAAAATAAAATAAAATAAAATGATGATGTTTCTTGCACGTAGTCATGCCATTTTTTTTTTTACTTTTTGAGGTAAGACTATTGTCTTATGTCTTTTCTGGATTTTCCCTTTTTGGACACTTTTCAGATTTACTCTGCTTGGAAACAATGACTTTCTGATGACTTTTTGTATAATAGCGTCTTGATTTTCCCTTAAATATGCTTTTTCTATTTATCGTCTTTGAAGAGGAAAACTGACAAATTTGGGGAGCATTCCATTTTTTTCCACTGATTTGAGGTGACAGCCATCATGTTTTTTCCTGTTTTTCAGTGAAATACACTTTTTGTATTTACTCTCATTGGAGACATTTCTGATGACTTTTTGCTCCCTAACTAATTATTTCAGTGAAAAACAGACAAATTTTGGAGGCGAACCATTTTTTTCACTTTTTAGGGATAAGACTAGAGTCTTTTGTTTTTTCTTAAATTTCTGTAAAACACACTTTTCCCATTTACTCTCCTTGGAACTATGTATGATTACTTTTTCTACTCTAACTAGTGAATGCAGATGGTTTTCTATCACTTTAATAGAAAACTGACAGGTTTTGAGGGCATGTTTCATTTTTTCACTTTTTTGAGGACAGACTGTAACGTTCTGTATTTTCCTGATTTTCAGTGAAATACACTTTTCCCGTTTCCTCTCCTTGGAAACAGTTCAGATGAGTATGAGGATGTTGTATCCTAACCAGTAAATGCAGGTGGTTTTCTGTCATTTAAAGAGGAAAACTGATACATTTTAGGGGCATACCATTTTTTTAACATTTTTTTTGAGTATGTACATCCAGAAAAGACATAATACTAAACTCTAACCTCTACAGAAGTGGGCACAAGCTTTCAACTGAACCACGTTGGAGGTTGAGATTGTCAAATTTTAACAGCCAGCCCCACTACATAAACTGAGGCCTGTTAAAATCGACCCATTTATTTTGTTGTCTGTCCTCACTGCCGAATATTGACTCGACCGTGATGCAGCTGTGTTTTGGTACACAGATGGCCTCACTTTCCCCCGTGGGGTTCTGTGATACAGAGCTGAATTCATGGTTCCCTCAATCGCTGAAAGTTGTCCAGGTCCTCATGCAGCAGAGCAACCCTCCCAAGACAATGACCACGCCACCGCCATGCTTGACCTTTACCGCAGCCCTCATCCTG
Source organism: Albula goreensis (assembly GCA_022829145.1). Taxonomy (NCBI): domain Eukaryota; kingdom Metazoa; phylum Chordata; class Actinopteri; order Albuliformes; family Albulidae; genus Albula; species Albula goreensis. The sequence continues at coordinate 36,780,578 of CM040745.1, forward strand.
TGGGGCGCTGTGCTGGGCTTTCATCGGATATATCAGGGGCCACGTCGCCCAAAATCAGCTTCAGACTCATCTGTCTCTAGGCCATTGTACCAGAAATATTGAGGACCATCCAGGTGCATTTTGGGAAAACTGGCACAAGCAATTCATCTTTTACTGAACAGCGGGTTCCACATTGCTACTCTGCCATGATTACCTGTTGTTGCCCTATGTCTTTCTGACGGTGGGGCCATGAATGCTGATCTTGCCAGCAGACCCCTGGATGTTGTTCCAAAACTCTTTGTGACCTCCTGCATGATCTTACACCATCCTCTAAGGGAGAAATTTCATTGGGTTTGGGTTCATGGACCGATGAAGCCATTCTGTGGTAAACTGGTAAACTAAAGGAGACTGAGGAGTATTTTATCACCTTACCTTATGTGGCACTGACTGCTGATCCACTGGAACGGCCTCGGATAACGGTGGGGCTGAGTACTTCTGCGGGCATCTCCAGCAATAGTTGAGCATCAAAGGCTGGGTACTCAGGCCTGCTGTCCAGATTAGATTACTGTCAGACCATCTCTTCGATACTCTCATGACTTTAAGTGCCATCCTATCCCCTTGAGTGAATTGCATAAGTGAATTAAATGTTATAACTGTACAGTGAAATTAAACCTGTAAACCTGAATCCTGTTGTCTTGACGCTTAATTAAATTTAGGTTACCCAATATGTAAGACATAATTTTAAAAGAAACATCTAGAAAAAGTGTGAAATCCTTACAATTAGTAAATATATTATGCATGAAAATGTGAAAAAATACAATGTGTTTTTAATGAATTCTGAACACATACTTGTTCCAGGAGTTTTTAAAAGCAATTCAAATTTAGAATTTGCTAGTCAGGTTTTCCATAACAGGCTTCTCAAACAAAAGTGCGAAGACACATCTCTTCATCCATTTCTAATAGGCTTTATCATGTATATCAACTGAAAGACTGGGAGTATTCGGTTCTAATGCTCATGCTTTATAATTAGAGTTTGAAATTGATTTACATATAATTAGAATGTTATTCCTAGGATTTACACCCCTTTAATTTACTGTTTTGAGATCCCTTTTTTCCACAGCTCTATGTTTCAGCCCAGTCCTCCCTCATGATTTAAAATTCTGGTGGAAATTAGCATAGCCAGCACTGGGTAAACAGTAGATGCTATCATATGTTCCCTTAAAATGTCCACAAAAATGTTCAGTTCTATTACAATTAGACAGAGGGACTCGCCTTAGCACTTTTGCTAAAGAATACTATTTTGGGAAAATGAACAAGCCAGATAGCAAATGCTAAGTTAGTGTTAAGTACGTTAGTGGCTATTGCACACAAATTGGTCCTCATTTATCTGAGTTTTCACTACCTTTACAAGAGGGCATTGATATCTCTACGTCGCACGAGGTAGGTAAGTCTGACGACAGTATTTTTCTGATCCTCACAGTAGATGGCAGTATTGTTAGTTCGTGGAAGAAGAGGAAATGTCATCATGGTGAAACGCCTGAGTGAGGGTATATTCAAATAAAGTGTTGTGGTCATTGACAACCAAATAAGAAGTGCAGGAATGTTATTTACTTACCAGATACAGGCGGTGGCTTATTTTACCCACTGGTATGATTTACCGTGTTCTCATGGGCACGGGCAGAGGTGTTTATCGGGGCTTTGGTTCCACTTACCCCTTTGGACGTTTCAAATTGGGTAGTCTCTACTTTACACTTTGGTTACCACCTCAGTGTCAAATCGAACCTTCCCTTGAGAAGGCCTAGTTAGTGAGACCCTCTATGCAGATTGAGCCATGGCGAAATTCAATGTCAGCGGAGAAAAACATCGGTTTCATTTAAGATACTTCATGTGATCCAGACTTCTGGGAATATGTTTTACAGGCCCATTGAGACAGGAAGGACTTTGGCTTGACGTCGAGTCAGATATTTAAGTTTATAGTAAAGGAAGCCATTTCTGTGGAGGATCGCATGGGCCGTCTGTGAGAGACTCATTAATAAATACAGGAAGTGTGTGGCAGAAATCAAAAAACAAATGAAATACGTATTTAAATTTTGTCCTATTTGTTCGCTCAGGTTTCATTTCGTTTTCCAGTTGGTGCTGGTTGAATCTGAAGAATTCGTTGCCAAAAATATGCAGACAATCGGAAAATGCAGTTTCATGCTCCTGAAGATAAGAGAAGGAATGCAGAGTAGGAATCTTATGTAATTGTAGTGTGGCTGCAAGTCTATTCTCGCTCCTCCTGGCAGAGGTGCAAAACACATGGAGATTTATTTACTTTTTTATTCTGATTCTTGAGATGGAGTCCCTTCAATATAATGGAAATATAGTCTGCGAACATCCAACTTGGACCTCATCAAATTATAAAACTGAGAAATTTTCAAGGTATTTTTTTCATTAGGTTTTGGGACTGAGATACTGAGTAATTGCAGATGCAGTCCGTATGGGCCAAACTTCCAACAAAATTTTTGGGCTACCTCCCTAAATCCCCCCAAAAGTTGGGCTCTTTCAGTTTTGTGAAAAAAAAAAAAATGGTGAAGATGGTCAGATATTTTCCATTTCCTTTTACAAAACGTTAAATTAATCTAATTTATGTATGGACACCCTACAGTGGAATATCTCACTCAGATCCAGTATTTAAGATTTTTTTTTTCTTGACAGTTGGGAGTTTGTGTCGAGCACTGAATCTTTTTTCCTTGTCATCTCCAGGAGAACTGAGCAAAGATGGCCATTAGTCACATTTTATAACATGACTGGTAAAAATGTCAAAAAGCATATTCTTATTTTGGCTACATTTAGCATCGATTTTCACAAGAAACACAAAATTACGATGCCAATGTACATTATGAAAAAGGCACTCCCGACCTAAGCAATTGGAATAATTAAGAACACCCCTCCTCACTTGCATTTAGCTGCGCTGTAAGCCCCGCAGAGTGACCACACACACACAACTCCTTTGACTCCTGGAAATGAGCCCTTGCTTTTTTTCCCACTGTGCAGATGCGACATCAATCACATATTGTCTACACTGAATCGCAATGTCAACATACGATTCGGTCTACAAGCCTGCAGGTGCCCGAGTTGCCAGAAGAGGGTGCTACAGAGTAATTAGACTCAGGAATTAAATTGTCTTTAACCCCTGGTCTTCCCTGGGAGGGACTGAGCTGACCGGTACCTCACCACCTTGGACCTCTGGACATGGATCTGTAATGAACTTGACAGCTGGACTTGAACACCAACCATGAGGACACACATCTACACCACAAATATGAGTTTACTCCATGATCCACCAGAAGCCCCAAAAAGTTAATTTTTACTCCATGAAATGTATTTTTTAGGAGAGCAGCCAGTCCACCATCCTTGCATTGTTTATCATTTATGGATTCAAACCTACACAGTTGCTGTATGTCTGGTATTCCCAAGCAGACGGGTTAGACACACACCACTGTGCGCACACTAAAATCTATGTTTCCAAATACAAAATGCTTAAGTTATTTCTGTGAGAGTGTATATCCAACTCAGGCCTTTTGGGGACATAAATATGCATCATTATGACTAAGTCAGTGATTTAAGTTCTTATGTATTTCTCAGTATGCAAATTCATATCAATACAAACTTTACAAGAAACACATGTTGCTGATTCATTATGAATGGAAATTGTATTATGTACTACCAGACTGTATCTGTATATTCCTAAAAAAAAACAGGTTAGGGCCCCAGAAGAACTGATTGGGTGGTGTATAATTTAGCATTTTGCATAAAAACATGGAAAATATAATACGTTCAAGGATTTTGGAGCTGAAACTGTTTTGTAGTTTTGAGTTTTGATCATTTATTTCATTGAGTGACTTAGTGAAAAAATGCGCTCCTTGATTAAAGACATAATGTCTGTCCTTCCCAAGAGGGCAGAGAGGAGCTCAGCCGCAGACTCCTCTTAATGTGTGATGTATTGAGGGGAAAAATATCCCTCTCAGAAAAGACTTTTCCCTGCGCATATAAATCTTCCCGCATGTGTGTGTGTGCGCATGTGTGTGTGTGTTTGTGTGTGGGGAGGCTAAGCCTCTCCAGCGTCTTTGTCTTGAGACGCTTTTCTAGGTTTCCATTGTAAGCCTTCTTAAAAGCGACTTTCCAGATTTTCCCCAAGTTGACCCCTCGCTTGAGCTACTCGCCATTCTCAACCTGGTGTAACTGCTTTTTCCTTTGTGTGTGTGTGTGTGTGTGTGTGTGTGTGTGTGTTGTGTGTGTGTGTGTGTGTGTGTGTGTGTGTGAAAGACAGTGAGAGTGAAACTAAGATGTGCAAAAGCAGCTGTGAAGGACATTATATTTTTACCAACTCCAAGTGTAAAGGTTGAAGTTTCTTAACAGCTTGCGCTACAAAGCCATTTATACTTTATGTAAGCACGTACCTTATTATTTCCTGTAAATGTACCTTAGTCAGAGTGATTTTTAAGTAGCCAGTCGCATGTGAACAAAGCTCCAGTTTCAGAAAGTACTGCCATGTATTTGCTCAACCTGTGCACTAAAACAGGTGATTTCACTACTTCGCTCAACTACCTGGCCGAAGAGCTGCGCTAATTGGAATCAGCTGTGCATGGATGGAACAAATACGTGGTCGTTCTTTTACTCTCTGAGGCCGGCGTTTTCTACCTCTGCATGCAAAACAGACCATGTGGAACATATTCTGGAGTACAGTTAAGGAGTTATATAAGAGAAATATGTGTAGTGTATGCTCACTGTGTCGTTATTGTATGTATGACACAAACATTTTCAGTGCGACTTCCGCCACCTTCAAATGACATAACTCTGTAATCCTGCTGATAACGTCTGCCTTCCCATACCTACCGATTCCAACATCACTATCTAATGAGTCTACAACCTCAAAAATGGAGTCAATCTGAAGACTGTAGAACTACTACAAATAACTAATCCGCAACCACCATCTAGCAAGTAACCATCCTCTATATCTAATAGCTTTACAAAACAGTCTAATGAGCTCAGAACCTCCACAAATACCCACTGCACAATCACAAACAAATTAGTCCTCTACCGTCATTTAGCAAGTCCTCCAACTCCCAGACTAAAGAAGGCAAGAGGAGACATAACATAAGTACTGATGGAGTCAAAAATTCTCCATAAAGACAACCAGAGTTGTTTCTCAAGGAGAAAAATGATTCTTACAGATGAGTGAGTCTTTCTGATATGTGTAATTACACTACATGCTGAAGAAATGGAAATAAGAGTGACGATATTACCACAGTCAAGAATAATCTTGGAAATTTCGACAAAATGGCAATTTCCTGTGGGTTTTGTCCTGACTGACCATAGTCCACAACACTAATAGAAAATTCCCGGTCTTGGGGTTACAGGGGATAAATGAAAAAAAAATGGAAAAAAAGGATGGAAAGATGCACTTGAAATGAAAGTGAAAATAACCTCATGACTCCTGACATTCTGCCATGACTTGTTCATATAATTGCCAGTAACAGTTTTGTTTAAATTCCCCTAATCACCAGACAGTGACCATGTATATATGTGGTAAAAATTCCAAGCAATGTCCTAAATAAAAAAATATACAAAACGTTTGCAAATGACCAAATAATACAAATAATTACACAACTATCAGATGTAATGTCATGATTACAAGAAATTAACGAAAATCTCTGGAAAGAAACGTTGATACCGCTGAACCTGGAAAGGGTCACAAAGAGATCTCCAAGGTTCTGGGATTCCACTGAAGCCTAAGGACCAGCCGAAAAACTATCCAGGAAGACACAAAGAACCATAGAAATATCAGTCATATCCATTCATCTGTAGCTTTCTCACCTCCGGTAATATCAGTGTTCATGGGTAAGAGGACAGAAACCAGTGCACACTAAAGGAGAAAATCTCATCTCAAGTTTGCCAGAATACAATTTGGACGATACAGAGAGTTCTGGAACAATACTCTATGGACAAAAATGAGTCAAAATGAGTCAAAAAGAACCCTGTTGTGACATGGCCCCGGTGCGTGTGTGGCAAACCCAAATACTCTGTTTCACAGTAAGAACCTCATATCAACGGTTAAAAGTGGCAGGCAGTGTTCAGGGTTCAAGAATGCTTTGCTGTATCGGGAACCGAAGGACTTGCTGTCACTGAAGGATCCAAGATTTCGGCTCTGAATCAGAGATTTCTGGAGGAGAATGTCAGGCCATCTGTCTGAGGGCTGAAGCTGAAGCACAGCTGAGCCATACAGCAAGACGGCGATCCAAAAAACACAAGTAAATCTACATCAAAATGGGCGAAGAACAAGAAACTCAGTTCTGATATTTAGAAAGTTCAGAAACGGACAAGCCAAAGTTCGGTCTTAAACCCCTCTGGCGTGCTGTGGTGGGACCCGAAACAAACAGCTCATGCTTGAAACCCAACGAGTGTTCCTGAGTTTTAGCAGTCTCCTGTGAGGGAGTGGGCCAAAATTTGTCCGTGGTGTCATGATAGACAATAACTACACGAAGCATTTGTTTAAACTCATTGACGACGTAACCAAAGTCCAAGGTGTTAATCGTACTTTTGCACACGGCAAAAATTGGTCTCACATATCTTATTTTACATACTTTAATAAATAAATGATTAATGTTGTGTTATTTGTTCACTCAAGTTTCCATTTATCTAAGGGTTTGGTTATAGATTTGATGTAAAGAAGGGGCCAAAATGCTGAAAAGTACATTAAAAACGTTTCATTTCAGTGTCTGATTATACTACATAAATAGTTTTTAAAGAGCTTTAGTGGGGTACAGTTAAAGCTCCACATTAATTAATCCAAAATGACTAGGGAGTGACCTTGATTCAGCTCAAAAATCCAGAAGCCATATGTATGTTGACAGATATAAGCCAACCGAAATAACATAATCATATTCTACTTATAAGGTTCAGCTCCGCTTTAATGAGCAAAACTTCTGCAGCGATGACTCAGCAGAATATTATCACAATGCATCCAAATTCATTTAAAAATCTCCATAGCAATTTGACTCTTTCAACATCCATAACATTAAAGCTTAATGGAGAAGTTAAAAAAAAGAACCAGAAAAGCAGAGTTCGTCTTTCATGTCCCTGCCACGCCCCTATGCCCAAGTAGTGTATATGAGAACTGAAGCTAAGGTATGTGCACTCCTGTAATGTACTTACCAGCCAGGTGGATATTGTAACACAGTAGAGGCCAAACAACACTACACGAAAGACAGAGCAACTCCATCCACACATACTATATGAGAGATAGAGGTGATCCAGCAGTAGTTGATGAGCTGAACATAGAGGGGGTAGAAATCTTACCTTTAACTATTCCAACAGTGTCAACCAGGTCACAGTCATTCTTCTTTTGGGTAGCACACGCACCAATGAGTGAGTGAATAACCCATTAGCAGGTGTATATGAAGTCTTCAGTGTCTCCCACAAATACCTTCAAATCGCATTATATACAAGAATGTATTACAGAAGTTACATTTAGAAAAATGTATTTAATCAAAGTAAAGAATACCTTTAATGACATACAGTGGGGTCCAAAAGACATCTCCTGTAATGTGACGTTCGATTCCACATTCGTCACAAATCAAATAAATGCTTTATGAAAGCGGTTATACATATTTATACAATCCTCATGGAAGTGTTATAAATGTTTTATATCAGGTGTTATGAATGCCAAAGTAACAGCCCTCTTTTCGAATTTCTTTTCAGAGCTTTAGGAACAGGAAGGTCCATTATTGAGGGTCTGATAAGTTTCTTAATTGTCATTCAGCCTCACCTCAATCGTTATTTGCTACCTAACAGGGACAACTTGAAAAATAGCACTGAAAAGAAGCAAACTGCCAGTTTCCAACACAAAAGTAATCCAAATATGCAAAAAAAAACACATCATAAAATGAAGGTCCCTGCTAAATAACTTAAGCTGAAGCAGTGCAGGTCAAAATATATCGGTTCCAGATCCAAACCACAGCTCTACTCTTTTCAAGAAGTTTGCTTTTGAGGATTCTGGTCACCAACATGCAAGTTTTGTGGGCTGTTATAGCCTCAGGTATCCCAGTGATACAATATATCTATCAGAACATCAATTTGCTAATATTAATGTGCGGTGGCATTCGCCCAGGCATATATTTATTATTACAGATGCATTTTAAATTAATGAGTCCACATTAACCCCCGAATTCATTCGAGGCAGATCAACCAAGTGGATAAACAGGCATACCCAAAAAATACATCGCTCACGGCACATGGGGAAGGGAAGGCCTGTTTCATATTGAGCATGCCGCTCCGATGTTTAGTCATTCCAAGAAACTGCTCTGCTCAATATATCATTTCATAACCCTTTTGGCTGTTCCCTGCACTGAAGAGTGGACCTGCATGTGTTGCCTTCTCTCTGTGACCTCAGATGCACGGATCTCCAAATGAGTTCTTCGCTGGAACTTTGGGGGGAAAAAAAAGAAAATAAGAGTGAAAAAGTTTTTTTTTTTTTTTTCCTGTTCCATTGTAAGTGACTAATTTTAAGGAGGGTCTTGAAAATTGTGTCGAATTTCTTGGCCTTCTTAACCTGTGTTTGTGTATTTTGGAGAATCTTGTTCAAAACCCTAAAACAGCAGTTCCATATCGTGAATTCATTGCTGAGACTAAGGTCTTCTCACATTTAATACAGCCGGCCCTGAAGGTTAATTAAAAACACTGATAAAACCATTATGACCGTCGAAACAAACAAGTAGTTTTGCAATGACTCTATTACCTTATGTGGGTAAGCACAGTATTGCAAGACTGCAAACAGCTGGAGGGTTTTAAATGAAACTTGGAAAAGTGGGAGTTTCAGGTTTCAGCCACAAGTCTTCACGATAATACTGTGTCATTTTAACTACATTCAAACCCTACCGGTCTTTCCTCCCACAGATCCAGAAGAAAAATAGGTCAAATAAATGTATTGTTTCAATTGTCAAACAACTGCCTCTAGCTGGAGAGGACAGCTGTGTAGTATTTGTGGCAAGAAGAAATGTGTGCAAGGCATAAAAAGATAAATCAGAAAATCCACTACGAAATAAATCAGGTTAAGGTTTTTTTTATTCTTGGAGTACACTTTGCCCGGTCTGAAAACGGTCTGAAAGTGTGTAGTGAAAGATGAAAAATGTCGACGCTTTAATAGTGATAAATCCTTTCACAGGCCAGCGCTTCGACTTTTCAGTAGCTAAACGCGCTCCGAATAAGCTGCAGGTGGGAAGAAAGCTGGAGTTATTCATTCTTATTATTATGGGATATAATAACATGTTTTTATCATAGTCTGCTAAAAATCCCTGGGAGGAGAGATCTACCGCTTTCTAATGCATCTTGTGTCGACTGGGGCTTATTGAAATGTTACTTGTTTTATCCCTCTCCCCTTTAGTTCTGGGCCCTAAAACTCCTTAGTCTTGATAACTAATAATTTCTCCTATGTCTTTATTATTCTGTTTCTAACACGTTTGTGTTTAACAGATTTTACCCCTCTCCCCTCAGTTTTGGACCATACAAGCTCCTTCATGTTGATAGATAATGATTTTTTTTCTCCACTATTCTGTTCTGCCGGATTTAAGTCTTTCATGCTGGCTTTTGGAGCAAATATTTCAGGCCAGTCCTACAGGAGACAGTTACACACATCAAGAGTAATTTGAATCAAATATTTGCCTGAGCTTTTTACTCCCTAATTGCAAGATACTTTCCAGGAACTTGTGGTGTATGGGCTTTCAGCCAGATGGTTTCCATTTATACTGGTCACTACATATTTTGGCATCCCGGTTGTAGCAACACAGATGAGGGTCACCAGAAACAGCTAGCTAGATACAGACAGATGAATCTTTTTTTTTTTCGCCCTAAAATACCTACTATATTAAAAACAGGTAAGTGTTGGTTCAGGTAATCTAAGGTAACATCCGTATTGTTACATTCCGTAACATATTTCAGGCACAGAACATTTGGACTTGAGCAAGGAAAGAGTATCTGCATTTTACTGAAGCCAATCATCAACATTTTTTGATGATTTTTTCCTCGAAGGGAAATAACATTTCTCAGTAAAGTGGACACTTACAACTGTGATGCATTTTCCACTGAGTCTCATCTATGGTCTCTGTTCCATAACAGTGGAAAAGTTCAGATATAAAACAAGGAAATGCTCGTTCACTTTTCTTATATCCTCCTTCTATTCTCCATTTTATACATGCGATTAAAAATGTGTTTAAAATGTGCATAAAACGGCAACAGTAGTGACTTGGTCTTCAGATTTCATCAAAGCAGAGAAGGTGAAGAGGGCGAGTTGTCTGTCCTCCCTTAATGGATCTTCTAATATGGATTTCTGGGGGTACATGACGAATGGGACGGGCCTCCGCACCTGTATTGCCTTTTGGGGTAGGAGGCAGTGACGGCAGGAGAAAATCATAATTTGTTCTGAGGCTCAGTGGGAGGTTTGCCCAAGGAGGGCACGAAAGGGAAATCACTGATCCGGGATCAGCGCGTGGCTATGAAACTGAAGACAGGGCTAAACTCCTCACCTGAGCCAGGATCAGAGAATGGCTAAATGTGAAAAGACTTAATAATGCAGTAATTTCAGCTGAAGGCTTTCAGACTAAACACAGTGGATGTCTTAAAGTCATTTCCTTCCAGCACGGCTCAGGAAGACATAATGGTGGAAAGGAAGCTGGAGAAGAAAGGGAGTAGGCAAAGGCTTCGATCCATAATGCAAAACACCTCTGAGTCATCGCTTGCTGAAAAACATCAAATATCGGCCTTGCGCTGGCAGAATAGGTACAGGGGCCGATTGAGGGAAATTCTTAGAGATTCACCCCAGCTGAATCCAATCGCCTTCCCTTTCAAAAAAAAGTCTAAGTTGTCACATCTTGTGTCTGGGTGGAATGAAAGATGGCCAAAAGACCCGCAGCAGTCCAAACAAACAAACGGTCATTGCAAATTAAGGTTCAGTCCATTGTAAATCTGCCCACACTCTTGTGCTCAGATTAACACGGTATTCGCTTAAATTAATTACAGAAACAAAGATATTAGCAGCTAGTCTAGATGGTGGGACATGGTTTTGAATCCCGTGTCACGAGCTGAAGTTACAAAGGGCTGGCATTGCTGACTTTAACAAAAGGAGCAGCACACAGTTAATTTCTCCGAGCGCTCTGAGGGAAACTTGGTGATGATGTGAATTATTTGTTCAGCTCTTGTCTGGCACAGGGGAGCATGTGATTCTGGTCTCTTATTCTGTGCACAGTCCAGCTCTCCAGAAAATGAACTGTATGACATTGGTTTGGAGATCCAAACCTTTGAAACCGAAATAAAATCCGTCATTTTTTTGGGTAATTTGTAATAATCAAATATGTGGCCAAGTTAAGCTCCCTTGTGGTTGGTTGTAATTTATAGTTGTTCCTAAGTCATAGCAAATGTTAGAACTCGGGTGAAAGGTGCAACCTGTTTGAATTTAGTTATGTGTAAATTCAAATAAAATCAGCTACAAATATTATTAAACCAGGACCATGTTTTATCTTTTATTTAATTTATTTGAGTAAATCAATTCTCGATGATTTATTGAACAATTGTTTGCAGAACTATTCCATTTCTTCTGATGCACCTGTTTTCAACTTCTGGAGTTGCTTTTGCTGTGATAAATCCTATTAGGATATTATTTACATCAATCAGCTCTGTGTATTTAGGGTTCGGAGACGCTACAAATATATCTACTGGTGTCATACTCAAATTACTTATGTGCCTGCTCTATATGCACTCTATAACCCACACATTTCAAATATACCCCAAAGTACTTTAATATTAATATTAATCGTAATATTCATTCTATTTTAATGTATTGAAATGCCTGACAAATCATTTTAAAATTTATCAGAGAAGTTCAGTGTTTGTTTGAAGAGCTTCGCAGAGCTAAGAGTAAGATTAAAGAGTAAGAGCAAGGATTTTGTAGTCAAAATACCAGATTAATTCATCCAGACTGGTCAAATGTCCATCTGAGATCTATTATTTGGCTGTATATATTGTATTCATGGTTAAAAAGTAAATGGGGAGAGCCCCCTGTTGGCAGAGGGTTGTATGGCACATTACTAAATCTGCACAACACTTTATTTATTTTTTAAAAATGTTGTTCACAAAATCCCAAATTAGGGTAAAGCTGAAGATTTGTTCCCTGGCCTAAATTAACAAGTTGCTCAGCCAAATTCTTGGAAAATATGAAACTAATTATGAACGAAGTATTTACAGTATCCACAATTTTTTTTTATTTCCTGGCCTCCCCAATCATCAGATCATAAAATAATTGAAACTTCATGGGGATTACTGGATATAGAGTGTAATGTAGATTTCTATCTCCATGATCAGAATTCAAAGTGTCTGAATTGTTCTAAAGGAAAAGGGCATCCCAGCTACTTATTTATTAAAAATGTTTATATATTGTTGGATGCGAGCATAATTTTTTCCACTTTCACTGTGCTTATCCACATCAAAAGTATACATAAAATAGGATTCCTCATATCCAGTACAACAGCTGTAATGTCAACTGAGGAGCTGCTTGCAAGCTGAATGTTTTTCGATTGTGAGCATGTAAACAAGCACGCCCAGTGATCAGACGAAAGCTGAGCTTTTGGACAGAACTGGGCGAACCAGAGCCAGATTAAGAAATTGTAGACCCAGGGGTTATAACTGATTCCATCCCTGCAGAGAAATGTAACATGACAAAACATTACGTTGCGCACAACAACAAACAGAACATTCAAACTGAACCATTCAGTCAAGGAAGGATATCACACCATACCACACTTTGCAATGACTAAGGATAGTGCTATGTTTATGACGAAGGCCGAGACATCCTGTTGCGGCAAAATGTTAACGTTTCCGCAGCGCTGCAACAAATATTTGAAAAGTATGATCATTTAAAAAAAAATTCTGTACAGAAATACTTGCTATATTGACTGGTTACGCAGATCGCCTCTCAACATGGTTAAATTACCTTGTCTTTGTTACCGTCATGATTAAAATGCTGTGCTGTACTACCAACTTACCTGAACACACTGCGTGTTTATTTGGGTTAGGACAAAACAATCAGTAAAACTGTAATAGGAGGTACAAATACACTTTGTTAAGCTATTACAACATAAAGCAAATTCCAAAATACTAAAAATACTACTAAAATATATGCTTAATAGTCATAAGACATTGTCATTTTTTATTATATCTGTTTATGAAAGTGGGTCACATGCGCTTGCTGAAACATTGAATGGGATAGCGTGAGAGGAAAGTTACTCCCCGCTCTCAAACAGATGAGCTGTGAGATGACCAAAGCCATAAGGATAGCCCTGAATGGCTCCAGGAATTTTCAGAAATACTGTATAAAAAATAAAACTGGAATCCAATACGGCCGTCCATCAGGTACTGGAGAATAAGAGGCTGGCAGATATCAAAGTAAGTAACCCAGTTAGCTGTTGCGATGGTATTCAGTTATAATTGAGTCAGAAGTATTTGTTCTCACAAGGAAAAATGTACACTGTGCAAGGACAGTTAGTCATGAAAACTAAGACCTGAAAGTTAATTTCAGTGAGTACATTCACCTTCACACAAAGAATGCATATGAGAACTTTCTGCATTAAGTACCTGGACTTTTTGGAACTCTTGTCAATTCAGAATCACAACTTCAAATTCAAAGAAAAAAACAATGCTTCCCCTGTATGGATGCCATTGGTAGTGTTGTGGCAAAAGCCCCCTTCTTGCAGTTAACAAGGACTTCACTCCACTCCTGTGTGTACAGGCCACACACAGATGGTATCAAATCCAGAACAGGCCAGTAATGACTGTTGCCAGCAGCCCTGCGAAAAGGATCCTGTCAGTGGCCGTGCCTGTGTCTTATTGTTCACCAGCGACCCCTGCTGACCGTTTGGACTGTTCAGGACTAACAGCAAACACTGCAGCAATGAAAAGTTTGGAAATATGATGGGGCATACCAAGTGGGAAGAAAAAAGGGGGAGAACATTAAAAAGTCAGGCTTCAACTGAACTGTCAGCTGCCAGTTCCATGGGCTGCTTCCATTATCAAAGGACACTAAATCTGCAATAACCACAGAGAATGGAACATAATCTGTATAAGTATATATTTGTATATACTGTATAAGGTTTATTTTTCTTTCATGTCATTGCTTTGCCATTTGACCCTACAGGAGGAGCAGTGTAGCTGAAGGTTCTACTATCAAGCCTCATGGAATGGGAGAATAAATATTACATGGTAACATATAACAATGGGAGACCAATATGGCATATACATATACAGACAATAAAAGTGGAGACTCCCAGTGCAGAATTATAGTGACAGCATAAAAGCCCAATGTAAAATGCCCCATAATGGCGTCATTAGCTATTTTAAAGCTAGTATGCTTTTTCAGGTATCAGAGTACCACCTCACGTAACAAATGATCTCCAATAAAAAAAAAATCTGTTCAAATACAGAAGGCTGTAAAAAAGACAATACTACTGTGCACGTTTACATATGGCAAATGTTTTGGTAACTATACATATTTAGAGCATAATGCTGTTCTAATCGCAATCTTTTTTTGTTTTCAAAATGTGCAACAACTTGTGCCTTAAAGTAGTTGCTGAGATGGTTTTTAATCGCCCTCAGCTGTGCATTCTTGTAGGTGACACATCCGCTGTCCATGGTCCTGAAGGTATCCCAGGCTGTGAAAGGCCACAGGTGCCTCCAGCCAAAGAGGATAGGCAGACTCTCACAGATTTCACTGTGCTGTACAATCCCAAATAAATCAATACAAGAACATAAGTAAGTTAATGTGAGATGTTTTTAAAGCATGTGATTCAAGGCTTATGACATCACCAGAATATCCTCTGTATAAAGCTGAGTGTGATAAGGTGTTCTGTGTCAGTATTAGCTGTTTAAGGGAACCGCTGGCCTTATTCCAGTCAAGTAAATCGCTCTGTGTTCCCGAACACAGAGTACACAAAACGTCTTGATTAGTCATGTCTCTCTTCTACAAACATTTCTTGAAATGCAACAGTTGGAAAATATATAATTTGTCTCCACATTTCATACGCACCTCTACAGCAATGGTAACAAAGGTGTAGAAAACTGGCACAATATTATGTCCTGGAAGTTTGATAACGAGACTATTTCGACTGTGTTTCCATAGCGTTTAGAAAATAATCTGCAGTGAAAGGAAAGAGTGATCCTCTTCTGTAATCTGGATTGTCACAATGTTTGTCAAGGGTGACACAGAGCTATTTAAGACTTATTCTCTTTTAGAAAGGCTAATGCCTTGATATCCAGTAATCCTGCCTCGGTAATCTTGACTTCATTTGCGTTATAACACGTGGCAAAGTAACTCATATTGAAAGTAAATTAGACAATATTTTTTAAAAATAAGTTGGTTGGTGGCCATGGGATAACTCGCAGAGAAAAGTCAATTTATCAGTCTTGTCTCTAGCGACCTCTACTGGCTAGCCAGGGGCTTGCAGTTTTGTCAACTGAGCATAATGTTCGATAATCTTCCATCGACTGCACAAGCAATATGATTGTTGCTCGTCAACATGTGTGTTAGAGTATTCATATGTGCAAACGGGAAAAAAGGGTTCATCAATTCATCAATTTTCTGCACAGATTATCATTGCTTTGTTTACCCGAGGTAGCATACAGGAACGCAGTAACGTTTTTATTCTTGCTCCAGTTCCTGGCTTTGCTCTGGTGATCAGATTTTAAAATTTGCTTCCAGACAGCATACCAATGAGATCTCAATAACGAAAATGATTAAAACTAACTATAAGCATGTAGATAATGACATTACTGCTTTTTGTATGCTACGATAGGTACGTGAAGCAAAAGGCTTTCTTTTAACACATGTTCCTTTAAAACATACATTTTGGTTACTCTATGAGAATAAAAAACATTGTTAACAAATCAACACAGATGCATTCACAGAGAGTCCATCTTTGATCATACACAAAATATCTGATGTATGATAATGTCATAATGAAAAGTTATTTTGTTTTTCGTTCATTCAAACTGAACACAAAGACAAACAGATGTAATATTTCAAAAATACCGAAGCTGTGGTTTATTTAGAAAATGAATGTGTGCGTGTACAATAAACGACCTGCGGTTTCAGACATGTGTTAGTAACAAACATAACAAGTTACACATGAAGTAAATTCTTTCCTGAAGATATTTACAAACACATGTAAGTAACTCCAAGGGAATATCCCATGAAGCTAGCTTTCTAAATTAGCAGGCTAACTTTGGTAAACATGCTGAAGTGAAAGTACAAAACAGGCTGAATCATTTCAATGTTATTAACGGTTATAGTGTGTTTATAACACACTGAATTGATCTACAGCTACTTTCAAGAACAGAAAACTATTTATCCTCACAATATTTACCACGCTTAGCCTGATAACCAGTTAACCAGCTCTATGGTTCACCACCCCAGTTATTCAGTTTATGAGGAAGAAATAATATGGCTGTCTATCTTGGGATGTAAATCTGTAGATATAAAAACATAGATTCCAAATCTATAATTCCCCTATTGTGACAGATGTAGAGGACCCTTTATATCATTATGGTGAATGTTTTACTCACATACAGAAAATAGACACATGAATGTAAACATTAACAGTCTAATAATTAAAATGCACACTAATAAGGATCAAAAATATTATATAAAAGTAGAAATACAAGAGACAAGCTGCAGCAGTAGTACAAGCTGCAACACCGAGAAAATGTTTTTCTCGTTATTTCGGGTAACTTTGTATTGAGCTTGCAACATAAAACATGAGGAAAATCTAAGTAAATACCATACCTCAAAACCAAAAACAGGAGATTGGCCAGGTGAGAAGGTTCAAGTCAATCTGACTCGTGATGTGTAGATTGTTAGGAGATTTTAGGCAGCTGGTTTCCAAATTTGCACCAATGAACCCAAAGTTCACGTGCTAATGTGTTACTGAATTAAGCATGTTTCAGAAATGGAATTGTCTCTCAGTTTTAACTTGGTATTCCAATTTTGAGAAACAAAGGGACGCAAATCTTGCTGAAAAAGCTGTTGAAAAAATGTATGGTATTTTAATTCTTTTAAGTCTTTTCTGTGTCGAGTATTACAATTGATGAATATGCACAATTTCTGCTGATACTCTAACTAGTATAATAAGTAACTACACTGCCACACTCTGTTTAGTATAATGAGGAACTGCAGTACACAGAATAATACTCATAGACAAGCATTACTCTGCAATAATGTGAAACAGTTCTTTGTGCCAAACTGTCAATTACGAGCAGGTCTCTTGAGAAACACAAGAATATATGACAATTCAGGTAGCCAGGAAGATATACTAAAAATACAAACAAAAAAACAATGACTTCTGGCATTTATTCATTCATCTGAAGTTACTTAAATTTGCACACTTAACCAATTTAAGTTATACTTTCTTTAAATTGCTCCAGAAAGGCAAACTGCAGTCCAGCACAGTAATTCTAAACAACTAATTCTACTCTGCTTTCGAACGCCAATCTAATAACGAGATGTACTTTTTCAACATTTACACATTAAACATGTATTATCAGAAGACACAGCAAGCTACCAGTTGTGATCAAATCCTAAAACCTGCAAAAGATATATTTTTCTTTCCAGGAAGAGCAGTGAATCCTTGAATGTGTTATTGCAGGTCAAACTGAACCCTTGAAGGCACTGACTGACGGAGAAGCGCTAAGCAGTAGCAGCAGGGCTTCACAAGACCAAAATACAGAACCAGAAGCAGCGGATGTGTAATTGTGTACATGTGCATGCAAAGAAAGAGTGAAAAAACGACTGACACAACGGCAATAACAACAACAAGAAAAATTCATTCTCATCTCACCTGTAAAAAAACAAAAGTGGTACCGTACACATCATTGTCAAAGTCAAATATCGTCATTGACAACTGCGATGCAGTGAAACTGTCAATCTGGTCACATGCTTCACAAGCACCGCCTCCCATATTTGCATACTTCCCTCCTCATTCTGTAACATCCAGTCAAAGCGCTGTGGCAACAGCAGTCACTGATACTGCAGGACCTTTTCCTTTTTTGTTCCCCCCTCTGTCTTCAAAAATGAAGGCATGGTTCTGGAAGGCAAGTTAACCGTGCGTGAGTTAGCCTTGTTAATGCTACGGTGTTGTAACTCCCTCAAACGTATTAACATGTTATGTTCTACAGTGATCTTGGGTGCACCCTTGCCTTGTCTCAGGAGAGATATGCAATTGTGATCCTGTCTTGTGTCTTTTTTGTTTAATTCTTTAGAATTTAGAACTTGTTAACAGTGGAACTGTGTAGCCAGAAGCAGAATTTCAAGAATTCTAATTGATTGATAATATGTTTAATACGTTTTACTCAGTTAAATCAATTAAAATGTTCCATGTTGTATAAATGAGGAATTTTAGCAATTTGTATTACATATGTTTATCCAGAGTGCCAGATGTTAAATCAGGGTATTTATTTCTAAAATCTCTGGTTTCGGGTAACTATTATTAAATTTCAACTTCCCAGACACAGCCAAATGTACCATGGGCTATTTGAATGTGTCTAAAGTCACACTGTAAAGTTAAACCATCCATTTCATTGCACAAGATTTCAGGGAAGCTGAAGGTCACTACTTAACTATAGATAAACATTTAGCATATAGGTATTTACAGGAAGCAAAGAGAGATTAAACATCCACTGTAAGTATTTAATCTGATTTGGGGTCTGCAGTAACAGCTTGAGTGGGACTTGGTGGTAGTGAATTGTGGTACACCAGAGAAAATCACCAGGGTTAGTGAACAGATGCAGACGCTTGGAGAAGAGGGACGTTACCTGAATGTTCACAGGGCCTGGTTGGGGTCCAAGTTTACGTGGAGGAGCTCTCTCTTCGCATATCTAGGACCCTATTCATATACAAGAGAAGCTGGTTGGTTGAGCTGTTTGACAAAGGGCTTGTTTAAGTCTTACAAAAATACAAGAATAATTATTTGATTTCAGTTGTTCCATTCCATTGTTAAAAGTGGTGGATGGTATTGTTTGTTGTGTAATAATCTCAGGATAGGAGTGTACAATCTGCGGACATTAGTGTGCACTCTTTGGACAGGAGTGCATATCCTTGGGACAGGAGTGTGCACTCTTAGGACAGGAGTGTGTATGCTCAGGACAGGAGTGTGCACTCTTAGGACTGGAGTGTGTATCCTTGTGACAGGAGTATGCACTCTTAGGACAGGAGTGTGTATCCTTAGGACAGGAGTGTGTATCCTTGGGACAGGAGTGTGCACTCTTGAGGCAGTAGTGAGTAATCCTCTAGTCAGGTGGCTTTACTGGCTTCCAGGAATGGCAGCACTCACCCTTGATGTTGCCGCACAAAGTCAGCAAACTGGCGGTCTTTGGCATACAGTTCGATTATCCGTATCCGATCCTGAATCTCCTGCAAGTGAGAGGAGACGGGGAAAAGAAATGTTATCGTCAAGTGTGAGCAGGTCTATAGTGCAGCAGTGTCTGAAAAGTGCCTCCAACCTGCTTTACTGAGAGTCAGATAAGCATGTAATTAGAGTAAGTGCCTATGATGTAATGTAAGAGCCTCAGAATACACCCAAGCACAAACTGGACTTTCATTTTCATGTAAGCACATGTACATTTCTAAAATACAAATGCTGAGGCTAATATTCAACTGCCATTTTATGCTGACTTCATTTTTTTCTGAGACAGAGTGTCTGAGCATAAAAATAAAAATTAAGGTCAGGTCCACCATCTGCAATAAATTATGTACACACTGACAAACTAACTGCAGTGTGAGCTAACATAGGTATACATGACTTATTCAAGGCCAGACTATTTTACAATGTAAATCACAGCACACAGTGATTTATATGCTAAATAGGACACACTGTGTAGTTCAAGAAAAACTGACTACTCACATATATCTGTTACAAAAATTATTTTTATGCGTACATTTATCATTTGAGAAACCAATTATTAGCCTGTTTTGGACCTCTGCAGGCACGGTGGTTGGGTGCAAAATGACCTGTCCCACCACTTTGTAAACATGGTGGAGGTTTAGAACGAGCTGTACCTCCTTGGTGAGCTCGCTGTGCTCGTAGATGTGTCGGATCTCGTCGCTGCTGAAGTCGGTGGAGGCCTCTGCGCTGGCTGTGCTGTAGCAGGGGGCCTCTGGGTAGCGGCGGTAGTAGCGGCTGTATCCGGAGGTGATGTCGCTCTCGTACATGGGGTTGTACTTGGTGGCTTTCTCCAGGGATGGGACACTGTCCCTATGCCTGAATAAGGAGAGGAACACAGTTCAGCAAGGGGATAGGAATACATACATAGAACATGTGTCATAGGCCCTTTGCTAAATAATGTTCCCCTGTGACCTCATAACATATTTAAGGTATGACAATATGTTCCTCTGTGACATCATAGTATATTTGAGGTGTGACAGTAATGTTCCCCTGTGACATCACAACATATTTAATATGTAATAATGTTCCCCTGTGACCTCATAACATATTTAAGGTATGACAGTAATGTTCCTCTGTGACATCACAGTATATTTGAAGTGTGAAAGTAATGTTCCCCTGTGACATCACAACTTATGTTCCCTTGTGACAACATAACATTTAAGGTGCAATAATAATGTTTCCCTGTTATATTATAGCGTTTTAGAGGAAATACTTTCGTCCTGTTACGTTAGCTGACTGCAATATTTAAAGGGTTGGTCCCCTGTGAAGCGGAAGCTTGGGTCGTGCTCTTTTGATAAATCCTGACCTGTCCTTCGTAATTCCATTACACAGCTTAGTGGCAGTCCTTCATTAAAACAGACCTTCATTTACACAAACTACCAAACGGAGGATGGTGAGAGGCTACACAGACACATAGTAGCACAACTGACACAGAGATGGGGTGGGGGATGACACATGTGGAAGTCACATGTGTAACATTAAGACATGCTCAACCAATAAGAGCCACTCAAAGGAGAATGACCTGGGTCTAATTATCCTGCACATGTTACTATTGTGTGTATGTGGTTTTGCAACATGTGTTTTGCACATTGTATTTTTGTGTGTATGTAGATTTAAAGCATGTGTTACACACATTTTACTATTGTGTTGGTTGGTTTTCAGAACAATACATTTTCCACTGCATGGATTTTATCTAATGTGTTACATATATATGAACTTTAGTAGCTACCACCTAGGTCTGATGAAAATAAAATGTACATATATTTAAATACACCTTCTTTATGGAGTTATTTACTTAATAATTTGCATGAGCAATTGACTGTGAGACAAAAATAGGAAGTAGAAGTCGAGTTTCCTCTCAGTCTCTCACCTATGAGGGTCCTCCATGTCATCCTTGTCATACTGGTCTCGCAGTGTCCTGGCCAGGAAGAAGATGATGGCGGAGGCGACCACGAGGAACCCGACCACCGAGGCGATGGCGATGCCGACCACGAGAGGCTCGGACACGTACTCCTCACAGTGCTCCCCGCGGTACCACCAGTTCTCCCCAACACGACACCTACAGAGGGACACCCCCATCAGCCACCAGCGCAGCGGAAACCTCACACACATACACTGACCATAACACCATTAGCATAGAACATGGTTTTCATATATAATTAACATAGAACCTTTAGCGTGCTACATGCTAATCACTAACACTGAATATAAACCATTCGCACAGTATAGGCTGCTAGCATACCATAAAAACACAGCCTATAACATGCCATATGCTTCTCACAAACACTTAATCCGCTACGAATGTCAAGGCTAAGACGGCAGGCCATCCCACCTGCAGATGGCCCCCTGCTGAGGGATGATGTCACACTTTCCGTCATTCATGCAAAAGTCCGGCTGCAGTTCACAGATGCTTTGGCAGGGGAGGTCGTCCACGCTGAAGTAACCGGCGTCGCAAACGCACTCCGCCTCACCCGACCAAGGGTTCACCGTGCACTGCGAAAACTCGTTACAGGCCTGGAACTTACAGGGGTCCGCTTGGTCACCTGGCAACAGCACAGAACATACAGAAAGTGTGGTTCATTGCTGTCTGGTCATTTAAATGTCATTTTTTGGCAACTTGTACTGATTGTTAGCTGTAAATGCTTTGAATACAGAAGGATAGGAGGCTCTGGAAACTTGAATAGTGGAATCAGGGCAGATGGAAATATAGGAAACTATTTCTACTTTTAAAAATGTAATGATAATTTTCAATATTTATTACCAAATCGAAACGGATGCAAAGCCAAAAACTTGACGGTTTCACAAAAAGCCCATGCACAACAACACATAAACTAGTGTAATGAACACCAGGACCTGACTCATGAAAAAAGGGATATGGTCTTTCACCCTTTTTCCTACATCGGGGCAAGATAAGTTGGGAGAAAATCAAAATAAATCCTCAACTGACAGAGCCAACTGTACATGGAATTCATTAAATCTTTTTGTTGCTCTGCATAGTAGAATTTCAGCCAAGAAATTTAAAGCCATTTTAGTTTTAGAAGATAAAACAATACTACAAAAAATATCCTGTGGTACAGATTTTGTTAATTATTTTAGTCAGTATTTCTTTTATTAAAAGTAAATAGCTTTGACTTCTATTATTATGATTATTATTATCGTTGTTGTTGTTGTTGTTGTTATGATTAATATTATTGTTAATATTATTATTCATTACAGGATTAAAGAGTTCAAGACCTACTCAAGTGATTAAGTGAGCATGACCAGGGCATGAACCCAGTTCAATCTCTGTTCACGGTTCCCCCCAGGCCCCTAGGGCAGACACACTCTGAGAGCCGAACCCTCTTGTCTGCTGAGCGTCTAATCTCATTCAGCACACGCCTCCCATACACTGACTCATCATCGTGATATCACCCAGCCATTCCTGATAGGCTCAGACAGATCATAACGGCTTAGCACAGCAGCATAATAGATGAAAAGATTAAACAGGGGGCCTGAATCGGTCTGAGTTATCAATGGCCACTCAGTGCCACAGCAGGTCACATCTGAGGACGTCTGGTCTCCGTGGAGAGACTCATCATGTGACATCACAGTGGGCGGTGCCAGAGGAACTAATTCCTGTGTGAGTCAAAGTGTCCATCAAGTGAGTATGTGGAATATGGGAAAGTATGGTTGAAACATTCATAGTTAACCCAGCAACGTTTCAGACTTTACTCTACTCACTTGAGTTAAAAAATATTTTTTATTTTGGTGGGAAGTTGGGACTTTAATTGTCTTACTTGTGATTTTTTAACAGCACCTTTCGTTTGTTATCCTCTTCTACAGCAGTCTGACACAATAAAAATCACTTATGCTATGTTCAGCTTTCATTCTGACTACTTACGATGTTGGTCCAAGGTATTGTAATTGAAATGATGTCAATTTTACCTGACTCCACGTCCAGTGAGTATTTGTCAATGGCGAGGTTCATGGTCTGGTAGGCTGTGTTGCAGAAGTCCTCCAGGATGAGGTAGACAGCGTTTGTGACTCCACGGGGTACGGGTTTGGCAAACTTCATCCTGCTGTTCACCACTATGCTGCCGTTCCTAAAGTTGAGAATCTCCAGGTTCTGGAAGTTGCTGAGATTGGACTGTAGATATGGAACGAGCTAAAAAAAAAAAAAAAATCAAAGAGTCTGTGATTACTTTACATTCACTGTGGCTAAGAGTCATTCCTTAGAACTGGTACAACGATGCAAAGTAATCACTACAGGAGCCTGACCTATGACAACAACTGATTACAGATAGTTTCATGGTAAGGGAGGACCTGATACACAACAAAAAAACATTCACTGGAATTCAGTCATATACACACTGATAAAAGGAAACACAATTCCACCAAAACAGACATATGTTTCTCTGAGTATGTTGCATTTAGTTGTAGACAAGCAAACATGTCTCTTGGAATTTGGTCTTTTCATTCTAAAATAGAGTAACATATACCCTATAAAGGGACTTAAGTCCATTTTGATTGACTTGCATATGTGGTATTCGATTAAACAGATTAAATGCATTTGACTGAATCTCGCTATTCATATAATACTGATTCAGATCAGACTGAAAATGAAATCCCTTCTGATAAGGATAGCAACATTAAGTTTTAGAAACATTACTAAGCACTCATATTCTCACATTACTGTAGTTGTACGTTAGACGAACATACGAATGGTTAGGTACTTTACCAGTTCCAGAAACCTCTGCTCCAGGGCCTTATACTCAGTGGAGCTCTTGTTGAAGAGGTCATCGGAGAACATCATGTTGGTCACCCTGAGGCTGAAGAACACCATCAGCGCCCGCCCTCTGCCGGATGGCAAGGCAACGCCGCTAGCCATGCCAGCTTCTTGAGCGATGCTTGTGGGGTCCCTGTTGATATCCTCCTCTAGGTCACTTACTTCAGCATAGTGCAGTATATCGTAGGACAGGTCAAGGTCTCTGATATCAAAAGAGTCTGGCCCAAATGTCTGTACGTCTAGCTCTTCTGTGTTGTGTTGATCCTTTGGTTGGCTGGGCAGTATGGAGTCAGGAATGCTGGGTTCCACAGCAATGCTAATTTCCTCCGTGTCCTCACCAGAAGGCGGTCCTGCACTCAGCAAGTCCTCAGTGGGCCTGAAAGTTGGTTGGTAAAATGGAGGACGGATGGTGAGATCTACACTCGATTCAAGGTCGTCAAAGCTGCTGGCATCAATGACACTGGGGGTCGAGAGGAATGGGTCTGACAGAAAAGGTATCTCTGGGAACTCTTCTTCCTCTGTGGTCTCAGGTGATTCCTCAAGTGGGACATCAATTTTGATGTCAAGGACGTCATCAGGTGAGACAACTTCTGTGGACTGATCAGGTGAGTACAGGTGAGGGGGTGGAGTTTCTATTTCCTCGACTGAAGGTTGGAGTGGCACAACGTCTTCTAGGGGCACAAAGTCAAAGACCTGAGTGAAAGGCGACTCCTTCTCTGGAGAGAGAGGCGTGGTGGCGGCAGTGCTCGGCAACTCTGTGACAAGAGGTGTTCTCGTCGTCATAGTAACCACCAAGATTTCCTCTTCGACAAGTTCCTCCTCTGAGATTTCGATGGTTGGGACCTCTGGTGCCAGGTCTATCACTACCTCCGTCTCTTTCTCGTCCTCAACAATCTGGACCTCTCCACCCCCTTCTTCAAAACTGGGCTCTAGGATTGGAGGTCCATCTGTAAAGGTTTCAATAATCACAGGTGCATTCACTGTGAAAGCATCCGGCTGCCCCAATACGCTTGCTTCAGTGAAGACCTGTGAGAAATGTGTGTCCAGTCCTGAATCAGAACGTTCAGGGAGAAGAGACTCAATGCTATGGTCAGAGGGTGATGAGGTTTCCTGGTCCAGAGTGAATTTGACCTCTGTTGGCTCGGTGATCGAAGCGGCTCCAGGGACATCAAAGGTATCCTTTGCAGTGGTCGTGGCATCTGTTGAGTCTGTGATCACTGGTCCCTCCAAGACGGGGGCCTCGGTCGTGACATCTATGGGCAAAATGGGGTAACCAGTGACAGGAACCGCCATGGTGGAGGGCTCACTGGCATAATAGTCATCATATATCCCAGAAGCCTCCAGTGTCTGCATGGATAGTTCTACTGTCAGTGTCTCCATGGTCCAGAACACAGGGGCTTGATCAGTGGTGGTGTAATGGGGGTGAGTCCGGATGTCCTGGGTCACTAGAACCCGATCCAAAAAGGGCCCCCATTATCAGATCTTGATCTGGCTGGGATTCGTCATCCTCTATTACCACCTCTGTTTGTATGGTGGAATCGTAATACTCTTCCTCTGTTGGGGTAACCCCAAGGTCTAAGTCACCAGGAGCATCAGTAAAGATTTCAAATATGGGAGCTTCATCCTCTGTCTCCTCCACAGCCACCATACCTATCTCTGGGGTGGGTGTATCCTCCAGTGGAGAGACCTCCACTTCAACACCCCCAGGCTCCTCCGTTGAGAAAATGAACCATGGCCAGTAATCCGATTCATTTTCACCTCCAGAGAAGCCCGAACCTGAGCCCGCTTCAAACAAATCATCAAGGGTATTCTCGTTCTGCATGTCAGGGGGTGCTTCAGTAGGGATGGGTATCACCGACTCCGGGCTGGTGTTCAGGGCGTCCGCAGGTAAGATGCTTTCCGTTGGCTGGAGTCTAGGAGACGCCACTGTGCTCAATGAAGGAACATCAACGCCTTCTCCCACAACTGTGTTGTTCCTCTTCGGGGGCTCTGGTGGTGCCGTTCTGGAGATGACCGTGTTACTGAAGAGAAAGCCCTCTCCTTCAATATCACCATCTAAAACAAAAAAAATACACTTTATACTGTACATTTGACTCCTCCACCATTCACCATATCACTTCCTGATAATTGCATTCCATTACATAACCACTGGAATTATACACTGTTCCAGATTAATACATGATAAAATAGATGGAGTACTGATTTAAAGATGTTTGAATCTTTAATGCCGATAGATGTTATTCATACAAAGTTGCAGGAACAATTACCTCCAGCACCAGGTAGAGTAATGGTCGTAGTGTAGTCTAAAATTGAGGTGGACTCAATGGTGGTCTTGTCAAGGTGCTCTGGAGAGGGTGAGGTTGCGCTCTCTTCCAGGATGAAGACGTCATTCTCTCCACCCACGCTCGGGGGCTCCACCCGCAGGCCGGGCAAGTGGATGGGGTCAAACAGGAAGTCATCCTTGCTAAGGCCACCAAAGTAGACATCATTGTTGCTCAGCCCCGCAACAGTCATGTCTGGTGGTTTCTCAGCTGCGAGAACATTGTCCTGGCAAAAACAGAGGAGAAGATTGGGACACAAACCCACTTCTGTCCTGAACAAAGTACTTCAGGAGAGAAGAAGAGCATTGTCTTGTTTAATGGTGAATCATTAATCTTGTTAAAAATCTGTAAGCAGATAATGTGTATTAATCAAATATTCATATTCACAGTACAAACATCGTGTACCAATGAAATGTAACTTATTTAAAATACATCTAAATGTAACATTCACATAACGCTGACATACACTGTCAGAAACATTTCAGTACTGTATTCAGAGACTGATTACAACTTTCACCTGTCACATATAAAGCAGAAAAATGTCTAGGACATATTCATGAAGCGACTGAGAGTAGGACCGCTAATCTAGGATCAGGTTGCTGCTGTCTGTAGCCTAACGGTCTCCATTTTGAGGCAAAAGACAGAACTGATCGCAGATTAGCACTCTCAAATTTAGGAATTTAATGAGAAAGTAAAATATATTCCTGCATGTAGGTTTTCCCCATGCGAGAGCACCTCTGAGAAGTTTGCGCAAGTGGCACTGCCAGCATCATATACATAGCTGTCTGTATTTAGTCTATAAGAGATCGGATTAGGATTAGATTAGGATTACTAAAGCAAGTTGCATGTTAACCCGCAAAGCCTCTTCCTTTTCTCCAGGAATACACAGCCAGACAGTTCCAATTTCCGATAAAACACCCCCACCCACCCATCCACCCAACCACACACACACACATATATGCACACCCACACACAGTACACATTTACACATATACTCATGCATATACACTCATATTCTCTCATAGACACACAAGGCACCCAGACACACAAAAGTGCACACACACACACACACACACACACACACACACACACACACACACACACACACACACACACAGACATACACACGTACTGATAACAACTAGTGGAAGGCCTTGAAAAAACACATTGTTTTGTATGGGTAGTGCCACACTGCACAGTTGTGTAATTCTGTATAATCTCTGATATCTTTGGTTAATATAGAAAGGACACAAATAATCTGACTCAAGAAGTACTTTTAAATGGACAGAGCAGACCTGGGAATCCTTTCTATTGTCTAGGTTAAAGGTTTCTTGATTCCTGTTTGATTAAGCCACACATCTTGGTCAACCCTGTCCCCCATTTAGGACCTTAGAACAAAACTTCAGCTTCATCTGAGTTTAGCTGAAGGAAATTTTGGATCACCCATAAATATTAGGTTTATATTTGTGTGTCATGTCAATTAAGGTAGGAGGGGATGCTGTGCCTGTGGATGGCCTGACCAGATATGCATAAAAATAAAACTGGACCGAATGCAGACCCCAGGGGAACCCCACAGGTCTTGGGAAAAGATAAGGACACAAAATTAACAAAAGAAACACAAAACTGTCTTCCAGGTAACCCCAGTGACCAACCAGAATCCTTCCATCTGTCTAATGAATTTAAACAGAAAACACACTCAAACACTTTGATCTACATGTTAACAAAAAAGACACAGATTATAAGATAAGCATACAAAGAGAGCCATTCACGTAAATGCAGACATATGCAAAGATATCTTGATTATTTCACATATGGGTTAAAATCCCCAGAACTGTATGAAAAGACAAAGCAGATGTTTTCAATTGTAAATGAAAGTTATTGCTTTATGCCGGCATGTGCCCAGGAATGCTTTAAAATTGAAAATGAAATGACCATATGGTGACATTAAAGTGTATATTGAAACTAATTTGTACTTCTAAGCAGAATGAAGCACTTGATCAAGTGAAAAGAATGGTCTTTTCGAAGATAGCCTCAGGAAATGTTTTACTGAATTCAGCGAATCTCAAACATCTGTGCACATTTTCCCTTTCACCCAAAAACACAGATGTTCAAGATTCTCCCAAACACACAGCATATCAAAATTATTAAATGTCATTTCAAAATCAAAGACTGTGTCCATTAACATTTTGCAGGATCAAATTTCAATGCTTTTTCATACTTTTGTAGCTAGAATGACTGTCAGGTAAAGCATTGTACTGTTTTATAGGTGTTGAGATGTGTATGGTGTGAGAATAAAATAGCTAATGTGTGCGATGTGACAGATATGGTCCTACGACAGAATTCTAAATCACTTTCGCTCGCTCACTCACCATGTTTTCATTGCTGTCAGCTGGCCCAGTGGTGGGTTTTAATGGTGTCAGAGAAGTCTCCACTGCAGAACAGAATGAATAAAGTACATTTATTATAATTATATGCATCTATATGCAATTATATCCTCCAGAATCGATTCATCTGATTCTTCATGTAAGACAAGTAGCCTGCCATAATATACGTGACGAGTATGAGCATTGGTTTTGCTCATTGTCTTGCTGGTGCAAGACCTGCAGTGTCATACACATGTACTTTGTTAGTCGGCTGAGACAGATACGGACAAAACTAGTGGTGAAAACAACCTTCCCTTTTATTGTGGAAATGGATTCTGCATATGAATTTCTTTGGAGCAAGCCTTTGTCCAGTGTTGACCCCCTGTTTTACTCAGTACAACCATACCATACTCTGAGCTCATTTTAATGAACGGCCGCCCAACGTCTGCTTGTTTCATTTGCAAAAGCGAAGAGCCCAGAGCTTTTTTGCTCTTCAGCGGCAAAACGAAGAGGAGAGAATGCATATCACATATATAATTGCTCAGTTTAGCTTAGCTTTAGCTTTGCTAATATTTGCGCTGGTAGGTTTGTTAGAAGAGCACGTGTGCGCTAACATGTTCAATTTAACACGGTTGACCTTTAGCCAATACCCCAACAACATACCTCCAAAATGTTATCATAGAAAATTCCAAGTCTCCCACTAGGAATTAAAAATTTGTCTTGTCGTACCATGTTTTGATAAATGCCTGAGAAGCCAAGCGACTATTCTGAGGTTGAGAAGCAGCAGATCTGGCTCAGCGCTAACCGTTCTCTAGCTGCAGGGAGTCTGGGTCCACCGCCAGCGTGGTGCTGCCCAGGAAGTTCTCCTTGTGCAGCGCCTCTGTGATGTAGTTGCGGAGGTCCGTGATAGTATACACAACAGTGGGCCGCTCTTCCAGCTCTGGGTACGACTTCTCCACCATGTTGGACTGCAGGTTGATGTAGTCCATCGTCTCGTTGCTGATGCCTGCCCCGTCGACCTCCAGAGTCACAGCATAGTGGACCACCACAGCGCTGCCCCTGGCAGAGAGAGCGTAAGAGGGGTGGGAGGGTGAAACAGGTGGGGGTAGAGGGGCCTGCTGTGGGGCTGGGGTGTTCTACCTTATTTAGGGTCATCACACTGGTTTGGAGTCAGAAATTGGACTTTTGCCTCTCTCAGCTACTACTACTTATTTTGTTTAGAACATAGGAACGGTGTATTTATTTTTGGTTATGACTGAAATGTAGGAGGGACAAACAGTGTTTATTTTGAATTCAAAACAGGTAGTGTCAAATGGTCTGCATTTATCAGGGCCATGTTAACATTACAGTTTACTTCTAATTTAGTACACCTTGCATTTCATTTTTTAAACATTCGTTGTTGGATTCTGCGTATAATTCTGTCTGGCTATGTTTTATTTACATTTTTTTCTCAAAATGTTATATATTTTTCACTCACCTTTTGGCATCTTTGTGTTCCCTGCATGCAATAGGGAGTAAAAGAGGGGATAATCGTATAAATGAAATGCAATCAGTATTAATCAATGATTACAGACAAATCAAGTATTCTTGAAATAGCTTACGTTGGTATGGTGTTTGTTTACTCACCTGAATTCAAGTACAATAACACTCTTAAAGCCTGGCAGTCTTTCAAATGCATCTTCAATCTAAAATAGATGGAAAACAATGAAAAGAAAAGTTTAGGGATACAAACTGAATTGGTCTGTCTGTCCCATTACCTCTTATTAATAAACAGTGCTGCCCCCTAATGGATGGGGTTGTACCCTCAGCCAGGGCCTTTCGACATTTGTTTTTAATGGTTGCATTGTAGGAAACACACAATATTGTATCCATCCAAAGCTGAAGTTTGTTATAACATACTGTGCATACAAGATGATACAAATATTGACCCAGTTCTGGTATAATTTCATCTTCAATAGTCACTGTAGAGCCACCCCTTCCTTAACCAGTAAAAAGAGCCATTTTCACTTTTCATGTTGTGACAAATACAAGACTAAAAAAATCCAGCCATGGCAATGTGACAGTTATTGTATGTCATTCTAAATATTCATTCAACCCCACATTTTACAATTAGCAGAGTTGCTGTCTAATTTACATAGCTGCCACCCAGCCCTACACACTTATGCCAGAAGCAGACTTATCAAAATCCTTTGACCTCTGACCCCTGACCCTTGACCCCAGCTTTCAACTATCCCTACTAGTATGTCTGATTTAGTAAGCAGGTAAAAATAACGCCAGATTGTTGTGCAGCATTAGAAGAGAAGCAAAGAAGATGACATAAAGAAACATTCCCACCTTCTCAGTGAATTCTTGGGCAAGGAGCTGATAGTAGGAGCTGGACGGGTCCCTCAGAACATCGCTATAGCTCTCCCCCTTCAGCTGGATGCTGAGCTCCACCACCTGCTCCCCCAGAGGGTGGCTCGGCCTGGGTACGATGTCCAACCCGATCTCATTGCTCTGAGCCAAGAAAGACACAGGGAAAAAAAACCCTCAATTTGTACATCCACCCAGTGAGCAGAAAAACAGACGTGTCTTCACACATTCATCCCAAGACAGATAAAAAAAAAAATATCCAGCAGAAGAGCTACACTGTGTGCCTGGAGCTATTCAATTCAACTCAACTTTATTGTTATTATGCTGTCGTCAGTACACATACAACAAAACGTAGACTGTGACCTCCCAAATGGTTCAAACAGGCAAAGAGACAGTACTGAAAAATTATGCTGGAAAGGATACGCTAAAATCAAGAATCGTGGATAATGCTGATTTCAATAGTAATTCATGGGTAAAATTTTATTATTTAAATTTAAATCTAGTGAAGTGGAAAACTGATCATGAAGAATGGAAATTGAATTAAACTGGAGTTATATATTGAATCAGACTTGACTTAGAATTTATTCAGTACTAAAAACACAACAGAGCTTTTCTGCATCTGATCAAGGGTCCTAATCAAACAATGAAGAGATTCAAAAAAATGATTTGAAAAAGTCAAAGCGCATTAAATTTTTGCAGGAGGAAGCTTGCATGATCATATTTTGTTGCGGAAGATAACATTTGGTATAAATAAAGAGAGGAATAGTTATTGATTCAAAATGCTTAAGTGGTGCTCTATGGACCAGGTAAAAAAATAGCCAGAACCATTCCTACTTACCAAATCATCCTCATTGATATCCAATGGCCTGGCAACCCTGTCCACAGCCATGACAGCTGGAGTGACCCTGACAGTGACTTCCGAGGCAAATTCTGGGGTGACAGCAGGAGGAACCTCTGATGTGGTTTCCGCAGCAACCTCAGGTGTGACGTCTGGTGTGACCTCTGGGATGACCTCTTCAGTGACCTCCGGGATGACCTCTTCAGTGACCTCCGGGATGACCTCTTCAGTCATCTCTGGGATGACCTCTTCAGTGACCTCTGTGATGGCCTCCTCAGTGACGTCTGGGATGACCTCTTCAGTGACCTCTGGGATGACCTCTTCAGTCATCTCCGGGATGACCTCTTCAGTCATCTCCTGGATGACCTCTTCAGTGACCTCCGGGATGACCTCTTCAGTGACCTCCGGGATGACCTCTTCAGTGACCTCTGGGATGACCTCTTCAGTCATCTCTGGGATGACCTCTTCAGTGACCTCTTGGATGACCTCCTCAGTGACCTCTGGGATGACCTCTTCAGTCACCTCTTGGATGACCTCCTTCAGTGACCTCTGGGATGACCTCTTCAGTCATCTCCGGGATGACCTCTTCATCTCTGGGATGACCTCTTCAGTGACCTCTGGGATGACCTCTTCAGTCATCTCTGGGATGAGTATCTCACTGGCTTTTGGGGAGACTGCCGTAGTGACCTCTGTTGTGACCCTAACCGTGGCCTCTGCTGTTGTCTCCGCGATGAGATCTGGGGTCACCCCTGCAGTGGTCCCATCAGTGATCCCTGGGGTAACTGACTCAGTAATCCCTGGGGTGACCTCCTCTGTGACCACCGGAACAACACCCTCAGTGACCTCTGCTATGTCGTGTGGCGTAACCTCTGCCGTTTCCTCCACGACGACCTCTGCCATCAACTCTGGGGCGCCCTCTGGCATGATCCCTGGCACGGGCTCCGCCGTGACGTCTGGCCTGACCCCCACAGTGACCTCCAGAGTGACATCCTGGATGACCCCGCCAGTGAACGGCTCCTGCCAGGGCACGGCTGTGGTCTGGTCTGCAAACAAAAGACACAAAGTCCAATTACAGACAATGGGCTCAGACAATCTCTCCGGTGGCATGGTGCCCACTGCATCAGAGAATCAGTGAACATCCAGCCTACAGTTTCAGACAGCCAGCGCTAATCCCGCTGGCTCACATAATCACACTGGCAACATTAGGAACCACGGTGTCGGTAATGTGGATTACAGTCTATTCTGAGCGTGACAGGTTTCAGAAGCAAGCCAGCCCTGTGCGACACACAAACACTCAGACCCTCAGTAGGAAAAAAAAAACATGGCAGACTCTTCATACATTACACGCAGATGTTCAAACATAGATTTAGTAGAGCAAAAACACTAGTATGCACCTTCCAAGTTAAATTCACACATGAGTATGTAATGTACAGGTATAAAGCCAGAGACGGACCTTGGTGAGTGGAGACAATATCTTGGTCCTGAGAGGGTTCTGTCATCTGAGGGCTGCAAAAAACAAAAGTATGACCTTAGAGTCTTGTGACCTTTGACTAAAAAAGTAAAGAGGTTAGAGGTCAGGGCAGGGCGCCAAGCAAATATATTATTTAATCTCTATTATTTAATCAAGAGCATATACAATTCACACAAACCAGACTTTACATTATTGTTCTCGTATTTTCTGTTTTAAGCAAATGTGTCCTTTGAATTTGCTTTTTCATTCTAAAATAGAATAGCATATGCCCTGAAAAGACATGAGTTCATTTTGATTTAATTGCATATACTCTTAAAGAAACTAAGTCCTCTTGATTGGGTCCTGGCTGAAGTATTGTTTCAACTTAGGTGAGGGCAGTTTCAAAGCACTTTCCATATTATGTTGTCGTTCACCTGCCACCAGCGTCAAAAATGAAAAATATACCAAAAAAATATCTGTTTCTTTGTGCGCGGTAAGCAACAGACTTTGCATATAGAAATAAAACCTAAATAAAAGCTTGAGCAAGGTCAAATATTCTACCCTACAACCTATTGCAGAGAGAGGCTAAGGAGTTATAGCAGTGATTACCAAGCCTGTGTGCTGTCAGTGCTGTAAATAGCTGGCAGGATCCTAGACTGATTAGTTTCTACCTATGCGTAGCAGTTGTACGGCCCCTCAGGACCCGGTGGACAGCAGGTTGTGAGGTCTATGTTGGCAGAAACCTACCTGCACATCTCTGGCCCCATGTTGGTAGGCTCACTGGGGTTGGGGGCAGGGTGGAGGGGGAACAGGAAGTAACGTATAAATACAAAATTTCCAAGAGGGGATGAACACAGTTCTCTGTGTGTGTGCATGTGCCCTTGCTTGTTTGTCTATGTGTGTAGGTGTGAGTACATGTCCCTGAATGTATGTGCATGTATGTGTGTGTATGGACAACTACAGTCCTATCTAATGAATTCGGTGATGAATTATTGGTGACCTAGAGAATTATTAGTGAATAATACTTAGGAATTCTTATTCACTAAAATGCTTTAGTATTGTAATAAATACTCAGTATCAGAGTAATGAGGCCTATGTTTGTGGGTACTTGTAGGTAGTCTATGTGACATTCAGTCTTTGTTTATGCCACAGAAAGACTGATGCATATGTGATGTTCATTGTCGAGGGCCTAAAGGACCCTTTTTCTCTGGGTGATCACTATGAGTGGTTCATCAATTTATGATGAAGAATGTTACCTGTTTGCCATTGTCGATGCAATTCTCTGAAAGGGAGAAAAAGTGAATATGTCAAACTTACGGACTTTGAAATGGAATTCACTCATACATTTAATATCTCAGCCGTTCACTGACTCATACACACGGTCTATTTTTCTCTGGTCTATAATTAACTAATTTTCATACTCAATCACACTTTTACTTACGCTAAGTAGATGTTACATTTTTGTACGTGCAATTTCAGAGACAAGATTTGTGATTGGAGCACATGAATTACCTCAACCAATCACATGCTCTCTTTTTTGCATCAGAAAAACAGCTTTGCACATTCTAAATGGTTCGGTCCCTAAATTTTATTCTCATTCATGCACAGATGTGCTCTGTATCACTCAATCATTCACTCACATTATCTCATATGGTCTCTGATACAATCACTTGCACTCATTTTCTCGCTCACACCCTGACGCACACTCAGTTACTTACTCACTCACTCATTCACCATCACTTACTCTCAAACTCTTGCATTTACTTTATACCTCTCAGTTTTATACGTCACCTTTGTCAGTTTTAAAGCAATATTTTATTGCAATGCTTTGTGGGATTATGTCAGTGGATAAACATACAGAACATCTTTATAAACTGAATTTGTTTTGTCAGCTTCATAGGTAGGAACATAAACTTGCTACGCGTCAAAAGTAAATGTACATTTCACTTCTAATCTTCTGGCACTGCTGCAAGCCGCTGGAGAAAGCGTTCTCCATTCACTCACACTCTGCACCAGGGAGAGGTGCTCCTCTGATTGGCTGAAGTTGGCGCCGATGTTCAAGGCAGTGGCCGCGCCCTCCTGGCACAGGTCCATCCACGTCTGATACTCATCCCTCTCTGGCAGCCGGTCCCAGAAGATCTTAAAGGCCTCCCACACTGTCTCCTGACACACTGTGAGAGTGAGACACAGCAGCCAATCAGAGAGCACATTCACTACCTGAAACCTGCCATTGGAGGAGGGAAGGCATGACATAATTCTGATTGGCCAATAGTGTTCGTGATGCACTTTTTTCATCCATTTAACAGGTACTGATAGAACAACCATGTGTCCATAAAGTCCCCAATCCTGTGATGTTTTTTCATAACTGGTTTAGAAAATTTGAAAAAAAAATGGTTACGAAGATATAGTAGAGAATATAATGAATCATTTATGGCAATATCTTGAAAAGACGTGCATGGAAGATTAAAACGCATTGGTTCGGATTGATGCTTGGCAACAAGTTGAAGTTCTCTCATAGGCTCAAAGCAGCGAGAAAGCATGAAGACATGTTTGCTATAATATCTGAAGATTCCTTCTCTTCTTCACCATCTCCTCACAACAGCTTCTTGTTCAGCCTCTTGTACTGCCCTCTCCTCACTGGCTGTCCTGTCTCTGTGGCCCATTCCAAAAGCTGCTGCTCTAAAGTCCAGAAAAATATGTACCACTCTCCACAGGCTGCTTACAGCAGTTCGCATCAACTTCAAAAT
The DNA here is from genome assembly GCA_022829145.1 of Albula goreensis. Taxonomy (NCBI): domain Eukaryota; kingdom Metazoa; phylum Chordata; class Actinopteri; order Albuliformes; family Albulidae; genus Albula; species Albula goreensis. Next base: position 36,816,910 of record CM040745.1, read on the forward strand.
TTGAATGCTGGCCTACAGGGTAGCATAAGGAACTTCACCTCAATGGTCTACCGGTCCTCATTCCATGCATACTGGTCAGACCAATCTGTTCCATCACCTGGGGGCAACTTATCCTTCATCATTATTTTCTTTGGTCATATTCCCTTTCTGTAGTGGCAACTCATTGGTGGATTCAGCTTCCCACAACAGCCAATGAGAGAAGCAAGCAGACTTAATAAATTTTCCAACACAGAATGAATACCCACCTCTTCAGTAAAGCCCTTTTTTCTCTCGTATCATAATTTATCACGTAATTTATCATTTTATACCTTGATAGGAGTTCAGGAGATATCGAATACTTCTTGTAGCACCGACACTGGCTCTCAGTGTATTGCTAGCCTCTCCTGTAGTTACAGTTGCTCTCACAATCCTATTAGATGTACTTATGCACTGGGGGACCTCAGACCTATGAACTCTTTGGGAACATCGTGGTTTATATGGTCTAAACTTTCTCTAATTCTGTAAACTGGTGTCAAAATACACCAACAACGGTAGCTGACTGTAAAAAGTGCTATCCATCTTTCACTCTGAAAGATGAAACTGTTACAAACTGTAAGTAGAAATGCCAAATGAAATAATATGTGTGTATATTTCAGTGCTGGCTATAGTCAGCAACAGCCCAACATGTCAAGCCCAGAAGTGTATACCTGTGGTTGGTGTACTGCATTCACTTAATGATGAACACTTGCAAAATGGGTGAGTAGATTGTATCATTACGGCTCATAAAGCCTTAATCAAGGTTTTATGACTCATAATAAATCAAACACGTCTTATTGATCTGGCAAATCCTTTATGCATTTTATTGTGCAATATTAAAGCATCAACGACAATACGCACAGGCAGAAAGAACAGAGTTCTGTAGCTTTGCTTACACCCCTGTCCAGTCTGGTGTTGCAGTAAGTAATGTCAAAATAAGGGATATTTTACTCAAAAGCTCCAACTTAACAAAATTGTTTTTGTGAATTTTTGATTAATGAATGTACGCTTACTTCTGCACCATACTCACTGGCTTCAGTCTCATTCTAAGACACTATCAAATGGATTGTTGACTATAATTGTGTGCAGTGTGCAGAACAACGGCTACAAGGGATATGACTGTAACAAGTGTTACACCAAATGGTATTGTTTTCAACTGCATCAACTAAATAAGTTGCTGAAAGGACGCACATTTTTGGAACACATCATTGCTGCAATTCCTTCCACAAAGACAAATATCTTCAACCCAGGCATTGTTTAAACAGGAAGTGAAACTCCAGAGATCGGAGCTGGTCACAGGTTAAGTCCCATTCTGAAGAAGCTTTGCAGCTGGTTATAACTTAAGATGGTTACATAGCTGTTACTCGAGTTGGTACCAAAAAAATCGATGAGATGAGGAGCAGTTCAAGTTCTCATGCAGACTTGTGGTCTTGTGGTTTAAACCTGAGGTCAACGCTAGTTACATTGCAAGCGAACCACTGTTTTCAGGGGTAGTGAATCAACTAGTCGGGCATGACGATTTTGTGGCTCACAGGCTTTAGTAATATTAATGGTTAAAAGTTACACAGCTAAATTGCGGTGAAAGTAGACATCGTCATTGCTTATGTAACAAATTCACCAGCGTGAAGTCTGCTAAGCTAAGTTCGCTATTGGATTACACAGGCATGCTAACTAGCCATTAGGATAACTAGTTTGCCATTGACAAATGTTCAAGTACACCATCTAAAATATTTTAAAAGCATTAAATGATATCTAGTACCTGCAGGTTTATAATGGCATTCATACCAAAAAGGTTACATGTAGATAATCACGCACAATAATTCTTAACAAAAGGTGATCACAGTCGTTTCAATGTTCCACAATACAATATAATACTCTAAATCCAAATTTGAAACGTAACGATAGATAGTGCTGAATAAAAAGCAATCGTTTGTCTGGCCATGCCTCATTGTTTATTTGTGCCACCCCATGAAGAGGCCCTTGCCCCTCTCTCTCACACCATGTATAACCTCCTGGACATTTCACTTGTTTGAAGACCATGATTGATTAGCTGATGTTTTAGCACTGAGCTACCGTACCATTACTTGAAAATACTGGACAACGTTCACACTGAAAATTGTTATAAGCAGATAAAAGCCTGAATCCACATTTGGCCTTTTTGAATGTGGTTGATGACCCTGGCATTTGATGAGTAGTCACTCTTCTCTCTATCTTTTAGTCACTCTATCTTTTTATACATAGTTCTATCTGGCCCTTTCCAAAGAAAGTGAGAGGAACAACTGGTTAAAATAAGAGAAACTGCCTAGTTAGACATACAACATAAAAAGAAATTGTCCATTACTTAATGTTTCATTTGGAGATTCAGATAAATTATTTTCCAGGCATGAATTCCTGAATATGAAATATTTTTATTCTAAATAATTCAGATTTAATTTTGAGTTAACATTTATTACTTAAAAGACAGTATTTGGCACATTATTGATATTTCATATTCCCGAGCTTTGCTCTCTATGACCCCCTCCATACCGTGGGACACGTGCTTTCAGGTCAAGCGACAGTGTCAGCCATCCAAAGTCCCTAAAGCTGAGCGAGTAAAGACCAGGGACAGGGATATAACTATCAACCTTGTAAGAACGACGTTGGTAATTTTATTCACATTGATCAGGTAGGGTTAATTTCAGTAGTTATGCGTAAGAATTCACTTATTGATGCACTGGTCATGGAATAATTTGATGAGCAGCAATGATCCAAATGAAATTATCGAAGGAAACGATACTATTCAGCTTCTGGTCAATGCTGTGTGGCGTAAAGCAGAATCACTCGATGGACCTCAAACACCCAAAAGTACAGGCCTACACTATCTAAAATGCCCTCTGTGGCCGAAGCCCAAAGAATGTTCCCTCAAAGGACAAATTGACACTTTCACTTGGTCAAGAACCAAAAAGATCAAGCGCGTGAAAGCAGCCGTTTCCCAGAAAGCTCGACTGTAGCTTACCTCGGAGATGAAAGTAGTTCAGGTGATTCGTGATGGCTTGCTGCACGGTTTCTTGTGAGCAGAGCCGAACTCCGCTGGGAAACAGCACATTCCGTTTTCGTCTGGGAATCGCGCCTCTGTCTTTGTTCGGCGACTGGTAGGCCAACGGCTGAAAGACTTTTAGAGGGAGCAACCGATGTGCTAAAATCTCACCGCTCTCTTTAGACTTATGTACAACTGAACCTTTGGTGGAAACTCCATGAACGGAATCTGAAAAAGCCAAAGTTGAATAAGACTCAAATTTTGATTGACACATGTAACTGTAATAACATTCTGGAAAGACATGAAGCTAAAAACAGTGTTCATACATACCTGCATTTATGCACAGAGATCCTGTAAAAAACCCCAATATAAAAATGCGCAAAAAACATTTCCATGTAAAGTCCAGCATTATAATTCCGGTGCCTAGCGCAACAGGCTTGGAAGGTAGCAACTTGAAATATGTATTCTGCAGGTATATTTAAATAATAGCATATGTTAACCTTACATGAGTTTGCCCAGCGGGATTTTGGCAAACGATTTGATTATTTTCTTTTTGTCAGGGATTTCCCTTCCTGAAAAAGGGTAGCTGGGAGCAGCGGAGCCGAAGACAGCCACCCTGTTCAGGTAGGCAGATGGCACTTGTAAAGATTTGTTTCCCTTGCTTGCTAATCCTCTTGGCTAAACCTTTTAGAGCAGGTCATGAAGAAGCTAGCAACGCTGCCAGGGTGCTAAGGTATGTAATATGTGAGAAAGCATGGGAGGAATCCTGTAGTCACTCCAAAGCAGAAGTTACTGCAATAATAACCAAGTTCATAATTACAATATATGAAATACAGAGCTTTCAGACAACACATGCATATTCCCCATCAAATACATGCATGCCAAAATACACCCACACCCACACACACAAACACGCATGTAAGCCCACCCTCATGCGCACACACATACACAAGTGCAAGAGACAGTCGAGTGAGCGATATAATTGGAAAGATTCTGTTCCTTGACTGTTTGCTCATTCATTGTTGATTCATTCATTCCTTTCTTTCTTTAATTAATTCATTCATGTGACTAGCACGCTTCATTAATTCAATTTCATTGGGTCTGTTGTAGACTATTCAGTTTCTAATGTCTGTCAGACCAAATGTATTACTTTGCTGCACACAATTAAGATGCAAAAAATAGCTAATGTTCTTGTCTCAAAGAAACTGAATTTATTTTGAAAAATGACGACCTGTAAAGTGTAATGCCACGTTTTGGGTCATGTTTAAATTTATTAATCTGTACTTCTTTGGTTAAACACTACAAATGACTTTTCACAGCATATTACTGAGATAAAATATACATTCTGTTAAGTTATGCAGTAAAAATTGTAATACTTGGCCGCAAGCATGTTATTACATTTTAATTGAAATGTTAAGAGTGTGAAGAATAGGGCACAAAAGTATGGGAATTTTACCAATGTTATGGCATTTTAAAGCTTTCTGAATTAAAAATAATGCTTAAAATCTGTATGAACTTGAATTTGTAGAATAATAGCTTTTCAAACACATTTCTACAGAATGTCAAAATTACGTATATGTTTGTTATCATGTTATCCATGAATTTCAAGGGAATATAATAAAATAATTTATGTAAATAAATAAAAACATGAACATCATATAACAACTTACTGACAAAATCATTTGAAATCATTTGAAATATGGAAATCATAACAAATGATTTCCATATTGACAAAATGTAAATATTCACAAAATGAATACCCATGACATTTATTACATATAAATTGATTGTAGATGTTATAAAAGTCTGCAGAAAAAGGGGAAATAAAGTTAAAGGGTAAAAAATGTTTCAAACTTTAAAAAAAAAAAAAAAAAAGTTCTTTCCAACACACTTTCTCCTTCCAGCTTTTATATATATTTTCTCTTCAATAGATGTTTCTACAACAGACTGGTTTTATAACCGGATAAGCATTCTCTCTCCGTTTGTCACTTTCAGTTTTCATGGCATCAAATCAAAAATAGTCTTCTTTGAGCCAAAGGTGATCCCTTATATCAGATCTCTTATTTTATAGCAAAATTTATTTTTCTCAATAAATACATCGTCATTTACATTGTAAATTAATTTCACAAAATTTGGAAACATTTTGATATTTACACAATGAAATTACACAATTTACAACTGTAATTTTGACTATGTGTAAGACATATATGTACATTTAGCTTGTTAGGACCATCATATTCAGTCAATGGCCAATCTGACAGATCTGTAAACAGACTCTTAAATTGGTACAACCTCATATTTTAATTAATTTTTTTAAATGACATCTATGACATGTCCTCCATGTTTCCATAATGTTTCTCGGTTTTTGCCAGTACATACATGTCATCGTATCCTTCACTAAGACCAGACGCTCTTCAATGCCAGTGTCTTTATAAGGAAACCGCATCAACAAGTGAAGCTATTGCACAATTCGCTGGCACTCAGACCTTGCGATGGCACTGCAAGCGACTGATCAGCGGGGGAACCCATTAAGTCGAGATTAATGTAAATTGCGACCGATAAGACCGTTTGAGTCCCAGAGGACATTTCGGCTCAAAGGGGGCGAAACCAGGTGGTGATGTTGATAAATACAGAGTAGCCTAAACAAGCTAACCTAATCCTGCCGGGAAGGACCTTCCCCTCAGAAGAGCGAGATCTGTCTGTGGCTTACGGTGGAGCGGGATATGAGAGTGAGTCCGCGCTGCTGCAGCGGTAAATCCTGAATGACCGGCTCGAAGGGGGATTGGGCCAGCGGTGGGGTGAGGCGTCTGGGTCAAAGGCTGGAGAACGAGACGCGAAACGAGGGCTGGATGCCGGGACCTGTGGGGACCTCACCTTCATGAATTACACAGGGTCATTTCTCTGTCTTGCCACTGAAGTGCCACTGTCATAACGTTCCCTTTGTTCTCAGCTGTCAAATCTGTTCTTAATTTTCACACTTTCACATTCTATTCTCACCCCCCGATAGTCATGTGAGATTTATCTTTCAACAGCACCACGTTTCTGTGTTTTTCTTTCTATCATATCTGTGCTCTCAATCTCTCTCAAACACACTCATATTTTTTCTCTCACATTAAATCCACTTACTTCAGTGGCTCTGATGTTGTACCAACAAAATTTGGCTCAAATACATTGTTAAATCGTAAAACAATTACCACAATCCACTTTTCTGTGCAAAATGTTCCACTATTTTTTCTGTCCACATAGTTGTGCATAATGTGTCCAGTTTCTGTCTGATTTGTAAACAGAAAATATAAAGGCTTATAACATACATTTTGTGGAGCATTACATAAAAGAAAAAGGGAACTGAAGGAAAAAGGAATCTGAGGAGAAAGAGAGAGTTTCTCCAGACAAGATGCAGCCCGCCCGATTCACACTGGCTGGAAGTTAAAGAGGTAATATGCTTAGTTTCCGCACTGAGACATATCTGCGTAATCTCGTCAGCAGACTATTGTTAGCCACACATCGACTGCTACTAGGAAAAATAACTATTAACAGGTTATATAGGATATTGTTTGTTAAATAGTTTACGAAGCAGAGGTTCCATTTTGGTCCAGATTTTGGTCACAATGATCAAACGAGTGAGTTTTTTTGAGTAAGTCCCACTGCAGTGAGTCTCATAAATGGATCGTCAGCTATTTAGAGTGGTAAGTGAGTTGAGGGTAAGCCATTGAGCTCAGGTTTTTAATAAACACATTGAGCACAGTATAAAACTGCACTCCCAGAATATCCTAATCTCGTCTGCTGTACATAAGGTTAGAGGGAACATTAAAGATTTAAAGAACGTTTGCTGTAATTACCGTCGAGATTCGTTACAACGAAATGACTTTAAATTTGAAATGCAGAATATTTTATCGTCCATACATTCACAGAGTGGGGATAAATCTTTCACTCACTTTGTGGTGAGAAAATAAATTAGCATCACAAATTAGCATTGTTGGGGGGACAGCAAGGTTATCCTCTTCACAGAGTGAGGAAGTGAGTCGGTAAGTAAATCAGTCTTATCTCTGATTAGACTTGCCCAATATGATGTAGTAGATGTAGTACACATTCAAAAGGTCAACAGAAGTCAAAACTCATAGGAAGACCGCTTTCTTTTATCGATGCAACACATACATACTTCTAGCATGTAAAATCTTTTGCATGTAACTGTACTTAGCTTCTCCAAAAAATACCCAAAACCTATGTATAAGAAGTGTGATTAATGATGAATGTTGCACATACAATGTCAAAAAGATTTATCGAGATCCACCGCGACGGCAATAACATGTGACAGAATATGGCCGCCCAGCCAGCTCTAGCACACTGCAAACACATCGCTAGCTAATCAGTTGAGAGCCATAAATAGCGACTGGTAAGTTGTGGTTGCCTATCAACAAGCCAAAGTCAGAACACTTCCTGAATGTTCTTGTAATTTATATTCCCACAGTTAGCGGGTCTGACGTGTAAAACTACAAATTCATTATGAGGCTGACTGTGTTGTCCATGCTTCCTGGGATGTGATTAGCTGATTGGCTGATAAGCCAGTCAGTGTGTAGGTGGAGCTTCATTAGGATGGTGGCAATTTTAAGACTGCTCAACCCATGGCCAACTACGTAATGTTGAAAGAAAAAAAAAAAAAAAAGAGATTACAACCAATCACATTACTGGAAACTGATAATCTGTCATTACCTTTTCCAGAGACTTTTCAGATCCTCTAGACATAGATCAAAAACCAAAACATATGAACAGCTTGTAGTGGGGATACAAGCCAGTAGCATAGAGTTCAGTGCAAAGTTTTCCTTTGTGACGAAAGTGATGTCTGTTGACAACTACACACGATAAACGGCTTTCCGTGCAGCAGCATTTAATTCATACCCAGGACGGTTGCTGGCATGGAGTCAAAAAGACTGTCTTTTGCGGCTGAGGAATAAAAGATGTTGGAATTTCACCCTGTCGTGTCGTGGTTGTGTGCGTATCTCAAACATTTACTATTATGGTATCAGATGTTTTTCTTTAGCAAGTTACTGCAAAACCAACATAAAAGACTTGCATTGGAGGAACATATTTTGTTAAACAGCTATTGTACTTGGTTATAAAGCATCTATAAAGTCAAATTAAAAAGTGCATGGATAACCACATAAGATTAACTCAGCACACAACTACCCAAGCTAGCTAGCTGGCAAGCAAATTATTAAGTTAGTTGGCCATATAAAAACGGATAATCTTTTTGAAAAGCGAGGATGCTGGACTTTCTTCCTGTAGACAATGGAATGTTGGTGCCGTTATTGCAACACAAAGACCGACAACTGTAACCCAACCTTACAGAAAGAATGCAAAAATCAATACAAGCCAGTAGTTAGTCCCAGCTGTCCTTTTCTCTTGCTACATACTAAGATAACGGTTCTAAGACATTCCATCTCAAGTAAAGAACACAAAAATGACATTCAAAAGATGAAAACGGTAGAAATATATTTCCCTATAAAGAACACTATTATTGCTACTTTGGTTAAAACGACCGGCCGGTTAGGGTAACCGTCAAACGTCCCAGGTTACACTCTGCATTCATTCCTTGACCTCTTAACGGCCACCTCGAATGCCCCCATATGGTATGTAATGAAATGCACATTCTTACAGAGATAATGACAGTAAAGCTCCTTAATGCTCTGTCGGGGTCCAGCTAATGACCAGCAATCACCCTCCCTTATGCACACTCTTTGACAGAAGCCTCTTCAGTTTTGACAAGGGATTGAGTCAACGGTAAGTCTCTCCCATAAATCGTCTTACAAAGCGTGCGAGTTCCATATGTTCCGCCAGTTCCATTTCCCATCTTCGCTGATAATGTGGGGATCTCATTGGCCACCCCCGAACCAGCCTGATCCCAGCTAAACCCTGTAATGTGCCTACGGTCGCTTGGGTAACCTTGGCTTCGACTATGGTCCCACTTTGAAGGACACTTTGTGGAGGATGTAAATCCCAGTTTTTATGTCTTCTAATAGACGTAAATATATAAAGTTGAGTGGGGTGCTTTTTGAAATCCAAGAAAACTGAAGAGTTGATTTTTGGCCTTCAGTATGATGTCCATGTCCAGTTTCGCTTCATTGGTAGACAAGTTCTGACCTGTGTCTACTTCAGTAAAGGTTACTGGATATGGAGGTTATTGATTCAACGATTGCTGTCCCCACTGAACAACTATCAAAACACTTATCAAATTACTTGGAAAATATATTTTTCTAACTTATGCGCACACAAAGGTCTACTCAACACCAGGTAATGCTCAACACATATTTGCATTAAAACCCTGATCCACAAACCATACATCGGATGAGCCTTTCAAAGGTCAGCAAATCGGCATAGTCACAGCTCACATCTGAATTTGGTAAAACAATCGACAGCAAATGACATTGTATTTGCTCCAATTCTGGATGACATGCCTTTTCTGTCTATGCCTGAACATTGAACACCTTCCATGGCCTCCCCAATCACCATATCTAAACACGGTGGTACCTTCATGGAACGTTCCGGAACATAAAAACCTTTTGAAAGAACAGATTTCAACCTCATTCATCCTCTGTTCTTGATGAAGATGAGCTAATAAGCTTTGCAGGACTAAGAAAAAAAAAAAACTGGTAATGTGCTGTCTTTTATGGTTTTAAATTTAGGAAATCAAGTTTGCTTAATTGCATTTCTTCAAGTTTAATTTACAAGAAGTCAGAGGTTTTAAAACAGGTGGAAGTCACCATGATTGGTGCCATTTCTTGTAAAGACATTTAATATTCAATAGATCAGTTTATGGTCAAATTGTAATTGTGCACAACAAAGCTGCTATAGAACTCACCCATTTACCTAAAAAATCTGCTTCACCTTCAAAAGAAACCAACATTTTGTGCACTGTTGCACAAACATCTCTAAAAGCCTCAGACGGACAAAAAAAACTTCCTCTTAAACATGATACAAATGTATAGTCACTGAAAGACAGTCGCTGTTTGAGGATTTGTATGCGAGGTTGTGCACATTTGTCGTTCGGAAATACACGTGCGCAAAAGGCTTGTTTTCCATTGTGCGATCCACACTGCTAAGCTACAGAGCTGCAGACTGTGTGGTTGGCTCAGACAGATTACGGGTAATAGTTGAGCAATAACCAGGAATAAACCCTTGTCCAACGCAGTCACTCATACCTTTAAGATTATTTATCCGATTATGTGTCGCTCCAAGCCCCCCGTAGCCTGTTTTCACAGGCACGATCTGGAGCTTCACACATTTGTTTGATGTCTAAACAAATATTCATGTAGAACACATGTATTCAGCTTCAATCCTGAATAGAAGCATTGCTTTCGTCAATGAGATGAAGACAAAACAAAGTGTAAAGGCAATTAGAAATTATTTCCTGCAAGGACTGAAAACAACATATTTCATGTTTTATTTATTAGCTTATCTAAGTAAAACACACTTTCAAAAACGAACCGCAGTTAAAGCTATGTCTTTGGAATATGATATTTGAAAAAAAACTTCCCAAACGTAACTGGATGACCAAACCATGATGTCAAACAGTGAGCTTATATTACATTTTGGTGCAAATATTTACACGTTAAAACAATATACATAATCATTCGAAACATTCAAATAATACATCTGTGAAGTAAAAAATAAATTATAAAATATGTAAGATATGCTAATTTCATCAACTGGTTTTTATATAAAAAAGAGGCCACTGTTTTTTGTAGTTTTTTTTTTTTTCTTTTTCGCAAGGCAGTTAGCGGCTATGCAGTCTTTCGTTCTCCTCCGCAGCCTGGCTGCGCAGCCCGGCTGTGCTAGCTGCCGCCACATCCCTGCTGTTTCCGGTGCAGCTGCAGCACCAGATCCCTGATCTCGTCCCGTTTCCTTCGAATCTGCTGCCGTGGAAACCAGTGCTCCAGGCGGAGGGGGAGGTCAAAGTGCACCACTGGGTTCTGGAAGGACAGCAGTGGTGGATGGATGGGGGGGGGGGGTGGATCATTAATGACAGTAATATAGTTTTAGTTAAAATGGTCCGTTTTGAGGAGAATTAATTTCATAACCCGCAATACTCTGGTATGACATTTCACTGGCTAATGTCCTGGCTTTCCATTGTCCTCCACTGTTTTAGAGGTGGTTACCTGCAGGAAGCTCTCCACGTACTGGAGCAGGTAGACCCCACAGTCACTGCTGTTGTCCTGCAGAGGAACCCTGCAGTACGACCCCTTCATCTGCTCTGCGGTGAAGTCTCGAGGAGTGTTCCGCCTCACCTCCCACTCCACCTGCAGGTACCTGAGACACAGAGACCCTCAGACACTGACACTGACACTGACACACACACACACACACACACTACAAACCTTGTGGGGACCAGGCGAATACTTACTCTCGTAAGAGTTTGAGAATGCGCTCGTGGGAAGAGAGTTTCAAAGAGTCCATGATGAGAATACAAGGCCTGCAGTGGAGGGGGACAAAGTCATCATCCACATTCATGAGGTCTCATTCACTGGGTAAAGGTACTTACTACAGTAACACAACATTTCAACATTCATCAATTTGCAGTCCTGAGGAAGTAATACTTCCCCGGCCTTTATGACAGTGAATGTGGCCTTGATTGAAGTGTAAAGTTCTCACCTTTTATAGACGGTTTCCCTCTTGCAACCGAGCTGTGTACATTCCTATGAAGAAGATTTTTTTAAATTGCATCAAACTCACTTAAATACTACATGTAACATTCAAGAGGAACATTTGGTACAGACTCATACTATATTTTAGCATATAATTTAAAACTCATATTCAGTTGATCCCTGTGGTTAATGTGTGGTTTGTACCCAACAGCAATAAGCTTCACAGGGACTGTGCACATTGCTCTCCTGCTGCAGAGAGAGATTTGAAATTTACCAGTACGCTGTGGGCAGCCCTTCTTTGGTCTCTGTCCACACCACCTGCGGAGGAACACACAGTCACCTTATGTTTTCATTTGCTCACTTATGCTGAATAAGGTCTCTATTTACAAAACACTGTACTGTTTTTACATAGGATGAGGTCAATAATGTGAATATTCATGAAATAATTTGTTATAATGCAAGGCACTGTTTGTGAGAGCGTCATGAATTTGGTCATCTTACGGGCCAGTTGTTCCTGGCTGTTCCGTTGCTTGGTGTCGGGGGTTTTGGTGACGCCGTCTGGCTGGTTGCCCTGCTCTCCCTGGGTCCCTGGGTCTCCCGTGCCAGATCTGCTCCACTTCTCATACTTGGGCTCCAACAGCCCGGGAAAGCAGATGACAACCAGGTACCAGTGGGCCCTGCAAACAACACGGAGAAAAATGTAGGATAACGCTCAGGTGGCACATGCGAGTTTGTGCAAGCTTGAGACACGGATATTCACTCTTTGTTTTAAGCACCCCTGTGTCACACGCACTGGGAAACCTCTTTATTAATGAATAAGAAAACAGTAAACAACATGGCTGATTTACATAGAAAGGAATATAAGTAAAAAAAATCCCCAAACGGCCCCACATTATGTAGTAAAACTGCTCTGTGTCACTCACTCTTGATTGACAGGCACAAACAGGTAGTCCTTGTTGAAGATGTCCACATGCCGGGTCCAGGTTCTTACTCTCTGATGTCGTCTGTGCTGGGCCCTGCCCAGGGAAACAGCCAATCACAGCGCATCTTTACAGCACCAATTAGAAAACCCCCTTCCGGCACAGCCCACCGTAGTACAACAATTTGTAGTAAACAGGTCTGATGTAAAGGGGTTCTTAGCGTCATATGTATTCTGGATAGGAAACAAGCTTCTTACGAAAAGCCGGACGCCTCTTCACTGGCGTTGTCTTTACGGGTGAGCTGCTTGTAGAAGAAGCTGCTGAAGATGTGCGATCGCTCTGCTACTGCCTTCGGAGCCTTCTCCAGCATCAGATACCTGAAAGATGAACATTTTCCCAGATATCACTTTGCGGGTTTTACAAAAATACTATTTAAATGACAGTTACCATACATCAATTAGCAGTCAGAGGATATCTTCTAAAGAAAAAAAGCTACAAAGTTTTAAGGACATTCTGGAAGGGTTCACACAAAACTTCCTTAAAATTTCATATAAGTCCCTTTAAATTTCTTCACTGGAGTTACCGAAAGCTGGGAATGTGTGGCTACTGCTGCTTCAAAATTTTACAAATAACAATGTAAAATACAGTTTTATATGAGAGCTATCAATGTATCCAGAAGCCTTTTCATGGTTACAGATTTAGTTACATTTTCCTTAACATTATAGTTTTGGGGAATCAATACAAAAATTCTCATGATCCTCTCATGAATAAAGCCCGAGGTACTAAATTCACACACTCTTAAAGGATGTAACAGAGTCAAGCCGTCCCTAAGCACATGAGCTGGCAGGTCTGGCACGTACTTGAGGTAGAAGTCTATGATGACATCGTTCAGAAACTCGCCACTGTCCAGACACTCCAGGTCCTCCGTGGTGACAGTGATTCCTCCTTTGGAAGGAGGCGGGGGGAATAGAATTAACCTGTGGAGGAGAACATACAGATTCAACATAAACACGCAGACATGTTTCAGCTGTACATTCAGTTTATTCTGAAACATGTCTTAGGGGGCTGCTTTGAGCTGACACAACATGACGCCATGCTCATGTGAATGTAGAAACCGGCGATTCTGAGAGCGTTTACCCCAAACCAGCCATCGTAGCAGCTCTGAACAACAAAGTTAATGAGAAACTGGATCCAAATAGTGATGGTTAGAATGACCGTTTCATGTCCCCTGTCACAGTGCAACCATACCTATCAAAACAGTTTTTTCTCCACAGTCCATATCACTGATATTGTACAGCTGGTAGCTCCTCCCATTTATGGGTCAGTGAAACCTCACTCTCCCATTGGTTGGAGCCCCTGGTTATACCTGCGTGGTGGGCCTTGGTGCTTGTAGCGTGTCCACTTTGAGCTGGGCCTGGTGGCGATGGACACAGCATATGATGATCGGATCCTGCAGTGACACAGCGTGTAACTGGGTTTGGGCCTCGCCGGGCTATCCTGCTGTAACACACACAGGGGCTGCCAGGTCAAACAACAGTGTTACCTCTGGACTCTATCAATACCACCAGCCTCTTCAGACACTATAACCGCTCTCAAAACCAGGAGCTCCATCTGCAACTCTGACTAGGGCTCTCACAACTATGAAGTCTGGGTAAACTGAAAGGTCAATAACAACCGTGAACAGTGTTGTCATGAAGGGCTTATACTAAGCAATTGTCAAAGCTATTCAATGGAGTATTTTCGGGTTTAAATATAAGGGTACCTCTGCAGGGGCGGGGCAGGGCTCCGCCTGCTCCTCTGGGGACGGGACGGGCTCGCTCTCCAGCCCCAACAGAGACAGGAGGTGGGGGTCCCGGCCGGAGCTCCGGATCATGGCCACGCCCTGGCTCCAGGAGAAGGGGTGCATGAGGTCCTGGGCCCCACGGTGGAGGGCCAGCACCTCCATAAAGGAGGCCAGCAGCACGCCCTGCAGGCCCTCCAGACTGTCCCTCAGGCTGAGTAGGAGGAAGGGGCTGGCAGGCCCTGCAAGACACAGAAGCAATACGCCACAGAAATCATCAATGACGCACAGCTACACTCCAACCTTTCTATTTAATTTCATTTTCTGATTTAGCCTAATCATACCGCAACGGCAGTGACAGAATTCTAAATTTCTCATTTTTAATTGTGGTAATTTAGGAATCTCTACAATTTCTGCAACTTAATTAGTGATTAATGAGAATGAGAAGCAAATGTACTCTCTGTTCTATTACGCATCAAGACTCCTGTATGGATGAAAGTATTTTTGTTGTTCAAGGACGCCACTCTCTCACCAAATATAAGTGAATACTGTATTCCAGTTTTTTTAATAATAAATAACTTGTAAACTGAAGCGCCCACTTACGTGTTGAATGTGCCTCACCTGTTCCCTGAACGGGATGGATGATGGACAGCTCTGTCTGGACCAGCTGGGCCTGGGCGTCCGACACCCACAGGAACAGGAGCGAGGGGGCGGGGGCGGAGTCGGAGTCGGTCGCCTCGCCGTCGCAGAGCACGCTCCCGTCCCACACGCCGTACCTGCGCAGCTCTGAGGAAACCAGCGAGATGGACACCTCCACCTCACCTGTGCAGTCTGGGAGACAGGGGCAGAGAGCTAACTGCTTAAGGGGAGGAAACAGAGCAACGACTCTACACCAAGGTGGCAGTGTAGTCTAATGGTGAGACAGCTGGCTTTGTGGTTTAGAGGATGCAGGTTCAACTCCTAATCTGACCAATGCCGCTGTGCCCTTCAGCAAGTTTGCCTAATTATTAAATTACCCTGATGTACAAATGTTTGAGTTGCTCTAGATAAGACTGTCTATAAATGGAAAAAACGATAATTTAAAGCTATGTAAATGCCTTTTAAAAAGGAGCAGCAATTGTTATTGCTGTTATTATTTTATTATTATTTTGCTTATTATTTTTTTCTATGGGAGCTTCTTCCCAATAAGCTAGACAATGCCTCACTAGTTTATCTTATTTAGTTTATCGCCCATCAACATTACAAGACAAAATGTTAGACTGCCTACAGACATTCACTACATTCAGTTACTTTTATTTGCTGGAAAAACTTTTCCACCAAATGTGGAATCGCTAATTGTGGATCGGTTGTTGAAGTGTTATTTAATGGTCCACACATCAGATTTTTGGCACCGAAGCAGAACAGGATACAGACATACGAAGCCCCTGAAGGATTTAGGTCAATCCGGATGACAGGAGCACTCAAACTACCGCAGTGAGCCTTCTTCCACCGCAAATACGTCGCTAATCCGAGTTCCTCGATATAGCAACACTGTAGTACACCTGTGGTCTGTGGTCTCGTGGTGTCGTGGTCCCGGCGAGCGGCGTCTCAGCCGTGACCAGAGGGGTGAGGGGTCCGTCACCTGGTCAATTATGCCGGTATTGTGCTAACAGACTCTCTGTGACCTTTGGAGATTCTCTATGCTAACAGAGCCCAGCGCTAATGCAGGAGTCGGTCAGTATGTGTGTCAGTGAGGCCGTCGTATGATGTCACTTTTCAAGCATGCCTTTGCTTTTCACGGACGCTTTCAAGGTTGCTCACATTTTGTTATTATTATTATGGTGTTATTACTTTTACTACAGCTATTACTACGACTACTACGACTCATGCTTTTGTGGATCGGAAAGCTTGTCTTCAGATATGTCCATTTCTCCCTTATTCATATATCTCAGTCTTTTTTAATGTATGTCTGAATGTGCTTTTGGTGTTTTATTTAAGGCAGGAATTCAAAACCTCGGAGAGAATATGTTAATGTTCATATTGAATTATGACAACGTATGTGAAATGTATCATAAAGTGATGAAAATGGCACCACAGGACCGAGCAGTCATAAGGGATTACCTTTCAGCGGGATGGTGATGCAGTCATTGGTGATCTGTAATAAATGAAAGATGCCATCAGGAAAAACTTCAATTAAACTACATGGGTTTTGAAATTTGTCAGGTGATCAGGTCTTGCGTCGAACACTGCCTCTGTGTTACTGGTTTTACAGGACTGAATTTTTTCTTTCCTTCCCGTTTTTTGTGAGTGGAAGGAGGGATTACACACCACGATGCTGCCGCTGGCCTCGGCCCTCAGCGTTCCCACGTGCAGAGTGAAGAAAGGCAGCTTGACGATGGCGGGGGAGACAGGCAAGTCCAACCCGGACATCATCTCCTCGTCAAAGACCTGTGACAGAGGGCGTCCACGTTTGAGTTACACTCAAATGTTGTCACTGTGGCTCTCAGGATAACGTGTATTGTGTTATTCTTAACCTTCAGGCTATCAGAAGTGCGCACAGATCTCAGGAGTTACACGAGCGGCATTCTGGCAGCTCTTCATTTGAAAACATTACCATGACAACCCCTTTAGTCATGTATAACAAGTCCTGCTAAAACAACATAACGCACAACAAACAGTGGCAGAGAAAATCCTGACGACAGCACATCAACCCAAGAATTACAGGCAAAGTGAAGATATTAAGGATGAGCTAATATGCTGTGCTGAAGAAATTCAGAAAATCATATTTACATATTTACTTTAGTCATATTTAAATGCATCTGATTGTAAAAAAAAAAAGAGTAGCATTTTCAATAGTAGTAATTTACTGACCTAAATCCTTCAGAGCGCCAAAATTTTTAAGTACTATCTTTTTATTTATTTTAAAAATTAATTACCAAATGCATTTAATATTTTGTAAATTATGCGTAATAAAGCTACTTTTAGATGAGACCATTTTTTGAGTGCCGTCAGGTTGAAAAGATCAGATAGAGAGAAAAAGCTCCACACTGAGGACCACGCAGAAAAAAAAGAAACTGCATGACCGCAAGATACGTGAACTACCTGATACTGGACTGTCTCACCTGTGTGTCATTCTCGTCCCCTGGATGGCCCTGGTTTAGGGTCTCCACCCTGCTGCTGGGGGGGAGGACCATCACCCGAGGGGAGCCAGGTGGGGGGTCACCTTCCTCCTCCACACCATCATCATCATCACTGGAGAGCACGACTGAAACAGACAGAAACCCCTTCAGATTACAGCAGAACTACTCCTCGGACATCTTAAGTGGACTTATTTTCTGTTGAGGCGGCCACGTTTTAGAACAGACTGAATGCAAAGAATATAGTCATGACATTTCAAGTACAGGAGGTCCTCGGGTTATGACGGTCTCGAGTTACGTCGTTTCGTGATTACGACGCACTCCCATAAATTACTTAAAACACCTAGTTTCGACCTAAGCGATTTGGTTCGTAAATACGACCACAGAAATAAAGATAAGAAATTTTTCTCTCTTTTTTATTAATGTTTCATTTAATTACTGTATTTTATATGTCCTTCATGTGTTGTGTGTACAGTGTGAGTGACTTAAGGTGTTAATTTAGGTATAATTTAGGTATAAATCCAGACTTACTTCGAAAATCGGCTTACGACACGTCGTAGGAACGGAATTCGTTCGTAAGTCGAGGATACCCTGTATATGGTTTTGCAAAATGCACATAGTGGAAAAACTGGCTACAAAATCCAACACTGTAGCCAAAACAGGTAACCAGCTCGGACCTGCTACATATGTTGTCAAGGAGACCGAGCACAGTCTTTCACGGGGATGTTTCACCAAAGTTTTTAGTAGTCTTAACCAGACTTAGGGGGGGGCAAAAGCACAATGTTCAACATGTGAGCAAGTTCACGACTCCTGCCAAGCGATTAGGCAAAGGGAGCAGGGCTTGTCATGGAGTCAAGTAGATAAAGAAGTTGTGCCAAGAGCTCTCAGAAAGTCGAGGAATAATAACTTAAGGTCATAACAGAGAGAGCAGCACCTCTCCTGACATCAGCGGGTTATTCCTCTCCTCTTTATTTTCCACAGAAATATGAAATAAGCCCTCGTGTACAGCGTGTTTGTATAAAGCACTGGTCGCAGCAGTATACCAGATCGACATTTTGTAAATCGTTCGATCAAACAACAATCGCATTAAAGAGACACGCTAGACAAAGCTAATTTATGGAAACATGGTGAAACATAAAATTTGTTTCTTGTTAAAAGTTTTTCTTGGTTTGTTTTTAGTGAACGGCCAAAAACAACGGCCAAGGTTCAAATTACAACCTTCAACTCTTGTCAAGACGGGAGAGAAAATATATACAACAGCTCTCTACTTAAAACAAAAAGAACTAATTATATAAACACTTCAGGGACTGCATACAGAGAGTGAAGGCAATTATTTTTGTGGTCTGATTGTCGGTGTGACGGTTACATGGTAATCGTGAATGTAAAAGCATGGGGTAACATGGTCATAATGAGTTTGTGAGCAGGTTAGTAGCCCAGAAAACACCAGGTACCTGTACAGACCAGGACAGCGGGTAGACACACCACAACACACCTGCATACAGAGCGCTCTCCCAGTGCCTGTGTCTGGCTCGGTGACTTAATGGGATTTGGGGGGAAAGTCAGGGACACGGGTAATCCTGACGACGGCTACGGGGAGAGCCGAGACAGCGACATCACGTGAGGACCTGCAGGTCTTAGCTCCGATTATGACGCTGCAGCTCCCCCTGCTGGCCATTACTGGACTAGTCTACAACCAACGTGCCCCCATAATGCCACAATTTGTCATGGTTATTGATGTCTTAGCAAATTAAACAGCTTTTTGTTTTGGCCCATTTTGTTTTTATTATAAGACTTTAAGATGTTGTTGTTAAGTCATACATGACATAAGGCTAACACTCGGAATCAGTCATTTCAAAGACCACTAAAAAGGATGGAATGGCCAATTTTTGGTCATTTTTAGTATTCATATTGATTCGTAAGAGAACAATTTCGACAAACATGTCTATATTACCAAAGGAGACATGACAGTGAGGAAACTTACTGGGTTCTGCAGTACTTAGTTTCAGTTTCTTGGGTCGACTGGAGGAGTTGGGTAACTTTTGGGGGGTTTTCTTTTCTCTTTCACCAGATTTGAGGGGCGTCTGTGAGTCTTCCGCCAAAGGACGTTTTGGGGTCACCCCCACCCCTCTTCTCGGCGACTCCTCCACAGGAGGACGTTTCGGGGTCACCCCCCCTCCCACGCTCTCGCCAGAGTGACAGAGGACACTCCCCCGGGAAGGCCCGACACCGCGGCGCTCCCCATCTCCATTTTCGACTCCGTTACTCCTCCCTAGAGAGTCCCTCCTTCCCTCTTTCTGAAAAAATGAGAGAAAGCACGATCAGCTTCCACCTTTACATGAAATAGAATCATTTCTCAGTGGGAACCTCTAAACAACAGTATTAGCAGTAGTTTTATAGTTATCTCACCTTCCAATAACAGATATATTCGCAAAAATTGAAATATGAGCACAATAAAAGCTACTTAAATTAACAAATGTATAATGAGAGATCATGGCTTTATGTTGCCATGGCAGCACTACCTCTCCATCTCTCCATCCATTCATATGCAAGTCCATCCACCTGAGCGTCCTCTATGTTGTCTACCTGTATGTCACTGAGATGATTACCTTTTTGTTTTCCGTTTCAGAGTTCTCATTTCCAGAGCTGGGTCTCCTGTGCTTCTGGCCCTCAGATGGAGTTCTTTCCCCCTCTGCCCTCGGGGGTCTGGCTGTGTCTTTTTCAAGGGCCTGTTCCGGATCTGCGTCCGCAGTTCTGCTCCTTGAAGACTGTAAAGGACCTGGAGGACCCAAAACAAGAAAATAGGGTAATACTGCACCTTTTAAATGACCCAGAAGTCACCTCTCACATCGCTGTTTCATTTTCTTATCACATTTGGTAATAATCTATCCACCGACAATTTGAAGTTAAATATAAATCGTACAGCGGTTGAACTGAATCCACGCCTGACTATTTGATTACAGTGCGGCCCACTGCAGATCACATGACTATACCCACCACGGGTAAAGAAACCATTAAAGGAATAAAAGATTGCAGCGGAAGTGAGGGTGATAAAGTACTTCTGGAGAGTCTAATGCCCTTTTTTAAAGAACTGTGGGCCACCTATCAATCAAACGCTGACTTGATAATGAAACCCAGCGAAAGGCTGAACTGGAAATCTCCAATTCCCCAGCAACCATTTCATTATGCACAAAATGTCTTTGGGTACTGACTTCGCAGCCCCTCGCTGGACCTCCAGGGCTGGCCCGAGCCGGACCCCGTCTGCCGCCGCTGGTCCTGTGACGATGGGTCCGACGTTCTTTTAGGAAGAGGCCTGTCCTGGCACAGCGAATCCGACGCTCTTTTAGGCCGGGAACTGGAGAAGGAGACCAGGACAAACGCAGTAAATCGAGTTTCCACTCTTCCAAAATGGGCAAACGATTCACCAGCTCTGAATGAAAATGTCCTTCGATGACGGAATGCATGCATGGTCCGGCAAACTGGGAGCAATGGTTTGCGACAAGACAGCAAATGATGATCTGATGCATGTAAACAGGTCATGTACTAGTGACTGTAGATTCACAAAGCTATTTAGACTACTTCCTTTCTGAATTCTAATTCTGTATAGGAGCCCACAGCATCGCTATGTATCTGTGTGGTATCTTTCAAGAAGCTCAAGAACAGTCTTGCTTCTTTCAATGAATATGTATGTTTGTGTGTGTAGAGCTCCCTGCTGGCTGAGTATGTTTGTGTGAGCAGGTTTCTTTGCTGGTCGCCTGTGTGTGTGTGTGCGTGTGTGTGTGGAGCTCCTTGCCTTCCTCTGCTCAGGTACTCCCATCCCTCCTCTGTCTTCAGGATGTCTGTCAGGACCAGCCTGGCATGCATGCTGGTAGAGAGAGAGAGAGAGAGGACACACACACACACTCAGTAGGACTGGACAGGTGCATGACTTGTTCCGCCAGGTGACATACCACAGCAGGATCAAGTCTTCCATTTCAACTTCATTTCAAACTGATCCACAGATTTGACAAATATGCTACAGTTAACCGCTGCGCCAAAAAGATGCCAGATGCACTTCAGACCAGCTATTTAGAAGCGAACCAAATTGGTGTTCAACAGCAAGAACAAAGACTCTCTACCAGGATAATGTCACTGGGACAAACTAAAGAAGCCTGGCGCACACTAGTTAACCAGGTTATCGGTTCATAAAATGGAATGGTGACTGTTTCTGGTTGCAACTATGTCCTTCAGCAGATCCTGTTACAGTGAATGCTATCTGCATATATACCCACTATAAATCCTACACAACATACATTTAACTGGACAACAGGGAATCTGCTCAGCAATTGAATCTATGCCCATTGTCACACAGCCAAACGCAATCAAACCTGAAACTGAGACAAGGAGCTAAAAAGAAACCAAAATATGTTTCAATATTCTTGGACAGATTATAGATATCCTTGGTAGATAATTTCCCTGAAAAATGTAACTGGATCTTGCTTCTGAAAGTATTATATTACTTAAACTGTGAGAATAATATGTGATTTGGGGATTTCAGTCTGTTGTTGGATGAGAAGTGCTTCAGAAAAAGACACAGTGTTGTGATGGATTGATGGGCTAATCCATAATGATGACGTGTGGATGGGAACAAAAGCACTATGGGTGAATAAGCACTATGGTAATGAGTCTGAACGGTACAGGGAACATCAATGTTCCAACAGGCTGAGATACACAAAAGTCATGAATGATGTTGCAGAGTGTGGGAATGCGGGACAAGGACACCAAGAAAGCAAAAAAAAAAAAAAAAAAAAAAAAAAAAAAAAAAAAAAAAGTTGCTAGTTTACCTAGTTAAACAAAGATTAAATAAAACAATTACAACACTAAAAGGGTAAAATGACATCTGTGTATTTGAATGCCAGACTTCCAGTTCACAGACAGAACCCTAAAAGTAAGATTTAATTATTTCCGCCAACATTAACTTCATGGAAAATTTCCTGCAGATTTTACGGTGAACACAACAATCGGAACACCCCTTAGCTATCTAAGACAAGGGTTTGCTTCTCTTTGGTTTGGGGTGTCCAAAATAATGGCTTTTCAATAGAAACCAAATCTCAGCAACGACACTGGAAGCACTGAGGGTAACGTATCCTAGTGCATTATTCCCTAGAGCTGGAATTCTCCAGAAATATTCCAAAGGGAATTTCCATCACCTTGTTGTGACTGATGAACGTAACACATGGCATATCGTACTCTGTGGTGAGTGATTCTGTGACCCTCACCGGCCTATGCTGTTGCTGGATCGTGCCATCTGGTTGTGATTGGATGATGAATTTCCGTTCATATGTCTGCATCCTTGAGGCTTCCTTCCACTTTCTGACAACGGGGTCCACTGCATCTATATGAAAGAGGACATGCATTCACTGGGGTATACCATTCTAAACCATTAAAAAATTTGCTGCAAACTGACGAATGCAATTGTAACTCAGGGCCTCGACAGTGAGTGCGTTAACTGTCCATAATGGTTCCTCATAACCAATAAATGAATGAATAGTTAAATTAATTAATAGTTACAGAGAGTAGACGGTAAAATGGAAAATGGAAACCAAATTAAAAAAAAGGACTCATATTTTGAAGTGAAAGAAGATAACATGGTCTGATGAGTCATCTTTTTTAAACATCTATATAGGTTCAAGCCTGAAGAAAGCCAAAAGAAGCCTCCACCCACATTGTCTGTTCCAAACGTTTAAACTTATTACATGGACAGCCATTTATTACACGTCTACATTGTAGTATAATGACCAAAGAACAGAAGTGTGACCGGGTGGACTCCAATGCAAAAACACTGTTTCCTGAAGATGTTCCCAAACTCCAAGAGGATAAAGCCCCCATACATACTTTTACATGACTCCAAGGGTGATATTTATTAGCACAAGAAGAAATTAAAACACATAATTGGACCTCTGAGGAAAGTTCAGGAATGTAAACTGCAGAGTAGTTATCCATCTCCATCTTTCAGAAGGTGGATGCTTTCCTTCGTAAGTAATGGTCCCATATTAAACTGGAGTAACTTGTAAACCTGCATTCCAAAGACAAAGGATTGCTATTAACTAGCCCCTCGTTAGTTTATAAGCATTCGTGTCTCATTTGGAGCCTCCATGATTCTGTCTTATGATAATGCCCAAATATTTACCCAAAATCTGAACTCAGCACAGATGCACGCAGCAGCTAGCCGTAGAACTCTCATACAGAAGCTTAATTTCTAAGGAAAGCGTAACAGGCTTCATTTGAATACTTGAAAAATTGCATCTTTCCTACTCTTATGTCTTGAATCATGCAAACTGGAGGGCTGGGAGACACTGTAGGCTTCAGCAATTATTCCTTTATTCAAAAGCACACACGGGAGTCACTCCTGACTCAGGAGAGTGAAGAGGGAAGTCGAAGATGCATACAATGTGTATATTTAGCAGCAATATGAGAACATACATCATGAACGTTACCTACTTTTTTTAACATGAGGGAAAGCTTTGTTCGTTTTGTTAGAAAGGTGAGGAGTTGGGACAGAAGGAAGCAGCACTCTACAAGCAGATTTCAGAAGCTTCTTTCTTTTCTAGTCCTCTTGTGACACGGTGTGATAAAATCAAGGGAAGAAACCAGGGTATGGAAAGAGGGGAACTCATATTGAAATATAACCCTGGGTTTGAGAAATTTCCTCCTACCTTTTGGACTTGGGAATCCTGGAGCTTGGACAATGGTGACTCCATCTGTGTACATCGGTCCTCTGGAGTTTTCCTCTTTGGGATTCTAAAAGTACTGGACATCTGAAGAAAACAGGAAGTGATAAGGATTTGCATGAACAGCAGAATGTGATGGTTAAGGGGAGCAAAAAATGGTTCTTTTGGTATCAAGGCTGAAAAGAGATGCATCTTTGACTCTGTGTGGATCAAAGTGCCGAGTAAAACAATTACAACATAAAATCCAATGTAAACTAACTTGACACGTTTTGCAATAGACGTTGACAGAAATTTGGTGCGAGATTGATTTGTAGAGTTGCTCTTTAAAGACCAGATGACAATAAATCCTCTTTCCGGGCTATTCCAGAGCAATAAATTACAACAGCAATTCTAGATTATCTTGCAATCCCAGACTATTCCTTGACACCCCTGTCTTCAATCACAATTTTTGCTGCTCACAAGTTGAATTGTGATTGATTCAAATACAGAATTAAGTGTCTGGTCTCTCAGTTCACTACAAGCCAAAAATACAAAATACTGCAAGTTAACCTTGGCTTTCCACCCTCTGAACTGTAGGAAGGAATTACCAGGAACAGCAGCCAACTGCTCGAGGCACATTCAGCACTGGGTCGTCATTAGTCAATCATGACGAATATAATTGCAGTACTGAGGCTACATACCTTGGAGTTTGACACTTTGTCGCCGGGGCTGGAAACGCTCTGCCCTTTCCTTACTTTTGTGTGGACTGCGCTCCCATCAAGCAGTACCTCCACCTCAGCTGTCCCTGGCATCACAGCAGAACTCGCGAGGTACCTGCATGACAGCCATCCACGCAGATCTTGTAACCACTTGTATACATATATATACAAATCCATAATAATATTTACCGTCATGTTTTCAAACCTGACATGGACAATAAATGTTCTATGCACGAAGCTACACGAAACTGTCGTCAACACGTACACACTTACCAAATCGCAAGCGAGCTGGCTTTGTAATAGCACTACCAGCGATGACTTAGCTAAGGATAGTACGCAGCATAAAAACAGCTACATGATTTCTCTAAAATTGGCAGATCGCCAATGACGTATGTTAACCAGCAAGCTAGCTGTACGTAAATCGCCTGTGACAAGACTACAAACGAAATAAACTGCAATGAAAACAAAATGCACGTGTATGATGCCATTTGTAGTCTTACTTAGCTACGTAGCTAGCTAAAATTACCGATAGCAGTGATGTCGTCCCAGCCAGCTAACTACTTAATGTTAACCGATAAGCCTTCATTGAATTGTTTTGCTCTGTTAAGAGAATGACCTGCATTTACAGAGACGATTGCAACTTTAACCATTGCTCCATGCCTACGTTATGCACGTTATTTCCGAAATAAAACTAAGAGCTGACAATCTAGGAACAACGTAACTGGTTAGCGAGCTAGTTTCCTTGTGTTCTGCAGCATTTTCGTTTCATGCTTACCTAGCCAAAAAGCAACCGGGCCAGTGAATGCATGGTCTAATACTTAATCCATGAAAACACATTTAAATTATGTTCCATTTTATACTCATGGTGGCTACGAAATTATAAAACAAACAAAGCAAATATGTTTCGGATTCGTGTAAAAAAAAATAAAGAGGACGGCAAGCTGTTTCAACTCACTTCCTATTTTGACCGGATATTGTCATAATTAAACCAAGCGCCTGTGAAATATGGAGTTCCGTGATGGACAAACTAAAGAGCAAAGAAATAGACGCAAACATTAGTCGTTTTGGAAGCAGAATGGATACAAATGAGAGACGAATAATCGAGTAAATGTTTAAATAAATAATTTTGAAGAAAATGTATGAAATACAATGGAATTGAACTCATGTATGTTGGTATACATTTATTTCTGCATTTATTTACACATATATAATGCGATACATACATTTCCTCTTCCTTTATGATGTTGTACATACATAGCATATCAGGAAACTGCTTTGCTTGAAACCGAGCAATCGCAGCAGGGTAACTTCCTCATTCTGTAAATTCTACTTCAAAAAAAAAAAAAAAAAAAAACAATTAATAATGAAGCAAAATTTAGAATAGTGCAAGAGTCATGTCATTTATTTTTCACAAAATGGGCTATCAATTTTTTTAATTTCATCTTAGTGTTTTTGACGACTCTGATGTTCATAATATTTTCAGCTATACAAATATATTAATAATTTAGTCTGATAAACAAATAATCTATTCCTTTCTGTGAGAGAGAATTGCTTCATGTGATGACATGATCAACTAAACAAATGCCGCCTATCCATAATTAATACGTTTCCTATGTATTTACACTGTGTTTGCAAAATCTGGAAAGTGGGGAATAATCACCATGAGGTGTTTAGGAATTCTTTTTACTAGCTGTAATTAAAGTACAGAAGACTGTCACTGTATATATCAAAAACCATGGATGAGGAGGGGAAATAGTTAGCAGATAGTTAGCTAATATGAGGCGATTATGTCCTGTTATGTCGTGTTATGTCATAACACTGAACAAGCTCGCTAGTGAGCCATGGTTTAAAAACATATGAAGCATAAGACCGCTACCCCGTGGCTTTAATGAACTGTTACATAGCTAAGCAAATGTAAATTTGAAAACTTTACAAAAAATAAAAACAAAACAAAATAAATAAATGTAACCAACTTGCTTGATCCTGATTAAATATATGAGATGAAACTGATAAACATGAAGCAAATACTAACAATAAAAAAAGATAACTGGCTTAAATAAAATATGCTGAATGACAGTAAGGCTTAAAAGAAGGGTTTTCGGATATTTCATAATAATCCTTAATCTATTTCAAATAAAAGAAAATAAATTAAATTAAAAAAAACTATTGAACATAAGGTATAGCTTCTGAGCGCAATTTGCCTTTGACAGTGTATGAATGGTCACAAAATTAAGTTAAAATGCTCTCTTGTGCGATCATTCCTGCCTGCTACATAACGGTATCTCACATATGTCACAGCGATTAGAGTTGTGCGCTCCTGGTGGTCCTTGCATGCAAACGGCTAGCCCAGCTGAGCTAACGAGAGTGGTGTTGTCACTGGTGTCCGCTAGATCCTGTTTCATAACCGTTATGTCAGAGACATAGCTAACGCTATTGTGCAAGTGCTCTTTATGTTAGACTATAAAAGACCGAAACGATCCACAGGAAAATCATTCTCTCAAATCAGAGAGGAGACGCCAAGTGATTGAAACCACAATGGTATGACTTCTAATTAAAGGTAAGCAATATGTTGTCTATGACATTAGGTGTGCCTTGTTTTCGACCGTGGCAAAAAACATATGGGCTGTACTTTGACAACAGATGCTGATGCAGTTGCATTGAATCGTTTGTGGTGTATTTCAGATTCTTTTGCCGTGCTATTCTGTGAATACACCACAAGAACACTGTTTGACCAAATAGCCACCAGATTAGACCAAATTAGTTATATTTAATTTACTCTATGAGTAGCCAATTTTAACAATGTAACCTAAAGGCAGCTTGTTTTCTTATTTGCCCTCGTCGTAATACAATTCACGAGTAAACTGCGGGTGCTGCGAGTGGGTGTGCGTGTAACACAGATAAATATGAAGATAAATTGGTACCATAAGTCCTGAAAACTATAAGACTCCGATCTGCACTTGTATTTTTGTTTTTGAAATTTGTGTATCGGTATGTTCTGACAAAATACATTTTATCTAAGGCCATAATGTTCAGGTAAATATTTTGACTACCGTGGTAGACAAAATACATTTCATAATCTAAGTTTGAAAAATCAAACGTTGTATAGTGTGTATTGAAGCCATAATCTCTGCATTTTAAATTTTCAACAGAGAAAACTGAATATGATCAGGTAGGCAAGTAAAATATTTTGACCATTTTTATAAACATAACATTGCAATACCGTATAACTACAACACAACAACAACCCCAATGATGTAGCTACCCTGGTTAATGTTATCACCTCAGTGTTGGGCATCCTCTTTCGTTGCATTGCTTCATACCATCACATAATGTGGAGAACAACAACTTTGACAAAGCGATTTGATGTTTCTGAGTGGAACACCATGAACTAGGGTATATAAATGTAAGCTATATTGTGTACAGCATCCTAACAATAACATGTTTTTCTCCCTCAGCCACGTGCTACGTGGTCAGGAGGATTGCAGCTTCTGCTGCAGAAGGAGAGAAGGATGAAAAAGAAGCCAACATTTTTTATTTTTAATGAAAAAAAAAATCACCATGCAGCCTATCTAAGGATAGGTAGAATACACACAAAACACGATTTGATGTCTCTATGACCACCTGACCAATCCTAACAATAACATGGGCTGTCCTGGTATTGCACAAAGCTATTTACTAAGGCTAAGATGATAATAGACAATTGTCTTAGACTCTGGAATAGAAAGGGATTTAAATGCTATTTTTATTTGCTTGACATCTCGAAGTTATGAACAATGCTTTACTAGAAATAATTATTCATTTTAAGTTAAGCTAGAAAATGTCATTTCACTCAAATCTCTCATTCTTGAGTATATCTGTTGACCAATCAACAAAACTTTATTTTTAAGTGTCATAAAAATTATCTTGCAATTGTTATTGCAATGTATTGTAACACACAAGGAGATGTGATTGCAGATTAGTGAAACACTGCTTGACTATTCGGTGCTCCCTAATTAAATATTTTACGCCCTTTCAAAAATGGAAGACCATGTTTTGTCAAAACTGTGCCAGCTATAGTTTGGTTTTCTGTGTAAACACACTCTTTTCATAATAATCTAACTCCTGTGGTGTGCTCGTGTGTTCTCAGGACAGAAGCCGAACCGGTCAGCGCTGGGGTCTGAGCCCCCGGCTGCAATGCCGACCCCTGACCCCAGCATGACCCCTGACACAGATGGCGATTCCACCCCGGCTCTGTTCCTTTGGAGACTGCAGTGCAGAAGTGCGGCTCCTGAGGATAAGAGCACATTGGCTGTCACCCCTGAGTGTGGGAGGAGTGTAGAGGAAAAGGGTCCAATCAAGACAGGCCACTGCCGCACGCATAGCCTATAACTACGTTTACATGCAAATCAGTATTCTGAATGTGACCCATGTCTGGAATAACGTCTCATTCAGAATGTGTTGTTTACAAGCTTCTAATGTCCTGCTGGCAAATAGCCCTGTATTCAGGACAGAGGATGATCTAGCACGGGTTTTATGAGTTTTAAGGGCAGTTATTTTCAAACAGCTAACTGGCTTCTTACATGTTATGTTCAGAATAAGTTGTTTACAAGCTTCCATATTCTGAATAAGATCAGCATATGCCAGTTACCTTATTGAGAATATTCATATTCTAAATTAGGGTGGAAGATAGGGTATACATGACTCACTTCTAAACCCGAATGCTCTAATGACATTCTGAATCTTGCGCATGTAAACATAGTCAGTGGCTCAACACTGCATAAACTGGCAAATTGTAAACGTCTGTAAAAAATGTTCTTACCTTCCCATATATTTTATTTTTTGACCTGAAGCTGAGCACTATGAGAAAATCTTACATCCTTATCCAAAATATGCTTACGCTTATTTATGCTACTTTTTATTCTAAGAATGACAGAAACTCACAAACATAACATCTCTAAACGGATGAGTTTTACGTTGTAATATCACAGTATATGAAACCACCCAGTTATATTTAGCCAGTTTTTAAGAAATAACATCGCTTGTTTCATACTAAGCTTTAAGGCCCTCTGTTTTTACAAGGACATTCCATAGGGAGAGACGCATCGTGAAACCACAGAGGGTCGTTCGTTCTACCCCCTCCCCATCTCAGCGACAGTCCAATGTGCGGTTATTTTCTGCATTCCTTTATTTTGTATGTTGGATAAAGCTACAGATAATGATGGCGTGTTCATCAACTCCTCAGTTCAGGAGCTGAGCAGGCTTGATTGCTGAACTGTAGCTGTGCAAATATCCAATAAAATGTGTTATATTACAGCTTTTTGAGTGGTTCCATCGCACAAACACACACACACATATACATGAATATATGTATTTATACTAAAACTATATCTATGACTGAAACCTAATACTATTGATTGGATCACCTTGTGTGTTATCATACAGACCTTCCTTGTAAGCCTATATTTTTCGTGAAAATTACAATGGAATTGAATCAACACTTTGGTGCCGCTGTCTCAATGAAAACTGTACATCATGAGCTGTACAAAAGCTGGTATTTATGGCAGGACTGTTTCAGATATCCCAGCTTGTATATTCTCATAATTAGGTATATTAGACTTGAACTGGAAGGAGAAAGCTCAGGATTGGTCTGCAATGGATCATTGCCACACCTATGGTAAGGTGAATCAAGCAAGATTTTGAAAATTTTCATACAAACCATGGCTCCAAGGCAGATCCTTGACAATCATGTACATTCCCTATTTAGCATGGAGTATGTTTTCAGAAATGCTTCCAAGGGTTGGAATTGGGAGACCTGTAGTTCACTGAAAATCAAGAAAATATATAAGACTATCGTTTTATCTCCAAAAAGAGAAAAATAGGATACCACCAAAATGTGTGTTTTTTTTCCTCTTAAAACAAGACAGTAAGAAAAGACATGGAGTCTAAGCAGTTGATGTACATTTTCAGTGCCCATAATTCTTAATTTTTTCCCAGCATACAGGTTTAAATGTAACATAGTATGTTACTGTAATATGGTTAGTTTTTAATAATTTTCTAAAATTATTTTTTTTTCATCATTTTTTATTGAGTCTTACATTAAAGTAATGTATGACAGTCCTGAAAATCATGTACGTGAAGACATAAAATATGCTTTTATTTTGAAACCTGAACGGGTAACTTCACGGAAGTCGATTTGTTATTGGTCCTATTGGTAAGGGGTTTTTTGGTGGCTGTGTTCGGGTTATGGCTACCTTAGCAAAAGCAATGTCAAGTAAGTGCATGCTTCTGTCATCTATTCATTCTCGAAAAACACGTCAAATATGTTATCAGGCATTCATTTCAATTGCATGTGTGTTTTTATTCAGCGAGTTTATGAACATAGCATGCTGCACTTCTATCTTGGTGGCTGACGTTACTGTTCAATCTCACATACAGTTTTGCCATTCCAGTGTTGCAAAAAAGGATCAGTTTGCTGCATTTGTGAAGTTTAAGTTTGTTTGCTTGTAAGAGTTAATCTAACTACCCACTGGTGTCGCTATAATTTTCAAGATTATACGGGGAAATGACAGCCGCCGGAGTTACTACTTGGTTGTTGTTAATATGTATATAACTGCACAATCAAAGTTTCGGTCTTTTCTCTTAAATGAGAGGTGTCAACTAAAAACTTTGCGAGTGCCAAGCCGTTCAGTATATTCCGAGTTTGACAAAGTTAACAAAAACACTCTTCCATGTCAATTTTATCTTTTCGTGTTCAGACATTCCATGCAACCAAGTAGGGGTGGAATTCTGAAGAACATGCAAGCTTATTGATAGCAATGTTTGATAAAGAAGCACAGCGTGAATTGCACAATGGCACAGTTTAACGCCGTCATATTGATGCAACATGTTGCAAATGAAAATGTCTATAATGTATATCATAATATAGAGTGTTCAGAAGCTGTACTGTCAGACATTCATTAACAAGGATCCGGTGGTCATTAACCTGACCAGTGATCCTCTGAGACAGAATGACTAACGCAGTCCCTCACATCCAACAGACAACATTGTACCCACATGCAATCCAAAAAATATATTGATTTTACTTCCCCAATGTTGTTTCTGTCAAAGGTACTAGGCTTTCGAAACATCACACTTATCTTCAGCAATATCACCATGTTCTATATTTTGTCGTTTTTCTATGTTTTGTGCACTTGAGTCAAGTTATTAGCTAGCTGGAAAATACAACACAAAAGTTATTATTTGCAAAAGGTGAAAACTGCATGAGTGGAATCTCCAACACAATAAACTTTATGAGGATCGGTGTAAGGCAAAACCCAGTCCTGTACTCCATATAATTTTGTTCTGGTTTGGACTTGCTGTATTTATACTTAGTGCATAGAATCGAAAAGTGTTGTAGGATGATGGCAGTTTTTTTTTTTTTTTTTTTTTTTTAATGTTTTTGGGTGCAGAATTCCGCTTGGCCGTGGTGCAGCTGCACGTTTCAAAGGTCAAAGCAGACAACTTGAGCAGAGCTCAGAAACTGGTGAAGGAGGCGGCAGGTCAAGGAGCCAAAATGGTGGTCCTGCCCGTGAGTAACACTCTCTTGCTTTGCAACTGTAACCACCATCTTGGGTACTTCCCAATACTCGAAACACGCATCCTCCTTTCCTCCACTGTCACCTTGTCTCCACCATCTCATCAACACTGGAACTTTGGAAGGAGGAAGGAGACTAGTGTGGAGGAGAGAAGGACAAATTTTTTTCAGTATTAGAACGTACCCCTGGTGTCAGATTTACACAAAAGTGCAGATTATACTATATTATTATTATATTATATTATATTATTTGATGGTATCGCACTACTATTTTATTTAAAAGATGAACTCCATATTCAGCATTTGATTTTACATAATTCAGCTCACACCAGAGGCCTTACTGACATATCCAACGAAGCCCTTTCTCTGGGTATAATGGCCAAATATAGCTGTAAGATGTGAGCTGTCATAATAATGGCGTCATTAT
This sequence comes from Albula goreensis, assembly GCA_022829145.1. Classification (NCBI taxonomy): domain Eukaryota; kingdom Metazoa; phylum Chordata; class Actinopteri; order Albuliformes; family Albulidae; genus Albula; species Albula goreensis. The sequence continues at coordinate 36,849,780 of CM040745.1, forward strand.
GGGCGGCCTATTGCTCTGTGTTGCACACTCCCGACTCTCACCGCCGTTTGAATGCAGGAGTGCTTCAACTCTCCATATGGGACCAACTTCTTCCCCGAGTACGCTGAAAAGATCCCAGGGGAGTCCACACAGCTGCTGTCGGAAACAGCCAAGGAGAACGCAGTTTTCCTGGTGGGAGGTGAGATCACTGCGTGCGCACCTGTACATCGCACTGCCATCTCATGACTGCATGAAAGATTTAATATTATACACTTATTGCAGACTATTCCACAATATAGCACTGTTAATCGCTAACTTTGGGATCCGTGCGTTGTGGCACGACCCAAAGCCAACCAGCCAAAGAGACAATATTGTGTGTCAGAAACTAAAGCAGCTCAGAGACCAATTTTAAATATATCCTCTAGAGGGTCGCCATTTTGCTTCTTTTAACTTTGACTGCAAGGTAGGTAGATAAAGTTGGTTTTGATTTAATTGCATATGCCCTAAGAGAGACGAAGCTCATTTGATTAGGTGCCAGCCACAGTTTCTTGAGGTTCACTGTGTTTTGGGCACGATCTGTGTGGCAGGATCCATCCCAGAGGAAGATGGAGGGAAGCTGTACAACACCTGTACAGTGTTTGGGCCAGACGGCACCCTGCTTCTCAAACACAGGAAGGTGGGTGCCGCAAATCACCAGCAACATGCTTTCACCAGATGCACAAACACAGCTACACGCATTTCCAACATATTGATGTACCCAATCATTTAAACATGCATGAATTTAACTCATTACATTACAGTCATTTAGCTGACACTTTTATCCAAAGCGACTTACAGTTGATTAGGCTAACCAAGGGTTAATGGCCTTGCTCAGGGGCCCAACAGCACTGGTGTTCTTGCTGTGGCTAGACTGGGGCTTGAATCACCAACCTCAGGGGTCCCAGTCATGTACCTTAGCCATGAGACAACAGACTGCCCTTCATTTCAAATTCACCCAGGCTCCATTGGCACAAGATGGCTGAAGCTTTACCAAAGCAAATGCTCAGTAATGCAAAGTAAATAGCGATATGTCATATTCATTCCAGCCAGTAAGCATATATTTTCCTTTGCAGATACATCTATTTGACATTGATGTCCCAGGAAAAATCCGCTTCCAAGAGTCAGAGACCCTAAGCCCAGGAAGCAGCTTTTCTATGTTCGACACACGTGAGTGTCAGCCTTATCGTTTGTCTGTCTGTCCACAGTCTGTAGCAGTCAGCAGTCCGTAAATAGTTATATTGTGTAGAATAAGCTGTAGGTTGTCAGAGTGGTAGTAAAGCATGTCTGTAAATCTAATGACAGTAAATGTGTGGAGTATTTAATGGTGCTTGTTTGATTCCTGTGATAACCTCCCCAGCTTTCTGTAAAGTGGGCGTTGGGATCTGCTATGACATGCGCTTCGCTGAACTGGCACAGATATACACGAGGAGAGGTGAGAGGCTACAGCGGTCACACACAACTTCACCACACAGCAGAGTTAGCACCACGTAATGGAGTAAGATACAACAAACACCAAAAGATACAGCAAACATGGAGTGAATGCCAGACTGTTGCAAACAAGACGGATGCTGGACACTGGAAATGGACAGTGTAAGGTTGATAACAAACTGCAGGGGCTTCTGAAGAACACATTAAGTAATATTTCTTATTCTTTAGACTCTTATTTAGAATAGCTTCTGTCAGATAGAATGTACTGGTAGCTAATTAAATGACAGTCAAAAACAAATTTTCATTTTCACATCTTTTTGCATTAGAGTGGCGCTGTGGCACAGTGCTACTCTAATGATCCTTAGGCAGAACACAGGGACTGTATGGAAGTTTACCTTCTCTCTTTCACCCCCCGTCCTCCAGGATGTCAGCTCTTGGTTTATCCCGGAGCGTTCAACATGACCACAGGACCGGCCCACTGGGAGCTTCTGCAGAGGGGGAGGTCAGCGTCCAGTTTATTTCACTAAAGCAGACAGCAAGTAAAATATAGTCAGCCCTGAAAAATCAGTATTTTATTCAGTTGTCAACTACGGATACAAAATTCATGGAACACAAGACACATTGAGCACATTACGTGTGGAAAAAAATCATAGTCAAAAAATATAGAAGCAGCGGACTACCAAACTTTAAGTAAAAAATTAATCTAGCCGGTGGGCATTGCAAAGAAGCACACACGCTAAGAATATTTATTGAACACATTATCTCATATTATCATTCAGATGTTGGTTATAATTCTGATAGATTTTAAACTGATTCACTTTTACTCTGTCTTTCTCAGAGCACTGGATAACCAGGTGTACGTGGCTACGGCCTCTCCAGCTCGAGATGAGACCTCCTCGTACGTGGCGTGGGGTCACAGCTCTGTCGTCAACCCTTGGTCAGTGTCCTTCAGCCTATGAGTGACAGCACTTGTATAGTACACATGCACTCTCTCGTAGCTGTGCTGCAGTAATATGAATGTGTGTGCGCGTAACTGAGCAGTCAGTGTGATGTGTGAAGGACTGCGTAGTCTGGAGAGAGTGTGTGTGTGTGTGTGTGAGTGTGTAATAGAGCAGTCTGTTGGGTGTATGTGTATATAACTGCAGATTCTGTAGGGTGTGCATGGCTATGTGGTTTGTAGATTGTGTGTGCAATTGAGCACTATGTAAGATATATGTATGTATATAACTGTAGATTCTGTAGTGTGTGAGTGAGAGTGAGAGTGTGCATGGCAATGTGGTTTGTAGTGTGTGTGTGTGTGTGTGTGGGTGGGTATAACTGCACCGACTGTAGATTGTATGTATGATTACAGTACGTGCTCTGTATCTGCAGGGGGGAAGTGATTTCTAAGGCTGGATCAGAGGAGACCGTGGTATACGCTGATATTGGTGAGTACAGCAGCTCAGACTGGCAGCCATTTGCACACACATTTATCCCCCTGTATACCATGGCTTTGTCAAAGATTCAGTTCTCTTTAGTTAAGAGGGAGCTGTGTGGTTACTTCTGTGATAAGGCACGGCACTGTCCTACCCCAAATTAGGGATTAAAAGATATTAAGAGAATCATTGGAGAATGCTCAATTTGTTTGATGCTAGTTGAAGCACACATGATATAATATGCAATGCAGACCCACCATATAATAACCTGATAATACGTGATACAGCAGGTGCTTGTTCACTGTACCTGGTGTCCCATGATGCTCTTGTGTTCCAGACCTGCAGTACCTGTCGGATGTGCGTCAGCAGATTCCCATCTCCTCCCAGCGCCGCGGCGACCTGTACAGTGTGAGTGTGGTACAGGAGGGATCGACATGAAGCTGGGCGTCACCAGGGGCATGGGTGACGAAAGGAGGGGGGCAGGGTGGCAGGATCACAGACTGGCACAGAGCATTCCTCTACACACACACACACACACACACACACACACACACACACACACACACACACACACACACACACACACTCTCTGAATTCCCAACATCCCTACACACACACACACACCCCTCTGTAGTCCCAACATCCACATACACACACAAACACCCCCTCTGAAGTCCCAACATCCCCCCCCACACAACACACACACACACACACCTTCTGAAGTCCCAAACACACACACACACACACACACCCTAATGCTCCAATGCTCAGTGTAGGTTGGGACACTCCTTTAGGTCCAGGGCACAGGATTGGAGTGGTGATCTTGTCTTTTGGATGTTGGTAAATTTGGATCTGGTCTGACAGTATTGAACGTGGACTCAGATTTTGTCTAATCATGACACATGTTCGGTCTCAGTGCCTTTGGTTCACAAATCAGGTTCAATAGTTATATGGCTATCTTTGCTAAATATAATGAAGAAAATTAGGCTTCTCTGTTAGCAAAACTAGCTCTACATCAAATGAATTTGTTTGAAATACACAAGAAAATGACTGTCTGTGAACTAAAACAGTCTCTTTTTGTAATGTTTTGACTTGCAGTTTTACCAAAGTCAAGACAGTTCACTCGGTAAGCCAGCTTTGTGGTGTACCCCACCAGGTCTTTTTCCCTTGTATTTGAAATATCTTATTTCAAATTAAAAAATAATATTAGTGTTAACAGCAATCAGAAATCAATGGCAAAATGAGATCTGATTCTTATGATTTGCAACGTTGTGTCAGTATTGGAAAACACTTGCTTTTGATATGTGATCTAAATCTAATGGGCTACACAAAACATGAAAGAGCAACAGCTGACTGTATATTATCACCTATATAATTTTGTGTTAAAATGTTGTTCATATTTTCATGAATTACAATCCAATTAAAATAAATGTGTTTTTCTAAAGAGTGTGTTGTCACCTTACATATCTGTTTAAACAGGCAAGATATTGACAGATTCACTCACAGATGAACTGACCATTTTGGCAGAGGATGATGAGTGAAAGGAATTAAAGTTCCACTGTAGATGATCAATTGCCTTGTGTGCAAAGACATTTTCTATTGTTTGAGTTGCTCAACCCATTCAGTGAGAAATCGTCACTGACCGGGGCATGTCCAACGACACGTCAAGTGAATTTTTGTTTGTTAAACTGTGTGTTTCTGAGGGGCCAATAACTTGGTATCTACACAAAATTTGGTTAGCTCCAGGATTATCGTTACCCTTGAGGAAGATTAACAAAAAAGCCTGAAAAAAAGAAACAATACTGATACATTTCATACTCAGAGATGGGAATACTGTATTCTATAAGTCCGATACTGTTGTTCTAAAACGTTTTGATGTGAAATATTTTTTTCAAAAATGTATGAAAATTACTGGCATCCCCAAAATTATTGTAAATAAAATCAAAAAAATTTAAATCTTCAGTGCGGTTCTTATTTTTAAGCTAATCTCAGTTCAGATTTAAGAACAGTATTATTGTACGCCAAGACTTTGTTTCACTAGGGAATGAAAATGAGGTAACACACAAGTGAAAACCTTTTTTCAAGGCAAAGAACTGACACAAGAGGAAAATACTAATTGACATGTATAAGTCAGGTAATGGATACAAAATACCACTTACCACAATTATGGCAATGAAAAATATTGTGCTAACACACAGTAAGGGAGATTGGGACCACATGTAGAAGAATCCAAGGGTCAAGTTAGAGAACTGCTGAGTTTGGCTACATCACAGGTTCACTGAGTCTACATAACAGTTAGATGACACAAATATATCAATGTATAACAAGTAATTCTACATTCCGTAAATGTAATATTTGCCAACAGCTTTTAATTTTATTATAACTCCAAAGCAGAGGCCACATTGCCAATATCTTGTTGTGGTTAGTTTCACAACTAAATGCTGAGATCGCAACTTCTTCCTCAGATGTGACAGAAACATGACTGAATATTGTATTAATAACATTCAAGTACAATATCATTTACCCATGTTCCTATTTGACATGCATGATATTTCAGCAAAGAAATATTATATATTGAAAACATGAAACGTTCATGTGTACTTAGGGACCGTGACAAAAGATCTCTACCAGTCAACACATTTCTACAAATCTAGATTTTGACCAATAGGAACCAATAGAAATCAACAGAGTTGAGCTAAAGAGAATGTGAAAAATACATGGCACTAGTAGCCGTGACACAAGTGCATACTATAGATAATTTTTGGAAAATTCATACTTGGTAGAAAAACCCAAACTCCCATTTTGCTTCCCCCAACTCCAGCGTGAGTACCAGACAGTCCCTAAGCACACGTGATAGTTCCACTGTTTGCAACACTTTGCAATTCAAGCACATTCAGTCTTCACCGTATCATGTTTCTTTGCTGAGGTGTCATGTATGTCATATGGGAACATGGGTAAATGATATTGTGCTGGAGTGTAATCTATACAATATCAAGTCATGCTTCTGCCAAATTTGAAAGAAGGAACCTGTTAAAACATTTTAAAAATGGTGTCATATTGTTGCATTTCTTTTATTAATATGTCACAGATTACTATCTATTCCAACAGTAGAATACTTGCAGTATACAAGGTGAAGTGGAATATTAACTTAAGCATGTACTGACAAAAAACCGAATTATAACTAAAGATAAAAATTGTTCTTACCTTCTCATCTCTGTAATTAATGTGTAACCACAAATTTCCCATGATTCATTAATTTGTTACCGGTTTTCCTCCAGCTCAGCAGTTGCTGTCCTAAATAAACTTTTGGTCACCAGCTCAGCTTGCACAGTCATTGAGAATTCTTTTACAGTGTGTTATAACTATATTATCCTGGATCTAATAAAATGATGTGAATCAGTCAATCTGCTGAATTTGACTTGATTTGCCCCATAATATTTGAAAATGTCTTCTACAGGACTTAATTCACCCCATCCTTCATAAAAATTAGAGGGTCTGATTTAACTCGTGTTACAGCACAATCGCCAATTTTAGGTCCAACAACCATGAACGTATGGTTCCTACCCACCTAAAACATCTAACACGTTCATGAAGTAGGTTAAGTAATCAAATCATTTCACCTGTAAATTGTGTTGTACTTCATCATACTAACGCACATAGAATTGAGGATTCTGACAGTAGAATTTGTTGTGTCATGTCTTACCACAAGATGGTGCTTTTGTTCTGTTGGTGGAGTAGATGTATTCTAAGGGATTGCCTATTCTCTTGGGCAGAAGTGTAGAGAGGGAAGTAATTGAGAAGTGCTACGCAACTTAAGAACTGTTATGATCAGTCAAACTGTCAAATAAAACTAAATGTGCCCTTCTTACTACTTGCCAATGAGTCAAGAGCTGTGCGTAAAGGAGAAAGTGAGTAACTTGGATCAGGCCTACTATGAATCCCAGCTATAATGATGTAGACGCTATTTGCAGTTGTGTCAGTGGGGCTTAAGTGTATTACAGATGGATAAATAAAACTGACCGACACCTGTTGTGGCAGCTGCTCTTTGACCGTGATCGCTTTTGAAGGCAGGGCCTAAGAAAAGAATTAGCATTTGAAAATACTATATTCAGCTTACCTGATGTCAGAGGAATAGGAGTGAATCAACGTTTAATGTGACTAGGTGATCTCACTTCCGGAAAGGTCTAGAGAACACATTTTTTAATTAGCTGTCACGTTCTGACTCTTGATAGCCGTGCTACGTCATCACCTGATTTTGTCATATTTTCCGTTTTAAATTTTAAAAACATACAATACAAACACAAAATGTCCCCAGTCATGAATTAAGATTGTTTGATAGGAATTCTTTTAAAGTCTTTTCATAAAAATCTTTTAAATTTACGCTAAAACATTTGGGGGGGCACATCCTCTCAACTTCATAATGGACATACTAAAATGGATTGACCGACTCTGAGTCAATGAATTTTCATCCTTACAAGCATTGTTACATTTTCTGAAAGGTAACACTGTTAAGGCTGAATTCCTATGGTTACCAAGGCCCACAGTTGCTTCTTATAGTCTGTGACAGCTGCAGAGGCAAGAGTTGCCTTCCAATTTGGCCAACCTGAATTCCAGCGGGCTGGGGTGGGGTCTATTTTTGGACAGGCAGGATTAAATTGCAGGGGCTTCAGTCTGTGCTCACTATGTGCCTCAGCCTTTTTCTAGGCAGCCCTGTGTGCGGAGAACATCTAACGTCCGAGGTCCACGTTTCCTCCACAAATGGATCCAAAAGGCATGAAGGAAGACTGGCGGCTCTACCAGAATACCCTCCTCCAGGATGGCCTGAAGGAGCTCCTGAACCAGAACAAGTTTGTGGACTGCATCCTCAAAGTCGGAGACCGCAGCTTTCCCTGTCACAGGGTGATCATGGCCGCCTGCAGTCCGTATTTCAGAGACCTCTACTTCTCCGAAGACGGTCAGGAGGTGGAGGACAAAAAGGAGTTTGTTCTAGATAACGTGGACCCCGTAATCATGGACTTGATCATCAAGTACTTGTACTCGGCCGATATCGAGCTCACGGACGAGAACGTGCAGGACATTTTCGTCGTGGCAAACCGTTTCCAGATCCCCTCCGTGTTCACTGCGTGTGTGAATTACTTACAGAAGAAGCTGTCTCTGGTTAACTGTCTGGCTATTTTCAGGTTAGGCCTGGTGGTTAACTGCCCTAGGCTAGCAGTGGCCGCTCGAGACTATATCGCGGACCGTTTCGAGATGCTGGCCAAGGAGGAGGACTTTCTCCAGCTGGCTCCTCATGAGCTCTTCGCCATCATTGGCGGGGACTCTCTGAACGTGGAGAAAGAGGAGGTGGTGTTTGAGTCGTTGATGAAATGGATCAGGAGTGACAAAGACAAAAGAGTAAAGACCCTGGGAGACGCGTTCGAGTGCATACGTTTCCGCCTGCTCCCGGAGAAGTACTTCAAGGAGAAGGTGGAGAAGGACGACATCATTAATTCAGACCCCGAGCTCCTCAAGAAAATCCAGGTCATCAAGGACGCCTTCGCCGGCAAGCTCCCGGAGAAGAAGAAGAAGGAGAAGAAGAAGCAAGACTCCGGAGAGGAGCCGGTGAACGGGGAGGCGGAAGAGGAGGAGGAGCTTTTGCCTGGTTACCTGAACGACAATCGCAGGCACGGAATGTACACCAAAGACCTGGTCCTCATGATCAACGACACAGCTGCCGTAGCCTACGACGCGAACGAGAACGAGTGCTTCCTAGCCGCCATGGCCGAGCAGATCCCCCGTAACCACGTCAGTCTGGTCTCTGCGAAGAACGACCTCTTCATCGTCGGCGGCTTGTTTGTAGACGACGAGAATAAGGAAGCCCCTCTACAGTGCTACTTCTATCAGGTAACAGCTTTTCTTCTGGCTATTTCTGCGGTTATTTGATTACTTTATTTTCCAGGTGAAGGCTAGAAATGTGTAAATGTCAGATAAAGTTTCAGCCAGATTGAGGATCAAGCCTTTCTGTAGCCTTCCTAAAAAATGCCAGTCTAAACCTGATAGCCTGGAAGACGACCACTATTATTGACCCTAACAATGTGTATATAATATTTCAGCTGGACAGTCTGACCGCTGACTGGATCGCTCTCCCTCCCATGCCATCTCCCAGATGTCTGTTCGGCATGGGGGAGAGCGACAACCTCCTCTTCGCGGTGGCAGGAAAAGATCTCCAATCCAACGAGTCCCTCGATTCTGTGATGTGCTATGACATAGAGTAAGGATCCATTACCACACGTTTATGTTATGTCTATTAAACAGAGATGAGTTGCTAACTGTAAGCTATTCCATGAGGATACAAAATGTCTTTTTTTAAAGGCAAGGTTGTAACCTCTGCTGTGTCATTCATGTGTACGCACTACCCACCCACCCCCCTTCCTCCCCAGCAAAATGAAATGGACCGAGACCAAAAAGCTACCCCTTCAGATCCATGGCCACACTGTAGTCTGCCATCGCGGGCTGGTGTACTGTATCGGAGGAAAGACGGAAGACAAGTAAGGCTTTTCTATATGCTGAACTACAGTTTTTTTGCAGAACTGTAGTGTGATATGATATTGTATTACATTTATAATCAGTGGGACCAAATAACTGAAAATAATACATGAGGAGTGTCATACAATGGTTAAGGAGCTGGTTTTATAACTCAGAGGTTGCAGGTACAAATCCCAGATAAAGCAATGTTGTCATAACCTTAAGCAAGGTACTTAAACTGAAAAGCTTCTGATGAGTATCCAGCTGTATAAATAGATTGAGAGTAACATGTAAACTCTTAAGTTGCTCTAGATGACAGCATCTGCTAAACCCTAAATATAAAAACATATGAGAAGCATTACCATGATGGAAGAGCTGAATTATACTGTCATAAAATTATGAGTTTTATTGATGTTGCCCATTTACATGCAACTCTTTTTCCCTCAACTTTGAAACAGCAAAACCATCAACAAGGTGTTTGTATACAACCACAAGAGGTCAGAATGGAGGGAACTGGCAGCCATGAAGACACCCAGAGCCATGTTTGGAGCCGTCGTTCACAAGGGGAAAATCATAGTGGCCGGAGGAATGAATGAAGATGGCCTCACAGCTTCATCTGAAATCTATGATATTACCAGCAATAAGTATGTATTATTTGTTTTTTTCCATCTATTTAATTTACTTACTATCATTGGTTGTTTGGCTGTTGAGTATTTGGTTCTACCTTGATAGAACTTAGTCTATCAGTGTTGCAGTCATATTCATCCTTATGAAATTTTTGAAAAGCAAAAGGAAAGGAAACGGCCCATGTTCAACCACTTTAAGAATTAAGACATAATTGTAGACTTAATTGTCTGCTATGCTACACATCGAGCAATGACCATAGTAAAAAGGCTAATGACTTCCAGGTTACTCTGTGATTCATTAATTTATAGGAAGTGTTATTGATATACATTTAAAAATTTAAGCCAAATATTTTTTTTTTAGATGAACATGAAATACTCCAAACACTATTTTATTGAAATTCACCCCACCCAGTCCTCCGTAAAGACATTGTAACTTTTGAACTTTAGCTAGAATTAAGATTATAAGAGCTGCTTTTCCCAAAATTTGTAAATGGACCAAAATTGGCCATGGATGGTGATCCACGTTGGCAAGGCAACAATTAACTCAACTTTTTGTTGTAAAAATATGGGATAAGGCAGTTAAAATCATCACCCACTTGCTACCTCTCCTGGCTGGCCGGTCCATGCCATGTTCTTGAATTGAACATATGCTGACGTTGGACTCCTCTTGATGGCAAAGTGACCGTTCTCGCATCTGCGGTCTAAAAAAATAGCAAAAGCTCATCGGGTCCAACTGCAAGCCATATCGAAGCACCGAGTTCGAGTTGTGCTTCGATACGACTTTGTTCAAATGAAAGTAAGGCTCTTTTCATCCCTAACAGAATGGAAAAAAATGTGACAAAAATTAGTTGAACAGTTAGGTAACGAAATAACATCAAAATGAATCAAAGTCACAACAGAGAATGAAAATAGAACATTTTACTCAACTGAAACTGAAGGAACTAGACTATATACATTTATAGATTCATGCAAACTGTAACAGGCTCATTATGGTGGAAGCAGAACTTGGTTTATGACTGTCTCGCAGGTATCGCTGACTTAATGATGCGCCCCATTTCTCAGGTGGGAGCCGTTCACAGAGTTCCCCCAGGAGAGGACCTCCGTAAACCTGGTGAGCAGCGGGGGAACACTGTACGCCGTCGGAGGCTACGCCATGGTCCAGATGGAGAACAAAGAGTGCACCCCCACCGAAGTCACTGACATCTGGCAGTAAGTTATCCCTTCCGAAATATCCATACAAAAACGTCTGAGACTTCGGTCATTCTGGGTCTACTGAAATTGATTAATATCCAGTTTTCCCCCCTTGATGTTCATGGCTTCCCTTCCCAAACAGACCAGTTATCCCAAAGGGGAAGTTGAAGAAAAGAAACCGCAGCTAAATGGAGAATTCTTTTGGATTTTACGAGGAACATATATTATGACAGCTCATTTTTTCCCACATCAATTTTATGTGTAGTCTTGTATACACCAAGACTACTTGAATTGCACTATATTCCCTGGGCGGAGCTAAAAAATAAGTTTTCTTTCTACACGAACAATCAGCTAATCTTGTTTACATTAACATAAAAATTGAATGTTTGAACACCATGAAGATTCAGAGAATTCAGTCAAAAGTCATCCTATACAATCCTACACAGAAACTCTCACACTATAAATAAATAGTGCTGCAAACTGCAGGAAAACCAGTGGTCCGGAATTTTCCTTCAGTTAACACAACCTCCTCAACTAGTGCAAATCAGACTTTCTTGAGTGCACCCATACTTCAAATGGGGAGAGAAGGGGGGGGGGGGAAGAGGAAAAAAAAAAAAAAAAAACTTTTAGGAATACATTTTCTCTTTCATTAACCCTATGGATAAAGTAGAAATGTAATTGAAGAGTTTCTTTTGAATTTAAATAATATATACTCAACACAAATGCAACCTAGTCAGGTACAGAATCCAGAATGTTCCGGTATGGAGCCCCACAGGGATTAGCTGCCCCAGAGGGTAGCGTGTAATTGCTTGTGCCATAATCCATGGTGGGAGGGACCATGTCTGTTTGGCGACCTCTCATAAAGACCCCTCTGAACAGCTGGGGGCCCCCAAGCCGCACAGGGCGCTCCGTCCTTTGACTCGACGGCCGTGCAAATGCTCAACCAGTTGACTGCAGATTTTAATCAAGCACAGCTTAACAGCACACGTTTTGAAGAAGTGCGTGTACTTTCCCTTTAAGTCAAATGGTTTAGGTAATGAACTCAGGTTATGAAAACATCTGAGCACACATAATCGGGATACATGACTTTGACCAACCAGCTTCCTGAATGACCCGTTTTATAAGCGATAATACCAGTTTGCATTATTTCCAGATTAACATACATATATCTGTAGATTCCCTCAGGCAGAAAATGTCAAGCGAAAAGCCAACCCAAGTTTTAAAAAGGCAAGAGATTAGGAAAAGGGTTTAAAGTCTCACTACGTGTCAGTTTTAGCATGGAGAAGTCAGTGATTAAGACATAGGTGTGTTGTACCACTTTGGACAATGTATCAATGACTGCACCTACCAATAGATAGGCCCGTTTGGGAAAACTGTACCAATAGTATCTCTAAAATCTCAAATCTCGTGTTGTTTGGTATTTATTTGATACTGCAAATGCGAACGAAAGGTTTTGGGGCCAGATGAGGCTAAATCCAAACTTTCCAAGTACATAGAAAGCAGTGCTGCTCAAATCCGTATGTCATTATAACCATGGAAACAGCAAACCACTCCAGCAGAGAAACGTATGCCAGTCAAAAAATATTCACTCAACACAAGGTCTTAGGGCCTTACATTTCTTTATCTCTGTCCAAAAATATTTACTCTAAATGTTATGTCTGGGATAACTCGTTTATGGAAACATTTGAATTTTCAGCAACCTGCAGCGACCTGTTTTCAGATTAACTGCACAACACTGGTAAATGGTGTTGAGGTCTTTGGTCTGTTCTGTCCTAATTTCCAGTGCTGAAAGTAGGAGAGTGACTGGTTCGTTCTGCTTGTTTCAGGTACGAAGAGGACAATAAGAAGTGGACCGGGATGTTGAGGGAGATGAGGTTCGCCTCTGGGGCCTCCTGCGTCCCAATGCGCCTCAACACAGCAAGGATGCCCAAGCTCTGAACACAGTGCCTCACAACTGAACACCGACATCAGTACCTTACAACCCAAGAATAACCGCTATGAACTGACTGTGTCTTTTTTCCAATAGAAAGCGTTCTTTGTAACATGACTCCGATGTACATGTCGTTAGCCATACAGAATTAAACAGAACAGGACTTCTGAGCTCACAAAGAAAAAAAAAAAATATATAAAAAAAAAAAAAAAAAACAAAAACTGCCTCAAAAAACATACTTCAGTCAAGAGGATTTTTTTTGCCTGGGTTGTATTACTGTATTTAGATTCCTTTTTCTTTTGTAAAATAAACACTATTTGTAAACTTTACCCTGTTTTTTTTTTTAATTACATTTCAGAGCCAAACAGGATTGCAATTTGCCAAGATGCTACTTTTCCAACAATTTCTGTACTCAGGATTTATGTAAAAGACAAATCACTGAACACTTCCGATGTGCAGTGCAATAGTATTCGTTGATGTCAAATACAGGTTATCCTGAACAATTTCCTTATGAGACAGTAGGTATGCCTTTCAAAAAAAAATTGAAATTAATAGTGCTACAATGCATTGATACCAAGTAACTGAGTAATTCAGGAACTCCACATAATGATGAGATGGCACAGGAGGAAGGAAGAAGGAACAAACCACCATGACAATTGAGAACCAACTTAAACTTGTCATTTAAAACAGAATTGAACTTGTCCAATATGCCCCTCCCCATTTGAATGGAGTCTAGCAGACATAAAGATGAACACGAATATTCAATACATCACCCATCACCAGTATATTTGCGCGGTCTTTATTTTTAAAGCACCTCGGCTGTTTTCAGATGGCTGACAAGATGATGCAAGAGTCCCTTTGAACAACCTCATATTCAACACCACATGAGAACCAATCAGGTATGACGCTGGGGAGTGGTGCTGTATTCCCCCTGCTGAATTTCAAACAATGGTACGGTCTACCATAACACATTCAGGCACACTGTCCCTTAGCATGGTTTTAATTTTGCTTCCGGTGTTTTTCCACTCCCTTTTCAAACAGACGTATTCATTACAGGTCGAGTTCCTAGAGGAGAACGGTATAAATGAAGGGTATTATAAAGCGCACCACATCAAACGTACCCCCTTGAGTGTAAAACGACAAAAATGCCACAAGCTTTTTCCGTTCTTCGTTCTCGGCTCATCTCCCGAGGCCTGAACTGCTGAGGGCGCTGACCTCGTGCTTGCAGTCTGATCCCTCACATCCATATGTGCCATAAATCACTACGGTCTGCACGCTGCCGTGTTACGCAACTATGGATAATCTTCCACCCAGAACGCCACCGCGGGTGTGTGGGTCACCAGAAAATGGCTGCTGTGCCTGCCAGGAAGAACATTCCACCCCCTAACATGGATGCTTGAAACATTGTGATCAATGGCATCCACCTACTGCTGTTAAGGCTCAGATTAGATTCTTGGATATTCATCTCAAAATGCTGTCATCGTTGCTACGTTCTATACATGGTTGCCAAACAGCAAACCATTACCATACAAATGTACGTGCTGTAGCACAATGGCTGAAACTAACCCGCATGTGGGCTTGGTTCGTGCTCGGATGGGAGATGGGAGACTTAAGTTGCTGCTGGAGGTGGTGTTGGTGGGTCAGAAAGAGGCAGATTCAAGCTGGTCCTAATGGACATCCTAACGCCCCAAAGCACTGAGAGGGACACTGTACTGCAGGAAACCCTGTCCTTCAAGTCAGACATTAAACAAGGTCTTGACTCACTGTGGTCAACGAATATGATATAGAGACTTCTTGCAAAGAGAAGTAGCGGCTCCCTGGTGCCTTGATAAAGTACTTGGGGGGGCTCCCAAGTTTCTTGGCATAATTCCCAACCTGGCTCTGTCCATCTGGCCACCTCATCATCCCTGAGTGCAATTGGCTCAATGTTTCCCTCTTTTTCCACCTCAAGTATGAGCATTCTGGCACAAAATGGCTGCCAGAACACACACAGGTGGATGCTACACATTGGTCGTGACAGAAGTCAGTCCCGACGCCCCCCCCCCACCCCATTTACTGAAATCTACCGTAAAGAGCTTCAGGAGAGCTTCCAGTAAGTGCTACAAAAATGTAATCCAATATAAATCATTATTACTGCTTCCCGTAATATGCAGCACTCTAAGAGTTCTTGCTAATGTTATTATCTCTTTTTAGTTTCCCTGCTTGCTTACGGTTTATCTCACCCAATCATGCAGTGTTGCAAACTCCTTCAGGGTCCTCCTCCTCTAAGGTGTTTTTGGGTGCCACCAAATGCCATTTCTCAGTGTGGATGGATGCCAAATCTGCTCTTTTTTTTTTTTTTACCCACAATCCAGTTCTCTTTCAATGGAATCGACCAAAATTCTTTTTACCGATTTTTGCCTGGCTAGATTTTAGTGGTCAACCATTACAAAACCTTATTTATAAAAATAGTGTGATTAAAGAATTGTTAGCATAAATATGTAAATGTATGGAAATTAAGTTACAGGTTTTGCTTTGCCAGAAGGAAGCGCTCTTGTAATAGAATATAACAGTACCTTATTTCCAGAAAGTCATGGCACAAAAATGTATTAAAATCAGTTTTTACTGTTTATTACTCTTTTAGCTACATTCTCTACAATTTCAGCAGCACCTTGAAAAATCGTTTTTCTGTTTAATGTACAGTGAAGTGGAGGGGGAGGGGTTGAAGCTTGCAACATCGAAAACATCAGCAAAAAAAAGCTTATCTTTTGGATATTGCAGTGAAGCCCGTTACAAACAGGCAATTCTCCTTTGCAGAAATTAAACTAGCATTTATTTTGGACATGATACTGACCAGGGAAATGCGCAGTACAGACCATGAACAGTTGCTGGATTGAACTGGACAAGGCAGTCTTGGTAATTTCATGGCAATGGGTTTCTTGGTAGATCAAAAACAAGGCTAAACAGAGGGAATTTGGACAGAAAACTAAAATGGAGGGGTATTGGGACAGAAAACTAAAATGGAGGGGGTTCAGGACAGAAGAGGATTCCAGGCACTCGTATGCCCACCTCCCCTCACCATCACGTCTACCTAGTCATTTCAATGAGGGGGAGAAAATACAGTACAGCTTCTTAACTCAAGAATAGTCTCCTAACAATACAGCATGCTGAAATTTCCAGGTAATGTTAATTTATTTTTAAAGACTGTACAAATTGTTGTTAATGTAGATCATACAGCCTTTTTTAAAAATTAAAAGCGACATCAACAGCAGTAACAATGAAAATGCTCCAGGAAACAAAAAAATTGTTTTATATGGGGTGGGGGGGAAAGGTTCAAACTCTGTACAGAATTTTCCTGTTGAAATTTAAGAACTGAAATTTGACTTCAATACAGTAAATACACATTTTCTAGTTTTTTTTCCTGCATAGGATTCTATACACCGATGTTTGTCTACATTTGGTTAATTTGTGCATTCAATGAAATGATGCTGCCTGGGAGAAAATGAGACTAGACGTCACCTTGTATGCTGACGAAATTCCCATGGTTAGTCAAGAAAACAATCTTCAAAAAAAATAAAAGTTCGGGAACGTAACTGCTTAGTTGATAATGAAACCACTGTAGATCTAGACATACTACAAATGTCAAGTCCTCATGTAAACTTCTAGCAGTTAAGATAGGACCCAGGCAGGCACCATTGTTAATTTAATCTAAAACAGCAGGCGGCAAGGTGTCCTTTAGCCTTCCCAAATCGTACAACCAGCAAGAGAAACTCCAATTACGAAAACAAAAAAAAAAAAATCATATTTCAAGCTACTTTGTCGCAGTGCTCTATAATTCAACCTTCAAAATGTTTCTTTCTTTTTTTGAAAAGCACCTGCAAGTCAACTGACTTACCCCCCGCCCAACATCAGGTTTTTCCATTATCCTTGTAAACACCCATACCTAAAACCCAGTACAGCCCAAGCAGAGAGTCACCCCTGTTCCACTCTGTGTTCCCCATGGCAACAGCCCAGGGGAAGGGGGAGGGGCCTGGACCGGTCACACACTGAAAGGCGGGGCAGGTCCCCCTCACCCGACCCTAGCCCCTCCCCTCACGTCAGCGCCCACGTCGTGAGGACCGGCGGGCGGGTCAGTGGAGTGCTCGGTCAGTGCGGGGGGGGGGGCCTTCAGTAGGACGTAACGCTCGAGGAGGGCAGCGCAGGGGTGGGGGAAGAGAAGGCCCCTCAGTAGGAGATTATGCTCGACGAGGGGGGTGCCGAGCCACCGGAGAGCCCCATCTGCAGGTTCCCTGAGGAGTTGGACCTCCTCATGTGAGGGAGGAGGTACGAATCGCTGCCCAGCTGGTGAACATCGAACCGGTCCTCCTTGCGGTACGCCAGGCATCGGCGTATAAAGGCCTGGGGGGGAAAGGAGAGCAGTCTGACTCGCGCACGTACAGCTTTGCTTTAGCTATGAATGCTAGCACATGCAAGCACAACATTAAACTGGATCACGGAAGGAGCATTGGTTCCAACCTGCGAGCCAGGCAGATTCAGAGGATACAGCTAAAGGGTGTGGAGGAAATGTCTGAAAACATTCACCACTAGAGGTCACCACTTCTCATTCACCTGCAGCTCCTCAGAAACACTGCCCTCGAAAACAGCGCCAGTCACACACGATTAAAGATTCTTCATGACAGAGCATTATTTTCTAATGCCCAGGAAGGTCCAAAGGTCTGTACATGTAAGAGATTTGCACACTGTACCCAGGAAACCTACCTTCGCTTCGTTGCTAGCGACGGGCTTGACAGGGAATTGTACTTCGGTGGCTTTGAGTATGGTGTTCTCCTGCAGGATGTCCTGCTGAGACTGGTTATGGCCGAATGGCTGAAAACGGCAACAACAGGACATTGTGTGAGGAACACCATCACTCCATTAGCCGTTATTAGAGACACACCTTTCCCGTCTGCGAGAGACGTGGTGATGAATGTCGTTATTTCAGCTGTGAGACTAAGTGGTACGTTTTAAGTCAGAGGAAGGAAAGAAAGGCTTGAGGCATTCTCACAGTCTGAGGGAGCAAGATGTCACTCATAGGGATTTTCTTTTGCTCTAGTTTACACATTTTGCATGAGCAAATTCAAGGTGTTCAATAAAATGGGACACGTCTTAAACATAACGTAGGGAAACTGAAACTGGGAGCTGTCCAACATCAAACTGAGAAGTTAAACTTAGTCAGACCACAATGATTTTTAAATTCACTGCACTGACTTTGTATGTAATAGTGTCATTTTCTGTTTTACTAACAACTGCATCTATTTTAAAAAGAGTAAACGAAATGATCAAAATATTCCCCTCCAAGACACCGACATTTCTGTAAAAATATACAAAAACCAAAGAGGTAGTTACACATGGGGTGTTTACCTTCCTTCCGTACAGACACTGGAAAAAGATGACACCCACGGACCACACGTCCACCTTGTTGGAAATCTTGGGAGGTTCCTTCCCGACAACAAAACATTCAGGTGGCAGGTACCTGATAAGATGAAAACAAAGTGTAGCGATTTTCAAGGTGCACTCGTATCAACACCAACTGTATCTCACACAGCTGCATGATCTAGCATGGAGGGGCAAGTATAAACAAGCTGATTTATATGACTAGAGGCACATATGGCATGCATAACATATATAATTAAATTCTGCCAATTAATATGCAGAGGTTTTTGAATGAGAAGCCAAGCTGTAGCATTCATTGAATCTTGAGCTACATACTGCACTGCAGTTCTTGGCTAGGGCTGTCACAATCACAGTACACCTGTCATACCATCCATCACAAAAACCTGAACATTAAAATCTCCATCACCATCTGTAATCACAGCAATGTCTTTTTTAAAAAGATGTATCACTTCTGTTTTAAGTCGTGTACATTTTTCTTTGCCTTTCAGGCAAGAGTGGAAGCCTGTAGACTCCTGATACTACCATTAACCACAGTTATTAGCCGGCAAATAATCAACTAACCCTAAGTGTCATAAACGTGACAGCCCTACTTCGGGCTTTAGTTATCGCTGCACGTCGTTGCCACGGCAGTGAAGCTGGGGCCCCATTGGTGGCTCTTACCAGTACGTCCCCGCCCCTTGTGATGTCAGATCCATCCCATCCACTCCGTAATTATCGTCGTCCATGATTTTGGACAAACCGAAGTCCGTGATTTTGATCTCTCCGCAGGCCGTGCCATCGACGAGGAGGATGTTACCTTCACACAAGAAGCAGCAGTCAGTATCGGCACGAAAAACTGACAGAATGCTCCATGTAATTATCATAAGTCAAGAAACAAAATGTAAAATCATTCAAACGTGACAAACAGAAAAACACTTGGTAATCCTATCAAAGATGGCCCTTTGTCCCGACGGCCACCTGAGAGTGACTCACCTGGCTTTAGGTCATAGTGGATAATAGGAGGCTTGATTTCATTCAGGTATCTTAGTGCATTCACAATCTGCATGACGATGGAGCGTGCCTCCTTCTCAGACATGAGCTTGTGCTGTTTCAAGTAGAAGTCCAAATCGTTGCCTTCACAGTATTCCAACACTGTGCAAAACCTGTAGTGGAAAAGTTACATTTTTTTCCCCTCCATTCAAAAGGTAACATGTTTAGAGAACATTAAATTTTACACCAGGATGGGTTGGATATTGATATTTCATCAACTACAGTCAGGGCTCTTTTTAGGATACGTTTCCCAGCAACAATGACTGCTCTTCACAGCTATTTTTTTTTTTTTTTTTACTGCAAAACACACTGTTGCTTTTGATTTAAGATTTCATTGTCCTGCTCATGAATGACATCCAAAAAATGAATTGCATTATAAAGACTTTATATTTATTTTCTGAAAAAAAAATGCATGCGGAATTTTATGAAAGAAAGAATTAAAGTACACAGTTGTATTTTAACCCATTTTGTGTTGCAGTAGTAAGAGGGTGCAGTAACTTTCACCCCTGCCCCCAAAGCAGCACATTAAGTGAACCACCTGTGACCCAAAATTACCCAAACCAGCTCAAAACGAAAGACAAAAACTTAATTTTACAAGACAAACAACAAAAAAAAAACCTTAGCTCAAAACACACCAATGATTACAGTTACAGCACACATACTAGCAAACTTGCAGAAGTGTGGTGACCTCAAACTTTCACTGTGTGGTTTAACGTATATGCAACTGCAATGCATTGTGGTCAGACAAATGGTACCTTTAACTTGAGATATTTTGGGAATGGCAAAGCCTCATTTTGAAGAACCATGTTTCTGCCAGCATATGACTATATAATACTGGTTACATTGATTTCACATAACAGCTACAGTTGCATTATACCAACTAAACAGGAAGCCTGTTTCCCTGGTTAGCTTTATTTCAAAGGAAACCTTGGAATGTTGTAATTGTCTTTTCCTGTTCTTGTGTGTTTTTATTTAACTACCTGTATTAAAATATCAGATAATATCATATATGAGCATTGTCATAAATGAGGGGAGATTCTCAACTGACTTGACGATTTAAAGACATGAATACGATAAGTGGGGTGGGGGCGATGGCGGTCTGACTCACGTGTCCGTGTCCAGTGAGAAGTAGTCATACAGCTTCACTATCCTCGGGTGGTCCAGCTGCTTGTGTATTCTGTACTCTCGGCAGGCATGTCTGAAACAGAAGCACAGGCCCGTCACCATACAGGAAGGAAAACCCTCCTGGAGAACGGAGGCTAGGCTTATTATCCAACAGGAAAGCCCCCTGGCCCCTACAGGCCTAGCTACATTGTTTAGCAATCATCTCAAACTTTAAGTCATTCATTCAGAACAAAAAATATGCAATTTTCTTGATTTACGAGAGCGCGTACAATAACAAAAATCCATTGCCAATTAACTCCAAAATACCTCAATTTGTTTTGAATGGCGTATTTCTGTATTCATGTCCCCTGAAAGAATGTATACACATTTTCCTCTTTGTGCATACTCATGGAGGACAAAGACTTGCTATCGTGCTAATGTAACTAGTTAGCTAATTGTGTTTCGCTAACAGGGAAGCTTAATATATACTGCTGCAGAAGTAAAAACTTAAGTGGTAAAATATCAGTTACATTTGTTTGGTATCGTTTGGTTTCAACTTGCTCCTAAAAGACACCGCTGCAAACTGTACACCCTGTTCTCTGTGCTGAGCAGAATTACATACTTGTGGTAGTTTTCCTTTTTCTCCTCTCTCCAATTCTTGTTAAGTTGATGGATTTTCACTGCAGCGTACCGTTGTTCGAACAAATCAAAGGCCTGAGAGCGGAAAAAAAGATGAAACACACTTTCCATGAATACACTGATTACCTCTTCATGTCGTGAAAGATCTGCATTCCACATGAAAGAAACACTTGTGTACTTCCTCCTACCTTGTATACTTCACTAAAGCCTCCTCTTCCTAGAAGATGTAACAGTAGATACCTCTCATTCAAGGTGGGATGGTCTTTAAATCTAGAGCCAAAAACAACACTGTCAAGACAAACCCCATTTTCCATTCCCTTGGACTCAGAACTTGCATATAATCACACATGCTGAAACGATTTTATTCACTTTGATGTCAAAGCAGTGTCGTGAAGTGTAACATAAAATGGCGCTTCTCAGTCTGAAAAGCAGCATTTTTATCACTTTTCACAATTTGTTGGTGAAATAATCATTTTCATAAAAATGCTCTTTGAGAAGGTTGTTTACTGAATCATATTAATGCTGATACTTCCAGACGCATGTTCACTTCCGTGAATACTTTAAAGGCATTTCAGTCACTTTTCGCAATTACTTCTGGGGAAAAACACATTTTCCTTGAAAAAAAAAATCTTTTAAAATGTTCCTCGCGAACCATACTCAAAAACGGATACATTCTGACTCTTGCCCATGTTCTTGACGACTCTAAATGCATATTCCTATTCTAATATTTCAGAATGTATGCTGGAACAAAGCACCAATCACAAAGCCTTTTTGCTTTCGTTACTGTGGGATAATCCTATTGGGCCCGCCCTGCTGAAATCGGGGATGGCCGTTAGCTTTGAAATGTCAGGACAGCTGCGCCGTTGCTGGAAACGGCCGTCTCCTGGTGCGGTGACGCCACTCACTGTGAGCTGTCCTCGTTATTTATTCTCTTCAGCTCCCGGATGTGAAGGTTGCGCACTCTCTCTAGACGCTCCAGCTCTGCCTGGATCTCTGCCTCTTCCTGGAAAATTATAACCATAAACACACTCATTCATACATTTAAAGACACCATTATTAATATGGTATACATTTACAATCTCAAAACTGATTAACACAAAATAATTGATGCAAATGTTAATGCCGGAGAACCAGAAATATTAATGAAGGTAGAAATCCCATTATAATTATTCATCAGCAAAAATATATTCATGCATGTATATTCATGTTTCTATCACAGGTTAAGTGGAGATGAAGAATAAAAGAAGAGCCCCATGGGTAATTTAAGGGACAAGGTCAGATGTGCCACAACCTCGGAATCAGAAAGCAGGAGCTTCTGGCATCTATAATCGTTACAGGAAGTCACACCCTCCCTCAGTCCTCAGGGTTTCCAGGAGAACCAAATGATCCAACTAGCAGAGCCAAGTTCAAGAAGAGCTCCCAGGGAGGAGGCCACATTGGACATTTTCATCTAGGTAAGGTCCAAATGAAGGCTTCCAACAGGGCCTACACTCTCAAATGACCGCTTGTCAACGTGACTCAAGTTGTTCTTGTCCAGTTCGGAGTCTCCACCAATGACTGTTCAGAAATCTACCCATCCCTAAATCATCTTTGCTTACATTTGCTCGGCAACCCAAGCTAACAACCAGGAAATCGTGTCCTGAATTAGGACCTGCCAAGGTTGGAGGAATGCTGTAAAACACGGAAGCTCAACTACTGCCCTGAAAGAACCGCACCCAGCATATTTCACCTAAACAATGCAACAGCCAATAACAACCCAGGACACATTCTAGGAAGACATCAAAGGTCAAACAAGTTAAAAGTAGCCCACTCAAAATAGGGGGATGGTAATGCTCCTACAGCCATCCATTTTCTGCACTATCACCCTCTCATTATCAGCAGCAGAGCACTGCCACAACAGTGTGGACAAGATCATCATAAACACGTCACGTGACTCTCATCCCATACTTGTCACATGACTCATCGCGACATCCTGTCTGGAAGAGCACTTCCCAAAGCCTCATGACAAACTCCCTCTGCAACTAAAGACAAGAATCAAATATCATCGCCTTCAAGTTTCCCACAGCAAATCTACTTGGCGACACCTCAAGTCTACAACTTTAAGAGCAGAGGCCCCCTGCTCGGCAACCTCGTATCACTGGGGTGGCAGTGCAGGTCCTCCATGTACCAGTGGGGAAAGTTTGGACAACGGGCACATTACTGAGAGGTGCCCCCTTCAAATACTCAGGGGGCAGATCAACTTTAACACAGCGGCTCAGGGATCCTACGGCTTGGCTCATTTCGCCAAATTTTTCAAGAAAAAATTCAAGAAAATACAGGCAGGCCTGGATCAGAAAAAGTACTGACCTTTTTGAGATGTCCAAGTCGTAGCTTGAATATTTCCTCCTGTTCGTGATACTCCGCTAAAGTCAACCTTTTTTTTTTTAGGGTGGGGGGAAGGGGGGGCAAAAAGACCAGATTAGAATTCACAATGAATCAAAAAAGAGTATCAATAAAAGAAATGGATCATATTCCTGAACAAACAGCAGCTGGAGTTGCGGACGGGACTCACAGCTGAGGAAGGCTGGGCTTCAGAAAGGGGTCGTTCTCCGCCCCGTTCACCGCCTTAGTCTTCCGCTGCTTTGGCTCAGAGTTTGTCGCCGGCGTTTGGGCGGCGTTCGCTGTCGGGGGTTTCCTCTTTGCTAGAAGCTTCCTTTGCCTCTCGATTTCTTCCCTCTGTTGGTTTATCCACTCCTGCTGCCTGTGGGCCAAAACGATACACATTAAGAATAGCAAATACAGTGCTGTTTGAGTTCCCTCTGGTTTGCAAAGCATTACAATCCATTATAGTCATTTAACTGACGCTTTTATCTGAAGTGACTTACAGTTGATGAGGCTGAACAAGGGCCGATCCCCCCTGGGAGCAGTGTGGGCCTTGCTCAAGGGCCCAACAGTAGTGGTGTTCTTGCTGTGGCTAGACTGGGGCTTGGACCACCAACCTCAAGGGTCTCAGTCATTTACCTTAGCCACGAGACTACAGGCTGCCCCAAGCTTCTTTGCATCGTAAAGACAACATACAGTCTAAGTCTTGGAGTTCATCTACACTTGAAATGAAAAGACGTATTCTTTCTTGTTTTGGAAAATATGCACCCACTTAAGATACCTGTTAAGCTAAGCTCAATAATGCAGTGTCATACAAATTCTGAGTGCAGTTACTGAGAGAGTGCTGCCCTGATTGGTTTAGCACATTATGGCTGACAGCTGTTCTGTGACGCTGCGGTTGGCTAAGAGGTTAAGTAAGACCTAGAGGCTGCTCACTTGACCAGGTTCTGGAAGGCGAAGCCGTCGGTCCACTGCTCGGTGAAGGAGGCGCCGTGGCGCACGGTGGTGAAGTGGCCGAGCCGCAGCCGGTCTTGCATGCTCTTCTCCCGGCACGCCTGCTTCTCCTGAGTGCTCTGGACACGACAAAAGATGATACAACACAATGCTGTCAGACTGCACAGCTACACCGTGGGAGGCTACCAGCTAACTCACATCACTCGTAAATGGGAGGAAAAATGGGAGAAAAGAGATACATGTAACCATGGAGAAAGAAGTTATAACTGTTAGCATGGGAAAAAACTAGCAAAACCCATTAGTAAATGTAGTACATTCCTCAAAACATTGCTGGCTGTAAATCAACCTGTCAGTAACTGTTGCTGAGCTATGTGATGTACAGAGACAGATTGTCTTATAGTCTTCTGACTTTTATTTTGACACCTGTGTGAGGTTATCACCCCTTCAGGGGGAATACACTTCTGATGGGAATAGAACTACAAGACCAGACCAATGACGAGTGAAGCAGGACTTAGAAGCAGTTTGAAAGCCACTGAAGGGTAAAGCAGGACTGTTTTAAAGCCACTTCTCAGCCAACCTTCCTCAAAACCTGTTGCTGTTCAGGTTTCTTTTTGTCCTCTAGTCGCGATTTTAATTAAATATTTGGTAGAATTTCTGGTCATGTTTCACTTTTTGTTTGGGACAAATACTTCCTCATACCATTTCATTTTTTAAATACATGACATTAACTCAGCCGTGGGAAACCTATACACACATGGGCTGAATCTGGCCACACGACAGCTGGCTGAGCTGACCAATCAGGAACAGTGAGGTCACCCAGTGGCTTTCGCCAGGGTTACACACTGTGGGAACCCACTTCCCAAACCCAGGGTGAGTATCCGTTCTGTCGAGCTGGTTGTATAACTGCACTGTACTTTTTTTTTTTTTTGGTTTACAGGTGTGAACATCGCCCGAGAACTCCGATACACCACCCCCACAGATGGTGTGGAAATGTTCCGATTCAGATAATGAAAACACTTTCTGGGGTACGTGTCTTTTGACAAGTTTTGGTTTCATAAACAATCTTTTTTCCCCCACACAATGTTAAGAAAACCTTATTATCTTGACTGAAGGCAGTGTGGGGAAAAAAAAACCCCCAAAAAAAAAAAACAGCGGTTTGAAATCAGACATTTTAGGAAAGGATACCTACATGCTAAAAACATTTTTTTCATTCATATGTATGAAGTAAACATATTCGTTTTTCTGGTAAAGATAAAACCATTACTGAAAGTACAGGCGGAATCGAATGGAAAGGCATGTCTGAATCTATTGTATTTCTGTTCATATTTGTTGGCCACCCCAATCGTAGCAATGGTCTATGTCAAACCAGAAGAGCACACAAGCATGCATTTTCCTGCCAAGCACTGTTCCATTCCATTCTAAAGTACATTAGCCCGACTGTTAAAAGGACCCTCACTTCAAACTGGCCATTTCGCATCGACACAAGTTCCGTAAACAACAATGTTTCATAAGCGTAAAATAAAAGCATACCTTTTCAATGAGCAGCTTCTTGCTCATGGTTATACATTTATTTAAGCGCTCCTTGTACTTTTCAAGCAATTTCTGTTGTTCATCTATTTGCCTTCTGAGGTCACAGTTTGCCTGTGAGCGGAAAAAAATAATGAATTGTTAAATATTAAACATCCACAATACTCACATTCTTTAAAATCATACCTGATAAAGTTAAATGGAGACAGTCAGTACTCATATGTATGACACAGTGCTGAAAAAAGCAAAATAATCCAAAACTACTGCTCCGCACCTTTATTTCCCAGCAATATTATGATTCTGTGGCTTCAAACTTAAATTGTTGCTATAAATAAAACGTATAAAAAATGGACATATAAACGGATTACAGATTATGCCTACTTCTTATATTAAAAAATAAGTTTTCATAGTGTCAGTGACTGAGTTCTTATTTAAGAAGATGAACGTGTCTATGAGATCATGGCTCAAGTGAGTGCAGCTGGTTCACAGATATTAGTTCCACTGCTGAGAGACTGATGGGACAGACGTAGCTGATACGCCTGCAAAGTGTGCCGGAGCCAGCTGCGCTAGCTTGCATTTCGCTTCACTTTTAGGTAGTTTATTGAAATGTTTCTGAACGGCTCTCTCTCTCTCTGCTCTGCATTTTGGTTTGTTCCAGTAACGGAATTGGTTTGTTTTTTCTATCAACCATAAATACTTCACCCAATATATTCCACACGAAGAACAGCGGTAAATTGCAATGAATAAAATTTTTACTACAGCATCAATTATTATCACAGCTTATTTGCCTTGTAAGATATGAGGTATAAACAAAGCAAAAACTGTAGCGAACTCTGGAATAAGGGAAACTTTTTTTGCTGAACGAATCAAGATGGATGCTAAAAATGCACATTCAATTGCTATTAATACTACTGTTTATTGTTACGTGTATATAAATTAAAGGTTCTCGTTGCTTTTGCTACCTTGCTATCCACTTGGCTAGTGCCTGGTTTTGCTTCCCAAATAACTGGCAAGCAGAACCATTACAAAATTAACTAGCTAGCTTGGTAGTTGACAAAACTATATTGTGATGAGATTTGTGTGAGTGGCAGAATTTGGTACATACAAATGGAAAAAACCTTGATGCATTTTAGTACATACATGACAGCCCTGACTGTTTTTAACAGTCTCTTGACGACACTCAATAAAGTACTCTATTAAAATGCGAATGACTCGATAAAGTATTCAAATATATTATAATATTCGACTCATCCCTAATTCAGAAGCATATTTATTCAAATCTGATTATTGTGACAAGGACTCTGCACAGCTGGAAGCGGAGAGGTCAAGGAAGAAAGCGGAATTTCAACAGCCAGTAGACCAGCTGCCATTTTGTTTAGGTCTTGCAGGAAGTGAAGCCATTTCCTAATCTCTGTTGGAGCTAGGTTACCATCAAAGTATTCATTCAGTAATGCTAGTTCAAAAACCCAAATACGTTTCTGTTGACTCCTCGCTGTGGTCAGTGAAGTCATTCTCCTCACCCTAAGCAAATCGTCTATTCTCCCTTCCTTCTTTTCCAGATCCTGGTTCTTATTACTTTCAAGGGCAGCCAACTTCAGAACCGTAAGGTCAGTCTGTAAGAGGGGAGAGTGGACAAAAACCACATTTAAGAATTTATTTGCATTTTAAAACAAACACACAGACATAGACAGACACAAACAGACACAGACACTTACCTGGACACTTTTAATTGATAACTGTTTCAGATGCATCGTGTGGTCCCCAAAAGACAGACTGGTAGGTGATGAACTATTTTGTCTAATCTGTGAGAGAGAGACACTGCTGTTAGTCTTTCAAACGCAACAGATTCTTGATGCTGCATTCACAAGACGATCAAATGATCTTGTTCAAACGATTTGTGACAGATAAATTCTTCAACTTCTTTCTTTTGCTTTTAATGTATGATACTTCCTTTGTTTGATATTCTACTTGTTTATACCAGTTTACCTTTCTTCTACCTTTCCTGTCTTTGTTCTGTGTTTAAACGTACTGTTTGTACATCATGTATTCAATTATGATTTGATAACCAATGAAGAGTGAACACTTGAATACACCATACAAATAAAACATGTAATTAACAATTGTTATCATGATCATAATTGTAACTTGCGGAACAAGCTGTTGAGCCCAAACTTCAGTGAAAAATACCACGGTTTGGCGGGACACTCACAGTGGAACCTGGTGCAGAGTGGGAATGTGAGTTCTGGGGCGAGCGGATGGCGGTGGGGAGACCTCTCACTGGACTTGACCCATTTCCACCCTGGAACTACAGACAAAAGGGCACCCGGAATAAGGAACACACAGGAGCAGCGCTGTC
Source organism: Albula goreensis (assembly GCA_022829145.1). NCBI lineage: Eukaryota > Metazoa > Chordata > Actinopteri > Albuliformes > Albulidae > Albula > Albula goreensis. The sequence goes on from CM040745.1 coordinate 36,878,274, forward strand.
ACAAGCCAATGGCCAGTAGCCCAGCAGCCAAAGAAAGAGGCCTGTCACAGGAGCCCATTTTTAACCCAGTTAGGCAAGTCTTACCCTCCCCCCACACACACACACACACACACACACTATGTGGAATGCCTAATGTTATTCCCAGGCCACTCTCTTCGCAAGCACCCCGCTCTGGCGATTCGGATGACTCCAGACGTGGGGTCCTGCCAGCTTTTGCTTCTTTTCACTCCGCAGTCTCCGGGTCTTGGCCCCGTAATGAAATGTGCTAGCGAGGAACACTCAGTGCAGCAGAAAAGCTGGCACTGGCAGGCTTGTGGGCACCTATTCAGCGAGATGGCCGCACTCCGTTATTCGATAAGACTCAAGTCAGCGCACTGACTGATTCCCAGCCACGCTGGGTGACATTAAAGCCAGTCACGCAGCATCCTATGCAGAGCATCCATTCACAAACAACAGACATATTCCTTACAATGACCACCATTTCACTACAACCTCCAGTCTCTCAGTACCGGTGGCAAAAAAAAAAAAACGGAATCGTACTCACATCAAAGTAATCGCTAATTTTGGGTCCCCGTACGACAGTCTTCCTGTGAAAGTGAAGGACAGAGGTCAGTGAACAGTAAAACACATCACGCCACTAGCAGTGGAGAGGTGAGTGACGGTAAGGTTGTATCGTCGCGTATAGCCAACCTTGGTTGCTCTCGGACTGATTCTCAGCTTTCCTCTTCCTCCCTCTTGAGGAATCAGAGTGTTTCTTTTCAGGGGTCTGGATGAAAAGTAATATAAACATTATGAATTAATAATCAGCTTGATTTAAAAAAAAAAAAAAAAAAAAAAAAAAAAACCACATGTTTGGTATGGTTATACTGTTGCTTGATATACACACACAAACATACATTCTTTCTTTCATCTGTGACTAGAATATCTTTTTTCACCTTAAAATGCTTTTTGCAAGACGTGAACAACATCGAAACTACATCCTCAGTCACAATTGATCACAATATTGAATTAAAATAAGGGATTCCCATATGCATTCGAACTGAAGCATCCAGTCACATATCGTCATGTTTGATTTTATTTTTTTGATTTCATTTTTAAGTCTGAAATATGTGGTTCATTATACTGCTTTGTTTGAGCACAGAAAATTTTAACCTCAGGTGTTTCATGGATTTTGCTCATTTTTTTTTTTGGGGGGTTGAAACATCAAAAAGGCTTTATCTTGCTGTTAAACAACCTGAAGTAACGGAATAAAAATTTCGTCTTGTGGCATCACAAGAACGTCATCCTGGATAAGAGAACGAAGGAGACGGGCCTGCTGGATGAAGAAAGCTCGCTTTCCCCTGGCTGGTGCCGTGGTGAACTTTGAGAACGCAGCCGAGCAGCCATTTCCTACCACACACGGCGGTAATGAGGCCCCTGATGTCCTCATTAGCTGCCATTTCAGATTCATGGCCATCTTGTGCTCTTCCCCCCCACCCCCACCGCCCCCTACGCTGCACGTCCCACGGTGTAGAAACGACACCTCGTCACAAATGATCTACCCCTACCGCCGAACGTACGCCCAGCTGATTCGAGAACGCGAGGTTCCCTCACGTGGTCACATGGTAAGAAGTAAAATGTTGCAGCGCCTTTCTTTGCTTAGCGTAGGGCAGACAGTCTGGCCTGAGAGACGCAGACACAGACACAAAGGCACTGTAAATATTAAAATATTAAATGCCCCAACCGACATGAACCAAAAAAGCCTATTTCATCGTTCCTACGTAACAGACTTCAAAAATATTTTTAAAATGTAACTTTTCTTGGTATGCAGTAATCTGAGATTAACTTCTGCGGTTAATCATCTCATCCCATCCCAATCCTCAACTCATAATTACGCTGACAACTGATAGACACACTCATTTTTAATTCTTTCTGAAAATTCTGAGCGCTGGTCTTTTACAGATTCGTTTTAAATTACATAGACTGTTTAACATACCAATTTTTGGGGGTTTTTTAAACACCCAAACGGTTTTTAATTAAACCCTAAAGGAATTCAATAAGTGGTGGTTCATTTTCCATGGGCCTCCTACTGTCGTCTGCTGATGACAGGCTAATATGTGGCTAAATCGTGCGAGTATAGCACCCAGCTTACAATCATGGTGAGAGTTTTTACCAGATAAGCAAAGAGATAGCCCTCACATTAATATTTCCTAGAACAGAGCAAAGAACAGTGCTTAGCTATAAAGTCCAGCTGCCTTCATGAGGCCATATACAGAGTATTCTGCAATGTACCAACAATATAATTTAGAAAGGTCTAACACACACGCACACACACGCGCACGCACGCACACATTAACTGCACTCCCTACTCCACAGACAGCTATGGAGCTGCACACAAAAGCAGCCATGTTAAGATACAGTGAGGCCTCACCAAAGGCCTCTAGGGAATAGTCCACACAAAGATGGCCTCCTTGACGCTATGGGAATTAAACAAAAAAAAAAAAAAAAAACACACCTAAATTCCCCTTTTGTTTTCTCTTGCCATGTCGGAATATGTTTCAGGACACTTTGAGGACAGAAATGCAGACCAGAGCATGAGCTGGTGTAGATCAAAAACAGTTTTGTTCAAAACCGTCTCTGGACTTTGAACAAAACCAATGCCTGTCATCCAATTATATATAAACGGTATACTTTTGAAATTCCTTTGGGTGTGCGTTTCATTCAATAAAGTTCTTCAAATTCATATTTTTTTCTTGTCATGGGCATGTGTATCTATTCATAAAGGACTGTCGTCTTAGTACAATATAATACCAATCAAACTGTCCACACATTTGACATAAAAAATGTTGAACATCTGTTCAAAAACACCGCACTGCTGACAAGCGGACTGATTGACTTATTGAAAGTTTCAAAGCTGCTATTTTCGCATCATGTCTAACCGTGAGTCACGTCTCTCATTGGTTACAATATACCAAGTCTTGAGCGGATTGTGATGCATTCCGTTCACTGTCACCTTTTAAATAAAGGAGTAGGTGAGAATGAAGATTAGGGATAATTGGCAAATGTGATATAATATTCAGTATTTAGCATTACAATCCAACGGCACTGATACCACGCTGCTGGAAGAAAAAGGGAACATCAAATGATACCGAATATCCTTTTTCATTTTTCAAAGCACCACTGCTTGGCTTTCCATCATTTTCAATAGTGCACTTCTCTATTGCGGCTGGAAAAAAAAAAAAAAAAAAAAAGGCACAAAAAATGCTCCTCTCTTTTTGGTGGAGTGCTCTGTCACTGAGAAATGGAATGCATTAACCAGTCCTCTCTATATTCTGTTTCTCCGATGTTCTCCTCGGTGACGCTGCCTCAAGCTTTTATTTTTTCTGAGAAGGACGTCAGGATAATCGGAGCAAGCTCGACTGTTGCTTTATTTCACACCGTTTTTGCACTGAAAGTGCTTGGCTCAATTTTGCGCCATTTTCCCTGAGAATCCTGCTTGGTGACAGTTAGACAGCTCAGAACTACTGGATCTCAGTAACTGTGTGGTGACTCAGTAACCGTGATCATTGGTTTTGACTCAATAACTTCTCGTTTTAATTGCCAACTCGCTGGCTAAGCTGTCCACATTGTAAATCCGATAACATTGAAGTGAATAACTTATCTGTAGGTGAGAAGGTAGAGTGGCTAATTTTGATATAAAATTTTTTTTTTTTTTTTTTACAATATTCAAATATTGTGAGCCTGGTTGGAATAAATGGCCCATTTCCCTTTTTCACTGTTAACACACAATGCCTACATCCTGCGAGACAAGGCGTAGGCATACAGTTTTGCTTCACACATGAGCACACACAAAATATACTAAGTCCAAAAAGTGAAACAGCAATCCCTGAAAATTGACAACATACAAGCAGGGAATAAGCTAATTCTGCAAGTCCAAAATGCACACAGTTAATCTTTTCAGGCTTCCAGCTGGAAGAGAAAACATACTGACATCACACAAACAGGCAAGCAGGTAGGCAGGTAGGCAGTGACACGGCGTAAAGCCACAAAAAAACACCATTTGGCAGAATATGAACGGCCATTTTGATGTCTCGGGCCGTAGCCCAAAGCCAAGCCACAGTGTCTTTTGTTTTGAATGCCTAAGCAGGCTAAACCTGTTCTCAGGCTAGACCATGTCTTCTGCCTTACTGCATTGATCTTTGATAAAACGATTAACGTTTTTTTTTTGTTTTTTTTTTTTAAAATCGGAGTCATATTTGGAATATAGTCTTCAGCATGCACAAATAGGGTTTCTCAGAACAAACCAGGTTTCCGATTCGCATGCAACCTAATGAGGAGAGGTGCTTCAGCAGAGTGTCTTACCAGGGTAAATCCTAACCCTGCCTGTCATGTTACAGCTACCGCCTACCTGCTGGCCCTTGCAACTGAGACAGGGAGAAGAGCACAAAGCCTTACTGAATATGCAGGAGAGCTGCCCCTCTTCACATCTGAGCTCTACCCGGAGAAAAGAGACAGTGAAAGAGAGAGAGAGAGCGAGGGAGAGGGGAGGGAGGGAGAGAGAGAAAAGCAGATTCAGTGCATTCTGAAAAAAAAATAAACAGAGGAGTCAAGACAGAAAACTGGAAAACAAATGACACATCCTGTTTATATTCAGCCTACTCGGAGGAAGAATCGAATGGTGGAGCTTCTCGGGAAGCTGGGCTTGAAGCGAGCAAACAGGCCATTAACCCCCTCTCCTTAACCTCACCCCTCCCACTGGACTTGAATGTCCATACCCAAGCCCTTGCTCGCACACCTGGGCCAAGAGCAGGACAGTGGGGCCTGGCAAAATAGTTATTTTTAGCTCGAGGCCATAAGTCAAATCACAGGCTTTTTATCATTAGATACATGTATTTTAATGAAATAAAAACAGGATGTTGGTTTCCATCATTTTTGAAGGAGTCATGCTAAACTTTAAATTTTTGCCAAAAAAAAATAAATTAAATCTTTTGACCTCTCCTTATATTTTTTGCATAATGCCTACAAATGGTTAAGAAAGAACACACAATTAAATACACAGTGTTCGGTATTGAGGCTGAGGGTACTGGTACAAGTTCGGCCTGTTTTTGGCGCCAATGACGTCAGAAACCTATAATGAACTGACCGTGACGGCGAGTGAGAGAAAATGATCTCAAAAGATCCCTTCAACTGCAGGATGTTCACCTTTACCTGATGCTCCATGGGATTAAAAGAGGACAGCCACCTCGGCCACCTGACCATGGCATACGGCTCTGTGACACGGCGTATAACTGGGTCAAAGGGCAGGGCTGGGGCCTGTGCTGAGACACCTGGACAGCTGACAGCTTTTCGCTTCCACGACTGGACTGTTTTCCTCGCAAATTAGTGGCCCAAAGTCCATGCAGAGTTAAAATCCTTTAAGAATTTTTTTTCATGACCCCATTTTCAAACCAGGTGACCCCACAAAGGCCTTGCATTATTCTGAGTCTAAACGCAATCTTCTTTAGGTCAGCATCAGAGTCATATCTTATGGTATGCAACCATGAAGCCATTTTTGCATCTCATCTTCTCCTGTCAATTAAGCTAAGAGAATTATTAACATCGATTAACCTAGCAATATAAAGGAATCAAGTGGAAGACTAACAGGACACCCTATACTCAACAGTATTATGTTCCTCAACTGTTGACTGCCAAACCACAAAAATCTCAGGACATGACAGGTCTACATGACAACATAACTAAAAATGGAAACAAGAGATGGTCCTAAAAGGACCAAATTTGAGCCCATTTCCTGAGTGGGTAATTACTAAGGTCCATTTCGCAAATGAGTCAGCATGTACTGACTATGTCATGTTAAATCAAAACTGTTGAGGTCAAAAGGTAACTTATTTGATGATGAATGAGGCATTAATCATTGGTTTCATACTGTATTTTTATCACCAATATATCCTAAATTTATCAGTCTCCAACACCTTATCAATTAACTGAACACCAGTGATCTCAGATCTTCCACAAGAACGTGTTGTTTTTGCAGTGCACACTCAAGTCTGTGTTGTTGCAAGCTGTATCTTAAGATTTCCTGTGTTTGAGCTGCTTTCAGCTCCAGAGCTTATGCAGCCCCTTGGGGAAATTAGGCTAGTGAAGAGTTGGTGTATACGCCGTAACAAAAGCGTCTGACAATAGACTACGACTGTGGAAACAAAACAATGGCTTGGCCCACCTCACCCTTTTCTTTGGCCTCCTCATCATTAAAACACACCCAGGCACTGTCAAAAACACAGATATAGTAATTATGATTCCAGTGAAACCTGGCTATTTGTAATCCAAATTGAGACCTGATACAGCCACCAAAAAAAAACCTAATATACAGATTTAGGAGACAACATGAGCAGTAAAGATCCACAAATAAAACTCATATACGGACACATACACACAGGAAGGAGCACACAATGTCTCCTGCGGACAGCCGTCATTTATCACCACGAAGAACCTCATACAATATCTAATACTTGATGTAGATCTTCACAATGACAAAAGCATTTGCTATGATGAAAAAGGCCCGAAATGAATGAACACGGATCAAGTGAACGTTGGCGTTGGGGAGACACAGCAGCGGAAGGCTCTCAGCGGAGGGCGGTGCTAATGGCAGGTGCTGATGTGATTGAGCGTGTGGCTGGTGCGTCGTTAAGGCGGCCTGTGACACACGATGTGCATCTGCGCTGGTGACATCTGTGCAGATTCAGCAGCTCAGAGCGGCCCGACGACCAGGGCTTATCCTCTCCCTTACGCACGCTGACGCTCACAGACTCATACGGACACACTTGGCATACATGGAGATACTCACGGGTACACAGTCGTACACATTCTCAAACGACAACCTCTCGAACAGATGCTTGCACACATACAAGCTCGCGCTTGCTTGCTCTCTAACACACACAGACACACTCACACACACAGGGGTCCATTCGTCTGAGACCACCAGTGGAAGAGCTTCAATTTTGCATTCTTTTATAATTTAATAAATTTTTTAACTTATAAATTAAATTTAATGGAAAAGTGTAAGGTTGAATCTTTGAAAAATGTACATGAATTTCCATAATGTCTTTCCATAATGTCACAATGTCTTGTTTTTGGTATGTCCCCCTTTTGCTTTAATTACAGGGTGCACTGAAGCTGGCATGGACTCCACAAGTTTGTGCAAAACCTGATGATTCATGTTACCCCCATGGTCTTTCAGTGCACAAAACTTTCTTGGCCTCTAAGAGCCCCAGTAAACGTTCGATGGGGACTGACCTTTACAACAAAGGGATTGACAGGGTCAGTGTCAAACATTTGCGTAAATTTGACCTCGACACTGCACTGAATCTTCCATACTACTTCTTCATTTTAAATGTCATTCAATTTGTTTTAAATGTTTCAAAATCCTGAAAACTTTCTGATTATTTCCAGGTTTACATGGAAAAAGTCTGGAAAAAATACAAATGTTCAATGTGGTCTCTGACTTTTGGAACCCATTGCACACGTTCACACACACGTACAGCCAAGTGATTTATAACCCCAGCAGGTGCACTCGTCCATAAGGGAGGGAAGGCTGTAGACACTGACCCAAACTCTACATGCAGGAACACTCTACACTCACAGTCAACCCTATTGCGGTAGGCCCTCTAGAGAGCCATTTCCGTCTACTTTTTACTAGTCCCGTATAAGTTTCAGTATCTCAAAAACTATTTACTGCACACACGCTGAAGGCTTAAAATAAAGAGACTTTATCATTCAGAAATTTGAGAAGGATCATATTTATGTCAGTGCATGCACATTACATGAAAACAAAATCTACATAAAAACGGAAACAATTACGACACAATGTTTTCCTAGTTTTCTAGTTAATATCTCAATTGTTAAGTCACAGACTAAGCTAGATCTACTTTATATTTGTTCACGATGTTGATGTCAACGAAATTTGGTCAAGATATCTAGACATTCAAATTTCACTAGTGTTTTTCTAAACCTGCAACTACAGTACATGTCCTCGAGGGTGTCCAGTTCTCTCCAAATACAGAACCTCTGCATGCCTTTTTTCGAGGTAGATGAATGATCAGAAAAGCCAAAAGTGTTCAGAAAGCTCCCCAAAAACGATTACTGGCTATGGCAGTTTCTTTTTGAAATGGCACCATATCAAAAATGAGGTCATCCAGAACCCTGTTGGCCACTACAACTACAAGCTAATCTACAGCAAGTCCCAAGTCCAAATCCTACAAAAACTACAACATGAACATGGGGTTGGATTCTACGATTTAGGATGTAAACAGATATGAAGCTATTGACCCATGTACAGTCCAGATCAGTTTATGGTGCCACCTGCCCCTGTTCCCTGCTCTTTATAGCAGTTCTGGTCTGCTGTACAGAGTGCAACATTACAAGACTCGCACTTCCATATGGTCTTGTTTCTTTTCTTTTCCTTTGTGCAAAGCACGCAGTACTTCCTCCCTTCGGTGGCCCTCAGGAGTGGAATGGTGAGGGAGGTGTCCACAATGGTGATGGGGCAGCACTCCACCTCTTCTGCGGCAGAAGCCTTCACTGATGGTGCTGAAACCTGCCCTGATGGACCATAAACATGCCGTGATGGACCATAGTGATGGACCATAGACCTGCCCTGATGTGGTGGCCCCCATCCCTCCAAAGATTGTAGGTTCTGGGGCAACGGGTCTCCCAGTCAGCCAGCTGCAGACAAAGCTTCTCCCTGAACTGCCTCTGGGTCAGGGGCTTCTTGCCATTCAGCAAGGCCAACTCCTTGCACAGGAGGAAGCTGTTTACCACAGCGCAGAATGTCCACAAAGTGGTAGAACTTGTTGTACGCCTTCACCAGGGCTGGGACGGGTATCCGCCGCAACTTCCGGGGGGCTTTGCGGTCGCGGTCGCGGCGCAGGGCGGTGTCTCCGGAGTACGCCTTGTGGATGGTGGAGCACATGGTGACCAGCTTCGTGTCAATCCACTTGATGTAGAGAATCGGGCGTCCCTCAGCCAGCGGAATTCGCCCCTGTCCGGTTTGCTGGGCATGCAGTTCCGCTTAGTGGTCGGAAAGCCCCGGCGTTTTCGCGCAGCGTCCCGCAGGCTTCGAAGCGAATCTGGTGGAGGTGCTGGAAAAGGGCCGTGCTGGTGTAGTCGTTGACAACGTAGAGGTGGTATCCTGTGCTGAGGTGCGCCACATTCAGCATATCCATGACAGCGTCGAAGCTAAGACCTTTGCCGCTGGCAGTGACCACCTTGCCCTGGTAGATGTCGAAATCGCACGTGTAGCTGTTCTGGGAGTCGGCCAGCACGAAGAGCTTGAAGCCCCATTTAATGGGTTTGGACTTTATGTGCTGCTTCAGCCCGATGTTGTTCTTGGAGGCTACCATGCGCTCATCAATGGAAAGGGCTCGGTAAGGGTGGTAGAAAGCCCTGCAGGCATTAATGATTTCGTCCATTAGGGGTCTACACCGATGGAGGATCATACCCATCAGTCCCTCTCTTCGAGTCGTTGTATTCATCCTCCATCGGATCACTCATGTGCAGCGTCCACGTGATGTGCTCAAACCTCCTCCTGGCCATGACCGCCTGTGGGAAGGGAACTTTATACAGCTTGTGCCTAACCTAGTAGGTGCCAACACCACCGGTCCTCAGAAGACCCAACACCAGGCTGAGGTACCTGTACATTTCTTGGACACATATGGGGACCCAGGGTGTTTTCTTGCCTTGAGCCCACCTCCGGTGTTGCCACAGATGGTCTTCACCACACGTTCGCTGAAGAACATCTTGAAGAGATCCAGAGGGCTGTAATGTCATGTCCTGTCCAGCAGGGTCCTGGCAGGGCAGAATGGGAACTGAGGTGGTTCTGTGTCAGGCTCTGTGATAAAATGCCACCTGGGCCCTGTGGCAATGGGACTATTTTTGCTTTGGGCGCGGGGGGGCCTGCCCACCACTGGAGTTGTCTTGCTTGGGTTGTGGGGGGACCTTCCCATCATTGGAGGAGCTTTTCTTGGGGTGCGGGGGGACCTGCCCACCCCTGGAGAGGCTGCTGGCTGACTGAAGGTGCCGGGGGATGGGGGAGTGAAGGGCAGGATTGCCCTCTTCACAGGGGTACTGAATTTAGAAGGGGTGATGTCACAGTCCTCCCTAAAGAGAAACATAAGAATTGATGACTAAGTAAAATGCAATATACAGAAATATATCATATATAAATATATATTTTCAAAACATTTCTTTACAATAGTTTAAATAATGGCATTAATATAAAAGACAAGTGTTTTCTGTCACAATGTTTGCTAACTAGCTTATACACAGCTAAATATCCCAATTCATATTATAGCATTTTCATGTATTGTCTGAAAAAGATTATAAAAATGAGTGCAAATACTGAAATCGTTTCATTGGTTGAAATGTATGGGTTGTGTGCTACACATGTACTTCGCTACCTCTCCCTCCCCTCCCCCAGTGGATGCTACAACAGGACAAATTGCTCTGAATAATTTGTGCAGCAATCTGCTGATAATAAACAAAGATAATGCTACTTTCCATGGAGATGTTAACAATAATATTAACGGTAAGAGTCGTTGAAAGATTGTTAAAGTCCCTTACGTGTCAAGAGCTGGGTCCAATCCATCTTCGAATGCCGCTTCTGCCACAGAGTCACAGCCCTCCACCCCCAAAGATGCGCCATCGTCTTCGCAGTAAGTTTGGTCCAACTCCACCGTTACCTTTTGGACGTCAAGATGGCTTTTTCTTGCCATTATCTTTTCAATTGTTTTCTTTTTTAGTGAATTCAAAACAATATCTTGCCTGCTTTAACGCCAAGGTTCAACCCACGAAGTTGCAAAAAACTGATGCTGAAGTATCCTTCAACCGGATAAACATCAGCCAGATAAATGCCCCCGGGATAAGCCGAAAACGTAGGTTTTAACAAAAGTATAGCTCACCCCTGTCCTGCGAGCTCAGTATATTCTACATTGCACCAATTTATGTCGGATAAAGACTTGCCTGTAAGGCAATTGCTCATTGGATATGCATGCCTGCATATGCGCTCCAGTCTACAAACAATGGGACATGTCTGTCTGCCCATCACCTTAAAATGAAATATTATCCCTTGTTAGAAAGTGTAGGAAACCTTGACCATGAAGACTGCCATGTTTTAAATTAGTTTGGTACTGAAATGACCTAGCATTTATAAGACCCCAACAGATGGTTCAAGATGACGCACATTAATGGGTAGCCCCTGGAAATGTATGGTTTTCTCAAAATGGAGAACGAAAAGTCATAAATAAGTCAGAAAACAGTCGCAGCTCTAAAACCAGGTGGAATATGTGGTCCATACATACGTCTGTATTGAATACTGCGCAAAACAAACAAAATGTCTACCAAACCGAAGGTATACAGGGTAGAAGTACAACAGGTGATCTGACAAAAAAAAAAATGTGTTTATCATTCAGCTCCTGAGTTGTTAATTTTTGTTTGTATATTGAGAAACATGATTTTTTGACATACAGACAGGGTAAAAGGATTGATGGAATGTGTGTTGTATTGTCTCGAGTCTGGCGAGTTGAGGGATTTAAAATGTGGGCGTGGTTATGGGGAGGCTCAAGTTTTTTGCCCTGTTGTGCAAAGAAAAAGCTGATAAGCATGTAGACTACTGTTCTTGTTAGCTAAGACGCTTTGCAAAAGTTTACCATTGCAATTTTAAGGTTTTCTTGCATTGTAGTTTTTATTATTGAAAGAGAAGTACAAACCAATTATTATACCAATTATTTGCAAGGGGGCAAAGGCGGTCGTGTTAAGCTTTCTGCCTCCGCAGGCTCAAAGGCGACAGGCTGTGACACAATGTCACCTCGAGAAGCTATTAACCGTGGCTGGGACCCAATCAAATGCACTTAGCCTCTTTAAGGGCAACTTATATTCAATCAAAACAGACTTAAGTCTTTTCAGGGGCCATTTCAACACATTCCAAAGACATGCTAGCTTGTCAGTAATAAAATATAAAATACTCTATTTTTATACTAAAATTGAAGATACATTTGCTGTAATGTTCTTTTTGACTGTATCGGTTATGCCCTTAAACACACTGTATGTTTTTGACTGGGTCCCAACAAACATCTTGTCAATATACCAGTTATTCAATGGCAGACAGAAAATAACGTTGCCTGGATCAGGCTAGTTTGACAGAGCTAATGTTTTTCTGCCAGCTCCATTTAATTTTGGTCAATAAGGATGTAAGAACTGTTTAAAAGGGTTGCAGTTTTTCCATCTTTACCTACATAGCTGGCAGTGCACATGAACATAAACACATTTTATATCAAATCAAAGCGGAGATGAAACGCTAAGAAATCCATGCTTCAAAAAAAAAAAAAAAAAAAAACAACTTTGGAAACCAGTATCGTCAAACAAAACAAAATGTAGCCAATCCTAAAAACAGCGACAATTATTCAACCCATGAGATCCCTAATTTTTAATATAAGAATACAAAAGAAAAAGAAGCATACCTCCGATTCCTTGTCACTTGAGGAGCCGAGACTCCCAAAACTGTGGTTAGAACATTCATTGTTTGTCAAGCCCTAAAAAGCAAAAAAAGAAAAGGTGCGATTTTAGATTACCCCATTGGATTCCATGTCAATATGCAACATGCCTTTTTCGGAAAAGTAAATCGCCACTTTTATTTTTCTGAATTCTATAAGCATGAAGTTTAACCATTTAACAAAGGAAGTGAAGTTTCAAGGACTGCTTCATCTTTTCAATGAAAGCACACCGAGGTGGATGCAGGAACAGTTTCATGTGTATATACAAAGTACAACGGTCAACAAATTAAAAAGTATATGGACTTTGGACTGCATTTGGACTTATTGTATTTAGGTACGGCACTTAGAACTCAAATATCTACTCAAGAATGAGCATGACCGATTTGCTGAGCAGAGGGAAGAGGAAGGAATTTATGCCTTTGCAAGATAGCCTGAAAACCCACAAAAGTTTAACAAAATTTTTCGAAAGCACAGAAATACCCCAAGTTAGAAATGACAAAAGAATGAGAACGAAAATGCATCCACAACTGATTTTTAACAGATAGTGTGTGATATTTTTTTCATGTTGATTTTCATAAGCATCAGTAGGACAATTATATGGTGATCATAACATACCTGCAATAGAGTAAACAGAAAATTCAATTTTCAGAAATAGATTTTATATAGCTGAAATGTATTTACTGTCCACAACCAACGTCATAGTGTCAATAGGGTCTGGACAAGAGATTGATACTGAATCTCAGGACATATGACACCATCACAATCATGGTAGCGCCAACTACCACAGAATTTTTTATTTTTTTAATCTGGAGGCAAGATCTGGTTTCAGCAATGGTAGTTGATGATAACACAATGCTGAATCATGCAAAACAATGTCTACTTGACTCATTACATACTAATGTCGTGATGTGTAGTTAAAAAAAAAACTACACAAGATACCACACAAATTAGGTTAAACACATGGTACTGATGCCATTTTTGGGAAAATTCCAATGAGAAACTTTGGTAGCTTTATCAATCTTTTTGACTGGCCAGATTTAGCATCCAAGCTAGCTAGCTGGGAACCTTGCTGCAGTTTCCATCGGCTTAAACGGTTTTTCAATGGCATGACCAATACAAAATAATCAAACATACCTACACACTTTTTTAATGTGTTGCAAAGCTGACTGAAAACTAAGATTTCCTTGCAATCTTATCCATGCAATCCTATCAAGCACTTTTCTTGCTAAAAAGCTTTCAGTTTCTCTGAAATCAACAGATGTATTTCCTTTTGCCACTTCAAATTATGGTAACATTTTCCTTTTTGTCAGCAAATGAAGAGTTTTTTTTTTTTTGCAGTTTTTAGCTACGGTTCACATTTTCATGGTGTGTGCCTATGTTAGCTGACAGAAAAATCTGTTGCTGTTTTGATTGTTGGTAGCTACCGCACAGTAGCCTGTTTAAAACTTAGGCGACAGTTATGTGTATCAATTTCAACCAGTAAAGGATTAAGATTCTTACAACCATATTTTCATGTCACTTTTAGTAATTTGGACCTTTACATATTCCAAACCACCCCTGGGTTTAGATCAATAAGGTTCTGCTGTATATAAATATCAACTCAATAATCAACTTTAAGTATGACTTGGGTACCTCAGGTACTGGAAACCAGAGCTAAAATTAAGAACCAGAAATAAAACACATGACACGAGGCTTGTCTGACAGCCTACTCTTCTCTTTGCACGAGTTTTGTCCTGCAGCTTGTCCAAATTCCAGAAGTTTTGATTCAATTGCATACAAGTGACTGACTTTTTTTCTTTCTTTCAGTTTTGACATTAGCCATACCTTTTTCCCCAATATCAACAGAGCAGTACACTGGCTCTTGTATGCACTACAAACATGGTTATATGTCTGAACACACACATGTATACACGAGTGTGTATACTCTCGTTCATGAGTCAGTACAGGTCAACCGAGGGACATACACTGTGCATTCACTTTCAGTCACATTCAACGCCACCCAAATATTTTTCATACTTCTAGGTCCACTCCAGTGATATTAGCCATGAGTAAAACGTGATGCTTAAAATAAAATGACTGTTAATGAAAAAGACTTAATTTATAAAAATTCTGAGGGTCAGCTGAAACAAAACATCACACGAGATGAGTTCTGCTGGGTGGTAACTGGTAATTCACGCTCACACTTGTCAGCGTAGGTCTATGATGTAGCAAAAAGCGCATTAACTGGCAAGGGTCGTGGCTTGAAAAATAGCAGAACTACGCCCCTGCCAGTGACTCTGACGGTACGCCCGATGCCTGGCAGTCAGCTGACTCGAGTTTTTAGCTTGACATAAGATGAATACGTGATTTCAACTTATTTCTGTAATTATACTCTAATTATGATTACTTTTTGCTGTACAGCTACTTTTCCTAGTCTGAACTACATTTTGATGACCATTCATTTGAACATTTTCAGCTGAGAAAATTTCATCTACTGTCCGATACCTTTTGGTGGCAGAGTCACTTATAAACGAGGGAACCATCCAATTTGTTGTGGCATTGCCGTCAAACTCAATATTTTAAGGCTCGACAACATCACGCTTGTGATCTAGCAAGAATGATGGCCATATTTTGTTTTTTAATTTCGGTAGTGTTCGATGAGAGCAGGATGTCTTACCACCCTCCATGTCTAGACTCATGTATCTGTCCCTTTAAATATTGGGATGGACACTGTAAATTTAATAAAAATCACAAAAAAAAATTGGCATGTGTAAAATTACGGCATATGACAAAGCAAGCGAAAAAGGCCTTTGAAGGACATTTAAGGGCTTCTGTATGTATGTGGTAAATACAATCTTCAAACGATCTGTAAAGTGGTGAAGCGTATTTTTAAAAACGATAAGGATGTATCATTCACATTTTCAGCAAAAATCTGTGGCGTGTAGTTGGAGCCTATCAACCAAAAAAACCAACCATTTGGTTTCACCAAATCAGACTTAGGATGTACCTGCCCATCTTCAATTAAAGTGTCAATTTCACAAGTGCACTTGACTGCCCCAATCGCCCAACAACAGTACCATTCATTCCTGTCCTTAGCTTTAAAATGATCGTTTGACCCGAATGACATGACATAATCACGGCAGCCCTAGAACTGAGTACGGTGTACATCGCGTGTGTGAGTGTGGGCCCGGTCATGTGACGCACCTTGGTCCCCCCGCTGGCGCTCCCGGTGCTCCCCGTGCTCCCGCTGACGCCCCCCATGAAGCGCGCCTCCAGCAGCTCCTGCCTTCGGGGGTCCAGGCTGTGCAGCTCCTCCATCCCACCTGCAACACACACTGCGTGTTACACACACAGCACATTACACACACCGCACTCACACAGCGTACGGAGACCAGTTTAGCCTCCTGCCATTTTAAGGTCACGATAACATGTCTGCAACAGCCGCTAGCAATATGTCTTGTGCTTAATAAATACACTATTCAATAAATAATGAACACATTTCACCTGCCCCAAAGACACTCGCATAAACGAGATGTCTGCGTGCCAAAACCAATCATCAGATTTGCTGGAACCTACTGCTATGTACGTAGCTAGCAAGAATAATTTGTTAAAGCATTTTTTACATTCTTAAAACTGTTACAGCAAGGTTTTACACTGACATGTTTCTTGTATCTAACTGGAGTCTGTTTTCATTTAACACTTGGCATCCTTTTCACTGCCATTGCCACTACTGGATATTCAACTATTAGGACAGCTTGAATAAGACCACATAAAAATTAAAAATAATTGACAGCTCATATAGAATTTAAAAATTGCATAATGCTCGCAATTAGCCGTGTATGTTCTAGAAGGAGGGCGATCTTGCTCTTCAACTCAGGTTAATGCTATTCTTGGACCAAAAAAGGAACGGGGAAACAAGACGGCAAAAATTTCTGTTCTCATGCTTGTCTGTGTGGTTCAGGAGCTTTATGTGAGGCTCTGATCATTAGTAGGACGAGAGATAGTCCGAATCTGAGTCATCGTTTTTGAAGTTACGTAGAGCTAAAAAAATAAATCATGAAATCAAAATGTCTGACTCAGTAAAATTAATTACCTAATATCTATGCAGCCGTTTTCTTACAATACAATATATCAGGGACACTTCTTATACATTTTACCCAAAGATCAAATGGCTGCAAGAGCAGGAAAAAGTGGGTGTCACATCTTGGTGATTTCAGATGTACCTCCTAGAACTGATTTCACATTTTATTGTTTCAGAGCCTGCAATGAGTACAGCACAGATTAACGCTGATAGGACTTCATTTTTTCTTATCTACACAACCCACTTTGTCGTACTGATGTCAACTTTTCATTGCTCATTGAATTTCTGCAGTTTCGCATCCATTTGTTTTCGAGTCGTTTCAACGACCCTCCCACATGGCCACACATTCCCATGAACTACAACCACAGGCTAACAAATTTCAGGCTCAAACTTCAAACGGGGGAGGCTTTTTAAGTTACTCGACGGAACCTTTTCTGTAATTTTATACCTGTAGTTGAAACCTCGGTGCCCTTGAGCGTGACAGTGGGTTCTGGAAAATTGGGTAATCCGTCAGTCGAGATTTGCACAGTACGTGACATGAACGCAAAAACGAGAGACCCAAACACGTACACCGGGCCCGGGCCTGCTTGGGAACTTCAGCCATGTCATGGATTTACAACAGGCAAGCGACCAAGAAGTGATGTACCTACATCAAAAATATCAAAGCATCCAGGAAAGAGCTCATAAATCTGTCTAAATCCCACACGCTTCATGCAAATACGACCAAATGTTTGATGATGCTTTACTTCATATCATTTCATTTCTGGATTCAAGTCAAAGGTAAGACAATATAAGCTCTATCAACAAAGGGTCTGTTTCGTAACAGAGTATGTTGGAATTTTATTTTTTTGTTGAAACAGCACATGTCCTGCAAGACAAGGCAGCTAGAACACCTTTTTTGATGGAAATGAGTTATGAGCCACAGTTTACCGGACAGAGCAAAGTCCATTGCTCATTCGATCAGCTGAAGGGTAGACCAGACAATTTGTTGTGGCTCCCTCAAAAAAAAGCAATCTGCCTGGAAAATTAAAAATCTGTGTTACCAATAGTCTATATTAGCTCCTTGGTAGCTAAAATGAACAGCTACTTGTGAATATCTTTGACTTCCCTGACTGTCTCCCAACAATGCAAGCTAAATCCTCCAATAGCGTAGCAACCTGTACGCCATAAACCATCATGCGATATAAGGAATTAGTGTGACTGGCTTTACTAGCGTGGGGCCCCGCTGAACACTAAAGGATCTTTGGTTTACAGTCACCTATCTGCGGTCTGACATGATATCAGAGAATGACAACATCAACATTATATGGTCTGTAGATATGACTTTCATGTTGCAGCGAGAAAAGTATAAACACATGAAAGTTCAAATATCATCTGACAGCGTATGTTCTTCACATACAGAAGCAAAGATTACCCATAAATCTGTTTTCTGAGATGTGTTTGCCCCCCCGACAAAATCAAAGAGCCAAGACAGAAGATGATCATTACTAAAGAGAAAACTAAATATTTCATAAACAAAACATTACAGCAAACATAAAATAAACAGAGATAGCCTACAGACTGGGAGCTTTGTTTTCATATACTATGAGGCAAACTAAATATTTGATTACCTTACATACTCCATTTTAAGTGCACTCAAAGGCAAACTGGACACTGTAATCCAATTAGACGCATACTAGATTTGGATTCCTAATAACAGAAACCTGATATCAACACAAAAAAATTCAGCACAACTAGTTAATTCAAGGAAACCATCCATTTACATTTTAAATAAAATACAAAAACAGAACCACTTTAAGCTAAACAAGTGAAATGCTTTAAATGTATACTTAAAATAATGTTGGAAAATTAACTGATTAACATGACAAAAATTACTTTTACTTGTAAAAGTAAATTATCCTAAACTCTTCACATTAAATGGACAACATAAGTGTTCCTTAGCATAGCCTACTCCTGGTGAAACTAGGAGTTCATGTTATTTGAATGCTAATTCATTTTTATGTCTTTAATATGTAATCAAACTGTGGGCAATCAGAAAACTATAAAAATTCTCATCTGTATCATACCGATAGCCACTGACAAGCACCACTGTCAACGGTCAGCCCATCAGAAAAGAATGAGGACGAAACATGAGAACGAAACTGAACAAACATAGCCTATCTCACCTGTCATTCCACCAAGATTCCACTGTATTTCAAGTACTTTTGTCCAGGTATCAACTGATGTCAATCTTGTTTTCAATTAGACCTTCATTTGAGACCCTATTTTCCCCTTAATGCTAGAACGGCATGTTAACAAATACTATATCAGCTTTAAAACGAATAACAAACGGATATGCATTTAACTATGAGTAATGCAGTCACCACATTATTTCCAGGAATTCTTCCAGTTCAGCTTAATCCATTTGAAACCGATACAGGACTTTCTCGAAAAAACATTCTGGATTGATTCGCATCCCAAATGCACGATGACTGTTAAACGCGTACAGTAGGCCCCAACGATATCCAAGCAACCACAGTGTCCCTGTGTGGTGCTTCCTAGTCTGACACCTTCAAGCATCCTTCCTGTTATGCACAGTTAGTGACCTCAATAGGACAGCACACAAGTGCTCTTGCAGCGATATCAAAATGGCAGCACAGAAACCGTTACACCTACAGCCTGTAAGGTTAAGTTAGGACAGATCAGGGTAAGGTCACAAAGCATTACACTTAAGACTCACTAAGATATTTCTCGATATGTCCTGAGAGATCAAAATCATACAACTACTATCCTAGTTCGAAAGTACAGAGCCGGGTATATTTTATTTGTATTGTAAAGAATGCTATTTATATTTCAAATTCATTTTTAATAATTATAGGTTGTTTTTCTGAAGCTTATTCAGGTATTTTTCTGACCCCCAAATACTCATGCAAGGTTTTAGTTATGATTACAAAATTTGACATACATAGGAATTCAATATGTACGGGACACAAAGTTTAGGTCTCTGCACTGGTTGCAGCTGATGTTTGAGAATGTTTTGGGTTTCATTTTAGCTGCATGCATTTCAAAATGGTTGAATGTCCACCTGTTTGTGACAAACACCGGATCACTGTCTAACATGCTGGGCTTAAACTTGAGGAGCAAGGCAAGTCAACGTGCAGGCCTTTATTTTTCTAAAAACAAACAGCATCAACTTTCCTCTTCAAAACCAGAACTGATCCAACAGATACGATGTTTACTTTATATACCTGTCAGCAAAAATCAGACCGCAAACATGAATGTTTGACATTCACTTAAAATCCATATCATTATGCTTAGCGGGTTTTTGTTTTAATGCAACTGAAGACACCTTACTGTGTTCATAACAAGCATAGCAAAACATAAGTATTGAGGGGTGTAAACTGCTACCAAATCCATACATGTATCATGAATACACACCTCACACCCTCAAAGAAATAATAATCTACCTTCATTTTATTTATTAAATTCCATCCAGATTATTTTGCCACCGTTACACGTAATACATTAGCCTGATCTCAAACAGCTCTGTGCAAAAACCAAAGATTCCCAAAAAAACAACTAGCTAGTTAGCCGGTAGCTAGCAGACTGTATAAGAATGGGAAACAAAATTTCAGCTGCAGCAACAAGCTAGCGCTCGCTAAATACGATTTTTCCAGCTTCCGCCTGTTATTTAGGCTAACATTAATAGGTAAACACTCTTTCAACGAGGTGGGTGGTTGCTTACACTCAGCCACACTGGTCAAAAATATTGCAACGAGAACGTTAGCTAGAAATAGCCAAGTTCACTGCGTAGCTAAGTCTGAAAGCGAACATCTTGGCCGCACACCAGCTCGTTTTGCAAGATATCGTTTATTTGCAATGAAAATACATACCGATTCCCAGCCTAAATTCCTTATATCGCTCCGATGTTAAAAAGGCAAAGGGAAGTTGCTAACGTTAGCTCAGCAAGTTACCGTTAAATGTCGCTATCTAGCAAAATCGTGCTTCTCCCCCATGATGTCAAGCGTCCCGACTCGACCCTTTTTTAAAATCAGACATCTTTTTTCTTGCGAGAGAGCAAATATAAGCAAGATATCACCTCTGTTCTCGATCTTGTTTGGCCGTTGGTCGTTGACCGCTAGCAAGGCTTTCAACGGTGGAAAAAAAATTGCACTTCAGGAGCTAGCTGCCTTGCAATCGCGTAGCCTTGGCATCTGCCCTGTAGAGAACTGATGTGTTATAAAATATATATACAACGCACTACCATGCCCGTTTATTCCACGTATGACCTCTTCAGCTTTTTCTCTGACTCCATAGTTGGCCAGCTAACGTTAGCTACCTAGTTTTAAAACAGAGACCAAGCTGGCTTGGCGAAAGAATGTTAGCCAGCTAGTTGCTAACTCGGCCCTCGGTGAAGCTTCGACTGGGACTAATTTCCATCAGCCAATTAAACGCACATCAAAAAACAATTCACAATTCAAAAAAAGAACAGATAAACAACAGCTTCAGATTTACCTTCCTTGGCCTTCACCGGCACCGTGATATTTTGCTGAGAAATCAAGCCCGATGTTGGGGACGTGGATAACTGGGACCAAGATGGCGTCCCCTCCAAACTTCCACCACTTCCACTGTTACTTTGGACACTCATCAAGCTACTTTTTTTCGAACGAGAAAGCAAATAAACACGACCGAGTCAATGATTGCGAGACCTTGTCATTTCTGAAAACGTGCATATTATCTAGCATCGACCCATCCGCCGACTGTGCTCAGGCCAAACTGGGAAATTAAACATATTTCTTTTTTTTTTTTTTTTTTTATGAACACGAACCTCCCTACACCTCTGCAGTGCGTCTTGAGTAGCCTGTGAGTGTAACCTTTGCATAGGCGTCACGCATCGCCTGCGCTAATACTATCGCGAGGCTCGTCGGGCTCGCGAACCTCTTTCTGTTTTTTTGTGGCTCGCGCACCTCGGGCGAAATAACGCTATCGGTGACAATGACGAAACAGAAAAAAAAAAAAAAAAAACATCACTCCTAAAATGTGCGTATTTAGGCATCCGGTCGTTCAGGCCTCGCTGGAGAAGCATCCCCTCCTCAATTAAGGATAGTTTTCATTGGTCACGTTTGATATGCATGACAAGTGTCTATATTGTCTATCAAAAAAGCCAATATTTTTTGCATTCTTTCATTTGACGCATGTCTTTACTAGTGGCCATTCGCATACAGATAATTATTGCATTTATCATACCTGTACTGAGTCAGCTGGTTTGTTTTGTGTTCATTAAACAGTTATTACATTCAGCCTTTGTGATGGGGTATCTCTGTAGTATATTATTCCATATTTAACATAACGTTAAAGATGGGAAAAGTTTGATTTATTGCTAATATTTCATTAAATAATGTAGAATTGGATACACTGATCTATCAGTCTCTTTGTCTTTGAAATTTCTTTTTGTATTGTCTTAGGTTTGTTCATTTTTCTCACTGAAGTGACTACAAGTCACTATTTTGCAGGGCCTTGAATGACTAATTAAATGGAACTACTGGTAGACATAAAATCATGAAATTTTAAGCACTGAAACAATAATTCACATTGTTTTACATAATGTAAATCAATCAACTAAATATGCAACTATTTTTTCAAAACATGAAGCCAAAGTCATGAGCATGAACAGTGCTTATCAAAGTGACACAATTTATCATAATTATGATGACCAGATTAATATACATTAAATCTGTGGAACCTGAATTCATGTAAACACATTCTGTGAACTATTTCACCGATAACTTACAGAAGAAATCAGGAAAAGTTCACTTTTGTGTTGTTTTTGGGTATCAATATTGGCAGGTGGGCAGGCAGACAAAGACCAGAAAAGTGGAAGAATGTCGTCTGTCACAACAACACTCCCTTGCCACACTGCAGTCTCTCACTACTCTCTATCCTGACACTTTTGGTGGCAAACAACATTCCTGTTGCACCACATCTGGCTTATAACTGCCGATGTCTGGCTGTTCCCCAAACTGAAACAAACGGTGTACAGGAGGTGACTTGACAAGATCGAAGACATCAACTCCAACATGACAGACCTTCTGAAGGCGATTCACAAAGAGGATTTTCAGAAATGTTTGCTTGGCAGGAGCTAGTGTTTATGTAACGGAGGTATTGACAAATTCAAAGGGTGCCCATACTGAGCGAATAACAAATCTACCACCCACATGAAATGTTTTTTTCTTCATGCTTTAGCAGAGATAGCCTCTTTACTTATTTTGGGAATCATCAATGGGGAAACATGCTATCTAGACTTTGGGATGAAAAACATTGTTTTTGTTGCACTTGCTTTCTCCCCAAGATAGAACATCTGCCTAACTCAAAGTAAAAACTGTTTAATTCCATTGCATACGTTGAACAATTATCTTCCTACCTTGTAAGAAAGAGTTCATGTTCTATCAACATCATCAGTATATTGGGCTTGGACCGAGGCTAGCAAAAGCATTTCAGTGTTTTCTCATTATGCACAAGACAGATGAAGGTTCCTAA
Organism: Albula goreensis; assembly: GCA_022829145.1. Taxonomy (NCBI): domain Eukaryota; kingdom Metazoa; phylum Chordata; class Actinopteri; order Albuliformes; family Albulidae; genus Albula; species Albula goreensis. The sequence goes on from CM040745.1 coordinate 36,901,371, forward strand.
TATCAAGTGAATGTCCTACCACTCACACTTTTAAAGGTGGAGAGTTTTGTCAAATTAGCACTGTTGCTGAGCTAGGCTACACACAAACAAATTAAGGAGCAGAAATGGATCTGAAAGGGTACAAATGCTTTGTCGTTCCAGTTGGACCCTAGCAGGGTACAAGCACTGTACTTTTGAACATTGGTACATTTGATTTTGCACCTTTAAAATGAAGAAAAGGTCCACAGTTATCACCTTGAGGAACATTTCCATACCTTACAGGGTACTTTTGTGACAAATGTACCTTCAGGTACAGAAATGATACCCTCATTTCTCTGTGTGTATGTAACATTGTATTGCAAATCTTCCCTCCACCCAACCTCCATTCCACCCCATCCTCCAAGGGAAAGAAAGACGAAGATGCAAAGAAGAAATACAATAAAGACTTTGGCACATTACACTCTATACAGTTTTCTCTCATTTAATATAATACAATACATAAATGGCTTGATTTGCTAAATCATTTACTGTTTTGCTTGTGCAAAAAGATCAGGAAAGCATATGATTGGTTGAGGTAGTTTGTTTCCTCAAATCACAAAATAATGTCACTGAAACTGCACATGCTAAAACTTGAACAATTTCATAAAGGTTGGGTAAAGCTGGCCCAATATATCTTACACAAAGGGCATTGGGGGTGGGGGGGGGCAATTCTCCTCCAAGTCAGCAGCATTAAATGACAGGTAAACAATAAGGACTGCCATAAACTGCTAGCAAACACTCCTTGCTGATTCAAAAACATTTGCCTGCTCCAGCCATTTTTACAGATTTCCTTTTATAGTTTCTTTGTTTCCATGTTTGCTTCTATAACTGATGCAGTGGGTGGTGAATGCACAAATATAGGCACTGTTGCCATCAAATGTGGCTCTTGCAGCAGTTTAAAAATGCTGAATGGAATCAAACCTATATCCAATTTCACAAACCAGACACAAATTGTAAGGACAAAAATGGGCAAAAAAACTTCAACACCATCAAAACCAAGTAACTAGCAAGCAGTAGTAAACTCATAAGAAGCAGAGAGTAGATATTAAGCAATTTTATACTCAAAACATTGGGGAAAATTATAATCTTTTATTCTAATACATGAAATACATTCAAAGGTTTTTCTTACACATAAAACAGTTTTATTCTGAAATACAAATGAAAATGATTGCTACATTCAAAAATTTTTTTCATCCAGACAGGATCCTTCACTAGGATATTAAAAAGGTAGAAATGAAAAATCCTTAAAATCCATCACCAGTGGGGAAAGGCAAATAACAATTCAAGACAAATGATTATTGACCACAAATCAGGTAATGTGTGCAACAAATAGAAAAGATATAATATGCTACTGATCACAATAAGGGCATTCATCAAAAGACTTTAATTGAGCTTAGACCCAGTGATTAACTTGTCAGGAAGAGGATGCAAGTACATCTTGTTCCCATGCACAGTGAGTAGAATGGTGGGGGAGGCAAACGAATTCAAGAGTCACTGTTTGAGAACTTAAGTTTCATCTATTCAAATGGCTAGCTACCACCACTAGCAAAGAACATTGGTGAAACCTGGAAGCTGAACATTTTGTCTTGGAGAGATGTATGTAGATGGCAGTCTTTAACAGGCTGAAGCTAACTTCTCCTCCAAACTGTTCATTTTCAGGTTGCTGTTGAACAATCAGCGTTGAAAGTCCTCACCCCTCAGCTGCTGTGTCATTGTGATAATAGACAAGTGAAGAGCGGTGACCACTTTAAACCCTCCCACTTTCACATTTGACCAATCACTGAAGGTGTTGGACGTGTTCCATTGGAGTATACATCTGCTTAGAAGCAAAGGTCAGGGAGTCCTGCTGTGGCATAGATCAGTGGTTTCGAGCCTTTTTTGGTACCATGGCACACCCAAATCAAATCAAAAATTACAAGGCACACAAACTCATATTTATGGTTTATTGACTCCTCAGAAATGTCACTTATTATGATTATAGTCTTAGCACATACAACAGTCTGCCAAATGAGGATGAAATGGATACATTTGTAGGCAAAAATAGCTGAAATGGCATACAGACCCATGAAAAGAATTTGTCCCATCTGATCTTCAATATTTTCACAGATTTCTGGCACCAGTTCTTCAGCCAAAACATAACGTACGATAAAAGTTATGATACTTGTTTATTAGAGCGAGATATGCAACACCCGAAGCCCCCTTGTGGAAAAACTGATGGTTCCCTTTGACTCAGTAACTGGTAACGCCAACTTTAGCACAAATTGCTGTAACCAAATGCTGCCTGTGGTTACCGCTCAGTCTCTCACGGCACTATTGAGGAATGCAGGCCCACCCTTCCATTCAGAACTGTTTAAGTTGAGTGACACTTGCGGGTTTACGAGTATTAACTGTTCATTTCAGGTCCTGCCACATCATCACAATGGGGTTTAGGCCTGGACTTTGACTAGGCCATTCAGAAACTTACATTTACTGTTCTTCAGTCATTCTGATGTAGACTTATTTGAGCATTTCGGATCATTTTCTTCATTGCTGCATGACCTCGCTGTGCTTCTGCTTCGGCTCATTTTCTGGCTCCCCGCCGGTGGAGGTCAGACCAGCAGAAAGTCCGTCCAACTTCAAGGGCAGACTGAAGATTCACATCTTCAGTCACGCCACCATTGATGATTGGTCATCGCGATGAGGTTCAGGCCCATGTCGCGCAAAAGGTTCCACTTTTGACTAAGCTGTGCATTGAACATGAAGAGCTGTTTGGGATCATCCATGTGCTTTCTGGCAAACCTGAGATAAGCAAATTCTTCTCAGTAGTGGTTTTGCTATGGTACTCTGCAATGAATTCCACTTTCCCCCACTTTCTTTCTGATGGAGGAGTCATGAACACAACCTCGGCCGAGGCAAGACAGACCTACAGATCCCTGTATATGTTGTTCTAGGGTTCCTTAATCCTTAAGGTTACCGGATGATTTACCGCCCTGGTCTTGAAGAGATTTTTCCAAGATGGGTACTCTTGAGAGGATTCAATCATATCCCAAACCTTCTCCATTTGATCAATGTGATCATTAAGGTAAATGACGGAGAACCCTGAGGTTGGTGGTTCAAGCCCCAGTCTAGCCACAGCAAGAACATCATTGCTGTTGCCTTGAGTAAGGCCCTTAACCCCACATTGCTCCCAGGGGGGATTGGCCCTTGGTTAGCTCAATCAACTGTAAGTCACTTTGGATAAAAGCAGCAGCTAAATGACTATAATGTAATGTGGCACTGACTGTGATTTGGTGACATTGCTTTGTTACTCTTTCCAGAATTATAAGAATTCACAATTTTCAGAATTTCTTAACATCATAGTATGCTGTGCCACAAGAATCTGCATGCTGACAACCTCATTATAACAGTGAGGGCTGAAGTTAGTCAAAACAGGAGAGGAACAAATGACCTTTAAACCTATCATTACTTTATCCTGTTCCCATTTATCCTCCTTGATTAACAGTAAAACAAATTATTCACGGAGTAATCAACACCAGCTGACGTAGATAGAGTAAACAGTTTATCAATTTTATTTTGTATTAGAATTGCTATTCTTTGCAAACTAGAGTGACGTTCGTTATAACCATGGATGTTTTTAAAATATTTGCATCAATTGGTGTTGATTGCTCCATGAATTATTTGTTTTATTGCTAATCGAGGAGGATTAGAGGATGGGAAAAGATTGAACATAGTGATAGGTTTAAAGGTAAAGTTTGTTCCTCTCTGTTTTGAGTTCACCAGCCGCCACTGGTCAGATTCATGTTTGGCAGGGCTGGTCCAAGCAAGACCTGATTGGTTGCCAATGTATTACAGAGTATTGGGCTGAGTTGACAGTGAGGGGTTGTGGGACACTAACTTTTTCACCTCAAGATTGATTACTATGCACATAAAAATAATTAAGTATTAAGTAATTTTTTTCTCAGACTACTTCTTTATACAACAACAACTTACAAAATGAACTTACCTAATGCCAAAAAGGGAAACATGTATAAAAATACAGAAAATCATTTACTGTGTTATGGTGTTGGATGTGCCTGCATTATATAAATCAAGCAGACAGACAACAAAGTGATTTTTATCCAGAGCAAACACAGAGTCTGTATGTTGTAGAAATAAATAATGAAATATGCGTTCAACTCATCAATTCATTGAACACAATCATAGTAATTAATTTCTCTTGAAATTTAAATAAATATAAAAATATGGCAGGCCATTCCAATTACTTTCAATTTTAGCAGCCAAAATATCTGCCAATCCTATTTTATGTAAAATCTCATACAATCATCACTGCCAGAATTCTCAGGGCAATATCATTAAGCATACAGAACAAAAACAATTAATCCAATTAACAAATAATCCAACAATCTCATCACTGAAAATAGGGCAGCAATCAATTCACAAGACAGCAGCCAGACCAATTTCATCTTATTTCAATGAGTGAAACCTCAGATAATTTCACCAATGTAATGAATGAATAAAAAAATGTTCAGCAAGAACAGAAACTTTAAAAAAGTGCTAATTAATATTCCAGGCTGAATCCAAGAGCAAGGTGAAAATGGCACACTTCTCTCCATGCATTGAAGATGTATTTAAAGTTTTATTAAATAAGCAAATACCCAAAATTAGTAATAACAGTCATGTTATTTATGAAGAGACAGATCCCATGTTCACAGTTGAAGACAGATACTTTACTTTCACAGCCGGCCGTGGGGACATAACTACAGAGCAAAAATGTTCCAATATTACTTTAATAATATTTCCAATATAATGTGTGGTCAACATTTATACAGTTAAGGGAAGGACATTCGTGTGTGATGGCCATGTAGGTCCATACATGACAATGGGGAACCCTGCGTTCCTCAGACGGCGGGTAACAGGTCATTAAAAGGAGGCACCATTTGGCTCTGGTCGGATGCAGCAACATCCCTTTGTTATTCTAATATACATACTCAAACACAGAGTCGCTCTCCAGAGCTGTCGGTAGGCACACTTGCATCATCAATGACTTAACCAGGCTGAGATAGTACAATGGTCCATTTGAGCAATTTTCTTCCTTAAACTGAATCGTAAGTGCCACTTTGCAATTAATCCTTGTCGTTCGGTAACAAATTAACTCAAGCCAGATAAAATATTGGGGGAAGTGAAGGCGTAATACTCTATTGGTACAATAAACAAAGGCAACAGATTTCTGGGATGAAATTGTTTGGTGAAACATGGGAATCGGCTGGGCCTGGTGATTTATCAGACAGTGTTCATCCTATTTCTCCAAAGCTAATGGCATCCTCAGGATTTGCTTGTACAGCAGTGAACGGAGAATAAATAGTCAGGTGTATAATCCTCAATTTTGGTTAGAGATTTTCAGTTCTTGACTGATATAGCCATGGCCTGACATGACTAATCCTGATTTTGTAATTAGCTTTTCAGCTTTAGAATAATGTAGCTCGTTAGGCAGCAGTTTGTCAGTCTTTTCATCCTGTTCGTAGAATCAACACCTCATCCTGAATAGTTGGCTTCCAATTTTATTTGTTATCAGGAGGCAGAATTCTGTCCTTGTAATCATATGTCCTTTGCAAGCCTTCGGGGCTTTATCTAACTGCAGAATCTGTCTGTTCACTCAAGTTTCCGTTTTTTGGAGCTCCTCTCCTATTTGCAGTGGAAAAGATAATTTGACCCTGTGGATGCGCTTACAGTGTCTCCAAGATTATGGCATATGTGGCTAAAAAGATATAGCGTTGTCTAAGAAAACAGAAGTTTAAGAAGGGGAACTTTCCCACATGACTGGTAGAGCATTCCCCATCTCGTTTTTGATGTTCTGTACGAACAGAGCAAAAACCAAGATCAATAAAATCCAGGTGAGGCCATAACCAAATTTCCTGAATACAAAGCACATTGAGTTGAACACTCATAGTCAAAGCGTTTACGTAACTCTCTCAGTGGAAGAGAGACTCCTGGCATACCACAACAATAAGAGAAAAACCATGTGGGGATAATCAGAAGTTCATCATGCAGCATAATAGCAGAAAACATGTCATGATATAAATCCACATAAATATTAGTGATCCCAACAAAGTCAGAAACAGAATAACAAAAATTCATAAATTTCACTGTCATATTCTTCTGAACTGCAGTGATATGGATCACTTTTACAATTAAAGAGATAAAATTAACCTTTTGACATCATATTTTTACCAACAGCATACTTATGACTACATTGGTATTTAAGCGAATGTACATTTATTGTGGTAATAATTAATTAGAAATATTAAATAATTACCCACTGTGCTAACAGGCATTGCTGGAGGCACAGCGGACATACTAGGCTACCCCTGAACTACATCTGTGAACAACATTTTATTTTCCAGTTTATATTTCTGAATTTATCCTCCATGCTGCTCAAGTCAAATCACGGTTATATGTATAGCACATTACACAAATATTTGTCACAATATGTTTTACGTTAAACCCTGCTATTAACACCTACAAAAGCAGTCCTGAGGTTACAGTGGCAAAGAAAGACATCCTATGCGAAACAGATAGGAAGGAATCTTAGGAGGAATCAAACTTAAGAGGAGGAGCTGGTCGAATGTATGAGTTTGCAATGACCAACATTGTCAAATGTGTGATCTGTTGTGCATTGCATCCACCATAAGCTGCACTGTGATTAACAGCGCAATTACAACAATGGGCCCTGACTGCCTCTCAAAACAAGATTTTAAACTGTAAATTATTTTGATTGCATTATGTATGCCAGTAGTCAGACTAAGCGCATTTGATTGAATTCTAGGTCATGTTTATCAAAAACGTGCCGTGCTGATAGTGTTCACATTCCGTATTCTTACTTTGGTTTGTTGAAGGTAAAGCAAGTACAGTATCTAACTCTAAGTAGCTAATAACTAATAAGTAGCTGTCCGTGGTTACAGTTCTAATGCCACTGCCTACGGTTCCAACCTTAAAGTTAAAGTCAGGCATATTTCATATATATATATATATTATTCCTTGGGCTTTTTGTTTCATTTCTGCAATAAAAGGAGTTCAGCATTCAGGTTAAAATTTGACATGTTCCCTTTAGTTTATAAGACAAGCAGTAAAATATCAGTTAAAATGATGAGCAAAGTCATTTTATAAACGAAGAAATGATTGTGCTTTCGTGTTAAATGAAGGAGTAACGCACAATAAATCGTCCACAAAAGGTGTGTAAAAGCTTATGTTGTGCTCTTTTATTTTGAAACACGCTTCAGGGAACGGGAAGCGGGATTCTGGACTTCCCTTTGGGGAGAGCACCTATTGGCCAATGTTTTATAGGACGCCATATTGGATCCTTTACCAAATCACTAAAGGCGGGACTGTTGGAAACTTCTGTCAAAATGTTTCCGGACACATCTGTCAAGGATTGCTAAGCTAACTGAGGTGTGTGTCATTTTAATTTTCTTAACATGATTGTACATATCCTTCAGAGCACAGCACAGGCTAGACTTAAATTGAAGTAAGGTATATGTTATCGTTTTATAGATAATGTGGCAATAGCTAGTTATGCAGCAGAACGCGTTAGCTAGAGATAAGTGCTAGCTAGGTGGTTGCCTTGCAGTGGAAAAACTGCCATAAACTACCCTATGCCATGATCGTTGCACATTAATTTCACTAGAAACTGAAACTTAAATCGGAATCCTAGCCAGCTTTAATTTGATCACCGATAATGCTTCAAAGTATTGTCGGAAATTACTGATCTTTTTAGTTCTAGCAATGAATACCAGCTTGCCATCAGTTCACACTGCTGCTTGCCTGATACTCACCTGGCTAACGGTAAATAACAAAATGCATCAGTCTGTTTTGATAACTTACCTGGCAATCTAATGAGTTAATTTCCAAAGGGCAAACCAATACGAGTCACGATGTCTCAGAAGAGGAGAAAGTCGACCGTACCGAGTTCCCAAAACAGGACTGTCAGGGTAAGCTGTAACATGACTGTAATATCCTAAATATTGAAAGGTGTTTGCGATTACTGTCGCATTTGCGCATTCAACATTGTTTTGTTTCATTAATTGAACGAATTAATTAGCAAATAAACTTTAGTGGACATAATGTTTATGATTGTAGAATTACCGTATGTTAACTGGAAGTTCATTGAACAGGTGCTGTTCTAGCGTGCATCACGGGAAAGTGAAACGGCTTAACCGTGGTTTTAGTCATCTTGAGTGGGCACCACGTTGATATACATTATAGCCAACTGGTTTTAGCAAACAATCACTGATGAGAGCTTTAAACCTAGCGTACACACAACACATAAAGGCTCTTAAACATACAATAAACTAAAAGTCCCCTAACAAAGGCTTTATATTAGTTCGTTTTGGTTTGTCGGTTGGAGATGGAGTCCAGATAATATTGACTGTCAATTTTACCTGTTGTGCGCTGCAGTTCTTTGTTAGACCATGTTAAGATGTGGCTGAAACCCTATCCTTGTCCTTTCATACCGCCCAGAGCTCGCTGGCCCAGGATGACGGCCCAGAGGACTTATCCTTCACTCAGCCTAGTTCCTCACAGGTTCAGAGGGGGTTGGAACGCCTTACTCCGGCTCAAGTGGACAGGAAGGTACCTTCCCTCCTCAACAGTGCTCCCTCATTTTAAAACATTTCCACTTGAATATAAGCCCTGTCATTTGTGAAACCATGTCATTCGTACTGCAGCACGTTGTGCCTAGCATAGCAAATATAATTGGTATTATACCAACACAGTAATTCCGACAGGCATCTCGCATATCTGTATTTGCACTGTTTTCTGTTTGCTCTTCGGAAAGAAGCGATAATCTCATGTCTCAGTCCTCATGACATCCTCAGGGACATAAGGTAAAGCCTGTTGTCTCTGGTTCGCTCTTGATTTTCAGATGGCAGAAGTTGGTACAGTTCATTCTCATTAAGGACCAGAAGAAGGTGCCAATTAAGCGTGCAGGTCAGTACTCAAATAATACAGTATAAAATAACCTGCAAATGTACTGCTTATGTGGCTGTCATAATGTTTTTGATGTCCATACTTGGAATGGGAATGTGTCTTTGGCTCAGAGTTGCTTATTGGTTTGTAGGGCCAATTTATAATGATTGGCTGTTAAAACAGTAAATGCTCTTAAGCATTGAAATGAAAAATGCTTTTCATATCATTTTAATATATATCACGTATGATCATTCCCTAATTCTTTAAATGGGCTGTTTACTGTGACCAAGGAATATTTATAAAATGCTATGCATATCAATGTTAAAACGGAATTGCTCTTATTCTTTCCCTTTGTTGCACAGATATTGTGCGGCATGTCGTAAAGGAGTACAGGAACATCTACCCTGAGATCATGAAGAGGGTCACCCGCACATTCGAACAGGTGAGTGTAAACCCCCAAAGAAAGGTTAGCTTCATCTGACCCCATAGGTTATGGAATGAAATTCATCTTTTTTGAAATAGAATCATCGTAAAACCTTACAGATGTGAACTGGAAACTCTTGTTTGCGTAGGTGTTTGGACTGAATCTGGTGGAGATTGACATTGCTCATTCAAGAATCACGTGTGAACATCATCTGAAACAGAATATAAACAAGCTGGAGACTGAATCCAAGCGTAAACCTGGAGAGCTGGCCAGCATGTGAGTGGAGTTTCGCACGCAAATCTCATGCACACATTCGCTGCATTGTACAAGGTTTGGAGGATTGGCAGCGCCACGACTGATGCATAGTCTGTCATATCTCTGTGGGTCCTCTGACCTTGATGTTCCTCTGTGTGTGCGTTTCGCCTTCAGGAGCCTGGGCGACCACAGGACGGGCCTGCTGTTCGTCATTCTCAGCATCATTTTCATGAAGGGAGGCGTTGTCAAGGAGTGTGAGTGTGCCCTCTCTCCATCGCGCTGTGATTCGCTGTGAATCCACGTGTGGCGTTTGACCACTGTAGAAAACCAAACTTACTCCTCAGAGTCCCTCGTGATGCAGTTCTGAATGAGCATTTGCCATTGTGTGTATATCTGTTCTGCAGTGTTTAACTTTGCTGTCTCCTCTCTGTAGCTGTGGTGTGGAACACACTAAGGAAGCTTAGAGTCGAACCAGGGTAAGTGTTTGGTGCCTCACTGCTTCACTCAATTTTTAGAACATGCTGAATTTTATTTTGATTGTTTTTTTTTAGTGGGTATTAAATGTTACTTGGCACCTGTTCTTGCAAGAATTAATTTGAGAATGAATTTTGTTCCCATTGCAAGTCCACTATTCCAAGATAGTGCAGTGCAGTGCTATAGGCAGTCTAAACAGCCTTTAGCACTGCACTTTATGTTTGTGCAAGTAGAGGTCTGAGATCCACTTCTGTCCCTGTTTGCAGTGAGAAGCATGAAGACTTCGGAGATGTGAAGAAGCTGGTAACTGAAGAGTTTGTCAGGCAAAAGTGAGTTTTCCATCTACAGATAGGGCTGGCTGTGTGGCATCAGTGATCTCCAGTCAGGGACCTTTTGATTGGTGGTACTATAGAGGTCTTGCCCAATGGCTAATATATACATAAAGTCACAAGTATCTAGACCTCTGTCAAAACATAAAGATTTGAAAATACAGTACAAATTGGGAGTTTAGATAAGCCAATGGAACGTACCATTAACCTGGCTTACCAAGTTAGTTGGCTAACTTTGGTAAACATGCACAGATAAAACGTCTGAGCCTATTTAAGTTCAGACATATTGTCATCAACCGTTATTGTGTATGTTGAACGCATTATAACTGATTTGGTTTCATTAACAGAAAACCAAATTCATGTTTGCCAATGTTAACCAATGAATCTACTTGTAGGCAAGGGTTGAACTGTAGGCCAATTCACAGGTCTGGGTAACAGTTAAGTGGCTCGGTATGTTAAGTCATAGGACTGGGGAATGGAAGTTTATGGGTTCGAATCCCAGCCAGGCCTCTTGGTGTGTTCAGAGCGGGTACCTCTCAGACCATAGGTTACCTGTTTATACCACACCACATAGTAACATGGAATCCACCAATGAAAAGCAGGCTTTCATTACTGCCTGGACAGACTGGACTCCATACAGTATCAACTGTTTACAGTTTTATATAGTTATCTCTGTCTGGGGCTGTGCATGGTTAATAGATAGATAGACAAAATAGCGGGAACTGCAGGAACGATTTTGTCTATCTTGAATTTACTGTAATAATTTTAAACCTCAAAGTGATTGTCTTAGTTCCGTGCAATATATTTCCTGTTTGTACTCTGAAATGTGTTTGTGTTGGGCAGGAACCTGGAGTATGTGCGCATTCCTCACACGGATCCAGTGGAGTACGAGTTTCGCTGGGGGTTGAGGGCAGAGACGGAGGTCTCTAAGCTTAAAATGCTGCAGTTGTGAGCGAGGTGAGAGAGCATCCAATCGCTCTGTGCTCTAAGGCATAGAGCTGCACCTGTGTCAAACAGTTTCACAGTTCAACTTTAAAAAATTGTTATTTTTTGGTTTTAAGATGTAGTTTTCAGAAAGCACAATCATACATGCAAGTTCTTCATACAAATCTTTTGAACCTAGAGCTTGACTCTTCATTTTCTCTTACCAGCATCACTACTAGCTTTTCATTAGTGTAGGTGGAAGAGGTAGTAAATGAATGATTTTTTGGCTTTTTATGCCTCCATACATTTTTTTTCAATCCACTCACATTTGCGTATCAACATCTACATTGATGGAGTTCAAGTGTGCATTAGTAGGATGCGTTTAGACTGTGCAAAATGGAACAGAAGTGAATGGAAGTGGGAAAAACAAGCCAGGAGACTGTTAATGACTACAAATCCCAAGGTCCACTGTTACATATCACTGTCATTAACTCATTTGAGGTAATGATTCACACCATGGCCAAAAGGTTCCACCAAAGCACGATATCCCTTTGTGGACAATTTCACACTGCAGGGGTGTCTAAAGTTGTGCCGTTTTGGTTTTTTTCACTTTACTGTCTGCAGTGTCACGCTATTGGTTGGTAACTGTGTATCTGTGCTTCACAGTTACATGACCAGGAACCACAGTCCTGGACTCAGCAGTACAAAGAGGCTACTTCTTCAGAGGGAACCAGCAGCCAAAGACCCCAGCCTCTGTAGTGCTGCAGCCAATCTGGTCTGGGCTTACTACAATGCCAACCAATCAAGCCACTGCCCACTTCATCAAAATGTCAATGTAAAAATGCCTCTGTCAGTAGTTGTAATGAATCATTTCGCTATGGGGGTACGCTAGCTCAAAATGGGGTTTTCAGTGAGGACTGTTGCTCTGCGTGTTAAAGGTTATATTATACTGTACAGTTTTTTGTAAGTTGATAAGAATGTGTGATGGAAAAGTTTCCTATTTTTTCTACCCTGTGTTTTGTTTTTACTTTCACTAAATAAATAATGCCCGAAATATTCGCCGTGTTGAGTATTCCAGGAAGTCACGTTTGTCCGCTAAATGAGCGTCTCCGCAGCTGTGCGGAGCAGCACCTGCTAATGCACTTCCGTGCGGTTGCATTGATCTAATGTACGGCACCCTCACGACCTGACATTCTGCCGTCTGCGCCGTCTCCCAGCTCGGTGTCTTTTCTACCATTTTAATTGGCATTGAAGCTCAACCACCTCTCCCCACATCCTCTGTTCTATGCGCTTGTGTTACCAATATCTGCTTCCTCTACCAACTGCCAAGAACTCCGAACCAAATGAGACATTTAAAAGCTGTAAAGTGAAACTTACATTCGTAAAATGTAATGTTTTGCATTTATTCAGTTCTTCAAAAACAAGATATATTTTCTCTTCCAACCTCTGTTGGGCACCAAGTGTCTAACAGGAGCTGTTCGATTTTAACAGACGGGAACAAAAGCTTCAACGTGAAAATACAAGCCGGTCTCCTTTAAAGGGGAACGTGAGATGAATTCTCAAAATTCTTAGTCTGGTTAGATAATGAGCTGGTTGAGGATAGAATGAGATAAGTATCCATGTGTATTCGTTGAGAAGTGACTCCATGGGCCTATTGCAGATTGGCAAATAGAACACGTTTAGAAACAAAAATACAAGTCACTGTCACTTTTTTGTAAAGCCCTAATGGCTGTCAGTTAGGAAGTACAGGGGGTGGAGAAAAAAAACAGACTCCACATGAGAAAAGACTTAAATGCAAATCACAATTATAACGGCAGTACTACTGGTGAGTCAAGTGGAATGCCAAGCAGTACGTTTCTCCTTTAAGAGAGGTCAGGCAATCGGTATTTTATTTTTCAGGTTTCCAAATCAATAGAGGAAACTTAGGAGATCCAGTGAGGTCCTAATAGATGGTGAATGTATTGCAAGGCGTCATAAATACATATTTAACGTGGCGAATGGGAACAGAGTCGAAAATTATGATGGCGTATGGCAAACAAACGAACAAACCACACTGGCAAAAAGGAGCAGTGTTCAGACATGGAAGCTCACTGACAGGGACAGATAGTCGCTAAACAGCTCAAACTATGGCCTCAGAATGACCACAGGATTGAATCAGCACTCCTGTGACCCAGTCACAATACAAATATGCTATGAGCTTCACAAAAACTGGTATTTTCGGCAGCTATTCTAAAACTGTATGCAAGGCTACTGCACAAAGACACAACTCAGTGCAAAAAGCTCAAAACCTAAACCCCTGAGCAATGTAAGGATGTAATATGTTCTGATGTGTTGTCTTTTACTCTTTTTCGAATGAATGCTTACTGTTAAACATGATGGTGGCTCTCCAATGGTATGGGTCAATATCATATGGAGGTCATTGGGTTTTATGATCTGAACATTGCCCTTAAACGCCCTCGTGATGTCCCCATATACACCGCTCAACAAAACTGTTTTATGAGCAACACAACAGAGACAAATGCCCTCCATGGCCTCCACAATGACCAGATTTAAACATGAGTGAATCTTTATGGGAAATTCTACAGCACAAAATGCAAAGTAGGATTCCATCTCCCTCATCCGTTGAAGAAAAGGAGAAGATCCCGTTAAACAATGCAGAACTTGTGCCTGTATTCCGAGGAGTACTGAAACTGCTCTCTGAACACATAGGGTGTCCCGACTCCTTGTTTGTCATTTGATACTCATATGTTTTTGAGTGTTTGTGTTATTTTGTCCACCGCCAGTATATGGCCTACCAGTCAGGGTTCTGTAGTTTGAGTATTCTCAGGCATATTTATTGCAAGCTGTCTACCAAAGAACAGAGAAATGTGAGACTATGTCTACTGCACATGCTCAGCTGCCCAGCTGAATTGAGTGCTCATGGGAAGGGCAGTTGAGCCTCATCAATAAAGCAGAACCAGCTGGCTTTGAGACTTATTTGAGAATACATCCCACTGATGTTGCCTGGGAAACCAGAGTTAGTGATTCCCCGTCCTCAGATCTGCTCAAAGCGTAAGTTAGCACTCGTTGTTCTCAGCTTTTCTCTTGCACCAAAGGCGAATGGAGAAATCCGTGTTCCCGCAGATCTTCTTCATGTCATGTTATCATCAAAGCATTAATCAGGTAGCCCCTTTTCGCTTCAAAGCAGCAAAATATTTCCTATTGAGAAGTTCCCTTTGGAACAAAAGTAAGCTGCAAGAACAGCAGATATAGTTTTCTTTGCTTTCCAAACACAGTGTTCCCTGAAAAACACAACTGGACTCCAGCACCTATTATAGGCGCTTGAGCAATTTAGGATCAAACAAAATGCATCATAATGACCATACGTACAACTACACAGGATGTAAAGCTGCTCAAACTGAAATCGATGATACCAGAGAGCTGTGAAGAGTTTACTGGTCTTCTGTCAAACGATTCGTTCATATGTGGTCTGGGACGGTCAGCAAAGCTTCCCCTGCGTCTCGGGACACAGAAACATTCTGGAAAACACAACACAGAAAACACGGAGAAGGGTTCTTTTAGACAAGGCAGGGATGAAAAGCAGAGGGACTGTAGGTTCTCCCAACTACCACAAAACAGCTAAGATAGACCTATAGGGCCACGGTGTCTGCACGCTTTTTCTCCACCGGAACACTTAAAGTTTCTGGAAAGAATGCATTCATTGTGATTCCTTTATGAGTTTTGAAGGTGTTGACCAGAAAACCTCTGCATCAAAGCTGAGAATTATACCCATTTAAGCAGAAGGAGCTGTCAGGTGACCAGGTCGCTGCCCCCGATTCTCTCCTTACTGCTCTACACTGCCTTCAGTTTCCCCTTAATGAGTCTCTCTTACCCTCAATCTCCATTTAGTGTCCCTCATTCACTCTTAATAAGCCTTGTTTTCCGCTAATTACTGCCCCTGAACAATCCTATGCTACTCCGCAATCACCTGATTACGTACCCAGATAACAGCTCTCAATCACGGCTAAAAGAAATGTTCACTGCTCTTACCCGAGGCCTCTCTCTGTGTGTGTTCACTGCTTCAACATTCAAGAAGATGGATTCCACTTGGCACCCTGTAACAGAGAGCAAACTGAGTGACGGGGCCATGTGACAGGGCTAATGAAATATGGATAGGACAGTTGTGTTGCTATGGTGACGGGCGGATTCCTCCTGTTTATGCTTCCCGGTGTGTTTGTTTACTTTGCCTTCGTTTAACCTGGCAAGTGGATTGAAAACCCGATGCTCTTTTGCAGAGTGGAGGGTTAAGGAGGGTAGCAAATGGAAGATTTGTGTTGGAAATCAGGTTTAGGTGACGGTTATATGGCCAAATGCAGAGAAGCAACACTGATGGAATGACAGCCTCAGCTAGCCCACCTGGTCAGCTAGTTAACCAGACAGCTATTGAGCTAGCTGGGTAGAAAGCTTTCCATGTGCAGCAACAAAGCAATTGCACCAAAATGATTCAAACAAAGGAATTATATTTGAGTCTGTATTCTACAGGTTTGCAAAATCAATTCCATACCACCAAGACAAACCATGCAAATAGTTTAATAACACAAATTTCAATTTGAGGTGTGCCAGCTTGTCTACTTTTGTTTCTCCTTTATTTATCCAGGCATGGTCAACTGAGAATTCATCTCTCTTTTGCAGCGAAGATCTAGGGAGTCAGTGTGGGTAGAGATTGCAAGGTATTATGTAGCCAGTCAGACATGGGGGTTATTTAGGTATCCACATGCAGACAGGTCGGAATTTGACCAGGACACTGGGGTGAGTACACCTACTCTTTCGGAAAGTGTCATGTGATCATTAGTGAGTCAGGACCCGTCCAAAGGATGGCAGGCACCCTCTACAACACAGCACCCACATGATTGTGCTGGAGTATTAGGGGTCCAAGGGGAAGAGTGCCCCCTACTGGCCCATTCCAGCAAAAACGTATTTTTCCCCAGACTTATTTTTCCCATCCAATTACAAACCAAACCCATACCCACCTAATTTCACCAGCTCAATATTAGTATGCTTCTGGGTGGTATGGCTGCTGGCTACACTTTTTACTGGTTGTGGAGAAAATTTGACGATGATGATTTCTGTGTAGAGGAACGAAGAGTTTCTTTTCCAGTTCTAAAACCCATCGACACATTATTATTCGCCTTTCAGTCAGTGCTGTGGAGGGCTTGTGCGTATTCAGGTTTTCACTCTAACCATTTATTCCTGTCTTCATTGATTCTGTTACTCATTCAACCACATGCACGTACCTCTGTGCTAAAGCACAGAATATATGCAACGGTCTTTACTTCAACAACCCACTACACGAAAAAAATACACTTTTATGTGCACACCACATAAAAAGTTAACAAATAGTGGAACAAATTATTTAACAAAAAAGCAAAGCTTCAAAAATGCATACGCATGCTGTTTTCATGGCACCAAGTATGAGACCGCTGCACTAAGCCCTGCCATTTGTTATTACAGCTGTCAGCTATTTCTTTGCTTCAGTGATTCCCGTCGCTGTATATAGACGGTTCTGTCCTGTTGAGGTGATGTTTCTCTCGTGGCTAACACTGACAAGCAAAGAGGCCTGCTGAGGGTAGGCGGAGGGGGTCATGTGACAGGGATGAGTGACAGGGTCATATGACAGCACTCCAGCTGCATTACGGAGGAATGGTCTGGTGTGCGGGAAACTGACCGTAGGCAACAGGTGTGAGTTTCAGTACTGTGTGGAGAGGACACTTCAGGTAGGGCAGCTCCTCTGTGGGGAGAGAACAAGACAGGCGCACCACATTTACCAAACGGATTGACCGCTAATGTTTTATTTTATGGCTGTGGGCTGAAAGCATAAAGAAGTTTGTCTTCTATTTGAACAATGTTTTATGTTGGGCCGAAATGTTTATTGTGTTGTGTGTTTTGTGAATTGACTAGTGGTTTATGTAGGCAGTTCACTGTTGTGTTGAGTTAATAATGGAACAGGTCGCCCCCTGCTGGAGGTTCCTCTACCTGCGCTTTTGTCCAGGAAGTAGGCCAGCAGGCAGCGCATGATGGCCTGGTGACAAACGACCAGCACGTTCTCCTGCCGCTCCAGCTCCATGATCACCGGCTCCAAACGCTGCACCAGGTCCTCATAGGACTGTATGGCAAGAGAAGTGACACACACACACACTGTTGTTCACAACAATCAGGAGAGAGATGGCACACACTGCTGCATGAGGCCATGAGTATGTTTCTCTGGCACACGCTTACACATTCACACAGCATTGTTCCAAGGCCTAAAATTGTAGAAGAGGCCATTGTGTGAAACATAAACTGGTCGACTTGCTAGTTACTGGTGTGAAGACATGGACAATAACAAACTATGGGATGGATGGCTGGATGAATGAATGAATGAATGAAGTGTTCAATTAACCTTACGGATAATACAAGTGGAATTATACTTTTGACTCATTGTTGTAATCCATCATTGTAATGAGATTTAAAATGATAAATGGACTCAACAGAAATTCAAAATGTACCCGATTCACAACACCAGTGGATTATAATTTGTTTTCTGCAAAATACAGTATCTTACTAGCAAACATCCAGAAGACAAACACCCAAATGACAACATAGCTTTGAGACATTGACTCCTATTGATCAACGGGGAACCTTTTTTAAATTGCATTGTTTGGAAGCTGCTGAATAGTTTATCCATTTTGTAAGAAAGTCAAAGCAGTGTGTCAGATTTCTGTTCAATCTCAAAGCCATCATTTAAAAAAATAAAACACGAGTAAGCTGTAATTTCAAAACATGGCAGTGTTTTTAACACTGTAGTCAGTGTGATGGGGCTTACTTCACCCTTTGGGTATCGGTAGCGGTATTTGTCCTGGTCTCGGAGTGCAAATTCCTCTGGATAGTTCTCCTGTATCTCCTCATAGGTCATCTCCTCACACACGCCCTGCACGTAGGAGAGACCGACATGAAATGGGCTCCCATAGAATCAACAAATATGTCAGAGTGGAGCTACGTGTAAAGCTGTTAATCACTGGCTCCATTTGAACCAATCAAAAATGTTTTTCTCTCCACAGTCAACGCGCCCATTGGTCCAAATCATTGAGTTACTGAAACAATATGATAACCCCTCCCATTTTTGGTTCAACAAACTCTCATTCATCACTAGGTTCACAAATCTGCACGTTTTCACACAAGATCACAGTGAATGCATGGCAATACTCAAATACAATACTCACATTCAATGATGAAATTTCAATGCTTACACACAGTCTCACTCATGAAATCAAAGTACACGAATGCACACAGATGCAGACACTATGATACACGCATATGCACACATACTTGTTAGGTCTTAGTCCATAAATATGTTCACTCACAATATCACTGTACTTACATGCACACTCATGAGATCACAGTACTTACACACAAGGTTATGGGACTTAAACACATATACACACTCAATCATAAACTTTACAGTCATTTAGCTGATGCTTTTATCCAGAGCAACTTACAATTGATTAGTCTAATTAAGGGCCAATCCCCCCTGGGAGCAATGTGGGGTTAAGGGCCTTGCTCACCAACCTCAGGGGTCCCAGTCATGCACCTTAGCCACTAGACTAGGGGCTGCGATTAGATCATTAAGTCACAGTACTTACACACATATCCTCATTCAAAAGATCACAAAAAACAGGTACACACATGCACAGAATCCAGTATTCATATAGGCATACAACCTCATTAGATTACAGTACATGAATATGCTCACTGATGAGATCACAGTACATACTCTTAACTCACAGCATCAATCTCATTCAGCGCTTTCCACTGCTCGTACTGCACCCCCACGGCTTCAGCGGTCTGGATGGTGCGCTTCATGTGACTGGTCCAGATCTTCAGATCCTGGATGGCCTGGCTCTGGATGAAGGTCCTCAGCGCACTGGCGAACTGGGGAGCAAAAGCAAGCATCTCGAACATAGATATCCATAAGACCTACTGGTTTCTGGACTGTGGGTACACCGCACAAGATGTAAAAATCTAGCATTTCTACATATCTCTCCTGCAAAGACAGGCCATTCTGTACAAACAGTATTTTTGCACTATCATATAATAGACAACATCATACGATCTCAAACAGGCAACCTGGGACTACCATGAAAATCGGTAGATTAGCTTCCATACAAGAGTGTTCAAACAATGCGCACAATGCACCACACCACACAGTCGGATGCTAAATAATTAGCCTATTTAAAAATAAGGGTGGAATTTATTTTGAGGTCCCTTTCAGTATATGTATACTGTATATGAATATTGATACTGGGAATTTGCGATTATTCAATAAGTAGCAGACAAAGTATCAAATTCCAAACAGATTTGAAATGAGGAACAAAAAATTTTAAACGGTTCTCTCTATCCTTAAGATCCTTAATCACGACACCAAAAAGGGTGAAGTGACAGTAGTCGGCCACTGAATTATAACATTCTTACTCTTCACACAATGACTGGTTAATATCAGCAAGTTCCTTGTCGCGTACGATAGCTCCTTCAAATTTATGAGTCAAGTTATCTTGGTTTGGTCTATCCAGCCCCGCCCAAGTAAATCAAATTCACACCATCACCTTTCGGCCCTGGGGGGACAGATCCGAGTCACCTCCAATGCGGCCCAGCAGGTTGAGCTCGCTCTCTCCATGGCGACACAGGTAGATGGAGCGCGGGGTGACGTGGATGTTCATGAGGTAGTAGACGATCCGGCTCTGGATGTGGTCCATGACCCGGTTTACTAAGTACCGGCTGCCCACGTTAAAGATCTTTATGTACGACAGGTTCCTGTGGGTGGAAATTTTCAGAAGACGTGATTCTGAGACTCATGTCCACACTAGTTCATAGCCAGTTCCAAGCAGACTGAAGGTACAAATTTTTTTAAATTATTATTATTTGAGCCACAAATATTTATTAATTTCTTGTTTGAGGCAAAAATTCACTTGGTTTTAAGAATTTACACATACTATATTGATACACACCACAGTTAGGTTTCCAATTCCAACACCAATTTTCAGAAACTACATAAAAGGGTCGCAAATATTGCTGGTGTCTTTTTAATTTTCTAAGAACAAGGCAATGCTGACAGGTCTGTAGCCACAGTCCAGTGGAAGGAGGGCTTGCATTTTCACAATAAAAGGTGATTATAACCTTTTGTATGTTTCATATATAAAGCAAACTGACACAAACCGGTCCTCATTATTTGTTAAATCTTGCAAACTTTATCAAACTGCACTTCTATCAAGCCCATCATTTATTATGCATATTCATATAAGCTAGGTCTACATATTTTGTACTGTTCATTCATTGGTTATCTTGTGTGCATTTTTATTGTTTGAAGGTTCAGAAGAAAACTGATATGAATGTATCAACATATATGTTTTCTGTATCTACAAACGAATACAAATGGCAATAAACTAGAGTTGACTCATTTCGCCCCATTTGTCACCTGTCAACATCCTCGTCCAGAGGAACATAGGAGATTTTGTAACAGTCGATTCTCTTCAGGAAGTCCTCCACCGCCTCGTCCATGTCACGGCCCTTGTAGTCCGGGCTGCCGAGTTTCACTTGCTTCAACAACAAACACCACAAAAAAAACATTCACAGACGCCCATACACCTTACTGAATCTTTTTACAGTGCCGACACAATACTGATTCATTTACAGACACTAAAGCACAACATGGAACCACTCAGAAGTTCCGACTGCACAACAGTATCATTTACGAACGGCAACATAGAATTTATGGACACGACCATGATTTATTAATGTTTTAAAAATATTTAGTTTTGCATTAAAACTATAAACTTGTTTCTCCCAATTTGTTATCACAACCCACATATTTATCACGACACATATTGCTGGTCATGGTATACCTCTTATATGTGTTGCTTAGATGTGCTGTCAAATAAAATATTTATCCAGTCAAGTAATACTACTAAGTATGTATTGAAAAATGTTGTCATATCGCTAAATTTTGAGGCATTTCCTCTGGTATAAGCTGGCACATGAGCCATAAGAAATTGTCACACTTTATATTCAGTCTCATAGCTGGTTGACATAATTCCATACCCTTACCTTGATGTTTTCTTCAATGATTTCTGGATCGTCACACATCGACTCCACAAAGAATACCTGTGGTGCACATGGAGGAAATTCATAACTGATCTTTAGCATGTCAAACTCAGAACGTTCTCTCGGTCTGCTGAACAACGGATTACACCACCGAAATAATGATGAACCAAGCTATCATTTTTAGAAGCAATCTCTCTCAGAGTTTAATCAAAGCTCCTTCTTTCTGAGTGCAGCCATGTGAAGGAGTAGCCTCACAGCTGAAACAGGCTGACCTTTATCTGTTTTAAGATGTGTATGCATGTGTGTATTTTCGGGTTTAGAATTGCCAACGACACTTGAAAATGTTTGTCACTGACTGTATGGCAGTTGCAATATTGGTATAAATGTCTTGCAGGGAAGTTTTAATTTATTGACTGAATGGAATGTTCACATGCAAAACTTAGTTCACATGCAAAACAGCAGGCCTACTTCCTACCCGGTATGTTGTCTCAAGGCAAATTTTTTTAATATATTTTTTGGCAACTGTATGGGAAACATTGTGTCAGTGTTTGTACCTGCTTGAAATCCTCTTTGATGCTTGTCCTGACAAGCTGTGGAAAATCTTTATCTAAGCTTCTTGTACCTTTTCAACCCAGCTTGACAAGATGAATGTAATTTTTTTTATATTTCTGGGCTCTGGTGATTTATTTAAAAGAACTGTAAAATTATCTGAAGTATCTGCCAACTTCAACTTCATAAAAAAAAGTTTGCGTAGAGACGTTTTGATTAAACATATTTCAAAGGCCACGTTCTCTAAAGATGGCGAGATAGCAAATGAAAGCATTCAGTCGCTGTGGAATCCTGCAGAGTACATGTATATCTGAATAACAGCATTTGAAGTAAGTGAAAATGGTGAATATTTCATTCTCGGGCTTTGCATGTCATCGAAATTAAATGAAGCTGTTGCATGGCTTATTGCATTATGAGCAATGTGATTTCTTAGTGTGGATATCAACAGTTGATTAAAGATAACTTGATTTGTATGTGTTTATGTAAGTGTTCTCATTTTTTAGGTAAGCTGTCAGATTCCTATGGTTGCTGATGTAGGTGTTCACAGCTCTTGGCAGCAGTCTTCATCCATTTAATAGATTAAATAATTATGTAAAGCTATAAGGACAATAGAACACCACAGATTTTCCACTGTTGTCACTGCTAGAGAGGTGGTATACCATGGCACTAAGGGAATGTCCCTAGATATCAGAATTGTGGAGTTTTATAGCCAATTGTGTATCTTGAGACTTATATACTTTATAGCGTAGACAAAAATCATGATAAATGAATTGAGATAAATATACGAAAATGTAATGGTTTGGATTTCTGCTGGTTACGGTTAAAAATTGCTCCTGACTGAAGTTGATGAAGTTCAGGCTAATCTCAGCCAGCTAGAGGAAAGAATATGATGGAGACTTTGTGAAGATGTAATGGTCTAGCAACAGTGTAGTAAAATGGTTAGGGGTCCCAAATGGGGGATTTGATGGCCAGGAAAGATGCAGCTGTTGTACCCTTAAGCAAGGAACAAAAACTGCTTCATTAAAATATGAAGCGGTGTAAATGGACAGTGTGTAGAAATGTAAAATGTGTACAAGTGTCAGGCAAAGGCTTAAATGTAATGTATTATTATGAAAAAAAGAGAAAGAAAACAATAAGGAGCTAAGTAAGTATACGGCTTTATTGTACGGCTGTGTGAGGTTGTGTTAAAATGCTTTGTGTTTAACTAAGTTCAGAGGGTACAGATGTTGATCTTTGTAAGGACATGGTGGTAATTGTGGTTATTTCTGTTAGAACCATGAAAAATGCAAACCTCTTGCTGCTGAGTATGAATGGGGTATTCCTTGCTAACCAGTAACAAAATGGATGGCTTGTCCTGCCAACCAACTATTACTGATGACATACAGACATATGTACAGATCCTGGAATTTGCTGCGGCTGAGAAATCCCATAATGCCCCAGGGACAAGTGATGGCTGATATGAGGTTTTATGAACCCTGTGAGGGTGGAGCTACACGGAGCTATCAATCATCGTCATGTCTGAACCAATCAAAAATGTCTTTCTCTGCATACCCGATGCGGTCATTGAGCTGAATCCTAGAGTCATTGATATTATATTGTAGTCCCTCCAACTCATTTACTTTCTCTGCACAGTCTGTGAGAGTGAGGACATTTGGCAAGCTTCTCACCTTGTAGCCATTTTCTTTAGCAAAGTCGAGGATAACCTTCCGGCGCTCTCGTGTGGTGTTGGTGGCATCAAACACCTGCAGGAGAACGGATTTAATAACCATAACTTTTCCTCCCACACCCATTCAAAAGCAGCCCTTTCTCCTCATAACCTCTTGACTAAAGTAGATGAGATTTATGAGGTTATTAATTCGGTGAAGCGTGAACTCTTCACACCTGAGAACAGATGTCTGTGAGGCATCGCTGTGTTACTCACTGCCACTTGTCCCTGTTCCTGACTGAAGAAGACCCGGACGTCCCTCAAAGCAGCCAAGGCACAGGCCCTGAACACACATAGAGAAACTGAACATTCCCACTGAACACACATAGAGAAACTGAACATTCCCACTGAACACACATGGAGAAACTGAACATTCCCACTGAACACATATGGAGAAACTGAACATTCCCACTGAACACACCTGGAAAAACTGAACATTCCCACTGAACACACCTGGAAAAACTGAACATTCCCACTGAACACATATGGAGAAACTGAACATTCCCACTGAACACATATGGAGACACTGAACATTCCCACTGAACACATATGGAGACACTGAACATTCCCACTGAACACACATGGAGAAATTGAACATTCCCACTGAGCACATATGGAGACACTGAACATTCCCACTGAACACACATGGAGAAACTGAACATTCCCACTGAACACACCTGGAGAAACTGAACATTCCCACTGAACACACTTGGAGAAACTGAACATTCCCACTGAACACACATGGAGAAGCTGAACATTCCCACTGAACACACCTGGAGAAACTGAACATTGCCACTGAACACACATGGAGAAGCTGAACATTCCCACTGAACGCACAAAGAGAAACTGAACATTACCACTGAACACAGAGAAACTGAACATTACCACTGAGCACATTGAAAACTGGACATTCCCACTGAACACAAATGGAGAAATGGAACATTCCCACTGAACACACACAGAGAAACTGAACATTACCACCGAACACATGCAGAAACTGAACATTCCCAATGCACACATGTGGATAAAGTACACACTCTAGCTGACCAAGTACAGCACATTACAGAACATGTGTGTGTCAGAAAATATAGAAAGGTCCTGTTCAGCTGAACTGGATATGAGACCATTTTCTGTGTCAACACCAACTCCAGTTATGCCAGCAGCCCCCACAAGAATGTCAAGGTTGACGCTGACCGTTGTGAAAATTAAATATAAAATTCCTTGTATAAATCAAATGAGGTTAGATGCTTTTAGCATCCTGCATTCAGAGTATTGAATTCTGTTCTGAGCTCTCTGAGAGAGAAAGATGTGCAGTGGTTCGAGGTATGGAATTTAAAAGTTGTACAACACAACCTGAAGCTGCTTCGTCTCTGTCTTTGGTGTTTTAAAATGATTTTAAATGGGATGAGCTGGACCTCCACCGCAGAGGTGGTGGGTTCAAATCCCAGGTAGGGCACTGCTGTTGTACCTGTGAACAAGGTACCTGAATTTCATTAGTAAATATCCAGCAATATAAATGGATAATGTGCACAAATATAAATGGTGTAGGTTGCTCTGGATAGGAGTACCTGTTAAATGTCTGTTAAGGAGCTTGTTTTTTGTCATCAAATTTCCTTATTATGCAAACACACACCTACACGTTCTAAAGCTCTGTCGATTTGCCGTTTTCCTTACTTGCGAATCTTCATGGCCTCCTCATTGTCTGGACGGAAAAACTCAAAGTTCTTGTACGTCCGAACTGCTTCCCTGCGATACTGACCCACATTGAACACTGCGAGTGGGTGAGACAGAGACAGGTAATGAATGTAGGAGACGGAGGGTTCAATGGTGTGGGGGTTATTATGCAACTGCCATATTTGGTGGGCACACTTTGCGAGTAAACATAGAAAACAGAACCACAGAGACATTCAAACCACCATATATGGAGTATGTGGGGGCTGATAGGGTAGAACTGAACATATAGCTTCCCATCCAAATCAGATTAAACCTGACAAAAGATTTCCTATCATTGTTATTAAGTTCCTACAGCAAAATCTACAAAGCTGGTTTACTGTTTTTCATAGGTAAGTCCTTATGGCGATCAGGATGGTTACAAAATCTAACATTTGTAACATTTTTGAAATTCTAAACGTCATCAAAAGTGGGGAGTCTTCATTTTCACGGTCTCTATTGTGTACAACGCTGTAAGTCAGGACAGGTAAGTGTTGTGACATCTCCTGTACCTGTAAATTGACTGTAGGTGCTAAAAAGACAAGACACCACAACATAATATGTTTACATTGCTGTTACTTTTCACCACTAAAAAAAGTAGATAAGTGTTATCTATGACACAAAAAACCTGCCGGCAGGGTTTACAAGGTTATTGACAGTGAGTGTGAATTGACAGTTTCAGTACTGTACAATAGACCTGGGTACCCTGTCATCAAAGAGCAGTTTATGCCTCGAGGAGGGTATTGCTTATCTACATTGCTGCCATAAACTTACATACTGTATAGTAAAGTTAAAGACTGAGAGAGGAGCTCCTGGAATAAGGGAAATAATTTAACGGCGTGAACAACTTCACACTCACAGGCGTGGCGGGTGGTGCGGCCTCACCTTTTGTGTGCACGCCGATCCAGTTGAGGTAACGGGTGAGCTTTTTGGCGATGTAGGTCTTTCCCCGGGCGGGCAGGCCCACCGTCACGATCATGGTGGGCGAGTTGGTGAACTGCGGCACACAGGCTAAAACACGGAAGACATTCCCATTGACATACACACAGTAAATCACTGTGAGGCAATTACAATCTCTATGAGGAAGTTCCAGTAATGATATATACCAGTGCTAAAACAATGTAAAATTTTGCGATTCATCGGTCTCATGAAAATCATTTCTGGAACATTCTCTGCAGTAATATATGGTACTGAAAAAAATACTGGTGCTGACTGGAGCTAAGCACCTGGCTGGTAATTTCTAGATCTTCTGAAGATCTGGGTTCTATTTTGGTGAGAATGGTGTGGAACCACACCTAGAAGAGGGACGAGATCGATCATCCATTTCAACTTTTTTGAAGCCTAATAAATGAATCGGAAGGAAACAATTTGATCATGGATGACGAAAACACTCATTCGATCAATCTATCTTGTCCTTGTGGTCTACCGATGAATTGTGAGCAGCAAATGCTCTGTCAGTATTTTATCCGCAGCCTCTGGCGCAGGCAGGTGACACAGACGTTGTGTTTCCTGTTGGTGGCCCAGGAGGAGCATGGGAATTTTTGCCCTGCTCTATCTGCAAGATGTTGGTTCAGTCCTGCTTGGAGTTCTCCAGAGCTCTGCAGTTTCTGAATGTCAGACTGCAGCAGCGTTCAAAGCAGGAATGCAGTAGCCGACTCAATATCAACTTCTCAAATCTCCTTATTAATACAGCAAAAGGTCATACCCATCCACCACTGTTAGTTGAGCCAACTTTGAAGATAACTACAAAGGTACAGAGTCATAAGTGTATGTGTGAAGCACCCAAGCCAATCAAATCACTGAATGCATAAACTGAGTATCTGGAATTAATATTGTATGAAAACAGATTCTAAACAACCCAGCCGACAAGTCACCAGAACATTCTTAGGACGTTAGGATATATAATCCTAGGATGTAAATTCGGTACGTTTTTCTTCGTGTTCCTTGAACGTTACTTACAAGGAGTATTTATCATGACTTTGAAGAAATTCATTTTGAACAATGTAATATTCTTAGAAGGTTTAAGGAGAGTCGGTAGTTTAACATTTTAACTTGCAGCCCCAGTGAAAATGTGAGTTTTTAGGTGTCTGGGGGATGTTTTCTGTTAGCTGGGAAGACTACATGCCCACTGAGCACATACTGGTACAAGACAATTCAGCGAATAGGGTTCCCAAGTGGAATATCAAGTTGAGGTACTTATCACATACACTCCAGAAACTCCCAGATATTCTGGACTTGACAGCTGACAACAACTGTTGTCACACATTTAAAACACACACAGCCTAATGAACATTTCTGACCAAATTGGACATAACAATCTGATATGGAATATTTCCATTGGGAAACTAAGGGGCAAATAAAAATGTCTTAATCTAACATACATTACTTATAGATGGAAGATATTCAACCCCTTAAGCTGAACTTATACCACTGCATGTATGGTTCTGAATGCTAAAGTTACACCGGTGTTCTTTCATCTTGTACTGCACTCTCAGTGTTGTCAGCTGCCCCTCCACACCTGGGGGTATCTCTGCTGGGGCAATAAGTCTATTTGACAGTCAGTGCTAAGTTTTGAAATATTTCATTTTAACAGTGAAGTTGAAAGCTATACTGACAATATTCTTGTGCTGCTCTGTACTCTCGTCTGTATCACAAGATATATTCTTTGAAATAATGTCCAAAGAAGGTAAACAGTTTTCACATTTTCTTGCCTTGCATCAGTACCTAATATCACAGAATTTTTAAAAAGGACTTCATGATCGACACAACATGCACCACATTGCCAAAACTAGGAAATATATATCAATCAAAGATTGACCAAGTCACTGCTGAGGTTAAAAAAGAAACTAGCTGTGCAGTTCTCAGTGTAACAGCATGAGGTTGCATGCTTAGTTCTGGAGAGTGGGGAGGCTCCACATTTGCTGCAGGCCTATGAGAGAAAAACTCCAGCATAAGACGAGCATGTCTGTGATTAAGCTGATTTAAGAGTTGAGAGTCTGGTCACTCAGTGACAAAGGCGTATCTGCTGAAATGTTTCCCTAAGAATGATTGCGCATGCAACTAATTTCAAGACGTGAAGCAACAGAGTCCAGTGCTCAGACTCCCTCTGAAATGAAATGAGTTATAATTGCCCGCACTTACAGCTACCAGCCCCTAAACACATGCATTTCAACAGATCACACTGGCTTAGTTAGGTGAAGGGAGAGCATTTACTCTGCATTATGACTACAATGACTGTAGTTAACAATTACGAATATTAACATAAGGTAGAAGATTAAAATGTAATAACGAAAAAGGAAGTGTTTTCCTGAAATGTCAGTGCCTGTATAAGTCGCTCCTCACCCGTGCTTTCACACCGCATGCGTTTCCTGACCTCCCTCTTGTGTGGCTCCATCCTGACAAGCGTGCTCCTCCAACCCAGACAAACGCGGAGGCAGTCTCGCTTGCTGGGCCGCGGCTCTACGCTCGCACGCCGTCGATGTTCCTACGAATGTTACCCTTCCCCAGCTCGTTTAGGCATTCACCCCCCCCCACCCCACCCCGCGCCCCAACCCCCGTCACACGCCACATGGGACATACGATACCCCCCCAGCCCAAAGCAGTGTCCTTTAAAGACTGCCAGGCCTAGAGTTCACACCGCACACAGAGAGACAGAGAGTGCAGACGTAGGAGCTGCTAGTGACGGAACAAAGGTCAACTCTGTCTTTAAGGACTCTGCCTTTACCCACACTGACTGTTTCTGCCCCACGCATGCAGGCAGGGTGGCCAAAACAACTTCAACCATGCCGACCAACTGTTAAAGTGTTGCGTCACAGGACTGGTTTAACAGCATTGTACAGTCAGTTATTGGACAGGACCAAGTACTGTCGTGTGTGCTCTTTAATCATTTTTGTTACATAAACTGCAAACATATACTGTTGCAGTTCGCACTGTTCATAAATAAGAAGTATATTCACATGTTCATAATGCATAGCCTGTAATGTGATCACACAGTATAATCTGACGAATGTGAATACGACTCCATGACTCCATGACTTAATTCCTTGTTTTCCGTAAGAATTTTAACTCCATGCTCTTACGGAAAACAAGAAATCAACAGGCCTGCAAACTAGGTTGTTTAAAGTTTCAAAATGGTAGCACTTTATAAGACAAACAACTGACTTTCCAGCTAGATGGGGAAATAGCTTTACATAATCTAAGTGATTTTAATGAAATAAAGCAAATTATCTGTGAGAAGAATGTACAGGATCTCCGTATTGTCTTACATTACACTGATGAAAAAAGACAAGAATGAAATGAAACTAGTCACACTTTCCATTGATAGCAAAAGTTTGTTAAACTTCCTTTACCAAAATCTGAGTATCCATAAAGACATTTTTCAACATAATGGTGTTAGTATTTGGTGGGGCCCCCTTCTGGCCTCCTCCTCCTTTCAACATCATTGAGGTGGAGACCTTGAGGTTTTCAGTCAGGTTTACACCCAGAGATGACCTTTAAGACGGCCACATTGATTTTGCTTTCAGCTAGCCATGTTGATTTTGAGATATGTTTGGAGCCATTGTTTCATCTTACATAAAATGCAGCTCATTAATGGTATTCATTTTGAACAGCCTTTTGTACCTCACCAAGAGTGCCAGTCAATGTACATACACACAATGCAAGGCTACTTTACAAGGCACACTCACCTAATAGCAAGTTGGTTCCAATTTGGCCCTAAGACCAGCCTAAGTTTGGGACTTTGGACTCAACAGATTGTCAAAAATGCAGCAGAGGGATCCATATTGCTATTTCCCATTGCTGCAAAATTAGCTCATGGTGGATCTGTACTCCTCACAGCGCTCTCCATCTCTTCCCACAAAAGCTTGGCTGAATTGAGATCTGGTGACTGGGGAGGCCACAGCAGTAGGCTGAATTCACTATCATGTTCCAAAGACACCTCATAGATAATCCTAGGCTTGTAGCATTAAGCATTATCCTGCTGGAAAAGGCCATTCAGAGAAGAATACACTTCTACTGCTGCCATGTGCCTGACAGCTGGCAGGACCAATCATGAACCATATCCTGTTTCCCACCATCAGCATGACAAACTCATTAGCAGGAAACAACAGGAAGTGAGATTTGTCCAAACCTCCATTGTCCTCAGTGTTTTATTCCTCAACCCAATACAGCCATAGCTTTTTTTTCCACTGAAAGGATAATAAAACAGTTAATGCCGCTGGCTGCCATACCCCCATCCGTGAAAACGCATTGTAAGCTGTGAATTCCGAAATACCTTTTCTGTTTCCACTGTTCTACACAAGCATAAGTTGACTGACTTTAGCCAGGCTATTGCTCAATTTGCAAAATTGCCATGTCATTTTTCCATTGCCCTCTTTCATCAACCGTCTGTCACCGACAACAGGATGTCAGGATTGGCTGGATTATTTTTTTGGGGTGGCTGACCATTCCTAACACACTGAAAAAGGGTACCAGATGCGCTTGAAGCCTGCTACAAAAAAGAGGCCAAGAGACGTGCTCATCAGCAAGGACAATCAGACTGTATAACAGGACTCCTCACCTGGACGATTTCACTGGGACGAGCCCGAAAAAAGGAAGGCTGGAGCACTCAGGTCAACGATGTCTTCCTCAGAGTCAAAAGAAAAACCCATGACAGTCTGGAGTGACAACTCAAGTAGGATTGTAGTTTCTGATATGCTCATACCAGCACATTTGCCCACATGCTACCCATGCTAAGATCAAAGGCACCGGAATCTTCTGACTTGCCCACTCTGCCTCCGAGGGTTTGCCACCATTCTATTTCCACGCCTCACCACTGTCCCACATGAACCAATATGCAGTTCCATCCACCTGAAAAAACACTGCTGGATATGTATATATCTGTGGCAGCTGGTGAACTCAAAACAGGGGAGGAACAGACTTTACCTTGACACCGATCGATATGTTAAACCTGTTCTCATTTATCCTCCTTGATTAACAATAAAACAAGTAATCACCATCAACTGATGTAAAAACAGTAAATGGTTTCTAGTTTAATTTTGTAAGAGTAATACTTTTCTTTAATAACCTTTGAAGCATTTGTTACACCTATGTAGTATTGTAATTTCTGGATAATTGTAATCTTTTTTTGTCTGAAGTCAGGAAATAATGATTTCTTCACCTTATCTGTGAGATTCTGCCATTTAAATGCACAGGAAACCACACAGACTGGCTGAAATTTGTATGATTGTGATTTCTCTCAATTTAAATGGTAACCATTTTCTCCATTTATGTCAGCTGGTGTTGATTATTCTGTGAATAGTTAGTTTTATTGACAATGAAGGATAAACGGGAACAGATTGAACACAATGATAGGTTTAAAGGTAAAGTTTGTTCCTCCCCCGTTTTGAGCTCACCAGCCGCCACCGGTATATATGCGTGCATGTCACCATCTACGAATATAGCAGTGACACAGGCTGGAAGCTTATATGTCAACTCTGTGTCACCATTCAGATCTCAAAAGGTTTATGTAGGGCCAGGTCAGTGGAGTCTCACTTTGACCATAGCACCTCACCGTTCAGAGGCTCAAATTCATTCACTGGGAAGCTCACCTCGGTATTTCCATGAAGACAGCTCGGTAATGAAGCTGAAATTAGCTTGCGTCCAGCATGAAAAGGGGGCTATTTTTAGAAAGGTAACAGTGGTGCGAGCAGTGTGGTGCAGCTGTTGGAGCAGGACCCTGGGAAAAACACACAGGTTCGGCCTGCCGTGGACAGATGGCACGCTCTCTCATCCTGTGATTGTACCTTGCTGTGCATGGGTTATTGCACAAACAAGTGGACTAAAGTGCGGAATTGAAAATTTATTAATGATCAATACTAATCAATAAGAAGTAGACAAGTAGACAAAGTAGTAAACAAATGTAGATGTCTAGTTTCAGGAATGAAAGTCAATTTACAGAACTGGACTTCAAGTTGTCGTCATTGTGGAAATATATACAGGCTATATATCATATTCCTCATCCAAAATTTTACATGTAAAATGGATACCCAGTGTACCTTGTACAACTTATAAAGCATGGACACCAAACACGATTGTTTGGCCTGATTGTGATATATTAATGATTGTAAATAAACAAAGATTTTCTTCTACAACTCCTACAGTGTAGCAGTATAGAAAAGAAGAGGTAACACCATTTCACTTTTCACAGACAAATTTAAAAAACAAATTAAAGTATCTTTCTAAAACACCATGAAATATGAAATAAAATCTTCTTGTTACAGAAGACAATTTACATTAAAACAATTGATACTGCGATGATAATAAACCAATACAAAATTGTGTGTGTTTTGGTGTGTAAGCATAAGAGAAAGGGTGAAACAGTGGAGCGGATTTATTCAAACAGGATCCCCAATAGTTGTCAAGAAGGCAAAAGGAGACTTCAAAATGAACTTACCTTGTATTTTGCCAAGTGGGACAATGACTTCAACAACCTGCCATTACAAGGACATAAAATGTTAAAACATTCCTATTTCACAATGTCAGTAATACCATGAAATGCAAAGGGAAATGTACAATGTCACCAGATCTTTGCTAAATATTGGATGGCACCAGCCAATAAAAGCCTATTATGTGCTGGAAATATTCTATGCTCCTCTATATCATAAGATACACTGTCCCAATACATTTCAATGCAATCTTCTAAAACGCATGACCAGTTACCTATAAATGTATTTGAGATAGTCCCGACAAGTTATCTGTATACAAAACTCGAATTGGCCAAATTTTCCAAATGACCCACATACTGGGTATTCTCTCATTCTGTGACTAACTGTGTGAACAACATGCTATTTCTCTATATCTGTTACAGTTGACACATCACTGTCTTGACAATCTTCATCAGTCCAGTAGGGGGCGTCTTGAGCTCTTTTACCACCGTCCACCCGCAGGACAGACATGTCCTAGTGCAGACAGACAGCATGGCTGGCGAACTTACCCTTCATCAGCCACCAGGTGGCGCACCCACATCACGGATGTTAGCTGTGACTTGGCATCTCTGCACGCAGACACCTCCATGCATAGCATTCATGACAGACCTCCAGAAACCTGGAAACACTCAACTGACAAGCAGAGCTTCTCTCCAAACAAAACCAGTGGGATGCCAGTGATCCCATCTGGTGTTCAGTATGCTATGTGTCCATCAATCTCTTCATGTATAACCTGTGGTTTTGTATGCAAAGGCATCCACAAATACATAAAGATACATAGATAATCTGTCCTCAGTATGCAAAAATACTGTGCTTGACGCACGATAATGGTGATCAGAAGGTTACAGTCAGTGTCCTGCGCATTCACAGGTCTATTCAAGTACCATCTGTGGCGAACATCTTATGCACACCGATACCTTCATACTCTATCCATGCTCTGTTTAATTATATTTATTATTATTATATATTTTTTGTTCCATAGAGTCAATCCAATGTATCCTTTGATTTCTTCACTTATAATCTGAGCACCATATATACGACCACCACAGACCTGATATTTTTGGGCGAGGCATAAATGTTCATTTTAAAATAAAAGTTCATTTTATTCAAATAAACTGTTTGTGCCTTGCAGACGGTACAGACACATTTTCAGTTTGGTTGAGCAGCGGCTTGGAGACAATTGTACAATAAAATGAAAGGGACAAATGCACTATTGTAAAACTACCATAATATGATTTATTAAAGAATGAGACAAAACAAACTGACAATTTCAACAGCTAGAGTCTTCCTCGGGACACAGTGAAGATGTGTATAAACAGATGAAAACAATATACAAAAAAATTACAGGTCTGACCAGTTACATAGCAAATATTGCATTATTTTCAACTCTGAAATAAAGTTATGTACACAATTTAATGCATCTCAAGGGGCTTGAACAATAAAAATATAACCATAAATAGAAAACTATATAAAATGTACAATTTATAAAAGACTATCTAAAGAGATCCTCAGTGATGAATTCTGAATCTTTTCTGTGTGCTGGAATATCTACTCACTAGATTATAATGCTTGCATTTATTCAAATGAGTTGGAATACTTGAACGGCTACTTTAAAAGTGGCATGGACACCCTGGTTGACCAGGGGGTCTTCAACGTAGAAAGGTAAGTTACACCGTTTTTACAGAACGCATTTTAAGTCCCTGTAAATCGAGTGTGCAGATCCAAAAACATTCCCTTTGTAACAGCTGCAAGTCAATAACTCCACTTTACACAGGTACTGGGCATTTCATTTTCAAGAGAGAGAAAATGAACCGAGGAGAAACGTGAAGCGAGAAGTAATTCTCATGAATTTGTTCTCACACCCTCCAAAGGAGCATGACGTAGTTAATGAAGGTTCTAACATGATGACGTCTTCACCATGCGTAGCTCGCGCAGTTTCAGCGCCGATTCCCTTTTCCTTTGCTGTGGTCACATTAGCCCATGAGAGAGTTTCTTTTTCCATAATTCCATTCTGGCTCAGGTGATGGATCAAACTGTTAGCGTACTGGAAGCATGCTTAAAAACATCTTCGTGGATCAGGCAAGTTGAAACATCCCGCACAAAAGCATAATAGGAGATGTAAGCATGGCCAGCCATAAAAGCCCTTGATGAAGCAGCACACCATACAGATAGAGTGAATTTAAAAACAGTTAATCTACCATAGCCTTGAACCACTCCTTATGTCAATGTCAACATTTTAATGTTTGGACTTGCAGACAGCCATCTTATGCTTGACCAAATTTTGCTTCTATGGTTTCTATTTGTTTTTGTTTTTCTATTTGCTGCTGTACTTACTGATTTTAAAGTATGACAATCAACATCTTTGTTCATCAGATTTGACAATCCTTTCCTTTGGTGCAGAGGAATCCTGTGCCGGTATGGAAGCCAAAGCAAAACTGGCTAAAACCAGCCAAGAAAACGGAGGTGAAAGGGAGAATTTGATTCAACTTTCCAAAGTTTATAAAATCATAAATTGAAGAACGAAATCTTTTTCTGGTTAAGTTCTATCACCCCAGGAGGGGGAAATGATGGAAATTAGTCATGGGTGGATTCCAGTTTTGTCCACAATTGGAACTGCTTTCCAGATCATGCAGCAGAGACCTTTGGGTGCATAAAGTCTAAGCTTGCTGCAATTCTGGAGGGCCAGGGTTGTTGGGGGGAGGGGAAAAAAAAAGTCATTGATTCCACACTTGAATTCACAATAAGTTTTTAATGCCTTTGGTTGTTTTTGTCTGGTACACTGAAGTCTTGCTGGAAGATGAACCATGTTTTTGAGCAGCATTCCTCTATAACGTGTGGTCTTTGCACTTCATCACCTGTGCAACCCAACAGCCAGCAAGGGACCACGAATGAGGGAAGAAAACAATAAGGGGATCTGAAAACTTGGCTTCATGTCTTGCACTAGATGTAAAACTATTCAGGAATTGTACATGCTTGAAGAAACGGGGAATGAAGAACATTGTTGAGCTGTGATATAAAATAGTCCCTCACACAGATGACCATGGGTTAGGGGCACCAAACGCACAGGGGAGTGCTTTGATCTCTACATGCAGTGGCACTCTGTCACACTCATACTACCAAATAAGATGAAACGTTTTTAACGTTATAACGCAATACTGGAAAAAGCCTGGTGTGAGAACATGCACTGAATTTTCACTTTCGTTCAGTATAATAAAAAACCCAGCTGTCACTCTTACTTGCACCCTAATTTCATTTTCACGCGGTAAAAATTCCTTCAGGTTTGTTCATTCAAATTTCTTGAACAGCAACTTGTTTAAATGTTAAACATTCAACAATTTTTTTTTTTCTTAAATGTACCATGTTTTCGAAACAAAGGATGAAACAACCACTGGACAGAATTCGTAGACTGGAAGATGGCACCCACAGCGATCAAAAAAGAAAACATGGGAATCCATGATTAATTATGAATTTATATTGCACTCCTGATTACATCCTTTTTCTCCTTCCATCCAGCCACGTCTCTGAAAAGAAAAATCTTTCCATTACAAATGTTTTTGGTACACACTGCTTTTCAGCTTCACTTCTGCACACGTTGTCATAAAACACAGGTTCGTTCACAGCGCTGAAGGGTTCACCAGACCGGAGGCCATTTTGAGTGCATAGCAGCCAGAGTACGTCTTCATGGGGAAATGGCCAATGTCAAACTTAAACGTTGAAATCAGGTAAGGGAACAGAATTCCATGCAAGTAAAAAAAAAAGCCCATTCTGCAAATGGTTTCTAAACACTTGCAGGGGATTGATCATAAAATGAATTCAAAGGATAAAAATCTTTTTTTAAAAAAAATGCATTCAGTCTAAGTGATTTATTTAAGTATTTGGTACAAAATTTTAAACACAAATTCATAGGAAATTTTCAGAGCCTCTTTCCTAGCAACTCGAAAGCCTTTTTTTAACTCAATATAAAAATTTTTCATTATAAGTGTTATCTTTTTGTGTGAGCGATTCCACACACAGTCCTGGCCATGTACAGCACAGTCCAATGCGATCATACAATGGTCTTTCTGCATGCCATCGTTTCACTGGAATGGTATTTGTTTAGAAAGGTCGCTACAGTAAGGCTAGGTCAATATGAGCTTTGCATTGCAGTGATGCAGCACATATTAAATATGCCTTCAATGTAGACTATGCAGCATTTTTCCTCCATTGTCTACAAGGGGAACTACAGTCACAATTATGGAAATTGTCTCCACCTCCTTCTTACTGCTTGTGTATTTTAAACCAATCATTGGGTCCTTTTTATCCCCAACGAGGAGGAGTTAACTGTGACCGCCGCCATAGGTGACCTTGTGAAATGTGATAACGTTCCCACATTCATTCCACAACTGCCATGCCCACAGCAATAGGTAGACGCCTAGAAACGTCCAAAACATCGTACAATAACAAACACAGGCAGAAGGGCAGGGTCCTGGAAGGTGCTGACAGACCGCTAATGCATCCTTCCATATGATTGAGCATGGCTATTTAAGTGACAACATTTCCAAGGTTGGAAAAAAAAAGGCTGCATAGTCTGATTTAAACACAAGAACAAAAATGTATCTGATGGTTTAAGGGCCAGTAAAGTTCACAGAGGAAAAGTGACGGACCGACGCTTCAACCATACCCACCACGACCTGGACAATTTCGGTAAGGGCAAGCGACAAAATATTCATATCCTTGGGGGATTAGCAGTCACAAGGTTCACCTTCAGGTTCAGTGCCTTTTTCTGTCTATCGTTGGAAGAAGATCTCCTTTTTATGCTTTTGGGATAATTGGAAACACACCTGTTAATGTCACCTGTTATCACAGCCACACAGGTAATGGAACACGGCCCCACCTGAGAGTACCTCCCACATGTGGTGAGGGATATATATATATATATTTTTTTTTAATTCTTACTGCACCTGAGGGGCGACGCGGCACTTGTCGCAGCGTTCCTCCGTCTTCAGCACCAGGAACTGGCAGATGGCCGCCCGCGTGGGGACGATCACTTCCTGTTTGCGCGGCTGCGACGGGGAGGCCGGGAGGCCCCGGCACACGGCGTACCTCTCCAGGTCCAGCAGCAGCGCCACCACGTGGGCCACGGTGGGCAGCCGGCGCGGGTGGTCCTTGTATATGGGGTGCGTGAGCAGCAGGGGCTGGTCCTGGACGTTGATCTGGTAGTAGAAGCCGGAGTCGATGTAGAGGGTGGTGTCGGCCATGGTGGAGTGCCTGGAGCACTGGAGCAGCTGCAGGCTGGGCCCGTCCACCAGGAGCCCCACCCAGTGGGAGGGGAGCTCCATCCTCCGGAGGGCCTCCAGCAGGCTCAGCAGCTCCGGGTCCGAGGGGAGGTCCGCCCCGTTGCCTGCGTGCGAGCCCTCGGCCAGGCTGAAGATCTCACTTATCTGTAAACAAACAGCTAGCATTTACAAGCAAACAAACTAAAAGCAGGACTAAGGATCTTCATTTGTGATCGAACAAGCAAGCATGGCCAAGTTAAAGCTAGCATTAACCATGCAAACAAACAATAATCAGTCAGGCTAAACACCTTAATTACCAGCTAAGACAGACAAATAAGAAAACTAAACATGTGTTGGTGTATTTTTACCCTTTTCCTTGTTATTAGCCAACTATATAAATGAACAGAGAGAGTTTGTTGCGGAGGTTCTTGTGGATCTTTTGGAATGTTTAAAAATGATTTCTGTTTCTCTTTAAATATTGCTATTGTTGGAGTAACAGTGGGGCGTGTGAGCGTGAACGCTCACCATCGGCGTCGTCTCCAGCTCTCCTGCGTCCACCTCCACGATGTCCAGGCCACCGTCAGGCCGCGGCCGGTCCTTCAGGCCCCATCTCTCACCCGACCCAGAGCCTGCCGCCAAGTCAGAGCTGCAGTACGGCACATCGGATCCCTGCTAAAAGCAAACAATTACAGAGGGAATATATATCAATTAAAACTCACAGAATTAATTTTCATATGGACATTTTTACATAAATATACATTTTTTAAAACTTTTTTTTTTAACCAGGTAAGTTCAGCTGAGAATTCATTTAACTTTTTGTGATGTTGCCCAACATGGGTAAGGTTTGCTAGGGATTACTTAGCCAGTTAGATATAGAGGTTATTTAGGTAGCAGATGTAGACAACCAATTGTTATGGGAATTCGACCAGGACACTGGGGTTAGCAGAATTACCTAAACGTAATCACAGACAATTGTGAAAAGGTAAAAATGAGTTACAACACTACAGAAATGACTTATAGCTTCAGATATTGCACGCAGACTGGAATGAACACAGTGGGTGCTACAACAAGCGAATGAGGGAGCGATTCAAGAGAAGAGGTTTTTACTCACTGGGGGAGTGAAGGGGCGCTCGCTGGGGTCAGGAATTCTCGAGGGGAGCCGTTGGTTTTTCGCGATGTCAATCTTTCCACTGTCGGTTTTTAAACAGTTCTGGAAACAAAATATTAAAGGAGCGCAGCAGTTACTTACTCTCATCCCTGAAGAGTGGATACAAAGCACATCACTGTAAAATATCAAGGATTAAGCGTAACAAAAGAACAACAGCTACACTAAATTAATACAGCTCCCGATGGGGCAATCATCCTCAATCCATCGCCATCATTGTACAGTTCAGTTGCTGGGCTGCAGAGTGAAAAGAAGTGGCAGCTGGTTGATGAGTCAGAGAACAAGCATGCTTGCCCTCTCTCTCCAGAACTGAGGAAAGACACTACAGTGATGGGACAGGCCTACACATATGATTGGGAATTTCGAATTGAATGGAGAAGGAAAAACAATATCAGGGGAAAACATTTTTGTAGAGAATTATTCCAAAAGTAGTCTTACCAACGTGGCATTTCTGCAAATGTCTGATAATACAGAACTTCAGCATTTTGCCAAATGGTGAGCTCATTATCTCTGAAATGGCTACATCAAGATGGAAACGGTTTACCTGCTCATTGAAAATTGCCTCTATGTTGAACCAAGAACCGTCAGATACTAAATCTAAGGTGTACATAATTGTGATGGTTGGGCTTCGGCAGATATCCCTCTCGGACATAAAGGACTGTAGCTCACCTGTGATGTCCAGGAGACCCCGTCTTTATCAGCTTTCTGTTCAGGGTTATAGCCGCTTGGTTTTCCTCCGCTCACATAATCTTCGTCATCGTCATCATCGTCGTCTGTGAACTCCAGGTCTTCCCAAAATGCTTTGGTTTGCTGCTGGCAGGGGTATCTGTAGTGGGGTCTCGGCCGACCCAGGCCAACCCAGCCCTCGTGGGTCCTGTACCCAGACCGAGCAAAACGATACGATGCATAGCGTCTCTGCCAACACACATAAATACAAACACAGTCATTGGCAAGGCTATCTGTAAAGTTTTATGTTCCACATTTGTTTTTGTTATGGCTTAACCCTCCTATTAGTGTTCAAGCTGAACAGCATCTGTTGTTGCTAACCAAATGCTGTTGAGCTGTAGTCAATTGTAATCATACATTACAAATGCTATGTCAAAACCTTTTATTTTCTATATGGAATAAAACGGTACAAGTGCTACCCACAAATAAAGTTTTGATTCTACAAACCAAATATGCATGTCCTGCAATGAACAAAGAGCTGTGCTAATGTCATTAGAGGGAGACGTCTTACCTGAGTGGGACCGGCTGCATGGGATGAAGAGTTTTTTCGATGTGAATTTAGGGGGATTTTTGGGCCCTGCCCTGGATTTTCGGCACAATCCTGCATGGATACAGTCAAGCATCATTCCAAGTCATTGTCAAAGAGGCCTTTTAAACTGACACTTGTTGAATGAGTGAGTGTGTTGAATGAATAAGTGAGAGTGAATGAGTGACTGATTCAGAGAGTGAGTGACTGACTGACTCAGCGAGTCAGTGGGTAAGTAAACGTGTGTTGTATAAGACCACATTCTGAATAATTTCTGCTGGTACAGGCTTCCAAGTGCATACTGAACAGTGCACTACACAGTGGAACTTAACTGGCTTTATCCCTCTGGAGGTGGTTAGCTCCTCAGGTTACAGCTGTACATATCCTGACCCCCAGCTTCTCCCTTCATACCTACGGCCTACTAGCTAACATCAGGCAGAGATATGCCTCCGCTCTAACTTTTACCACACCCTTCTAAAGAACCAGCCTAGTGCTGTGTATGGCCTGAAGTGAGAAAGACAGGGTTCGTTTGTGGGTGAGAATGCTGGAGGAACGCTCCGAGTGGATGGCAAAAAGGCTGCTGTGAGCAACAGCTAAAGAAATATTGGCTAACCGGTCATATTTAAAAGCATGAAAAACATCAAGAACTGTGCAAAGGCATTAAGAAATGCATGTAGATTTATACCAACATGTAACCTTCCTGCTGGGGTGATCTTTAGTGAAGGACCATAATATGACCATAGCGCTAGTGGTGGTAGGTGGCATTTCTGATAAACTGCAGTTGAAAACTATAAATTAATGTGCTTAACTCACTTCAAGTCTAACAAATAATGGCTGAACTCTAAGGGGTTGTAAAAAAAGGGAAGCACTTCCTTCCAGATAATAAGGACTCTTTCACACTATTTACTGAGAAAGAAACAACTGTGATTTCAAACAAGATGTTGAGTTAAAAGAAAGATGACAACCTACTGTGAAAACACAATTAAGGACACATCTTAACACTGACTGTGAACTGCAGCGGAGAAGTGAGGCTGTTTAGTAAGTGGTGAATGTGGAATGAGCACAAAGACTCTTGTAAGACAAATAGGACAATCAATCATTTTAAATTGCACTCAGTAGATGCTTCAGGTGAAGAAATTCTAAGCAAAGCATATTAGTGTCTCATTTAAACTGTAACATGGCTGCGAAAATGGTATTGACAGTCAAGTCTATGTTTTTACCCAGAAGGGTTTGCTTCTAATCTTACACACACTTTAAGATTTCTGCACTTATTTGCGCTAATTTGAAGTCCTGCACTCAATGACATTTAACAGGAAGTTCACCGGTCTCACTCGTTTCAGTACTCACCGTAGCCTGTGTGAGGCACTGGCGTAATCGGCACTTCTGTCTTTTCCTATTGCTGCCTCCTAACTTGGGCTTGTCAGTGCAGAAGTCGCATGACCCACAGTCGGTGGTGCGCAGACAGCCGGAGCATGCCCCGCAGCCCCGCCAACTCCGCTTCCGAAGACCATCCTATGGGAACAGGGGGGAACCAGAGGGAAGAGGGCGAAAGGGGAGGGGGTTAAGGAAGGTGTTTTTAAAAAAGTAAAAAATAAGAGCAAAAACTGCGATCCTGATTGTGAACAGGAACTTTGATATTACAGAAGACTGGTACAGATCTAGGGAGAAGAAACAAAGAGTCCTGCAAACCAGTAAAAAATACAAATGTGTCATGATCAGACCTTATTTGCGAGTCTCAAATTCCTAATTTTGAATGTGCCACTCATTAAAACATTAACAGTTCATTGATCGTAAT
Organism: Albula goreensis; assembly: GCA_022829145.1. Classification (NCBI taxonomy): domain Eukaryota; kingdom Metazoa; phylum Chordata; class Actinopteri; order Albuliformes; family Albulidae; genus Albula; species Albula goreensis. The sequence goes on from CM040745.1 coordinate 36,943,742, forward strand.
CATTACTGCAGCCTTTTTAAAACCATAAGCTCAGTTTGTAGCTTTTATTATCCAAGTTTATAATCAATAATCAAGCAGTGTGTACTGTAAGGTTGAGGTTCTCAATCCTGGGCATCCACTTTTCACACTGCCTATTGTTAAAGCTCACCTCTCGATCAGTTAAACCCACCTCCAAGTCATTTCCATCCTCATCATCGCAGTCCTCGTCCTCACCGTAATGATGAACAGTGAATCCTGAATTCTCCTTGTGACGGGAGTATCTCTGATAAAAGAGCGAAATAAATTAGACATGGAAGGAAAAACAATAAACCAAACCACAGCTGACAGCAGTACAGAGAGAGATCTCCGTTTGCTTTCATTTCTGCAGACGAGCTACAGACACTTGAGTAAGGCCTAATTTTACCACAGCAGGTACAAACATACATTATTTTACTGGCCACAGCTCTCGTGAGGAAAATGGCAGTAAATACAGTCGTGTTTTTTTTTTTTTTAACAAACATCTGGTAAACGCTGTTTGGATTTTTACTATGAATGAATAGATAGTTATTTCCAAATGACATGTTGGGACATTCGATACACATGTAGGAGTTTAGGTTAATGTTGCTTTTTTCCCCCACAAGATTTAACCAGTGTTTGGCTAAAAATGACACACTCTGAATAACCAAATGATGTGCACCCCACTCACCGTTACTTTGTTCATTGATGAATTCATACACTGCCCCTCTACCTTCTGCAAAACAGCAAATCAAAGCAAAAAAAAAAATCTTTTGAAATGCCTTTTTACAGAACTGTTCAACAATGAGCCCTCGTGTGCATTTTTGTATTTATTTATCAAAAAAGAAAACAAGAAGAGACACTTTACATCTCAGAGCAAAACATTTTTTTCAAAATTTTATCAAACACTACCACAGACTTACCACGATCTTATTTATCTCCTTTTCATGATATCCTTCCTTGGCAGTTTTCTGAGGAAAAAAAAATCCAGTCTAAATTGTTGTTTATCTTTTAACAATAATGTCAACGAGCTGCCTCTGACTACTTTCATTTCAAGGAATGTTGTTATGGTACAGACTCTTATTGAAATGTATCCCAGGCTTAACAGGTAGTTTAACAGTAGTTTACAGTTGTATCAGTAGGCTTGGTCTCATAAAACTGCTCCCTGCTTCTGCTGCAGCATAGTACCTTACGGATAGGGCACAGACACTTGCGTTTCCGGCAGCGGACAGGTTTGCGCAGCTTGTGGTTGACCTGTCCACTCCTGCAGCTGGCACACATCCCACAATCCTCTGTGACAAGGCAGGCTCTGCACTGGCCACATGGCAACCACTGCAGGGGAAAGAGACATGTTAAATACGGTTATATCGCCCTCTAGTGACCTCTTCAAGCCAGGAGGTCTACATACACGTTCACAAATCGAAAACCTGGGTATCAACACCACATCCAGTCACACTATTTAAGTATACTGATTTTAGTAACGCCCATACCTTTCTGAAGATGATGTTTCGAGAGTCCTCTGTCCTTTTCTCAGCTGTAAGGAAAGAAAAACAGTACCGTACATAAAACTGGGGATAAGACACAACAGTTTAATATCCAAAATATCAGATTCAGATTTTTATGTCCCACTCTACTACCCCACTGGAATAAAGACACAAACCTACACATTATATTGAATATCACATTTTACAGAATAAGGCATATTAGAGACAGAGAGAGAGAGTGTCCCAATTACTGTATACTGTCAATACTGTAATTCTCACATTTTCAATATTTTGCTATATTAATACATAAAATACGTAGAATACATAAAAATGTGAATATTGTGTGGAAAATGAATAAATGCAGGAGTTGACGTACTTGTGCACCTCTGACACAGGGACGTTCTGCTCTTTTTCCAAAGCGCCACACCTTCAACTGGGCTTCCACAGTTTGAACATTCACTGAAACAGATACAAAACAATTCTACACATTAACTGAATTTTTAACTTTACCATTTTGTAGTTAAAAACATATTTGCGTTCCACATTGTCAAAAAGTATGTTATGACACATAGGGAAAATAAAGAATGATTAAAATATTCTCATATTTAGTGCAACATGAAATGGCTTTGATGAAGGACAGAGATGTCCTACATACAAGTTGTTTTCAGGCAATAAATTTGGAAATACAGTTATGCGCCACATAACGTCTGTGATCCTATAAGGTTATAATAGAGATCAGAAATCCCTATCAGAGAATGGGACATAGCGGCGTAACCTATTTAACCCATATATTACCTTGCCAGATACATGAGCTGATATACAGTATTGTATGTGTACAGTGTCTTGGCTATTTAGTCAATACAGCTACACTACAGTATCCCATATAGATTTAATAATACGGTGTTTGCACAACGTCCAATTTCACAGAATGTATTGTCGACGTTACGCGACCCATACCTGTACAGCAAGACACAGTGTTGCCGAGTTTATTTTTCCCCACTAGAGGTGCAGTACTTACGAAACGAGCAGCTCTGCTGGTGCACAGTCCAGAGGCTCGGCCTCCTTCTTGAACGTTCGTTCCTGAGATCGAGGCCGCTGCTGCTGGAAGGTTCTGGTGGAGCGGAGGGCGTCCATGCCCTGGAGATCCCCGTCAAAGCGCAGGTGGGGCGTGGAGGTGAGGCTGACTGGGGCCAGGAGCGGAGCCAGCCGCGATGGGGCGGGGGCAGGGAAAGAGGCCTCTCTGCTGGGGGAGGAGGAAGCAGAGCTGGGGCACAGAGGGGAAAGCTTCCGGAGGCCGTGGGGAGACCCGCTGGCGTCGCCTGTGGAAGAAGGGCGGGGCGGTGTGCTGTAGGAGGAGGGGTTCTTCTGCTGGGACGTCCTGGCTCGCTGGGCCGCAGGGTGCTGTTTCTGACTGTGGGGGGCGCTGTTGAGACTGTATCCGTCGTCAGTATCCACCGCCTCCGAGTTGTCGCGCATCTTACGTTGCTATAAAAGGATGAGACAGGCTAAATTCTCTGTAGTAACTTCAACTTAAAAACTGAAGTTCCATTTGTTAAAAGAATCGTGCTTCATTTACCTTTCTAAACTTCCTCATCCTCCTGATGGTGCCCGAATCCAAGAACTTTCCAGATTTGAAGTCAAAAGTAGATATATCCATGGTGCCTGCCAGGTTTTTCGCAAGCTCGATCTTACTCCTCAAACGTTCCCCGTAAGGGCTGCAGAGGACATGGAGAGTTGATAAACGCTACTTAGAGACAGACTTGAATTTCAGTTACCTGGCAGAGACAATCTTGTAAGTAGCTAGCTAACTCCAACACCAGCAACAAAGGTAATTTCTGGTTCCAAACACTTCTAGAACGTTTATTATGAAATTACAAAACTTCTAATCGGTCTTGTGATGTAGCGTCATAAATGACCCTTTTCACTGCTGTAGTACTACGACAAAAACAACATCTCTCTATAAGATGCTAACTAGCTAACTACCTAGCAGAGGCTAGCCTCTTAGCATTAACCAAGATGAGGCTAGCCTGTTAGCATTAACTAGCTACCTTGCAGATACAATTTTGTTCAGTAGACTTCCCTGTAAATGGCAAAGCCACGGGTGTTTGTACCTCATGTAGTACGTGTCCGTCTTGCCCATGCTGAACCCCGAGCGACGGAACACCTCTTTCCGCTTCCAGCCTTTACCCAATATGGGCCAATCCTCCCAGTCCTCATCCACCACCGCCTGCCGCCTCCGCTTTCGGCCCACACCCCTGACACACACACACGCACACACACAGAAAGAGGACTTAGTGTCAGCAAAGCCACCAGCCTTGGCCATTTTAGACACTTCCGCTGATTCATCTCCTGCACAGCATATTGCATTATAATCGTCGTAAGTGACAAATTCTGAACAGCTCACAGGGATCCCCTCAGAATGTGTTTACGAGGCGGCGCATCACATTTGCGATACAGCTCATGCATGACCAAAGTCTTTCATTGTGTGGAATGTTTATAACAATCTGTGAATGTGACCAAAAAGTTCAAATTGTTCTTTTTCTTTTTTTTAAACTTTCGTTGCCATGTCTCTCCGTATGTCCATTGCTAAATTAGCTGACGAGGCTAAATTAGCACGACTCGCATCGTGGCACTGGAAAGAGAACATAGTGGTGCAGCGTCACTATAGCATTCTTAAGGGAGAGCCCTGGCTTATGCGTGTTCATTTGAGGGGTGATATGGTCCTATGTGCTGCGTGAATGAAAAGGCTGAAAGGGAGGAGTAACGTACAGGCCGCTCCTGCTGCCCTGATGAGCGGCGTTTCTCTCACTTCCTGCCACGCTGCTGCTCCTCTCGCTCTCTCCCGCCAGGCTCTCCTCTTCCGCCTCCCTGTTCCCGTTCATCTTCCGTTCCCCGGCAACAGGTCCAGGTCCCAGCTCTTCCCATCGCGTCGTCGTCGTCATCATCGTCGTCGTCATCGTCCTCCTCGTCGTAATTGTCATCGTCGTCCTCCTCTAGCGGCTCCAGCCAGTCCACAGGAGGGTCTTCCCCTCTGTCCGCGGCCATGTGCGCTGCGCCCAGGCCCTTCGGCCGCAGCTTTGAATCGTCCCCTGTGCCTAACGAGCGGCCCAGGCTTTTGGGGCGGACAGACCGCTCACACAAACCTTCCAGCCCATCGTTCAAACTCTCATCATCCGTCCCTTCCGTCGTCAGCGACTCAGTCACCCTGAGTGGTATCGTCTTTGGCGACCGAGCCCATTCACTTCTCGGTGCCTCATCCTCGTCCCTCTTCAGCGCGTCTGTCCTTTCTCTCTTTGAAGCCGCCTCTCCTCCTGCCGTCACCTCGGCGGCTTCATCCAACTGCACATCAGCGTCGGTATCCCCTCCCACGCCCTCCTCCTCCTCCGGCCCTCCTTCTGAGGCGACATGATTCTGCACACCCTCATTCATTTCGGACAAACTCCTCCAGGACGTTCTCAGCCCTCCCAGCCCCACACACAATCATGAAGCATCAGGCCTGTATCCACGGCTCTCTATCACATTAACCACAACTTGCACTTGCGTGTTTTTAGACGGGGGTCTGATGCTTTAGTCTCCCCTTCCCCCACTGACTTTCTCTGTGGTCAAAGCAGAAATGGGACTATTGAATATCAGGCATGCAGTTGAGGGTGTCTTGTGCAAGGATGGTGGGGTCTATATCAACCTTCTATCCCAATACAGTCACAGACGTCTCTCACGACCAGGATTTTCATGCAGCCTTGTCTCCATTCCTTGGATCTTCAAAGAATAAAGAGAAATGTGCAACATGATAAGATCAGTCAATTGCATTCCATTAAAATACACCACTTCACTATCAATAACAGTGATACCAAAAGCAGTACTATTGCACCTGCTTTTAACTTTACATGCCAGAGCTTAAAGACATCTACTAAACAGTCAGTTTTTTTCTCTCCATAAAACGTCATTATATGTTCAGTTTATCCAATTTTTATATGATCAATTATGTCCAAACAATCACCACCCTTTTCCCACAATGACACCAGAACCAAACACAAATGTGAATCCAAAATAGCCTGCTGATTTACTTCAGTGCAAGTACCTTCGTAAAAATACAACATTACCCAAATATAAATTAATGCATATAACAACATATTTGCATGGAGGCTGTTATGTTAAGTTTATTTTATTATGTACAACACCTTGTGGAGGTAAGATTTTTGTTAAGAAAGAGTAATTATGAACCCTAGTAGCTAGGTAATTGTGCAACAGTGAGAAGGAAAGAAGCCTCACATCTCCTTTCCTATCTCCCTTCACTGCTTTTACTCACAAGTAACCTTTGATGAAGAGAAGACAGGATTCAAGCCCCATGATTCTTTGCCCCTTAAACTTTTTATGTGGGGCATCATTAACTTTCTCAAGTCAAGAGAGCAACAAGGATAGACAAAAAATACGAGAACAAACCTCATACCTTTCATGCAGGGACAGTTATAAAGATATAAGCCAAATACAGATTGCTTTTTGAACAGTTATGTCTTTTGGTAAATGATGGACACTTTTGATTCATTTGGTAGCCAGCTAAGGTAAAATACAGTAACAACCAGAAAAATTAATTCAACTGAATATTTCACTGAGAAGCTGTAATGTTACCCTATTTTTGCTATTGGATTTTACTTTCAACACAAGCTTGTGACTCATAACTGATTATTCAAAAATATCCTCATATCTTGACTAAAGGCATATGTATCAAAGCTAAAAAGGAAAAAAAGGGTAGCTTTACTGATTACTAATTTAATGCTAAAGTTCACAAATGTGTTTCACGGTCAAAACCTCAAAAAAACTTGTTCACGCAGGCAAACGTTCAACATGGTTTGGTCAGCATCCATCAATGTGAAATTGGTATAATGTCCTTTATACATACTTAAAATTTTGACAGGAAACATTTAAAAATGCAATATGTGTAGTTGTGAAGCATGGCAAGGAATGTCAAAATCTTATATAATGAAAAGAAGGATGAATCAGTTAGGAAATACTCACTGTGGGTGCCAGTTCCTCTCTGCTGTCTGGTGCTGCCAGCTGATGAGAGTAGCACCTGTGGAAGAAAAAAAAAACAAATTACAGATTTTGACAAAGAAAGATATTGCAAAGATATTCCATTGACGAAAGTGAGAGCAAGGCTACTTCTTTCTAGATTGGAATGTCAAGAAAAAAAAACAACCAAAATATTAATTCTGAACATAAAACAATAAAGGCAACTGCTATCACAGCAATAAAATGATTACACTTATCAAATTAACCCATTCTCACATCATTGGCAAAAACACTTTGTTAGCTCTTTTAAGTAGCGTTCGAGTAAATTTATTGTCGAGACATATGGCCAACATTCAACTTTCCATACTTTTACAACGTTGGAAATATTTTGACCATTACGTCTACATCAATTAATAAAACTATTTTAATAGCGACTTGTGATTTGCAAACATGGTCAAGTAATGCCCATCAGCAAGTTTTGATAGTTTAAACCACACTGTAAATACAGTAATGAATCTTCTTGAATGAACAAGACTGAATATCAGAAAGAAATTGTAAAGAATTTAGGCAAGAAAAATAATCAGGAACCAATGGACAATCAGGAAACTATGAACAATATGCAGTAGAAAATCAGTTTGCATGATAAAATATGTTCACGAAAAGTACAAACCGGCAGGCATGAGTCAGATATAGACTCAGTCATTAAAACAGTTAACTGAGTTTTACCTTTAAGCCTGCTGGCCACATACATTCAAAAGCTGATTTTGTGTTTAACTTATATTTGAAAACAATGATTTGTCATTTTATAAACTGGACATTGTGATCAACTGTATTGCAAGCACAGAGGCATCATCCATGTAAATTTGGCTTTCACATGAGGCCAAAACTTCAGCTTTTGCTCTGATAGAAATAAGGCTAGTTAGCTACACTAGGGAATATTAACTAAAATGATCAAACTAACATTACAGGGATTGGAAATGCATAGCTGCCTAGTTGCATTATGGTGCAGGATGTGTGCACACTATGAGGACATTAAAACAGAAAACTCTATGACTACATTTTATGAACAATTTGATACTTGCTTTTAAATCATGGCATTTTGTTTCAATACTTTTTATCTTCAATGACAATTCATTGGTTTTAGTAATTCAGCCTGGCTGAGCCCAAACATCATTTTAAGAGACCTGGCTGACACCCAAAACCTAATCTTTTTGGGTGCCAGGTTAGTAAGTAGACAGGCCTTGCTGCACATTAAGACAAACACACAACTGCACTGCACATGCTCACTTAGTCCAAATACCATGAAGAGTCTTCATCTCCATAACTCAATAATTTTGTCTCCATACCAATTCAGGTAGTGTATGTGCATTCAATTCCAAAACAAAACAGCATTATGATTCATCGAGACAATCTCTCAATGAAAACAAAATGCATTAAACTTCGCTGCAGCGAAAACTGACACACAGCTGTCAGTTGGATAGGTGAAAACCTATAGTGTCCATACCAATTTGATTTTAAAAAATACCTTAATATTTGTTAAATACAGGTTATTAGTGATCAGATGTCGGTGGGGTTTTCAGTATATGAAAATCTCACTCCCTAATTTGAAGGGAATCCATGAAATTGTTGTACATTAATGTACATCCCTCAATAAAAAATGAGTTAATGTTGAACAGTCATGCATGGAGTTCACCATGAATTCCAATTACATAAATTAAACCTTAGCTTCTCTCTATTTTTTCCCTTTGTGCATTTAAAATATCAAATAGTCAGTTTTAAAAAAAATGAACCATTTCTAACACATTTGAATGTATGTATAAAAATCTTGAGGACCTCCAAGTTCTCTTTTCTGTCTTCCATTAGGACTCAACATACAATATTAAATTATCCATTTGAAATCATACACGCCATCCCACAAACAGTTCAAAGTAATTAGATGTTATTATGGAAACTCTTATTATAAGAGTTTTAACACCTTATTTGCACTATTGCCTGGATTACCAGCGAGCATTTAAATGCTTAAAACATCACCATATATATTTTATATATTCTTATTTTATCTAAGCGCATTGCACATCAATGCCTTCCTGATTTACAGTATGCCTCAGCAGACCGGAATGCTCCATGCAAAATAAACTTAACTTTTGTTTTTATTACCCGACCTATTTCAAATCCGTGATGCTCAGTACCGTGCAAGTAACTCCACTGGGTCTAGATGTGAGCCTGACAAGTTGTAACTTAATAAGACACAGTATTTAGACAGCAAAGAAGTTTTTCGGTGTTCTCTTAGGTATTCGGTTCAGCTGACACATAACGCTGTAAATTGCTGGGAATGCCGACCCTGCAGCCAAAAAACGAACACAAAATATGTAGACTTAAAAGGGGAGAGTTACTCAATGCACAGGACAACCGACATTTACCACAAAAGCACGAGTGGGTACAGTATTTACTCATATTGAAACTCTAATGACCCTAATTAGCAAGGTGGTTAGTTAGTTACAGGTGGTGAGTCGTTAAGCTACCTTGCTGGACTCGTGAATGTAGATGGCTAACGTTAGCATGCTAACACTAGGTAGCGTGCAAGGTAGCACTTGGCAATATTAGGGAGACTGCGAAGGTAATATTCGTATGACCAAATAGCGCAGCTAACCGGTGGACTAGCAACCCATGCAGCCAAATCCGACACCAGCTACCTAGCTAACGCCTGCTATCCAGTGCTAGCTTGTGGTGGTTAAAATTCACCAGGCTAAGTGAAAACATGAACTTGAACCCAAGCCACCTTAGCTGACTATCCTTCTAGTAGCCCAAACTTTTTCTAAACGTTTAAAATTTCAACCCAATACGAAAGGTCGTCCTTCTATCAATGTTACTGTTAACGTTAATGGAGACATAATTAGCAAAAGCGAGTGACCGCGCTAGCACAGCTACCTCCACTGGGCTCGCGGTGTGTTATGTGGCTGATCGTGGGTCGTTTACCAACCAGCTAATATCAGCACCAAACAAAAACACACAGGCAAGGTGAACAGCTATCGCCGCTTCACGAAGTTATCGCGACATTAATTGATAGCTGAACGCACCAAACCAGGCGCAGTATATCGCGACCTAAGGTGGAATTTATCACTTTATCAACATCCATATACAAGAAAATTCACTACTCACGTTCCAGGAACCGGAAGCTAACTGTATGAACTCGCAAACAAAGAGAATGCGCAGAAGAAACTACGAAGCAGTAGTTCCTTGTCATGTGACTACGCCTGGACAAAAGCGGGAAAACACACTGATAACCTCGGAAAGTGGATGGGCTCCTCTGCATGTCTTGGAACTGACCCAATCGATCAGTGTATCACCTGGTATCTACATACCTTCGATTGTAATAAGTGTAATGAGCCAACTATTAAAATGTAATAAGCCAACTATTCAAAACATTCACATTTTTCATAAGTAATGTATAAAACATCTCATGTCGGATGCTGGATAATATCTTTTATCAAACATCCACACCTGAGATATGCTATTCACCTGCAGCATTGTTCTTGGAATACTACCTTTATTTCTTGACAATCTTAAAATAATCCATGCATTGTAATTATGGGATGAAAATACATAATTAATTTGCCACCGCAAACTTGCTGAACATACGCTTTGGACTTCATGTCATCCTGCATACAATATGTCAGGTTTTTACACATTATAATGTTTTTAATTTTGAACTATTTGGGGCAGTTCAGATGAGTTCAGGTAACAAGAAAGTGTGCCCATTCCCCTTTTATGTTATGACCCTCACCTGAAAATGTCACAACTCAAAAGCAACCACCGCAGGAAATAGCACTGCTAAAAGTATACTAATCACTTTTGAAAAAATTCAACCAAGACAACTGGACATGAGTGAAGGCAGAAAACTTCACATGGCAACAGGGTGTGTGGGAGTTTGTTGTAACCCATTTTTTATTTGCCATCAATGCAGTCTTTCCAAAGGTAGCATGAAAAGCACACTGCTAGCAATCTGCATGTCTTTGAAAATACTAAAAAAGAATATGTAAATAATAATAAATAATAATAAAATACTATAAAAAGGGACATCACACACACCACAAACACACAACACAAAGTACACACACACACACACACACACACACACACACACACACAAAATCATGTTGTAATTTAAATGTTTTAGTTACAATGCATAAAGCAATTTCAAACAAAACAAAACTTTTATCCAGAAACTTTATTTTATCAATTTATTTTCAACAGCATATCCAAACATCTGAATTCTGGAGTGTACAGTATTTTCTCAGACAAATATGAATTCAACGTCAGAGAGTTTACAGTATTTTGACAGATCCACTACACAATTATATGCACACATGAAATGTAAGCCTGTGTTTTCAGCTGAAAAAAAAATCAACCAAACCGTAATACATACTGTTATTGTTCATATCTTGTGTTGTCTGTGGTAAGAATTTTTGCACTGTTTCAGTTGTGAGCAATATAACAAATTTTTGTAATATTTTTTGGTGACGTTTCAGCCACCACCGACAGGAAGATACAAATGTAGACGATGCTAAATGATTAAGATACCTCTATGTTCACACTGGAAACATACTTTGAATGTCCTGCGATTGTTCAAGTAAAAAAAATGTAAACTTTGTTCTCAGGGATAGTTAAATATGGCTACTGTTCAAGTAATTTCATTTGAAATGGAAGTACCTTTCCACAACATGATACTAAGGATCGCCAATTGGTTTTGGTTCACAGGCTAGTATCGGCTACCCTGCTGGCGTGAACTGCAGGACAATATCGATTTGATTGTTCCTCTAAGAGGGAGGTTCATTGCTCAGTTGACAAAATAACAACAATACTTTTTTTTATACGTTTGTTCTCTGTTATTTGTTTTCTCCCTTTTCAATTGTATGCTTACATATATTTATAGTTTCTTTCTCCATATAGACAATATTAAACAGTTGTAGAATAAATATCATATTTATTTATTTTGTTGCGATGGATTCAAATATAATATCGTTTCTGTAGCAGCATCTATGTGTGAATGCCTCAATATTATATACCACAAATAGTTATTTTTCACGAAAAGGCCCTTTTGTGCATTTTAAGGGGAATTTTTTTGATGTCAAAAGAGCCAAGAATATCACTAAAAATCCACATCATAAACACTGCACTGAATCTCCGGTGAAACAGACGGTAACACAGAACCAAGGACACAAATGTACAAACCAGTTTTGTACAAATGTACACATTTCACATGCAAAAAACACACACACCAATATATTAATCTTTTTCAAATATACAAATAATTCTCTAAGATCATAACTGTTACCACTAGATTGGTTTTAATATTGTATGATGATATTCTAAATTTGAACGGCTGTGAGAAAATGTTCCCACAGCTGTAGGGGAGATGTTTAAAACAGAAAAAACTGCAGTACACCAGAACTAGCATGAGCTATAATGTAAATCAGGGAACTGCTTTTGTTCTCAAAACCCTTCCTAGAATTCCAAAATTCATCCAGCATCATTCTCATTCGATCCGTCCAATTAATCTGTCCATTAACAGCTAAACAAAAAGTGTCTAGTTACACCTATGGGTGTTATTTACAGCATTGACCATGTTGTTACCCTGTTTGACGCCCCCTGGTGGAGGGTTTCAAAGCTGGACAAACTGTGGATGCAGTGCTGACATTGCAGCTCAGAACAACAGGGTCAGGACTGAAGTTCAGGATTACATAAACACACACATTTACATAAACTATTTCCCTTTTGTAACCCATCCAGTTGGAGCTGTAGGAACTCTTCCTCTATGGTAAGTTGTGTGAAATTGTATTCCCTCATTGGATGGTCAGTTGCTCAGAGAACCTCCTACCACGAGACACACCATAGATAAAAAAAAAAACACAAATGGGTTATGGGTATTGGAAAAAACCTTTTCAAAGGTGTTTTTCTAACAAATGCACTATGGACTGGACGTACAAATTCTACCGTTTCAGGTTTGGATACTGGAATGCATTGCGTGTAATGTATTATTATGCACCAAAGAGACAGGTGCACTGGAATAGATCCTTCCGGAAGAGACGGGGCTTGAAAGTTACCAAGTGTGAAGTCTGGAAATAAGGGGAAGAGACATGTGGCGATGACACTGGGAAAAACTTACGTAGGTGAGAAAAAATTAAGAGAGGATGAGACAGAGATAAAAAACAGTATTGGAGAGAGGGGAGGAGGGAGAGAAGTACAGGGAGGGGGAGGGTAGGCGGGTTCACTCGTTCTGGGGCACGGAGATGGCGGGCCCTTTGGGGTCGTCGAAGCGGTCCATGGTGCGGAGCTGCGTGATCATGTGCAGGCCGTAGGTGAGGATCAGCAGCATCAGCAGTGACGTCAGCAGGCCCATCCAGATGCCTGGGGTGAAGAATCCCGCACAGTCGCTGGCGTAGGAGAAGTCCCTTCCCGTCACGCCGAAGCCCTGGATCTGTCAGACGGGAAGAGAGCCATAGTATCCGCTATTCACGCTAAGCTAGCAATCTGTGGGTAGTTTTTAAGAGCTGGCTTGATGGCATACATGCCAGCTTAAGTGATGATACTTGCACATCAACCAAATTCACCCACAGGAGCTTAAAGAAGAGAACACAGGGCCTGATTTACTAATTCACTGAATATGTGCAGAACTGTTTTGCTAGTACTAAGACTAAGAGAACATGTGATTGGTTGAGGTGGTTCATTTACTCCAATCACGAATCATGTCACTGAAATTGCTACATTTGAACATGAGCTAAAGGCTTTGATATTTCTGGCCCACAGTGCAGTTGTTTGCCTTTGTTGCCGTTTCCATGCCTCCACCCACTCCCATTATGGATTGGTTGGGTTTCTGGTTTGGGTCGGTACCTGGAAGTTGTCGAAGGACAGCCTCCACTGGCTGGCGTTGTCGTTGCTGGCGCGGGGGGTCAGCAGAGGGTAACGGAAGCTGGTGACGGACTCGCAGCGGTAGGAGTACTCGGCCGGGGCGTAGATGTTCCGGCTCCCGTTGAAGGTGGCCTTCTGGCCGTCGTACTCCAGCTCTACCTGGTCCAGTGTGAACCATTCCCGCGCGGAGACTTTGTAGAAACGCCGGTTCATTGCGAAGCTGCATATGAAGAGAAACAAGAGAGTTATACTCTTAAAACAGCAAGAGAAAGACAACATTAAAAACCTGACCATATGTCCACAGTGTCAAATCAAATAAGCAGAAGTTTTCACTGTTTGTGATCATTTATCTCTGAGCATCAGGACAAACTAACTGCTTGGGACCCCTGTGTATTGTTAGTTTTCTTTTCTAACCACAATTACAACCTAACAATTGTAAAAGGTCATAATTGTTCTCAATTAGACACTTTTAGAGTCTAATGACAGTCCAAAATGTTTAGTTTATATGCCATGTGGTCGATAACTTCCTCAAACATAATTTTATGAAAAAATGAACTGCTGTACACTACTTACACTAGACGGAAGGAACGGAATCCCAGAACATTTTCATAATTAAGGACGAGTCTGAAAGAAAAGCAGAGCAAAAAAGAGTTTTACTTTTTACAAGGGATAGTTACCAAAATCAAATTGTTCCGTTTGCTCAGAATACATTTCAATTTATTCCAATTTGAATATACAAACAGATACACAACAGTGTTCCAACAGTGAAGGGTTTGATGGTTCCATTATGGTTTGGGTTAGTTAACAGTAGGTACTAGAGAATTCCAACATGGGCAGTGTTGGAAAAAGTATAACTTAATTGTCATTGCACTCAAAGACATCTTTCACATTCTAAATGTGTACTGAAATATTCCTGGTCCAAGTTTAAACCAACCTACAAATGACAGGGCTATGAAGTTATGAGACGATTTCAAATGGTGACAATGGGTTTGCTGTAACCAGACGTACATCAAATTATTATATTTACACTTGTTTTCAGCAAATATTACTTAAAATTATATCATTTGTCGAAAAAGAGGCCAAAATTAGTTTAGATTCCTAACAGTTTAGGCCAAGTTTTTTAAGCCACCATTTTGTTGATTCCTGAGAATAAGTATAAGGCAAAGCCCCCAACAATGGTGGCTACTTACCAATTTTCTGAGTGCATTATTTATTAGCTGAGCCAAGTCTTACCAGACCTCCACAATGGATTGTGTTATTGGTCTGTACCATACCCAGACTAAGTGAACCTCATCACAGTGATGGATTACAAAGGAGAGGGTAAAACCCCGTTAAGATGGTAGTATATCATCTATATCAAAGGAGTGGAGGATAACAAGCAAGAAGTGGGCATTACAATACGAGGTGTGGCTATTAAATAATGAGACTGGGATTATGTAATTTGAACCACGTGGTATACATTGACCAATGGGCTTGCATAAACAACCTCTGAAAGTTCCAATCCGCTTGCGTCTTCAGTTCGCTGTTACACATCGTTTGAAGTAGACATGTTTTTCTTGAGCATTAGTCTCATCATTTAATAGCCACGCCTCGTACAGTTCTGTACTAGGTACTTTGGGTTGCCTATTTACAGATGAGACTTAAACTTGGTAACTTTAACTTGGTCTTTAACTCTCAATCGATAAATGAATGTTATCACTGGGGCCTTTGACGGCCTTTGATATGCAGTGCCTTTGCTAGAGGCTTTTGCCAGAATTTTTAACAAAAAAACATTACTGAGCCTCCTGACTACAACCATCGTTGCTGTGGGTCCTCACCTGGAGTGTGTGCGGTTACAGGAGGAGCCGGTCAGCGAGATGGTGACGGATTCGCCGAATGTCTGCGAGGTCAGGTCGTGCCTCTCCCACTTGCCCTTGTAGTAGCTGATGGTGAGGTTCTCCGCCCACAGGAGGATGCAGCTGGTGCCCTCGCTCTTGAACTCCACCGGGGGGTAAACGGAGTCAGCGGAGGCCTGCAGCAGGGAGCGGCCCACCGACTGGAGCTCCGGGGTGGACGCCTCCCCAACAATCTGTACAGACAAAAGAACCCCCCCACCCTCTCAATCAACCGCGCACAGGGACACACCTTCACAGTTACGTTAACAAATTACCTGTGCATACATATACACCTCCAAAATCACCTGAGAAACACACATAGTTATATGCAAATCAGACACATGCTAAACCTGTGCTCATGCATATATAATCACCTGGGAAATATGCATCTGTCTCAATCACCTCAGTCCACACATATACATTAAGCTGACGTGTCCACACAAGTGTCCACACAAGCAATCATTCAAACACACACAATCATTCAAACATTCACTCAAATACACATATACAAACACATTCAAAAAATAAATAAGGCAAATTTACACTCACACATACATTAAGCTGACACCACCATAAAAACCTTCACACTTATACAGACATACACAAACACACTCATGCAGACATACACTCACACATACATTTAAACACACAAACACACGCAGACTCAAGAGAAGGAGACCACAATAACACAGATGCACAAAAGCGCGCGAGCGGAGCAGGTGCAGACGGCGGCATTCGAGCCTTACTCGGGATGGTCGGAGCGCGGTGTAAATGGCGGAGTACGGAACGGCCTGCTCCTTCACCAAAGCCAGCACCTGGCCAATCACTTCATCTGGGGAGGAAAACAGAAATTCATAACAACGTTACAGAGATGAATAATGATGAATGATGATGAACACCAACACCAACATGAAGATGAATTGATTGGTTCCTCACGCATACTAACAAGCATCAGGAAATATGTAACACTCTGAAATCAAAGGAAACTGCTCACCATTGCCACTGAGAACCTCCTTCGGGGACATCAGGTCAACGCTGAGGAAAAATGTATCCAAGAGTTAGAGACCAAGACTTTTTAATTCACAGATTATGATCCGCCCAATGACTGGAAATGATATGGTAAGATTTTATAAGCTACGATTTTATAGCTTTTATAGGTGATCCCTTACCAAATAAATCTGTAATGATACTTTGTTTTTCAGAGGATATGTTTATGCAAAGTTTGAGCTATTCAGGGAGCTGATTAGTAACTGCGTAATTGTGTGTGTGTGTGTGTGGGCTAACACTTCAGATGTACAGGGGTATATTGAGGGGAAATAATCTTTATTCAGTTATATATATATATGCATTGTTTTTTTTTTTCTTTTTAACCTTGTGGCTGTAACCATTGTCTCCTCGCTTGATGCAAAACAAATGTCTGTGCACAATTGTCACAGTGTAGGGTATAACACTCTCTCATGTGTACTGTACCCACCCGGAGCTGTACGGGAGGCGAATGACCAGCAGGGCGGGGACTGAAGCGTTGAGACGCAGCTGGGCCAGGGTTCCAGGCTCCAGGTAGAGCGGGGAGGTGCCCAGCTGCTCCTGTAGCAGGGCAGGCACTGCACTGATCCCAGGCCATGATACTGTGGGCAGCACAAGGGAGGAAGGGGAGGACTGCAGGGCGGCCTGGGGGAAACAACAGAGATATCAACTATTCGTGTGTACTATACATATAGACTTTGGTAATACATGCAAATACACACCAGTGAAAATGTTCTGGAGAGAATGTTATGGTAATTTCAAAATAAGAGTCCTCATTTTCATCCACTATTTTGTCTTCTCCTTATATATGCGCTGATATATATGTGCTGGGATGAGGGCATACAGACACTGGGATTTGAACATGTAAAAGTGGGCAAAGTACCAGATGCATTATGGGATAACATGCATCCCTGACAGGTGGACGCCAGTATTTATCCTTGCACACACAGCGGTACACAGTGTCTCAGAAGCATGTTGACAGGGTGCGATTCACCTGTGTGCTAGCTTACCTCTAGGTTTGGGTAGGAGCTGTCCTGCTTGTTTCCGAACACACCTCCATACACAGTGAAATCATCCAAGCTGAGCTGGACAGATCAGGGAACAACAACATTACCAACATTACAGTCCTATTGCTGCTGACATTTCACCAGCCTTTACCACAATGTAAGGCCACCAATTGTCTTTCTTTAAACCAAATTTACAGTATCCATTCACTGTTTATTTCAGACATTTCCTCCAGTAATTCTATCAGATATTTCAAAAGCAATACAAATCAAAAACACAGCTCTGTTGAGAAAAAATGCATTTTTTTTTGCTGAGTAGCCATACATAGCAGAATAACTAAACTGTGCAATTAAGTGATGATGGCTATAAAAATTATACAAGTGGTAAGCATATAATCCAAGTTTGCAAAGTGACACCCCAATCTAAAAAAAAATCCAGACTGTATAAAAACACAGTCGAAGTTGAAGTCGGTCTAGATGTTGGGAATGAAATTACTTTGTCCTGCAGGAAGAGCAGTACATTCTGAGGGGCGGTGCTGAGGGCATCGTTCAGGTAGGACACCAGCTGGGCGCTGGACACAATATGACCCACTGCTGGAGGCTCCAATGGCTTCATAGGGACTCTGCAAACATGAGTAAAACAGCTCAAGATAAGCCAAGCTCAGGACGCATCACAATATTAAACTCCATTTACTCAATTTGTGTGCACTGGTACTGGCAATTGCATGATAACAGTTGCCTTTTTTGATTGCTTGTTTTTTCCACTTGTGCTAGTGTTGCCTTGCTCCTTGTGTTACGTTTCTAAGGTCAATGTTTGCACTTGAGTAAGTTCATGGTGGCACATAATTTAACAGCAGTGCTTGCACCGCTGTTGAATGAATATTGAGGAAACAATGGATGTCTGAGATTACATAGGGACACGAGCAGAAAGTGCAAGAATAACAATTTCAACGTGAGCAAATAGCACAATAAAATACACAGTCGAAAAACAGCTTTTAAGCACAGCTAATTATTACTGCTCAAAACAAGACCGCACCTGACATAGAATACAAAACCAATGTAGTTTGTTCAAAAAAAAAACCTTCTCCCACTCATACGGATGAAAAGTTTGTCATGTAAATACATTCATAAATGGAGAAATAGGTAGCGGCTGTCAGGATTACCAACAAGGGGACTCCGCTCCCAAGCTTCTCACAGGCTGGTGAAGCTTACGGGGTGCTGAACGGACAGCGCACCAGAAACAGGACTCTGGTCTTCCACTACCATAAAACGCTGCTCATGTAAACCACTGTCAGGAATTTCTTTCTGCAACGTTACAGTGTTGTGTACCCATATCTCTCTTTATTTCTGGAAATGTAACTTTACGAATTGACTGTTTAACGTTACCTTGCGACCTTCAACGGGAGGAAGCCAGCTAACACATCTAGCTAATATATTTTCTACGTGTACATGATATATTGTAGAAGGTATTCATACAGAATAACATAACACAACTGAAAACCCACTGTTAAATACTGATGACCCGATTCATTTTTGTAATGCAGAATTAAGTATTGCAGTGTTCTGTTTATGCGATTGCTATCTAGCTAACGATGGACAGCGCACCATCTTGCTGGATGCATTTATGGAGGTGGCTGCCGATTACTATTTTCAATACCCAGATGGATAGATAAAAAAATTCGCTTACCCTCCGCTCGACCACATTATCAATGGTACCTGATCGCTGTGACATCCCGTCAAAAATAGATAATATAAAAGAACGCAAGAATATACTGTATATCTAACTCGGGCCACCTTTGAGTCCGCCATCTTCGATTCTGCCATAGCCTATGACGTCAGTCATACTAGACTCTACCAAAGAGCATCTTTCCCTGGGGGGAGAAGGGTGGCGAAGCCGCCCACCTTTATCAGTTTTATCCTGTATGCGAGAGAATGGGAAGTTTAGACTTTATTCTGGAGCAACTTTCACATCGTCCAATTTAAATGTACAAATTAGACATTTTTGGGAGATGAAATTTGAGGATAACTTTTCTCCTCATGAGACAGTTTCATGCAATAACCGGTTAATTATTGTCAGCAGGGGTCCTTGTGTTGAGTTTTAAAGGGGAATTGCTTTTGTTGGTGATCGATTGGATTTTCCCGTCACACAAGGCAAATATTTTTTTGAACACAACACACCCACACAAGATAGGGTTGTCTACTGTGGTGTAAATTTGAGCCTGAACATACCTTTTTCGTGGGGAAAAAAGCAATTTTGCAATCAGATTCAAACACTGGCTGCTAAATTAACAGACATATTGATATTTACTGTAATGTCCAAGTTGTCGTTTTTAAACTGTTATGTGCACTGTGTCCATAACAACATACAGAGGAAGACAGGACATTCTTCAGGTCTACAAGACTGACTGAAAAAGCCACAGGAAGAGAAAGCCAATGTGTGGAGAAAGTGAAAGCCCTCAACCCACATGACCTGTTCTGGAATGAGAAGCTGTCTTGAGAGTCATTGGGTCCTATTCTCACTCAGTATAACAGAATCACTGAGCCTTCCACTTACCATGACCTCCTCAATCTCTAGACCTAAGCATCCTTGAAACTTATGGAAAGTTCTAGCATGTAGACTTGTGGGCTGATTTCTGTCTTAATCTATCAAAGAACAGAAGGCTTTCCTTCTTGAAGAATGGTCTAAAAAAACTTGGTTTAAAAACAGTATAACATCATTCAAATGATTGAAGCTGCTTTCAGGGCAAATGTTGGTCTTATTCCTCATAACTAAGTACTTTAATACTGACAAGACCACATTTGCACATTAAAACTGATGGGCTTTCTTTAATCATTTGTTTGGCTTTTGACTTGATATAAAAGATGATTCTTCACCCTTTTAATTTTGCATACTTAGCCAAATAAGAGGGGAATTAATCTGTAAGCACATTCATTTAATATCTCATACATTTCACACCCACAAATCAGTAAGTGGTTTGGTTTATTTACAATTTAACAAAATCACCAGGTAAGCAAACGTTAAGGCTCAATTTTTACAGTCAAAACTTGTGGTGAAGCGATTTTAGAAAATCATATCATGTTGAATAATTGATGCAGAATGTATCTGAAAACACAGATTTGTGTAAAATCTGTGACAGGGCCAAGTTTTTGGTTAACAGAATGCAACCGTTGTAGCCACATAACTCATTGTCTTTTGTTTGAAATAAACACCGCGTCAGTGACTCAGAGAAATTTGGTCTACATCAATGGAGGTGCTACGAGTTAAACCAAGGCCCTTATGTTTAACAGTCTATACATTTAAAAAAAAAACAAGTGAAGAGCTTTTGGTGAAAGGATGGTTGACACAGATTTGGGTGATTTATGCTGAGCGGACTGATTCACTGTTTCTCCAATTGAGAAGTATTTACTACAGCACCATCATAGACCTGACCATTCAGCTATGTCTGCTGCTTGTTAAAATTTTGTGGTGATAGCAATGGTCCAAGATCCATGGGTAGAGTACGGCCTTTCAAATGAGGTCTGTAAGGTGAGTGATCAATACAAGGAAGTCTCTGCAAGACTCAACCTCCATTTCCTTCCAAGATTAAATTGATTTTTTTCAATCACACCAACCTCTATTTATTAGAAAGAACTTGTGCCAACAGAAAATTCACAGCAGTGCAATATAAAATATTGTTCAATTTGGGGTGCTCGTCATTGTTTAGCCAGTAACTCGTTCATATCCTCTGATACCACAACTTAAAAAGATTTTTAGTTGTTGAAAAGCTAAAACATACTGTTATGTTTTCTTTGGAGTTGCAGGTGAGGGTCACATGACATGGCTTGGGATAGCCTCACACTGGTTTTCCGGTTTGGTTTCTCATGACAGATGACAAGACATGAATTTTTTCAAATACGGGATGCGACACATGTCAAATTTTAAATATGTGCATCTAAAATGTGAAAAAGAAATCAAAATTTTAAAAATGGCAATATCAACTAATGGATTTTCATAATCACACTAAATATGAAATATCTGTGCTTCATCGGCATATGATTAATGTCTGTACACAGCCACATCAAACTGACAAGCCATTTGAATTCAAAATGGAATATTGTAATGGTCAAATAAACTGAAAAATAGGGATGCTTGAAATATCAATCGCTTGGCAACAAGGGTAAGGTGTATAACTGTGGTACTTTTTGTGTAGAATTAACAATTTCAAAAGATACATCTTATTTTCCTATAAAACTGAGTGCCAAAAGTATAAAGGGTAACCGATAATAATAACTGATTGGTCTATGAACACTGTGAAGGTCACCCGCAACCTTTTTCTCATGCTATTCCAATTCTAAAAGTTGCGGATCAGGCAGAATCGTGGTCCGGAGTCCTCGTCCATGTGAAGAACTTCGATTTGTGGCACCTCAGGTTTCTGTCCGTGGTCCACCGGAGTCTGAGAGTTGTGTTTCAGTCTTTTATATATGGCAGCGGTTTGTAGTCTCCCGTCCATAAAACAATAGTGAATCCTGACATATGGCACCTCTGAGCTTTGGCTGCTGTTGGCTGACTTTCCCAGGCGGAGGTGGCGGAGGCCTGGGCTCAAAGCCTGGCTATCGGCCGTTCTGTATCCGCTGGTGCAAGGCCTCGGCCTGGGACTTCAAGCTATGGAACTCCACCTGAATGAAATCCGTCAACGCTTTCCTCATTTCCATCTAAACGGAGGCAAAAAGAGAACAGCAGAGGGACTGACTGAACACATATCACCCGCTACACATGTACACTATGCACAGGTAACGAACAGAACACACATTACCTACAGAACATCTACATTATCACACGTGCAACTACAGGCATAAATAATGACATCTTTGCTTATTTATCCATTTCAGTCTGAGGCAATATGTACCAGTAAACCCTCACACAAGTCCAGAATATATTTCACTGGTGGCTTGAACAGGCTATATGTGTGGGCTAAGGCTTCAGTCCTACTACTGCTATGGTTTTATCAATACAGGACCCTTAACTGCTTGTTTCTTATCGAAGGGAATCCATTTATTGAACTGTCAACTGCAAAATAGTATTTACTTATCTTTCATAAGCCTCATATTTATGAAAATTCTAACAAACTAACATTCTCATAATTCATAAATACATGCTGGATAACATGGCTGGAACAGACAGACAAACAGACATACAGACAAGACACACTGCTATATATCTCACTTGATTTTTATTCTCGGATCTCAATGTCTCCACCAGGTGTTTGACAGTAAAGGGCTTCCCCACCAACACAGTTATTTTCTGAAAAAGATTATCACACATGATAATGATGAATACGATTACAGATTCAACGCAATCAATCCTGATGCATTCAAAAAGACTAAATTTTACAAAATATCCCATTTGCTCAGATTCAAATTCCCAAGGATTATTATTTTAGAGTATCATTTTAACAAGAAAACATCGATCTGCTGAATTGTTTCTTAAAGAAATATGGTTTGTTGCCATATGACATCATGAAGGTATCTGTGATAATTTTTTTCCAAACTTTAGTTTTAGAATTAAAGCCTGTTTTGCTGATACACAATTAACAGCCTAAAATTAGCCATCTCACCATCTAGCAACAACATCACACATCTAGCTTGGCTCTGGGACTTGCGTTAATTGCAAAGTTAATAAACTGCAAGTTCAGTTAATTACATAGACTGCCCAACATTACTACAGTGCAAAAGCTGGAAAGACAATGTACAAGTAGGTTTACTGAATGTCAGTGATTGAATGAAGAACAATGCAGTGAAAATGCTTTCCGCTCACCTGTCCTGCCCTTGGGATATATGGGCGTTTATTTGGAAGAACATCGTTCATTCCTGTAACGAGGAACGAAAAAAGCCCTGTTACTATTTCAGCTCCACTCCCAGTCAAGATGGCAGATTTTAAACTGAGTAGGGCCAGGACGATTTGTATTTAATATGTATTGTGTCAACATCTTAGATACATGTCATGCTTTTAATCCTTTTTCTTGCTGCAATAAATAAATGAAAATCAATACAAAGATGTTACAGCCCACCAATGCAGCGGTTAAGTCTTTTATTTCCGTGTTTCTCAATCCATTCAGAATCTGCACTGCAACTTTACAGCTTACCTTTCCTGTTCAGTTGCTAAACTAAGAGCACGTCTGCGCTCTCTCAGTTATTATATGGATATCACTGTGGTCCTTGATGTCATGCTTTCTGCGCTTCTAACGGTGACAGGAAGTACGGAATATGTGACCAATGAGGTTTAAGAACGATTTCATACCGTTCGGCCAACTTACCTACATGCCACAGTGGCAAAATTATCGGGTGGTGCGAACATTCTGCTATCAACCGTCCAATTCCTGTAATAAAAATGTCAAAACAGCATACAGTTGGGATAGAGGCTATTTTGAATGTGGTACATCATCACTCAGTATGCGCCATGCCTGTTGCAGTTGTTACATTTCAGATTAAATGTTACTTACCCCATTTTAACCTGATAAACTCCTGTGTCATATTGACCTTCCCTGGGAAGGACAGAACAAAACATTTCACACCTTATATGAGAAATATATTTATCAATGTTTTTGAGCAATTGCTTTTTATCACAAGATAATACCAAAACATTGCCAGAAAACCATTAAAACCTTTTTCCACAAGATAAAAAACTTCACACAGACTTGATAAAACATAAAAACACACAAACAAACAAATACACACACACACATACATACACACAGCTTAGCTGTTGTACACCTTCAGCACTATGAACAGAAATGTCACACACCAGTATAATCTTTAAAATGGTGCAAAAAAACAGATAAACAGATGTTGCTCTGTCTCCATTCTTGTGGAATGAACATATTTTTTAACTTTATCTGCCACTGCAGGAACCAAACTTCGGTAAAGCTTTTTTCAAAATATTTTGGTTAGCGACTGGTATCAGCAAGACTGGGTCAGTAACTCTGTCGCAATCTTTGCTTGCCAGCAGACACACACCAGTATATAACAATGATGTGTGAATGACTCAACACGAAAATGGGTGGAGCAAACATTATCAGCTGTCACTCAATCAATCGTTTCAACAAAACACAATAATTGATTCAAATTAGTTATTGGCTAGATAAAGTACCGTGACTCATTTTTGATGTGACAATGCTTCAATCTCCAAACGCTAGTCCATACGAAGATGTACACTCACACCTTCCAGTGCCACACAGCCGTATGCAATGGTGTACTGTCTATACCCTCCCATTCACAAGGCAGAATACAGCCTATATGAAAGTGTATGTTGTATACTTCATACTGTCACACAGCAGCACACAGTGGAGATGTGGATTTACCTTCTGGGAATATGTGAATCCACTCTCCTCCATTGAGTTTCTCCAGGATGAAATCCATACCCTTCTGATATACTCCGTCCCCTAGAGTAAAGACATGGGCGGAAACGGCACTGAGTATCTATCAGCCATGGCCGCACACTGACACGTGCAAAGCTTCTGCTGAGGACTATGATAAAAAGGTGAAAGGAGGATGTGCACCTCGACACACGGGCACACACTTTCCCCGGCTGAAGAAACGAGAGTGGAGCTCCGAGGTAAAGCAGATGTCCGAGGCGGCGGGGGTCCTGCGGGGAGGAAAATATCGGTGAGCGGCTCTGCGGACCACAAGGTACTCAGGACACCAGGACCAGTACCCACCAACACAAACAAGAGCCACCTACATCAGCCCAGAGGTGAGACAGTTGAGCAGCATAACCAAGCCACCATAATCCCCTATGAAGCTCCCATGTGCCATTTTTTTTTTTTAAAAATCTATACAGAATCTGTCAAGATCCTTGATGTTTTTTAGGTCTACACTTATGGACTGCCCTTTTCAATTCAGACCACATATTTTCAGTCTGAGGTTTAAATCTGTAGCTGAGAGGGCTACAGTGAAATGTTGATTTCTGTATTCAGTCAAGCGGCTCCTTGTTGATTTCGAGGTATCTTTGGGGTCACTGCTATGCTGGGAGCATCCACCCAGGGGCGATCTGAACAGATGCTGATGCGGACTGCCATGTGTGGGGATAATCGGCCTTAGCTCTGCCCGGAGGAGGAGGCATTTGTTCATCTGGAGCAGCCCTGTCTTATCGCTCAGACCAAAGACCCCCCGCTGGTCAACTGCACACCCACATACTGCATGCAGAAAGATGTTTGTTAAATGTGTTCCTCTCACTCACTTCTGTGCAAGCTACTAAGGGACAATGGTGCTACATCTTATATTCCCAAGTGGAGCACATACTGCCTGTCCTCTCTTAAACAAGCGCATAACTAAAAAATTGACGATTTCAAACACGGAGATAAAGGGGAAAAAAGTAAAACATTGTTCCCTTTCCCTGAGGCTCACTTGCAGTGGAGATGGCTATCAAACGGTACAAATAAAATGAAAGCGAACAGGATGCTAATACATATACAAGCATTCGTTTTGAAGGTGCAGTAGGTAACATTTTTCAGCAAAAAAAAAAAAAAAAGTATTCCTGTGAAAGAATATAACAATTTACAACCTTGAAAGCACTTCAAACTTTATAATCTACATTCAAAAATCCTGATGGCTGGTCCAAACAGAGATAAATTTTATACATTTAGGTTTTAGGAGCTACTGTACCAGACAGCAAAGGTAGGCACAGAAAGTGACATGTTCCTTTTACCATTAGCTAAGAATTCATCACTTTTCTCACCTTTTCCAAATTTATTTCAAGCTAATTTAATCCTTCACAGTGATATAACTTGATAGGTATTTAGGGATAGAATAGGAATAGAATCCGTTTCAGGTTAATTGCTAAAGCTGATTCATTAAATGTAGGTGAAACTGTTAATACAAACAGTCTGATGGTGATAACCAGATGACTGACAGGGTGCTCTATGTTGACAGTAGCAAGAGTTTGCAGTAATACTTTATCAGCATTCAATATTTACTCCAATAACCCGGCACACAAATCTCCAGCTGTTTCCCAGTCATTTCTGATACAGATATCAGGCCAAATTCAAATGGGCAACACCAACAACCATGCTGAGAAGCAATGTTCTTTTGTTCCTGCCATCTAGCTACCACAACTATCTTTCCATCTGCTTATCTTACTCGTTATCTTTGTGTGCTTAAATGGCACTAATCAGTATAAGATGAAAATATAGCTCTGGCACAAACTACTGTAACTACAGAGTAGCTAGCATAACCAGCAAGACAGGTAAAATTAGCAAGCTGGTAACAGTTACAGGAATGAGACAGCCATACATTCAAATGCAGGAAGAGTCTACCCTATGTTGATTATGCTAGCTACAATGCTATGTTAACACTGAATATAATGTTAGTTAGCTAACATTACTTCAGTTACATGTCGCTAGCTACCATGTGTATTGCAGAAGTAGAGCAGAAATGCATAACTAGGCACAGCTACTAGGCCTACTGTTTCACTGTTACAGTATGCCTGATAATTAGCTTTTTTGGTTTGGATATTAGCATTTGTGTTGTTTCCTTGGAATAACCAGCAATTCAGCTGCATGTTTCAATTCTAGGCCATGTTGCAATGGCTAGCTACTTCAAACAAAATTGCTTGCCAACATCAGTGACCATTGGTTCTTATAGATCTTGAAACAAACACAAATCTACAAAATGAAGGACATACATTCACCTGCATGTACCAGAGGCTGCTGTTGACATCTGTAGGAAAGGGGGAAGTGAGTAGGGAAAGCATGGCATTGTTTTTCTTTCAGTTTAAATGCGACTGCAACATTTATTACCACAGAGGCTGCCAGAACACAAAACTTACCTACTGCACCTTCAAAACATTGTAAGTAAGAAGACACAAGTAAGAAATTCTTCCAGAAACAAAAAAAAAAAAAAATGATAAAATAGGCTGCCTTGAGAAGTGCCTAAACCCAGCATGAGCTAGTCACCAAAACATGCACAAAACTCTTACAATGCAGTGTACGTTTGAAGGAACTGAATCTTGTCTCTTCTTTGTGGCTCTGTGTGTTGGGACGGCAGTGAAAAGAAGTTCTAACGTGGGATAAGGAAGTACACTACACTACACGGTTTCGTCTTGTAATTCACAAATAGTTTAATACGAGTGTTTTGAGATGCCCTAGTCATACTGTGAAGAAATAACTCTTGCTCACCATCTCATCTGTCTGAAGTTCCACAGATGTCGCAGCCTCAGAATTCCTGGTGAAAGAGACGAGAACACAGCCTTCTCAGTACATACGACAGACCAATATCCCGTATGTTTGTCAGAACTGCAGCATTCGCTCACAATTAACACTCTGATCACTGATCTTGTGACATTTTCTGCAGCGCGGAAGTGAAATCTTAATGACAGACTTTAATAAAAGACAACGTAAGCACACTGGGCATATCGGTGGCCTGGAGTGATCGAGGTTTTACAATGGAAAAGGAATAAGTGGGAACAGTGCTGTACCCCAGATGTGTGGGTCGTCCATGCAGGACTGGTGATTGGACACTGTAATGAGGGGCGTGTCTGGAGGTCGCTGGTCAATCAGGTCCAGAAGTACTTCCTGGTTGTGTACTGTCATATAGTTTAGGTACTCTGCACAGAGTTGGAGAAAACATATAGTTTAAACACAGTATAAGTAGAAAGTGAAGGACTGTGTAAAGAACAAAAAAGCATCAAGTAAAGATCAAAAAAAGAAACTGAATAACAACAATGAGGACAAAACATATTACATGCACCTAAAAGTTTGTACAAGCAAAGGCATGGAGTCCTGAGTTGGTTTGATTTTTCACAGACACTTTTAGAAATACTTATTTTTGAGGCGAAAGGATTAAATGTTCACTTGATTCATTCCAAAGGTTACTCTTTCCCCACAATCTGGAATGCCTTACTGTATGTCTAGTCATTCTGATGAAACCAAAATCTTTAGTTCAGATTAGAACAGACAAGTTTTTACTTCTCACTCTTTCATGTACCAGCTGAGCTGCACAGTTATTGCATCAGTGTAATGCATTCTTTTAATAAAAATTTTCCAACCCCAAGCTCAGCCAAACTGTGCAGTACACTGCAGTGAACTGCTCCCTCCAATGACCTGACACATGACCACTCCAACTGTCATGACAACCAGCCCTCAGTTTTTCCACACTGCAGATGCACCACCAACTACACGCTGCCTATGCCTTTGGAGGATGACGAAATCCTCATCCAAATCCTCATGCATGGGAAAGTGCCTGACTGACCAGGATTGGTAGCTAGACAGCAATGACACTTAACAAAATGTATTCAGCATTTACTTAACCAGCTAGGCTAATTCCCACAACAATAAAAGCCTTGGCCACAAACAGACCGTTTCTATAATCTAAAAACGCTTTACCAGAACAGCTACTTTGCTCTGTGTATCTTGCCTTTTAAGAACCTTTTCACTTGCAGTGATTTTGTTGTGAAACTATCTTTACTTACTGGTCCATAGGAGGCTGTAGGATCCCACCATACCCATTACCAGGGAACTCGAGATCCTCCAGCCCAAACGGGGGCTCTGTGGGAAAGGCCATTTCACCTCCAGGGGCATTGCTGTCACTGTATTCTACTCATGCAGCCTGAGGTGAGAATTCACATCAAAAGTCAGGGCAGCACAAGCAAAAAAATTCAACACACTCATTCACTGCAACCATGTACACAAGGTGTCTTATCCACCAGTGAGGATTGATAAGTGGAGTCCATAGTGTATAATTCTTTGTTGATTTATTGAAAAGTAATACAATATACAATTGTATACCCTAAGGAAAACAAACTGTTTTTTTACTGTAAAGAATATTATTCTAACTTTAAAGTTCAATATTTTGTAGCATCAAACCTTTTTTTAAGCATCAATTGTTTTTGGAGCCCCTGTAATACACAGAAATGTCACCCAAATAAGCACCTTTCACTCTGCAGAGGACGCAATGCTGAGCTAACTGCCATGAGGCATCCAGATCTTTTAACCTCTGTGTTATTTAAGGTGAAGGTGACACAGAGCACACGAAGTTAAAGGACTGGTTGAAAGGATCACAGCACAGTGCGACTGGAAAATGGAAAAATGACACCGAGCCCGATTGATAACTTTAACAAAGTTAAACTAAATGGTCAATAATTTATCGATTTGAAAGGCTTCCTCGCTAACTGTGCTGAAAGAGGGAAGTACAGAGGGTAGTTTCAAAAAAGTTAGGGGACATTAGTTTGTTCCCGTCAAGGATCGAAACATTCGGCGAGCTAAATTCGTTAATTTACGTATATTTGAGTGTGAAAACATTGTGCATAACTAACGTTAGCAGTGATAAGTATCACTATATGGTATTCATTGACCTGAATATCACCATCTAGGTAGTTACTTCGATTGCTAGCTAGGAAGCTAATGATAGGTGTCGCTTACTTGGTCATTTTACAGGCACACTCATAACCCCTAGCTTGCCAACTTATACATAAGTATTAAATGAACAAAATTTAAAACTAGAAACATAAATCGTCCTTCTGCATATTAAATTCGCCCGCAAAAACTTTCCTAATGAGCAGTACAGTATCGTGCTATGTGGCTATCTTACAGCACTTTTTTTAGTAAGCTCGCTAGCTGTCTTCAGATAGACATGGCCTGCTTGAAAATTAATTGTTGAGTGTGTAATTAACGGAAGATCGGCTACACAAGTTATTTTTACTAATATACTTCGTGGCTCAATCAAACATTTAAAAGAGAAAAAAATCACCTTCTCTTGTAGACAACTCACGAGTGTTTTATTGAGCTGCTTCACATTGTGTCAGGAGCTCTAACTCATGTACTTCCGGTTAACAGTCGTCATAATAAAAGCCCTCTGCAAAAACAGTATGACGTGCAAAACAACGACAGAATAATGCATTTTTAGGATCATAATATTTGTCAGAATTATTTTAAACTTAGGTATATGTTTCCTCAAAAATTTAAACGCATTTCATCGACTCATTCATCATATATTCATGACTGTAACAGTCCGACACTGGCCTTCAACTGCAGCAATATATTTGTAATGTATCCACTAGACTGTATGGCCTTTACATATTACAGATTGTGCAGAAAAAAGAAAAAAAAACCTGTACAATGTGTCTTAATTAAAAGTGGGGTTCAGATTAACTGGAACATCCCTAGCACCCAAAATAAGAAAGTGTGTGCAAGTAACGATTCTAAACCAGCCCCAATAATATCTTCCCTATGGTTTACTATCTTGAGAAAATACTCTCTCATGAGTAGAAGTTGGTAATTCTGTTGGCCTTACCTCAAAACGTTGGTACCACTACAACCGTAGCACTGGCACTACTCTCAGCCCTCTCTCTGCAATATCCACAACTCTTCCTAAAGCCTGCAGCCTTGTCACCACCTTTAGCATCCTGCAGCATACATAGAAAAACAGGAAAACCCCATCCTAAGATGAATGAACAAGTTGCTTATGACACCAAGCGTGAATAGGTATGCCCCTCGCTTACTCACTAAAGTGAGACGTAGTGTTGGACAGTGTCATCAGATATGATACACAGATATGATACATGCACATCTATGTGTGCGTCACTTGTATCATATCTCTGTATCCACTTGGTGGTGGATTACTATTGGCACAAATTGATTGTGGATTTAATTAGCAATGATGCTAATTAACAGAAACTTGGTAGTGGATTACTATTGGCACAAATTGATTGTGGATTTAATTCGCAATGATGATGACAAATGCGTAAACACAGGGTTGGCTATAATTATCATTGTTTTATTAATTATAATTCACCCTGGTCACAGAAAACTCTGCAAACACACTTCAGACACTTCACCACTTCATCAATTCACAGCCATACCACTTTGGTGAATTTAAACATTCTGATTCTAAACAACTGATTCATGTACACGTATCTAACAATCAAAATCCATGATATAAATGTGTATACTTTGTGTTTGTGTGTGTGTACTTTACTTGCTGCCTTGTTAAAATGGATGTACTGTATGTTTCCTCTTGGCCAGGACACCCTTGCAAAAAGAGATCCTGAAAGTCATCTTAATTGGATTGTCCTGATAAAATAAAAGATAAGTAAATGAATACACATACACATAAATGCTTTAGTCTGCTTAATCCATTTATTGTGTATTTAGATACAGCGGCTGATGCAATAAGCATGTACAATGTCACTTGCCCTCAAATGCTAGCCCCTCCCCCCAATCCATTGCTCCAGTTTCACTGATAACATTACAAACCCAGAACCCTCATCCCCTGCCCGAGCCCCACCCCCACCCTCTCCAAACTGGTTATACCCAGAATTCCCTCAATGATATCCAGCCCCCTCCAACCTCCCTGTCGCTCTAATCTTATATCATACCTCTGTGTGTGTCATAGAAGCTGTTTTTTATTTCACATATTTGCTTTTTGTTGCTTTTTTTTTGTTTTATTAAAAAAGAGAGAAACGAGGCAATCAGGAAAAAGTTAGACAACGTAAAAGTTGGATCAACATAGAGAAAATCAGGCAGTAGAGTGAGTGCCAGTCCACCGGTTCCATATTTCTGCAACGCAGAAGGTTGCACTCCTGCTAGTCATCAAAACCAACAAGATCAGAATGATCAACAGACTCATTCCGTTGTTGTTCTCCTCCTGTTAATACGAATAATATGTTATGATGAATAAAAACATATTCCATACTCTTTCATGCTACACATATAATGTTTTGTGTTTTTTTTTCTTCATTTTTCCAGTATCTGGTATACAGCATGACCTTAGTTAAATGACTCTGGTGCATTGCTTCTTTCTAAATATGCTTGGGTAATGTAGTTTACTCAGACCCATTTCCTCATTTGTGACCGTGCCAATGTTCATGCCTGCTGAGTTCATGTCTAGTTCACAGCGCTAATGCTACCTCATGCTGTCCGGCCCTTAGAGTATCGGAGTTGGTGGTGAAGCAGGACACTGGTCTTCAGCAAAATGCATTTCTGTCTTGTAATCTGAATTAATTAATGTAAATAAGCTATATAAATACTCATAATGCACAATTTTGTGATTTATGTATGTAACAGGGAGAAGAATGGTGGCTCACTCAACTGCCTGATTTAAAAAAAGACAGATAAAATGCACTTCATTCATAACTTAATATTTATTGGTATTGTATGTTCTTTTTATTTTTGATAATTGCTATTGTTCATTTCTTTTATTTGCTGTGACTATCACAAATGGAATGAAAAGTAGATAAGGTTAGTTCTTTTTGAGTATGTACTTCAAAAGCAGCCAGGTTACTATTTTACCAGAAATGAAATTATATAAAAAGAAATCCATATGGTCTTTCATGACAACTGAACACATCCCATCTAGATCCACAACATTGATAGAATAAATGCAACGATAACAAAAACAACATATAATACAAGCTGAAAACTGAAAAAGGGAGTATTCTAATGAAGTGCTAAATTACACAATCTTGAGTTTTTATTTACATTCAGAAAGCGTCTCATCAGATCCTCTCTTTGTCTGCCTTTTATTCCTCTGTTTATCCCTCACTCATTTACAGTTTCTCCTCATCCATCTTTGCAGCACCTCCCTCCTGTTCTCCGTATCTCCTCCACGTCTGGCTAAATCCGTTTATATTCAGCGTCCTGACATTTTACTTCAAGCCCAGCGCTCAGAAAATTTGGTATAGAAACATTAATCATTCTTTCCCGCTCATATGCATTATTTTCTGATATGTTTAAATATGATGTATTGTAAATATGACACTATAAAGTCATTTTTGAAAATTTCAGGCTTTTTTTTTAGGAAAACCCTTTATTTTATGGAATGGTGTACGTATTGCATGTGCATTGGATCTGTGTCACGCTGCAATGCATTACCCAGCAGTCAGCACTACTGCATTTCCTGTCCTGAAGGATACAGTATGATAGCATACCTCAGTATGTTTCAGATAAGCAGAGTTTCAGGAAACGATGGATAGGGTATAGATGCAATTAAGGAGTGACGGTACAATGGGGGCTGGTGAACACAGGGGAGATGAGAGAACTGAATTCTATTTACTAATTATTCATCCTGAAGAGATTTTAGATTGTTTTAATGAACTTATTGATCTATCCTTCACTGAATCTATGAGAAGAACAACATTCGTGTATCCCGCCTAATGTAAGTTTAGTTACCTTAGTTGAATATCTGGTTTTGGATGATCACCAATTAAAAGGCTAACTCTCAGCCTAACCCCGCCCTCCATTTTGTGCCACTTGGGGCACACCACTGCAGTGTTGGTATATTACAAATAAGGCATGACATTAAGAGCTCTACAAAAGTAAACATGGCGGACACAGAGCATGAGCGAGTATAGGACTTACACACAAAATGCACACAGATATTCACTGAGGTCTCTGTAATCACTATAAGATGACCCTGAAGGCCGGGTACGTTCAGGAGGTTTCAATTTCCTGTCACCCAATTCCCAGTGCTCAAACTGATTATAATCTTCCCGCTTGTCTTTTTCAGTGCACCTTACGGTATAAGAAACGTCAATGAACAGTATAAATACATGAGGCAGTACATTTTATGCAGAATAGCACAATAAAGGAATAATTACACAATCATACTTAAAAAGACCACGGTAATGACAGTTGGAAAAATGAGGATTTGCCAGATCCCTGGCAGTAAATATGCAAAAATATGTAAATATGTGAAGAGCTATCAGTATGGAAGAATCATAGAATACGCTAATGCAGCAAGAAAGTATATACTAACGCACACTGAAAGTGCAGGTACTGCCCCCAGCCATGTTTTCACACGATGGTTACACTTTTCATATGGTTTGAATGGTGTATTATAAAATGTATTTATAACCATCAATATTATTGATACAATATATTATTTTCTATAGACTGAATCATACAGACCTCTATCGTTTGGCCAATGTAGCATTTAAAATATATTAGACTATAGTTCTTCCATACAGGTACAACAGTTATATAGTCACTTGAAATGTAGACATACAAATTTAGCAAATTGACAGACAAAGAGACAGGAAGGCAAATAAAAAAATGTTCACATAAAATGTATATTAAAAAGGTGTACACAAAATAATATGAAAAACACATTTACCATGAGGCGAAATATAAAAAGTACTTTTTATGTATGATATTAATAAGCAAATTTGGTGATAATCAAAATATATAAAAGTATAAACAAAAATTTAAAAATAATACAAAATAATATAAAATAATATCTGATGTCAAGACAAACATAAAAATTGCTGGTAAGACACTGTATTAAAAATAGATTTTAAAGACACTTAAATGGCAACAATAATATAACAACAATAAAAATTAAATTAAAAAAATAAAAAGGACAAATTACAGCTAATGAAGTGATATCTAAGTGTGCACCGTGGTACAGTGCACTTCATGATGAGTTAAATATTCTGCTCTGGACATGGCAAACTGCAATTGTACGTAACTATGGAAACTGTATTTGACCAGATATGAATTGCCAATGTTTCACTTGTGCGCAAAGCTTTACTTAGCAGTCCACAAAAATGTGATTTGGGGAAGTATTACTGTATTATATACCGT
Organism: Albula goreensis; assembly: GCA_022829145.1. NCBI lineage: Eukaryota > Metazoa > Chordata > Actinopteri > Albuliformes > Albulidae > Albula > Albula goreensis. The sequence goes on from CM040745.1 coordinate 36,978,589, forward strand.
ATAAGTTCAATTCTGCCCTGTGGCATAACATAGAAAAACAGCCCAAATGCATAGCTCTATTTGGATAGAAATATCATAACCGGCTGAGCTGAAAACTGTTTTCCTTGTAAAGATTTTGTCTTAAACGATTCTTGGTTATTTTGGGAACTGTTCCTATTTTACCGTTGCTTAAAAAACCATTAGCTACAAAAGAGCTACTACTGTGAAACACACGACTATATTTAACTCTTAGGGAAAGCACTTAGGAAACATCACCAAGACAGGATTTGAACCTACAGCTGCACAGCACCTGCTGATTGGCTGTCCTTTTCAGAACTGGGGCAGTGTTGACTTGGCAGTTCTTGGTCATTCAAAAATCACAATCTAAAAAAAAGATGCGCTTGTTGTAAATAAGCTTGACCTGAAATGGTGGAATCTCGGCTGGAACAAAAGTGGATTTTTTTGGATGGTCATCCAGACATCTGGAAGTGCACTTCGAAATGTAGCCAAGAAGTCACACATAGTGGCAATTCCATGTCAACTACTGTGGCCTCCCTTATTGTGACAACCCCACGCCACAAACTGAAATCACATATGGCAGCCATTACAAGTGACCTACTGAAATCTCCAGCTCAGCGCTGTATCAGTGTGACTGATATGTAGTTACCGTGCTGTTCAATCAACCAAAAACCTCTGCAGAGTTTCTTTATGAGATGAAAAGGTTTTTGGAGTTACAGTATTTCCTGTAAATGGGTAGAGTAATAAGTGACTAAAATAAAAATCATAATGGTTAAATAAATCAAACAAAAACAACAGGATCCAAGGCCTCGAAGAGTGCTTGGTCGTAAAATAAAAACAGAAAAAAGAATAGGATGCTACACACCCGCAGTGTTTCTATACCCTAAACGGTGATGAAGAACATTTTAAGACACTTGGCCCGTTTACACAGAGCCTTGAGAATGGTCATGGTTTTGGTGAAATGTTTCTATGTTACACTCAAGAGGTTTACCATTTTTTAAAACCCTCTTGGCTCCCAACTGCTTTCTTAGCTCATTTTGATCCCTCATTCTCTCTCTCATTTAATGTTGCTATTCCAGGTTCTATTCTGTTACTGCATTGACAACAAAGTTCGGTTATTTTAGTAGAATAACAACAAGGTTCTGTTCTTTTACTATGGTAAAAACAAGGCGCTGTTCTTTCACGATAGTAACAGAGAAGATCGGTTCTGTTACTGCATTGACAACAAGGTTCTGTTTTTACACTGTGGGAACAGCATGACTCTGTTCTTTTACGGTAGGAACAGAAAGGTTCTGTTCTGGTACTGCATTGGCAACAAGGTTCTGTTCTTTTACGATAGTAACAGCAAGGTTCTGTTCTTTTGTGATACTCTGTTACTCTCCTTGTTTTTTTTACTGCATCTTTTCTATGTATTCTCTTCCTGAATGACAGGACGATATCTGGGGAATAATTACACTCACACACTGCTTCTGAACAGTTATACAATAGAGATGAGAGCAGACAGAAGAAAGGGAGTTCTGAGAGAGAAGAGGGGTCACTGGAGCTCTGAGATGTCACAAAAGTACACTTTTAAACTACCTTGAGAAGGCCAAGTGAAATCTGTAAACGATTTGCAGGACAGTTAATTAGATGCGTGTCTTGGGTTTTCTGACAGTCTTGTGGGGACGTCAGGCTGTATCTGAGTCATGGTCAAGTTTTACCTCTTCGGTCCGTCCTTGTAACGTCAGTTAGTCGGTCTCCAAGTTCCATGAGTATGTTCACCTATCGCTTCGGCAGTGTGTCAGACAGAGGTGAGGGTCTGAGATCGGTTGGTGTGTCGTCAGTCCAGCTGGCCAAGTCACACGGTCAGGAATACGTTGTTGAGCGGTTTGGTTTGTGGTCTGGTCGGTCTCTCTCGGTGCGTCGGTCTGGCGGGGAGCCCCAGCTAAATCCCCCGGCCCATGATTCCGGTGATGGAGTTGGGGAGCCCTAGACTCGGAGGGGGCATGGCGGCGGGGTTGACGGGGGAGGTGGCCCCTGAGCTGTCGGGCCCCCCGGGGCCGGGCCCGTCCCGGTGCCCGCTGTATTGGCCGATGAAGGAGCCGTCCTCGTTGAACTGGATGTCCACGCTATCGCCGTACTCCGCCAGGCTGTCCTCGCTGCCCAGCTTGCTCTCCGGGCAAACCGACGGCTGGCTGACCGACCGCTTGTCCTCGTTGTCACTGTGAGGGAGAACGTGAGAAAGAGACAAGGAGAAGGAAGAGAAAAAAATCTTTTGTCATTCACTTTATTTTGACATCAAAAAGTCCCTTCAGGGTAAAATAAAAACGCTGCAAGCAGACAGAAGAAAGGCAAAGTTAAGAACAAAGAGTTACATAAAAGGAATCTGCACATATACTGACAACACTCAGGGACAATAAACAACGGAGAACACAAAAAGAGACTCAAACAGAAGAAGCCAATCACACAAACACAAATAGGTAAATACACAAAGTCAATGACATAAAAAACCCACTATCAACTGCTCAAAATGGATGTATACAGTGTCTATGCAGTGTTTCCCATACACAGACTTCTTTACAATTGCCCCACAAGAGCTTCAGTATCACCTGCCACAGCTTCAGAACAAAGCCATCCCCCAAAAACTGAGAACAAACTTGATACTGCCATGTGTGTGTGTGTATGTGTATATATATATGAAATGTACTTGTTAGCAGTACTCAGCTATGCACTAACTACACAAACTGTCTTCCTGTACTTCACATACGTTTGAGCATCCTGTTTGCGCTTCATAACTTCAGTGTATCAAACACCAGAGGACTGGATATGTTTTGGTTTACTGTACACTCCTGATTACTGAAACTGACATCAAAATACAATTGTTTGAAACAGTTACCTGCGTAACAGTGTAACTTCTGCTGCTGGTTCGATTGTCGGTTGTGACAAACTAAGAGTAACCTATGTAAAAAATTGGCGGCGACAGCGCAAAAGTTGTAAAGGAACGCAAAATGTGTTGTGATGTCACTGTCGTTATACTTAGCAACCCGTTCCTAAGAGAAATTTTGTGCTAATCATCGTGGTTGTATAACCTAATGCCCGCCCCCTTTAGTTAGCTACCAGTTGAAGTGCATTACTATGGGAAACACTGAAACCTAAATAGCTTTATCTGACAAAAAGCCAACCACACAAAGAGATAAAGACACAAAGTGCTCGTCATGCAAAGAGATAAAGACGTACCTTTCAAGAGATCTAAAAAGGCGTTTCGGAAAGCGATCAGAGAAAAAGAGAAGGGGTGAGGCAAGAGAAGACAGAGAAGATGCTCTTTCTTTTTCATGATAATTTAAGGACAAAAGAGACATTCCTGTAATGTTAAATCACATGATCGTATTAATTTTTCGTACGGTAGTCTGAGGCCTACCCAGCCGTACCGTTACACAGACAAACGTTCAGTGTAACTGGTATGGAAACCATGATGACCAACAAAAAGGCACAAAAGAGTTCATGTTTCAGTGGTAATTGAGGTTTGTGTGACAGTGCTATGTTTTTATGGCACATCTGAACGTTACAGTGTATTGAATTAAGCCCACGACAATATTTGTACAGTGGTTTTGCACAGCGATTTTCTTTGTTTGCCATGGGGTCGGCTCCTTACGAACAGAATCCAGTGCAAACAATTGTCGCGAAAAAGATGTAAAAACATAACCTGCAAATAAATTCCATTACAGCAAAACAGAACGATTGCAATTTTAGATGAGGGCTTGATATGAAACTACGGCAAGTGCAAAGTCATATATAAAATTGAACGACAAAGTGTGAAACATACGAGTAACTATTATTATTTATGCAAACGTGCAAAAGGTCCATTTTCAATTCTGCCAAATTTCTATATATGGAGCGGAATGTGCCATGTATGTTACATGATTTAAAACACACCATATTGTAGGAATCAATTAATTGATTGATTGTAAGAGATGATCAGGGCATGCTTATAGATGGTTTATGTATGCGTTATGCAGCGTAAATATTGTGAAACATGCTCCCGAACTCACCTGTACTCCCCAAAGGTGTCGTCCTTCATAGGCCGAGCCTCTGAGTCCACCTGGCCCTCCTCTTTGTCCTTCACTGTAAGACGGAGCCAAAGTCTCACTCACAACAGCAGCGCTGCTATCCATTATAAATTTACAGCCATTTCCACAGACACAGCAGCGAGAGATTTTGAATGGTTTGGTTGTTTAAATACAAGCAGAGAATGTAGGTGCTTTGTTCCAACATTTTAATGTATTGACAGTCTTCCCATTAACTACACATATCGTCAAAGGATACTGTATACCATTATCTAGTGTAATTATTACTGTGATATATATGAGAATAACAGTCCTGCTGGTGCCGTGTAATTCTGAAAGTTAAACAACTTATGAAATCTGAGAAGCAGTACAGTGAGGAAATTGCGAATGAGGCTTTGGCCGTTTTCTCGCTGACTATGCACATTCAGCCAATCACCACAGAATTTACTTAATGAGTATGCTTGTGGTAATACTGCATACCACTACCTGTGTACAACTATCATTGCTGTAATGTATATGAGAATAACGGTCTTGCTGGCGCCGGTTTTATTGCGGAAGTTACACATCAAATCAAAAAAGCAGTGAAGTTAAGAAGTTTCGATCAATGCTTTGGCGAATCTCTGAATCCGCAAAGTAGCTGTTTGGATTTGTGGATTGCATTGACTCTTTGCTAACTGAGTTAGAAGTCACTCAGTTAACTGAGTGTGGTTCTGGAGTGAACGCCGTCGAAATTGCTCGGTGACCCGATTTTCCCTGTGGAGTCGGCGCAGCCCGCTTCATTCAGTGAGCCGTGGTGGGCCGGTTACCTGAGTACTTGCCGCCTTTGCTGCGTTTGATGAAGCAGAGGATCAGCAGTACCAGCAGCAGCAGCACGATGGCGCTGATGAGTCCGATGAACCATCCCTGAGTGGCGAAGCCGCTCTGCACTTCGGACACGCCTGGGACAGAGAGCCGAGAGTTATACACACAAAAACCAATAGCGCATGAAATTCCAGACTCCCATGCCTAGGAATGAATCCACACCCAACATATGCACTGGATAAGTTCCCATGAACCTGTAACCCTAGCCTGAGATTTTACGCAGAAATTCACCTGAGCAGTTCGCGGCTTGGGTCTGCATTCAGCCCGTAGAATGCGTAGACAAACAAAATGAACATGACATGGCGAATGGATACTCAGGGTAGGCGACACCAGTACTGACACCAGCACTTATCATTTATCAGCCGATGATCGATAATTAGAAGAAGAATTAGTGATGTCACCGCAAATAAATGATTTTTAGCACACCAAATTTATCCATTTATCGTGGTTACTAGCCTCACAATTATTGGTTAACCCAAATTGTATAATCGCGACAGCCCTAAAAACGGGTAGAGAACAGGTGAGGGCTCAGGTCATGTTACCTGGCCCTTCGGTCTTGATGTCCCTTCTCCAGTGGGTTTTGTTGCTGAAAAAGACATGTAGGGCATAGTGGCAGCCGGGTTCGAGGCCGTGGATCTGGTAGAAGGACTGGGTAGAGTTCACCATGTCTGACTTCTCCACAAAACTGCCAGCTAGGGACACAGACAAAGGAAAAACAGTGAGACATTTGGAATTAAACGGCCTCAACTGCACAATCCACAATCCTGAAAAAAGCAAAAAAAAAAAAAAAAAAAAAAAGGGTGCAATGTCTTTGCACGGCCAGAGGAGGCAGTATGTGCGTAAAACACGGCTCATCTCTTACTGCTCATCCTCTGGAACTCAATTTGGAACTCCACATTCCGGTGTCTCTCTTCCGGCACCCAGCTCAGGTTCACGTACGTCTCTCCGACCGACGTGCTTATGTTATAAGGAGGGACTGAGAGAGAAAAGAGATGGCGAGAGAAAAACATATTAGTTTTCCGCCAGGCTGTTAAGGTTGTGTTTATGGTTACATTGATAAAGCAGCTGTGTTTTGTATGAGTTTATCAGTAAAAGGGATGTCGAGTATGGATAGGTCCCGAGCTGCTGTTTTTTCAATGTCTACCCATGATGGGCCAATGGGCTTTTATTATTTGACCATTGTTTGATGAACTTTTGGTAGCTAGAGAGTAGTAATGAAAGTTAGGTGCAGCAAATCCTCCAACCGATTAAGGTTTCTGTAGAGTGGTTAGTTTTATGCCTTTCCGATAAAATGTATTGACTGCTGAGTTGAGAGAGGAGAACCAGCTCTGGGGTGAGTTAACTGGGGTCATAGAAAAGAAATGGTTGACTTTTGGAAGGATGTTGGAGGATGTTCATTTTAACTGTGGAGATATTGGGAGCTTGTTCCATGTCGTTTTTAACTGTCTGATGGAATGGGATGAAGTTGAGTTTGAAGAGTTTTCTATTCATGTGGGAATCAAGTCCAACTGTGGTATCATAAAACACTTCAATGGACCTCACTCTACCTTTCCATTGGATAGGAGCCAGACTGGGCAGAATTTTTTTTTGAAAAACGATTTCACAAATCCACTACAGAAAATCAAACAATTACTCATGTAGAGAAAAATGACTTTGATATCCGTGATATAAATGATGTGTTATTAATTATTCATGAGCACATAATTATGCAGACCCACCTCCATCCAGCAGGGTGGCGGCCTCCTTCTCGATGGCCGTTCCTTCCCCAGCTGATGTAAGCGCTTGCAGGTAGAAGCGATACCGGCTGTGAGGATTCAGCGGCCCAAGAGGGAAGTAAGAGGCGTGGGGGTCTTTAATGTCCTCAAACTGCATCTGGCTGTCGTTATTCGCGACAACTGAGAGTTGAGAGAGAGAGAGAAACAAAATGGCAAAAACGCGAATTATTTTGGGAGAGGGACACACAGCAGCTCTTGCTATCGAGTATGTGATGGCATGCCATAGCCTGAGAGTCTAAGAAACACACTGCTGTTATTGGTATTTCCTCTCTTTTGTGATGTATGTTTGTGTACATATAAGTGAATACTGTTTATGTTGTTTCAGTGTATCTAAATGATTGTTTTGGCAACATTATGTATGTACGGTCATGCCAATGAAGCTCTTTTGAATAAACTGAATTGAGAGAGAGAGAGAACGTAATGTTCTCAATTCATCACCTTTACCATTTCAGAGAATGCTTTGGCAACATAGTATGTTGGCTTTTAAATAAGGCGTTCTGCCGCTTATTGGCAGAATAAAATGTGAGTCATGTTGAAAAGTCATAGGACTGAGAGATAGGCAAGTGACCAACAAGTTAAGGATCAGTTTTGAGGCAAATTTTCAGATAATCTTGGTTGTCAGTTAGGTAGAGGGCATATGGCCAATGACCTATGCCACCAAGTGATACAGCGTAACCAAAAACAACATGGAAAAATTGCAAGGACAAAAAGATTGTCTTTCAAAAGTAAACAGTTGGAAAACCCAACAGAAAATTCTTTTGCAGACCTAAAACAAGCCACTTCTGTGAGACAGACAGGAGAATTTGTGAAGTGACATGAACAGAATCCCATTACCAAACCCATAATTCAACCAAGAGTTTATTTTCTAAATATTATTTAGCCACTTTTTATTTAGCGGTGCCTCTGGAGACAGATACCTGTTAACGTTGTAGGCAGTTCTCTTGCAAGTGAGACTCAGCCAGTGTGTCTAAAATTAATCATTCCCTTACTAAGCATGAGCCAACCGCCTTATTTATTATAGACTGGTGTGATATTCCTTTCTGTTGATTTCTATACGCCAATACCATGGTACATGCTAGTGGTGGTCCATCAACCTGTTAGCTGAATTTACATTCTAGTCTTCATTTTGTTTCTCTTTCCAATTTCTGGCGGGCTTCAAAATTGAAAATATGGCAACTGACAGGGCCAGTAGATTTTGAGAGAGAGGGCCACAGGCGGATGGAAATCGGGTAAACGTGGCTAAATGTTGACGCTATTACTGTTACAGACAGACAAACCGTGAAAGAACGGACTTACTCTCTTGATACCGGAGCTGGTATCCGGTCAGCACTCCGTTCACCTGTACAGGCGGTTTCCAGTGCAGGATCAGCTGCGTTTCGCTGGGACTCGTGAAAGTCAGGGAAGCTGGAGGACCCGGTTCTGTAGACGCAAGCGCATCACCACGATTAGCCGTCGGCATTGCCACGGAATGACAGTGAACGTTCTCCCTTACATATACACGGCACACCTGTGCAGTCTAATGACTAATGCGTGTGCCTTTACAATACCTTTATAATGCATTTCCTCTTTAGGCTTTAGTAAGCGTAAGTCCTGAACAACACTTGCATGCTATGTGTGTAAAACATCGTCTTCTTTTAAAACCTGCGTGAAATTGAGGGAAAATCCAATATGACGGAACCTTCAAGCCCTTCAGGCTAATCTTTTTTTCTGGTAGAGACAGACACCTGGAACACATTCAATATGGCCGCTGTAGGCTATCAGCCTGGCTTCCACACATAGGACTGGTTCATATCAAGATACATTGCGTTTCCGCTGTACTGTTCCGGTATACGGTCTTACAAAATGGTGGTACTTTGCGTTGTGACAGAAAAGAGAGCAGGACTCACTTCCTTGAGGAGTTGTGAAGATGGCTGGTGATGAATGAGGTCCCTCTCCCCTACTGTTGAAGGCGGAGACAGTCACGCTGTACTTAGAGAACGGTAGCAGGTCGCCCACCACCTCCTCCGTTTTGGCTCCGGTCACCTTAATCACTTTGCTCCCATGCTCCTTCCCTCTCTCCCTCCTTTTTCTCCTCCCGTGCTCTGGGTGGCCGTTCTCACTTGGGGGACCCAACCACTTCAGATGGATCTGCAGAAACACGACGCATTTCCACTCATAATACATATTTAATGCTTAGATTTTTATGTATTAGATACAAACCAAATAATATATTTTCCATACGTTATAATCCAGTTTGTTTTTTGGGCAGTCTATGACTGACATTGTGTGGACAAGTGATGGCTGAAATGAAGTTTCATGAACACTGTTAGGGCGGAGCTACACTCAGCTGCCAATCATTGACTAACTCGAACTAATCAAAATTTTCTCTCTCCACAGGCAAAAAGCTGTCATTGGTCCAAATCACAGAGTCACTGACACTATGTGGTAGCTCCTCCCATTCATGGTTCACTCCAACATCCCTATATAGATGCATCTCCAAGTTGGCTAACTGTTGTCATATTTCCTATTCCCCTTATGGCTGGACAGGTAGGTCAATCCCTCGTCCCTCGCCGTACCTTGTACCCGAGGAGATGGCCGTGTACTTTCTTGCTGTCGACGGCCTCCCAAGACACTTTGACCGCGGAGTTGTCCACAGGCTGCACTCCCACGCCTGTGGGTGCACCCGAGGGAACTGCAGAGCACAGACAAACTTAAGCATGACACAGTGTACCCGGCATTTCGTTCTGAAAATTCTATATAAGAAATGAACTTGAGACATTCTGCACTGACCTCACACTGGGCAGTGTTGTACTACTTAAAAGTGTTGAAGTTATGAACACAGACTTCACTAACTTCACTAGTAATGACAAAAAGTGACTGAAATTCTAAAAAAAGACAACGATTCTTATTGTAATATCAAATATTTTACTGTTATTATTATTATTATTTTTATTATTATTAGCCTTTGCAAGGCTTTATACTGTGAAAATACATTTCCCTGAATCTTCTTCCCTCAAATATCTTCCTTCCTCAAACAATGCACAGACATTGAATCTAACTGTGAATGGTGTGATTCTGTAAGCTATTAAAACCTGAAGGAGAGAACCTTGAATGCAACATGAAATATCAAAGGCAAGAAAATGAGTTGCCAAGAGAGACTGGGCTAGGATAAAGGAGGATACTGATGACAAAAACTAATTTCAAGACTTAGTAAAGCGTTTTATCACACAGGAGGAATAAAATTAGCCTAAGGCAGCCAACTGACCATCTTCTCCAGAGTATCCAGTCTCTTCACGAGGGGAAGGTGCTGCCCCTATCTGGTTTACGGCCTGCACTTTGATCAGAAAGGGCTTGAAGATTTCCGTGTTGTTGACGTGGAAAGGGGGACCCTCGACCTCCTTGTGGTGCCAATGGCGGTCCTCCTTTGACTTCCACATCACTTTGTACTTGAACCCGGGACCGTTGAAGCTGAGCATGTCCATCTCCTGCAGAGGGGATTGGAGAGGTCACCCACGTGAGTCCAATAATTTGTGGGCCGAAAGGTCAACCGAATATGGTGTGAAACCGGAGATAGCATATGCAATTCAACCTTAGTGCACCCCTTATTATCACTGATGCAAAAAAGAGAGAATCGCACAGCAACGATTCACACTTTCAGTTTATGAAATACTTCAAATACTATCCAACAGATGCTCAGAGCATTACTGCCAATGAGTACCTGGAATGTGGAAAAGGGAGAACAAACTCACAGTTTAGAGACCCAGTAGCTCTGGTCCAAAGAGCCTAATAAATACCAGGTTACTGAAATATTGGGCCATTTTTTTATGCTCGTGTGGAAAAAAATGAACAAATGTTCTTAAAGAGACCCATATTACTGTAGGTTAGATTATTAGGAATGAACGATTCACAGCGATAAAAGGAGATAGCCAAGTCATAAAATACTTTGTTCTAGTTTATTGTATGCACTCTTGTGCGTGGCTCTAGTTAAGAGTATCTGGTAAATGCGTCCGTATAACTGTAGATATGAACATAAATATGGCTACGCTAAAGTAGGTACTGACCCGTAAAGAATATGCAATTTGAAAATTGTTGCTTCTGATGTTGTTTTCAAAGCTGTGTCCTATTTCTGAAATTTGACTGTGTATCATTATATGGCAAATATAAATCAAGGTTGAAATGTGCATGTGGAGGTGAAACACAATTCCTAAATAGAGTGTGGACTCGCACATACCTTCCACGTGATGGTCAACGTTTTCGGGTCTGTGGAGTTACTCTGGACATCCTCTGGGTTTCTGGATGGAGCTGGAGAGAGAAAGAGAAAGAGAGAGAGACAGAGAGAAAAAGAGAGTGAGAGAGATGGAGAGAGATGCACCAAATAAAGATGGATGTTGCTTTGTCTCAGACCATCTGACATCATTCAAATGACACTGAAGAGGTTCCCACCTTTCCTCACCCTACCCTAGGTAGGCTACCTCTTCTTTCAGGAAAAAATGCAACCTTAAGCACTTAACATGGAGGAATCATTTTAGCAAACACGGGCTGAGTGACAAGACCACGCCCATGGATTGCGTGTGTCGAAATGGCGGGGTGGCTCCACCGCCATTGGGCGAAGCAGAAAAGGGGCGTGTACAAACCCGCGGGGGCAATCTCGTGCGCCTCGGTGGGAGGGGCGGGGTCGCTCTCGTCCACCTCGTTGACGGCCTTGACGCGGAAGCTGTAGATGCCGTATGGCCGCAGGCTCAGCTTCGCGTGATGAACGTCTCCTTGAACCCGCACGGCCTCCAACCACTTTCCCCTGCCGTAACGCTGCTCCTCAACCTCCACAATGAACTCTGGGCACAGGCAGACACAAAAAAGAGAGATGCACCATAGATACATTACGCAAATATAAACATAAACAACAAAACTTTTTTACTTACTGCTCTCTTACATACAACCTATTCGATCAGCTACAACCGGTGTTGCTGCTATGTACAGTATATACAGAGTATTACATATATATGTGCATATACACACACACTTTAAAAACATTTGTAACCAGATCATTTAGTAAGAATAAAGATTGGGTAGGTGAGAGAGGGAGGTGCATCTTAGCCTTGTTGAAATAGGTTCCTGCATGCGTGTTGCACATGTGCTTTGAGGGCATAGTTACCCTGAATGAGGCTGTTGTGATGGTCTCCAGGGCTCCAGTGGAGGGTCAGGTTACGCTCCCGGACATCAGCCAGCTTCAGGTGGTGAGGCGCATCAGGCCGGTCTGGTTGGGTGGAGGAGAGGAGAGTGAGCCATACAGATTGGGTGGAGGAGAGGAGAGTGAACCACATTGATTGGGTGGAGGAGAGAGTGAGACACATTGATTGGGTGGAGGAGAGTGAGCTACACAGATTGGGTGGAGGAGAGGAGAGTGAACCACATTGATTGGGTGGAGGAGAGAGTGAGACACATTGATTGGGTGGAGGAGAGTGAGCTACACTGATTGGGTGGAGGAGAGGAGAGTGAACCACATTGATTGGGTGGAGGAGAGAGTGAGACACATTGATTGGGTGGAGGAGAGTGAGCTACACTGATTGGGTGGAGGAGAGGAGAGCGAACCACATTGATTGGGTGGAGGAGAGAGTGAGCTACACTGATTGGGTGGAGGAGAGGAGAGCGAACCACATTGATTGGGTGGAGGAGAGAGTGAACCACATTGATTGGGTGGAGGAGAGAGTGAGCTACACTGATTGGGTAATTTTAATGTTCATTCCAGACTTGAGAAGTCTTTTTGCTGAATTCTCCCACAAACCCTTCAACAGCAGATTTACAATCACTGTACATTTATGTGTATTTAATTTCAGTGTTTCCCCACAGCGACATAGCTAATTTGAAGTGAGTTATCACTTCATAAAGGTAATGATGAACAGTAACCAACAAAAATTAATTATCACTTAACTTTATAAAGAAATAAACGATCAACAGTTTAGTGAATGTTTTTTTGAAAACCTGACTAAGGTAACTGGCCTTGTGAAGCCAAGGCGGCCCATCTTGGTTAGAATCACAGAGGGAAACACAACAGTTCCTGATTACACAAACACAGCCATGAGCGTCCTCCTCTGTTGAAAAAGACCGCTACTGCATACTGCTACCGCAATATGTCCTGAGAAGCAAGTGAAACGTGTTGGCTTGCTACAAAGATAAGGGTCGATCTTGTATCTTATCCAATCGTGGGAACGAAATCAGTTTACAGACATCCTTCTTCACTTACGGGCAGCTGAATTAACCAATAATAACCATTTAATGAAATATGAGACGCCCTCAAACCGTCTCCACCATGACAGATGACGTCTCCTCATGTACAGGTATCCATATAATATCTAGTATCCTTTCTGAAAAGCCATTCTGACTCAGGACTCGGAATGCTCCTGATTCTTATGCCCGAAACGATTCCAATCAATAAATGATTCCAAACTATAAAATGCCACAAAATGGTGAATAAGTAACATCACATTTGAAGTTGAGGAAAAAAAAGAATTCTAAATGACTTCCACGGCTGATGGGTTTTTAACTGACATGAAACCTCCACTTATTTATTGCGGTTCACGCAATGTAATATTCTTATAAAGAATTTGAAACATCATAAATATACATTTATAACAGTTTACTACTGATAACTACTGTACTTAAAACCACCAACAATAAATGGAAACATGAGCAATGCATATGTGTATGTTATGTTTGCGAGGACTTATGAGCGTACTGCATGTTAGTACTGGTGTATAAGAGTATCGTATGTTTCTGAGTCAGGTGAGCTGGTGTATCCTGTGGTTGTGCATGTGTGTGGGTATGTTTTCACAAGTTAATGTGTGCAGTGTATGATTTTGCAGGTGGATGGATTGTATTGTTGTGCATGTGTATGAATTGATTTTTATGGCTTCAGGTGCGTGAGTATTTTGCGCGCCACTCTTAGAAAAAAAGGTTCCTTAAGGGTTCTACGCTTGTCCTGCTTTGGGAACCCTTAAAGGATTCCCTTTGATATGGATTTCACTGAAGGGTTCTCTGTAGAACCTTATTCTGAGTGCTATATAAAGAACCCATGGAAGATATTTATATCGAAGATGAATCTTTAAGGTTTCCCCCAGCAGGGCAAATGTAGAACCTTTAAAGGTACTAGAGTGAACTTTTTCTTCTAAAAGTGTGTGATTTTATGAGTGTGCAATTGCATGGCTGTGTGCTCTATTATTGTGTGAGAGTATGTGTGCATTTTAAGGATGTGTTCATGTATTACATTACCTGTATTTGGGTGTATTGTATGATTTTGCTGGATGTATGATGTACGATCATGCAATTGCCATACCGACAACAACAATGGAAACGGTGGCATCTGCGTGGTCCAGGCTCGTATGGACTTCACAGGTGTACTTCCCTTTGTCCTGTGGGTTGACATCCTTGATTATAAGCGATGGGCCTTCAAATCGGTACCTGAAACCAGACAGCGTATCGTCGTATCCAAATTCACTGCAAGAAAAAGCTGAAGAACGTCAACATGCAGAATGTGGTTACTTGTCATCAGTAGTTTCCATCATTTTCTGTCCGGACTTCCTCCATTGTCTCCACGTCTCCTTCAGCTGGGGGTCGATACGGGCGAGGCAGGTGATGTTGACCGTCTCTCCGCTGCGAATACGCAGGGACTCGGGGAGCGGCAGGATCACTGATCTGTCTGATAAAGGGATATGACATCATCACAAATGACATCAGCAAATACCATAAGCCGGACTGTCTGACAGAGAGATTGGTAGCCTGGGCAGTTCTATAAAAAACAATGTTCCCGTAAGTATGATGTCATTTGAGATGACACAGACACATGACCTCATAAACAAGACATTGCGAATTGTGTGTTGTCATAGCCAAATCATCCTGAGACTGCCATAAAGAAATTACTCTTGAAGCAAGCTGAGAAGGTCATTTTCAATCTTGTGAACTCTCATCAATTCATTTAGTTAGGGACCAAGCACTACATATCAGCTGCATCAATCAGCTGACCAGCTAATTTACACCAGCCAACCGTGAGCAGGAAGCACTTTAAAGAATTTCAATCTGGTTAAATCTAAATGTATGCAATTTGATGGATGAGTGACTGTAAAATGTAATTGGGTTAAGAAAAGACAAATGCATAGATTTGACTTTATCACCATGAACAAAAAGCATAAACCTACATGTATAACAACAAGGCAGAGGCTACAGGTGAAAGTATCTAGAATCTAGTATCTAGGAAAATGTATCTGATTCCAAATGTAGCAATATGACACGATTTATCATACAAATACATTTGTGTTGTTTTTTTTTTGGTAGATCAGGAAGTCTCTATACGCATAGAAAAAATGAGAGCGTTTCCTTTTCCATAAATTTTATAATCGAGATCCCAGCCTGTCAAACCTGAGCCCGCTCTTCAGAAATCTGGGAAAAGTTTTGGGTTCTCTGTTGCCGTGCGATATGAGGTTTGTTCACAAAAAAAAATTAAATTTGCATTTCATCTATGAATGACAAATAACAACAACGATTTATTAGATTTTTTTTTGGGATGGATGGTTTCCTGGCATGATGTTTCCTGCATTATTTTAATTGAACACGGCTTTCCATTTAAAAGTTGGCTCTTGAAACAAAAACTATCCATACTTCATTCTGCATCCTAACAGGCAAAACATATCCTGACTACAGTGCAGTAAAACATTGTCGGAAAATGAAATATGTTTAGGATGCATAATCCTATTTATCCCGGTGTGTGTGCCTCACACGCACACACGCACACACACACAAGGGGGGTGGGGGGGTGGGTTGGCAGTGGACAAAATAATGGAAACTGACATTGAAAAAGGGACGCTGACAAAGCTTAACTACAATTACAAAAGAAAGTGTCACGGGTGGGGCATTATGTTGATAGACAATCAGCAGAGGATGTCAGCTATAAAAGAGGTCTGACATTTACAATTTTGATGTGTGAGTTTCCAAAGCAACATGGGGGCAACTTTAACAGAGCTCCAAACAACGAGGACAATGAATGTGCCCGCAGTGCAGCGGACCACATTTTTCAGACAGTTCGAATTCATATATGTCAAGTCATATATTTTCTATCCGCGCCCATGCAAGAAGCATTTGTAGCAGCTACCAAAGACACTGTGGAGGACAGAATTCCAGTCCCGAATACACTTTGCTCCACTCACTCAAGACATCCAGCTGGGCGTCCAAAGACAGGTTGCTGTTGACGATGGCGCAGGTGTACAGGCCTCTGTCCTCCAAGGTGGCGTTGCTGATCTGCAGGCTCCCATTGGTCAGCTGGGACATCCTGTTGTTGGCCAGCACCGAGACCTCACTCAAGCTCTCAACCCTGAGCAAAAAACACACATTGCATATGCATTTAAAATACACGCGAAACAGTGAATCTTTGACTGAAGATTAAATATTTTGTACTTAAAGACAAATCTCTCTACCCACGAATGCGAAATGAGAAAGAATACTGTAATCATAAACGTTTGATAATAAATTATACAGTTTTTGGTATGACTTTCACAGCTCTTTATAAATATGAAGATGTAAGAATTCGTTCCCCCACTCACCATTCTACTTTTGGTCGAGGGGAGCCAAAGGTTTCGCAGTCCAGGTTGGCTTTCTGTCCTTCCGTTACTCTGTATGTCTTTCCGTCCTCTGTCAACATCTTAGGGGGAATCTCTGTGAGGGGCGGGGCAGAGGAAAGTAAGGAAGCAGAATAGTTTGATCCTATTTACGGCAGTCCTTCTCACTTCATTATAAAGACAAAATGGTGAACTAAAAAAAACTAAATATTTTCATTTCAGAATTGTGTGTGTTTTACCGAGGTTTACTGAGTAGAATTTGGGCCACAACAGTAACAACTATGGTAAAGACCATAAAATATTATTTTTAAATTATACTTTATTTGTTTACATATTTCATAATTGATAATTAGGGAGTTTTCAAAAGTATGATGCAACCAGTTAGGCAAAAGTAACTGCCATTTGTCCTCCACTTATGAAACATATTGTTGTCATATCAAGACAATTAGCTAGATGACAATAAAAATAAATTAAATGTGTAAAATGTCCAAAAATATGATCCGAATGCCCATTGGTCAGCAGCCCCACAGGGTGGCATGTAATTGGTAGATAGGATAATGAGACTAAGACAGAGGACTGTGGGGAAAGCAGAGCTCTCACCGATCACGTGAATGTAGGCGTTGACAAGAATGGTCCCATGCTTGTTTGACGCTTCGCACTGGTACACCGCCGTGTCGCTCAGCTCCACGTCTTTGAGTATCAGATTTCCTCCATGCACCCTACGTCTTTTATCCTGATCGATGCCTACAACGACACAACACAGCCATGCAAAAATAACACAGCCACATATTAGATGATGCGTTAATCCATATGGCATAGATTACCTCATATGGATGTAGAAGATAATTGCGTGGTAGGTGTGTGTCGTGATGTAGGGTTACATAGTGACCTGAGACAGGGTTTCCGTTGATGCTCCAGGAGACATTTGGGGTGGGGATGCCACTGGCGTCGCAGTTCAGCCGGACCGTCTCTCCAGGGGCGTACATTTGGCTCTCTGGTACCTTGGTCCAGTACGGGGCAGCTACAGAAACACAGAACATACCCGGTCACACTGTTCTTCATCATCATCATCATCATCATCATCATCATCATCATCATCACCATCACCATCACCATCATAATCACACCATCAATGTTCTTAATTAATGCTTAATTAATTCTTAATTAACACCATCCTCCTCATCTAAATCATCAGCTCGTCAGCTTTCTTCAGATGAAGTCAGATTTGTCACCATCCTCTTCACTGCCATCAAATTATCGCTGTTGTCACATCATCTATCTTCATTGTCTTATTTTTTCCACCAGTGATGACAAAAGAGCCTAACACTGAACATACATGGAAGTATTCAAACCACTCTTGAGAGGAGTGTACTGAGACTAAATTCAAACAATCCTGATTAGCTGTCTAATCTAAGACGACATTTAAACCATTCTTGCCTGGCTGTGACGTAAAATTCAATAGAACACTTTGGTTGATGCGATCCTGGATTAAAGTTTGGGAAACGCAGTCTTGTGTTTAAAAAAGATCATTATTGTAGAAAGACACTGTAAATGAGCTCTTATTCAAAACGCTCAAAAGGTGCAGTAACATGAACTAGCCTGTGCTAAAGAGCGTATAAGTCATGCCTACCCTCCACGGAGACGGTGTACAGATGTTTGACGTCGCCCAGTTGGTTGGAGGCTGTGCACTCGTACTCCCCGTCGTCGCTCTCCATAATGTGGGTGAATTGCAGCCACCTGCCGAAGTTCCTCTTGGAGGTGCGTGCGGTGGAGAGAGTCCCGTCCTTCCTCTTCCACTGTACGGTGGGAGTGGGCCTGGAGAGAGAGAGAGAGAGAGAGAGAGAGAGAGAGAGAAAGAACCACCCTTTCATCACTGCTGCTACTCTGATACTATTGAAACATATAGGGTCAGCCTGTAGTCTAGTGGCTAAGGTACATGACTGGGACCCCTTAGGTTCGTAGCCCATGCCCCAGTCTAGCCACAGCAAGAACACCATTGCTGTTGGGCCCTTGAGTAAGGCCCTTAACCCCACATTGCACATTGCTCCCAGGGGGGATTGGCCCTTGGTTAGCCCAATCAACTGTAAGTCACTTAGGATGAAAGCGTCAGCTAAATGACTGTAATTGAATCTGTAACAGTAAAGGCGACTTACAGCTAACATTAGGAGGTGAAAGTGCAAGCTTGAGTAAACACATGGAAGCAATACGTAATATTGTGTTTAGAATGAGAGTGACAGAGGTTATACTTTAAACTGATACACAGGGAATTGTAGAGATAAGCAGGAATTCCCACAGCACACAGGCAGGCATACGGGCTTCTCTTTTAAGACCGAGACAAACACCAAATGTAGGATTATGGGTAATTCTGTCCGCTGGAGCTAATTCCTCACACTTACCTTAAGGGAAGTTTTTTTTCCCCAGGCAAGATGTGTGCATAATTCAATTTGAAAAATATTTCGCTTGAGTCACTGAGCAATGACTCCTGTTTATCGTAAAAATGACCAAGGTACCAGAAAAAGACTTGTAAAGAAAACAATGGCACTCCCATTAATGGAGAGTTTTATTCCAATTATGAGTTGCCAAATAAAAGAGAGTGGAATGGGTCCTGAATGTATGAAATTTGAGAGCTATGAAGAACTGAAAATATGAAGGCTACATGAAGGTGCTACCTTTGCGTCATTCCAGTTTCAGTACTGCTCTTTTATTATGTCATTTGCATTTAAAAATGACAGAGTAGAGGAAGAGGGCCGGGGTACCATCCCAAATGTAAAACGTATGCAGGGATACCCGTGTCTCCGCCACACGCACCTGGTCTCAAACGACACCTCTGAAGGGCGACCAGGAGGTAGCAACCCCTGTGGTAGGTTATCCACAAACACCCTGTTGTGGTGTGTGACCAGAACACACACACACACATGCACATGCACACGCACACCCACACACACACACACACACACACACACACACATTAGGGAGACAGCCTCTATCAGCCACCATGAATACCTTGGCTTGGATAAGGCGGGGTGAGGGGGACAACCATGCACGCTGCCCGAAAAACAGACAAACAGGTCGATTGGCCTAATGCATTTTTCGTGTCCTGCAGACATGACTCCCACAGGGTTCTCACAGGCGCACAAGGACCGGAGTTAACTGGCACGCGAAGATCATGGTTCTGAAAGGGGATTTGGGCCTCTTTAGGAATGTCCGTCGCTTTAGACCTCAGCGAGAGAAATGAACATGGTCCCCGGTCCAAACTGCATACTGGAAGACTGAACCAGGGAGACCAGCAGGTTGCCAACGTGTTTGGCCAAAGCTAGTGCAGGCGGTAAAGCTGTGCTGTAAGAAGACATTCAATCCTCAATGCTAGCTTGCCTATTATTAGGCTTTTGTTATGACCTAAAAGACACATGGCCATTGTTTAGCGAATAAACTCTTACACTGAAATATAGAGAGCATTTTATGTAGCTATCCTCATCATCTGCAACTTATAATTTAAAGGTATCAAAGTAATATTGAAACATAAACATATACAATGACAGTATAGTCAGAGTTGACTCAAACAGGACAAACTCAACATGGCTGACCAGACTGATAGCCATGCTGTGTCAGACTAAATTTTGGTCCGGATATTAGCTTTAGCTTGTCAAAAAATTTGCACATGCAAGTTCAGTGACATGATTTGTGATTGGAGCAAACAAACAACCTCAACCAATCACATGGTCTCTTACTTAATTTGCACCAGCAAAACAGTTTTGCATGCTCTAAATCAGCGATCCTTACTCTGGGTCCAGGAGAACGGCAGTGAAGGTTTTCATTTTCACCAGACGTTCCTCCGCAGGTTCAGAGCCAAGAAATCAGCTCTGATGAATTAGCTGCGTAATCAGTTTTGTTACCTGGTCACTAAGTGCTGAGTAAAACTTTTATAAATTTCAAAAAACCCAGCACGGCTCTCAAGGACTGGGAGTGAACGCAACTGTATTAAATGCTTTAGTAAATGGGACAAATGGAGGACACAGTCACACAGGCAGTATACAGTTACACAGGCGGACGGGGTACGGTCGAACAGACGGGACACGGCTCCACTCACAGTCCCTCGGGAATGCATTCCAGGACCAGGTTTTTGCCTCTTAAGGCCAAGTGGTTGCTGTGGTCTCCTTTGGGCTGCAGCAGATTGGGTCTCCTGTTCATTATCACTGAGTTGGCTGAGGAGAGAGAAGAAGACTTCAGTTCTAATCCACCAGATCAGAAGAAAACGTCAAGACGAGAACGGGCCATTCGACCCCACTAAGCTCGCCGTTTGGTTAAAGAATATCCAAGACTTCATCGAGCTTGTCTTTGAATGCAACATGGGTCTCTGCCTCGATCACATGACCTGGCAATCTATTCCATGTATTGGTAACTCTATGTGTGAAATAATGCTTCCTTATATCAGCATGAAACTTACTCCTAACTATTTTCAATTTATGCCCTCTTTTTCTATAGACTGAACTCACCCTAAAATGTACTGTAGTTACTTAGCCCTTTGATAAACCTCAAAACCTCTATTAAATCCCATCTAACTCTCCTTTTGCAAAGTCTAAAAAGGTGAGGTAACTTCATTCTTTCCTCATAGGTTTTATATTTCATGCCAGGAATAGGTTTTATACCCCTTTTTTCTGTATCTGAACATTACAACTCATTTTATCACATGGCATTTCATTCACAGACACAATTCACACACAGGCTTCTATACCCATGATTCAACCCTTCAAAGGAAAAGGGACAAAAAACAGAAAATTTAAACAAAAAAAATTGCATCAAAATCAGAAATCTGCAAAGAGAAAAAATCAAAAGTATGATCCGGGGAACCATCAACACCCCACTGTAGACAAAATTCCACCCACAACCCAAACCCAACATAGAGCATAGAACCAAAGCAAGAAAAAAGTCACAAAATTTAAAAAGGCAAGAGAACCTCCCCATGGCCCATTTGTGTATAAAACCCTCCAGGCTGTAAAAGGCATACTCCACCTTAAGCCTGGCAGCCTGAAGCCCTGCCACTGTTTGGGCGGGGACTATTCAACCCCTCCCCCTTATACTATACTTCCGGGACCATCCAGATGGCCAGCTTGGGTTCACCTGATAAAAAATTCACCAGAACCAGCAAAACGTTTTTTTTTTTTTTTTTTTACTTGAGCCAAAAATAAAAAAGCTAAAGAGAATACCTTTCCCTAAACCCCTCACAAACTTCTCTAACAGGCTAAATGAACCCACGAAATGAGACCACAATAAAAAGGAGAAAGAGATTGAGAGAGCAGAGACAGAGAGAGACAGAGAGAGAGCGCCAAAGACAGAGACAGAGATAAAGAGTATTAAGTTGGAATGGCTGCCAAGTCACATCCTGGCAGGCCGTACCAAGACGTTAACACTGAGGCAACGAGGCTTAAAAAAACCAAGACAGACCATGCAGGGGACACACCCCTCAGAGACTGTTTGCACACTGACTCCTGTATACCGCCTCTTTCCATTCTGCATCATTAAAAACCCTACAGCCCTAAACAAAGACTGCTTATTTTTCCATTGCACGTATATTGTCATATCGTGTTGTTACACATCATAGCAGATGAGGGTTAGTTCTGCCCACTGCCTAATTTGGAAAATAGGAGATGCTATGGCTCCGACTAATAAACTTTTCCTACCTTAATTTTATTACTGGCCCCCTGCATCACTGCCCCCACCCCCACCCCTCCAACCCCTCCCAGGTTGCAACTGCTCTAAAGGACTCCACAGGCAAGCCAATCCCACTTCCTGTCTCTACTCTTGAGCACCTATAATAGCTATGGGCTGCGACTCTCATTAGATTTGCTGGTCTGTGGAGATTCTTAGCTAGCTCGCCTAATGGCTGGTTATATAAGTCTGTTTTATGAGCCAAATGATTGGCTACTAGCTGGATACAAGTCATGAATAAGAAAAGGAATTTAAGAAAAGGCTTGCAAGCTGTGAGAAATGACAAATACCTATCTTCTTGACAGTTTTTTTCGTTATCACCAATGTCAAAAAGAGAACATTAAACCAAAATGATGCATACTTACGATCATTGACAATAAAAGTTACGTTTTTAAGGGAAAAGCTTGTCGCCAAGATGTATTTTGAGTCAAAGTAATTTTTCTTGGGATAAAATAGGAACAGATGAGAGACATTTTGAAAAGGGAAATACTTCTGAAATTTTATGCACTTTTAGTCTTGTGCTTGTATTATTTTCTATTTATGATGCTATTATTGATAGGCCAGGTTATTTATTAATTAGCTAGGGCTTCATTAGATTATCGAAACTTCAACCCATCATTAGTTTCAAGTTTCCGTTCAACTGTTTGTGTAGCTTTCCTGGGACTGAAATACAGCCTGTATTTCATTTCAGTAATTGTTTTTGCTTAATCCTCTTTTCTTTTTACGACACCACTGTGTAATTTCAGAAGGACTGCATGCACACTGTTGCAGTAAATTGGCTGAATCTTGATATTCTATATCCATGATAGGGGGAGGTTACAGAGTATCTATTGCTCATAATTTGCCTAGACACTACAAAATCAATCTGATAATACCGTAGGCCATTTGACTATTTCTTGTTATTGGTAAAATAGCATAAAATGGGTGAAGTAGGCAAGAAAAACAATAATTACTTTTTTGCTAAATATTTGAGTGATAAGATGTTATACCTTGCTTACCATTCATATGTTGCTTTGGCTAAAGCTTATATATCCCTGATTCATTCTCTAAATTATATTCCTAAAAATGAAGTCCTTTGTGCAACCGTAAGGTGACACAGCAGAGGGAAGGGGTACTGACTGGACATTGAGGGGAAGATTGGGAACGGGGGACGGGAAAATGATGCTCACAGGGGTTTACGATTAGGGATATCGGCTTGTAGGGCAGGATGATCCTGGCGAGGATGTACTGGGCGTTGCAGGCGTAGTCGTCCCGGCTGTCGCTGACTTTCGCGTTGGCAAAATAGAGGCTCCCGTCCAGGCCCATGGTCACCCGATCGCTCTTCTCGATGTGATGGAAGTCTGGGGACAGGAAGCAGATTTGGATTTGAGGCCTGCAGTTCAAAGGGCTTTACGAATGTGGCACAGACAGACATGGGCTGCAGTCTGCCTCTTCCAGAACCCTGCCAAGGCGTCTCTCACAGGAAATCCGTGCACAGACTGTGTCTGAGATGAAGGACGACGAACGCATCTCACACACAAAGAGACACAGACAGAAACAGACAAAGAACAGAGAGACACAACTAGAAGCAGAGACGCAGACAGACAGATAGTCAGAAGAATAGACAGACGGACAGACAGACTCACTTCTGTCCATCCAGTGAATATGGGAGGAGTCTGTGCTGAAGGGTGGGTGCTGAAGAGACAGAAAAACAGACAGAAAGACAGACAGAGGAACAGGCAGACAGGCAGACAAACAGACAGACAGAAGAACAGCCACACAAACAGACAGACAGACTCACTTCTGTCCATCCAGTGAATATGGGAGGAGTCTGTGCTGAAGGGTGGGTGCTGAAGAGACAGAAAAACAGAGAGAAAGACAGACAGAGGAACAGGCAGACAAACAGACAGACAGAAGAACAGCCACACAAACAGACAGACAGACTCACTTCTGTCCATCTAGTGAATATGGGAGGAGTCTGTGCTGAAGGGTGGGTGCTGAAGAGACAGAAAAACAGACAGAAAGACAGACAGAGGAACAGGCAGACAGAAAAACAGACAGACAGAAGAACAGCCACACAAACAGACAGACAGACTCACTTCTGTCCATCCAGTGAATATTGGGGGTGTTGGTGCTGAAGGGAGGGTTGCAGATCAGTGTCAGGCTCTCCCCCTCCTCCACAGTTTTTTTCACGTCCCTATCTTGAGGCAGTTTGGGAGTATCTGAAAGAGAAGGGGTGCTTAAACACACTCTAACCCAGGAAAAAAGCATCGCACTGCAGCACAATATCAAACTGAAATCAGCCAATAATTACATGACTGCATTCAAAACTGCCTTCAAGGCAGAAAACGCATTTTCCCACAGTGCCTTCCCAGTGAGGACATAATACGTGATATGGCTAAAACTATGTAGCCTCATGCTGTAGGCGCTAGATCATATGGTGCAGAACGTTAATATTCACAATATACCTTATTTTGAATACATAAGCAAAGTACGCACTAAATTTAATGAGGTGCTGTCCATAGAGAATATGTTGTTTTCAATACCATTATTTAGTTATTTGCATTTACAGAGGCTCACATTTTGTAATAACAGTAGTTAATGGTTTGTTAATCATGTTGATGAACTAATAATAGTTTGCATACAAACATTAGGAGCTAGCATAGCAAATTAAGAAAAATTAAGAGCTAAGATAATAACCTAGCAAACATAACAGGCCAAGGAACCTTAATTTTGCAGAAAAAATTGATGCCTGAATACATAATTTTTTTTGTACTTTGTATGAAACTCTTACGTAAATCCTTGCAGTCAATAAAACATTGTGATTTTCTTTCTACAAACTAATAAAGATCACTAATAGAGGAATGAGCTCACCTTCTGTAATGACATGGATTTCATTTGAGATGGCGGTGCCGAGCTCGTTCGCGGCGTAGCACCGATATTTGCCCTGGTACTGCATGAAGAGGGCGTTGCTCAAATTCCCAGTGATCCTCCCAAAATTTTCCGAAGTTTCCAGTTGAGGGTTGCTGGAAGGGTCGAACTCTACCCCATCTTTAGTCCAGCGAAACCTGTGAAGAGAGGAGAGCCGCTATCATATATTCTGTTCGTACATTGTTACAGTGCAATTTCATGCATTGTCTGTCTGTTTATTTTCAGGTGATAAAACAGAAAAATTTCTCTGAATGATCCGCAGGCTGTAATTTCATGACCAGTGTGGTAGGCCAACGCCAACTACCATGCAGTAACTAGTTTTTACGAATGTAATCTCTTGTTAAATGTGACATGTTTCAAGCGTCAACACTCGACAAAGAAAAAGACAAGGCAACAGAAGGTAGAGTCCAGACTGTATGAGTAAACTGTATGAATAGGTGCCGAAGTAAGACTGACGTGGGCGGGGGATTCCCGGACGCAACGCATGAGAGATTGAATGCATCGGTGGGGAAGGCAGTGTATGACTCCGTCTGGTTGGTGATCTCAGGTGGCTTCTTGACTGCGAGGAGAAACGAAAAGAGGTCAGCGCAGATGGACCACAGTACCCTATATCAGACCCAAGGAGCCCTCCCACATGGGATGGGTACACACAAACACCCAACCCAACCGCCAGGTACCTCAGAAGACCACCTCTCCCCTGGGCCCCGCCTCCACTGGCCTGGTCTGGTCTCATGACTTGTTTTACGTTTCTCCGTTCTTGTGAACTGGATTTAAACACCCTTTTTAACGTGTGTATTATAAATCAAATGTCGATGTAAACTCTGAAACCAATTTTCAGTCTGTGAATTGTCAGATGATTCCCCTTCTTTCGTAAATAATCAGCACTGTGATGAGAATTTAGCTAGCTACCCAATACCAGCTGTTCCACTTATTGTTTTATTTGCTGTCCAAACTATATCATTATTTGTATAATTGAAAGCCATAAGTTACTTGATTTATATAGCAAACAGGCAGCACATTTGCACATGCTGAAAATGGTTTAATGGCATGTCTTTTCAATCCCTCCTGAATCTGTACTCTCTTCCCATCTCTCCTACATCTTTCCTCCACCTCTTCTCCATCTCCATAGATTCTCCATCCCCCCCTGCATCACTTAGTAAGTTGCACTAACGTCAGTGAGGTCATATTTCATAGAAGAATTAGACACAAGAATGAAAATAACACAATGCAAAGAGAGGAACGGTTGAGCACAGTGTGGTGCAGAACTGCAGTTAGTTGAAACGACACGGCAAGACTGACAGGAGACGCAAAAACAAATCAGAGAAGGATGGCTCTGGTCTCCAACCAGCGTTAGGTGGTGTTAGCTCAAACATAAATTGATTTGCTAGTTTCACACATACTGCGATTGTTTATTTCCTAAATTATTATAATAGAAAACTGACTTATATCCATTTGTGCCGGTTAGTCTTAAGATGGGGTGTGGTCAGAGACATTGCTGGTAGATTGTTATTTTGAGTCAGCGCCAAACAAATGGGGTACTGCCCACCAAAACTACATCTAAAGTTTTATTCTGCGTTTCATAGAGCTACCGAGCAAATGCATCTACTTAGTCAGGTTTGCGGCTCACACAAACCCTGTCTGTTACATAAATAATGAGCACAAACATCTCTGAAATATTCCCTTAGTGAAAGACTGTCAATTCAATTCTTTCCGGCTAGAGATGGATATGAAACATAATGATATGAAAAATAACATTTTATTCTCATTTGTCAAATAATCGATCTGTATGAGATCATCTCAAACTGTAATACAGTTTGAAACATTATGTTATAAATATATATAAACGAACCCTTTTCAGACTGAGCTATTGAACTTGAAGAATGACGGCAGTGTAAAACATCTTATATTGTAGTAAAAATGAATAAAATAGCATGTCTAAACACATCTCTATTTGCGTACAGCAAATTAAAAATTATTTAAATGAATTGACGGGAATTGTCATTAACATTATCACTGCATTATTTTGAATATGCCTCTCTTATTGTAAGCTGTAGACTTTAGTTTAATGGGCTGGATCATTGAGTCTTCAGCGACCTGCTGTCTTTGGCTGCTTTGTGATTTTTTTTTTTTCTGGAATGGCAAGGTGCAGCAAATTAGCAACATAAACTGTCCATAAATCAGTGTCTAAAAATCAGCTGCTTCCACAGCTGTGCGGTGTTTATCACAGCTAATTAATGTAATGAAAAAAAACCTAAATTCATAATTTTTGTGTATTCTTCCCCATGTTATTTACGTTGCTTTGCTAATACATTGAAAAACATAACAGCTTTCATTGGTTCATTTTATTCTGCTGCGATAGGATACCGTGCTCTGGGAGTCTGCACTAGCCCCCGTGGAGACGCGTGATTCCTAGTGAAAAATGCTTGTGCCTTTTAAAGAGAAAGGGAGACGGCAGTCTCTTGAATATATGCTCTTGACCCACTTTCAGGTAATTAACTTACAAATCCTGTTTTACAACTGACCAACAAACCAGCTCCCCAAAATGCAATGTGAAACTGGGAAGAATTGATTTCTGTTCACCCTGCAAAATGCATTTGCGCTACATCTCATGTGGTACGTTCGTTAGTCGGGCCCCAAAACGTCTGACTCAGAAGATGTACTTACGGCCTTCTATTTGGTCTGTTTTCCCAGTGTTAGCAGCAATGCAGAGGAAGTCAGGGAAACAGATTAGTCACACAAATACACACACACTATTACATGCACACAGACACACACCCACATGCATGCCCTCAAACAAACATTACAAACTCAAACCAGGCTTTGTACATACATGCACATTTATATATAGCTAAACACGCATAACGTTGTTTATGACTCTCCTTTTTCATTCAGTTAATAAAAGTAATATCAACAAAAACAGTTACATTTGTGGGAGGCAGAATGATTTGTCTGATGGACAAGTCAATCGTTAGCCAAAGATATAACATGCATGTATGTGTTAAGAGTCTGAGGTTTAGAATGAGATAATATCTGACGACATAAATGACGGTCGTTGTACACACAGAAATGGGATTTTGTGCCATTAGCTTGTGTCTCTTTTTTCTGTCTGTCTTTCTGTCTGAGGAAGAGAGTGTGTTTGTGATAGTACTACAGTTTGTTCCAGTGGATTCTGAATAGCTGTTGGGACCAGTCTGCTTAGCAATGAAAAAAGCTTCATATTCACCTGTCAATAACTGACACATGAATTCCTACGATCAAGGAGGGTTAAGAGACCAGCGAAAACCTGAAATTGATGTCTGCCCCTCCCCCACCCCCACCCCCTCCCTTTGCCCTCTCTGTACCCACCCCCCACACACACACACAAATTGAAAGACATTTTGACCTTCCCCAACAACCCCCTCTGTCTGTAACCTTTGAACTATGACCTTTAATCTTTAAGGTGTGTGTGTGTGTGTATGTGTGTGTGCGATTGTGCATATATATTTATATGTATAGGTTTGTACAGCACACACAAATTTCTGTATGCTGCAAAGCAGAAACATGTACAAAAACATCAACCAGATCTTCACATTCAACTACATTTACATTGTACCCACCACACTATTGTGAAAAAATAGCACATACAATGTCATATAAATAAAGTTTTAACATTAATTTATAAGCATAGCTTGCACGGTACAATGAAATGAAGTTCACAGCTACATGATACATTAGACTCAAAGAAAACTAAAAATGAAACATTAAATATAGTATACATTATATCATACTCACAGCTGGGGGGGATTTCAATGGCTCCTTGGGCGGGCCCTGGAGCGAGGGATGCTAAAAAGATAGAGAGCAGGAGGAGGGGTAGAGGAGCGCACTGCCCCCTACTGCCAGCCTGCTGATACTGCATGGATGGCATGGTTCACTGTCCCATTAAATCACACACACCTTCTCACGCACACCCAAGAACGGCTCGGTCTGTCACACGCACACGCACGCGCGCGCACGCACACGCTCTCGCATGTACGCCGGGAGGCCTCCCCTGTCACCCACGCTCTCCCCTCTTTCTCTCTCTGTCTTAATCCGACACGCGGCCTCCTCCCTCTGGAAGCGATCAGCTTTGTCTCCCCTAGACGGTCAGCCGGAGATCTCCGCACGTGGGTCCTCTGTGGTCCTCCCTAAACGCCGCTGCTTCGTTTCCCTCTGAGAGACGAAAGGGGCGGGGCCAGGGGACAAAGAGGGAGGGGCAGAGATAAGCAGATTGATGGAGGTAGGAAGAGAAAGAGAGGGGAGGGGAAGAGGAGAGGTTGTGTTAGAAAAAGGGAGGCCCGGACAGGAGACAACAGCCCCATAACAGGAAAGAGAGAGGGCGAGACAAATTTTTTTTTTTGTGAAATGTCAGGTAATGATTCATCACTAAGATTAATCGGGAGAAATACAGACCGCAAAGATCAGACAGATCAATTGACCAAAAAAAAAAAACGATGATCAAAACGATAAAGAGACTCCACGGAAGCAGATCTGAGGGAGAAGTAAAAGAAAACAGACAGTGGGCAGATTTGCAGAGAGATTGATGGCTGGATGAGGGTAATTAGTGAGATGGAGAGGCAGGCCTCGCACGAACGTCTCCAGGAGAGTGCTTATCCCCCAGCTCCCCAGCTTCTACTGACAGTCAAGTGCGGCCGCGGAGGATGTCAGCTTCAGATTAAAATCAAACCATAGCGTGCTCTGTCCTTGTTCTCCTAATTTCCCCGCATTAGGTAATTACAAGGTTTATTGCTGTTTGGACAAGGAATGGTTTTTAAAAGCAAGCATGCACGTTTGACAGGAGTAAAAGCTGTTTCGCTAAAAGCTTCTTTTATTAAGTTTGTGTGAAAGCAGCTGAATGTAAAAGCTAGGATTCGTCGGTGACTACGAATTCCTGGCTTCAGTTTTTTTTTTGTACATTTGCTTGGGTTTGATCACTTCTGAGTTTTTCAACATGATAATTTAAATGGTTGACCGGCATCCTAAATTTACAACACACATGCCTTCACCTCTGTGATCATGGTAATTTTTACAAAGGGTAGGTTTTTAGCATGCCCAGTTCAGACAGGTAGACTGTTTTAGCCACGCCTGGTTCTGGCAAGAATAGGTTTTTGACCACGCCCAGTTTTGACACTAATTGGTTTTTGACCATTCCCATTTCGGACAGGAGGAGGTGTGTGACCACGCCTAGTACAGACAGATATTATTGTGACGATGCCCATTTCAGCAGGAATAGGATCCTGACCATGCCATGTTCAGACAGGAGGAGATGTTTAACCACACACCTTTCCATTATCACGAAAACTTGGGAGTTTAGATTTTAGCTAGCTACTGTATTGATAGCTAGCTTAGATGGCTAGCTTACATTAGCGAGTTTGCTCTATCTAGCTATCTGGCAGAGCAGACTGGCATGCTAATGTTGCTCAAAATTACTGATATCCAGCTAAAGCAGACAGGTTTTATATTTACTGTTACTTGAGATGGCTATGCTATTAACAAAAAAAATTTCCCAATAGACTGCCATTTGGCCTATAATATAATATATGACCTAGCTATAATTTTATCAGCCTCAATATCCTCAATTAGTAATCCCTATATAGTGCCTTTATCATTACTTCATGTCAAGGTACTCGCTTTTTTCCATTGAGACCAACTTTCTCGTCCACACCCTGCTCTTCATACGAACCAAATTCATGGCTATCTAAACTTACCAAATGTTAAAAGACAGACAACTTATCTCTGATCAGAAATGATTAGTTAAGCTAAGTCAGCAATACAAGAAGGCACATTTACAGTTTACTTCAACAAAACAAATACAAAAACATGATAAACTACCTTAAAACTGAAACTACAAATAGACAATTCACTAGAGTTGCCAGAATGAGTAAACCGGCAAAATAGCTGATGGCCATTCAAAAACGAAATGGTAATTTGCATATTGGTGATGTCATCATGTTGTCATTTGCCATTTGCTCTCCCACTTCCTTCATCATGAGAGTAGGGAGGAGCTGTGCTTAGATTCACTGACTAGCAAGCAGCTCAGATTCGAGTTGGTCGGCACCAGCTGCACGAATTAATGACCAAACACACAGGAAAACTTAACAGTACTTAAAAGTAAATTTTTCCTGACAGTCCAAAAAAAGTTGCTAGATTTCTTGCAAGCTCTTTGTTTTGAAGTTGATTAAGAGGTCTGGAAGGTCACCAAAACTAGTGACAAAGCAAGCAGTGACTGAACTGAACTTTAGATCAGACTAATCGCAGGCTTGGTTTGAACATCAGTGCCGCAGTGTCTTCAGTTCTCACTTAAACGAGTGGACATTTTAGACACTTCTATACATTTCTGTGAAAGTCTCAAAAGAAAGAAACAATGTGTCATCTAGAATACATGACCATATCTTCCGGGAGTAAGCTGAATTATATTCACAATGAGAAATGTGTATCTTCCTGTCAAAATGTTACACATTTTCTTTTGACTTACAATGGTTGTATGTGTCACAAAAACCATCCTTTTACAAATATCTTCAAGGAAGTTTCACACAACTGCAATGAAGCCGACTCTAATCCCACAAAACTCAGTGGCTTCTGAAACCACCTCTAAACGTTTACTGTCTTTGCCACATTAAGAGGTCTCCGTAGAAAACAGAGAATACAGCCCTCTACACAGGCTATATTCTCTCAGTCTGTGGGGTCATCCAGGGAAGAAACTGTTTCTAGAAACTGTCTCTACCTGAGCCCTTTTTCAGGGATAATAAATACACCTGAACCCTCCCACAGGCCACGTAAATTCACCTTAACGGGAAGTGGCCACAAACTCAAAGATGTGATGTCAATGGAAGCACCATAAGTTGCACAAACTCAACACCACAAGCTCAATCAGATAAAACACATTACCCATTCCCTTCCTCTGTAGCCTAACCAAACATCAGATATGCTACGATGATCTTCTCAAATTATTCTGATTCCTATCAATGATTTCAATATAAAATAATCATTTTACCCTTTACCATTCCATGGGCATCATCTTTGTCAAAGGCTGCAGATTTTTCTTGTCATATTTCTGTCCTTTTATATTATTGTCTGAGTAATTGTAATTCTATTGTATTTGTTGGTTGACTGCTTTGTGTGTTTGCAGTTTTAATCGTAATTGTGTCATTGTTGTATTAACATAAATCAGAGGTCTATGTCATCTGAAATGTCTATGATATAAATGAATCTGAAAACTAATAAACGCAGACTAATTATTACTTAAACAGGACATGGCTTTAGCTGTTGTCTAGCAATTCCAAACTTATGAGTACACAAACCAGTGAAGCACAGAAATAGCACAGGAATATATCTGAAAATAATAAAAACAAAAACCTAATGCATATGTGTATTTTGACAAATATATTTATCAATAATAACTGCAGTAAGGTGTTTTGCTGAATGTGCAATGCTAACACGGCTCGTTGTGAATGAAATGGCTGCGGGGGGGGCGGGGGATGTTTCGAGTGAAGTGTGGCGGAGAGTGACAGCTGTGTTAGCCACCACCCGACCCTAATTACACATAAGAGCTCCCAATCAATTCATTATCCCCCCTCCCCTCTCTCTCACTCACTCACTCACTCACTCTCTCTCCTCCCCCCAGCCCTGCCTTTGTTCAGTCCGCTGGGCAGTGCGGCTCACTGGTTCCCGCACAGCTGACAGGGTCGGTCCGTAGGGATATAAAACAGAATGGAAGTTCTTAAGACCTGAACTTAGCTTCCGTTTACACAGACCCGCTGGTAAGGAAATACAAGCTTAATATGATCAATCCCAGCATGCCCCACCCTTCCTCCATCCATTAATTTGCGCCACTGTTATTTGGCAGCTCATCGCTGCAGACAAACACTGTTACCTCATAAATGGCCGCAACCACACATTAATCTTGATTACAAGATAGATGGCTTGGATGCAATTGCTAGGAAACAAACATAATCTGGGAGAAGCTGGCTATAAATGGAAGCTTCCCTTCACATATGAAATGGGGAAATATTGTAAGAAGAGAGCTCACTCTGCCTGAAGACTCAAACAAAACACGCCCGAGATAACCCTAAACAGCCATCTGCCAACTGAGACCAGCAGTCAGCCAGTCCTTGCACAAAGTGTCAACCCCAGAGGTAGCCATGGTGACAGCCACTGTGTTTTTAATTCCATATGGTGACCATGTAAAGAGAGCGCGTAAGTGCGTGTGTATGCGTGAGCGTTTGTGTGAGAAGGTGAGTGCAAAATGGTCTTAATGGGTGTGAGAGAGTGAGTGTATAGTTGTATTTACATGACAGTATGTGTTTGTGTGTGAGTGTGAGTGTGTGTGTGTAAGTGCATGTGTGTGTGACTGTGTGTGTGCGTGTACACGCAGTGTCTCGTCATCCATGTCCACAGTCCTTAAATATTTAACACCTCCAGCTGTGTAGATGTGTAAAAAGGAGGGGGAGGGGCAGGAATAAACTAATACATGACACCCCCTTCCCCCCCCCGCCCAGAGGGCCCTTCCTGTCTGATAGAGGGAGAGAAAGAGAATAATGGCAGGAGAGAGGAAAATGGAGCGAATCATTTACTATAAAAATAATGACCAGGTAGTGGGGAGAGGGGGTCTGCGCGAGTTAATTCACGGACCCTCAATAGAGTTAATTATTTATAGACTTCCCCTCTCTGTCAGTAAAATTTGGCCTAAATTCACCAGCATTCATAATTCATATTCAGCGTTCGCTCTTACTCCTGGCCGAGTGAGAGGACGGAATCTCAATCCGTCTCCATCTGACTGTGCAGAATCATACGTTATGAGCCACAGAGTGGAAAGGGGCTCCATAATATCAGAGCCCTGCTGCACGCGGAGCTGTAAAACACGACTCGTGTCCTGTAATGTGGGATAATGCCTTCTGTAGCGGCTCATGGGCCGTGTGTGTCTGCAGGGTGTGTCTGAGCGTATTTAACTTGGCCTGGCCCAACCGTAAGTCAGTTCAGTTACAGGTTCGCTACATACCTGAGGGTGGGGCCTTCGAAGTGAAAAAGATTTGCGAGCACATGAAAATTAAATGACATGACACTAAATGAGAGTGCTAGCACGCTAGCAGGTGCCAGTAATGTGTGTGAGGATGGCTACGGTACTGACCATGACTCTACCCTACGTCACAGTGCCAAAACTAGAATGCTGTAAACTACAAATGTAAATGTTGACTTTTTATTTAGCACACTAACGTAACCTTACAGCTACTTCAGAGTTTCACACTTCAAATCTGTGATTTGGACACATTTATTTGGTATAAATAAATTCAGTGACAGCTAGCCACGTTGGATGGGTGAAAGAACAGCTACGAAAACGTATGTTAATGTACTATCGAACCTGTGGTTATGCCACAGAAATTATCCAGCTGGCATGACATAATTTTTATAACAGCACATCTACTTAATTTACCAATTATATGTGATGGAATGACACTAGAAAATCAAGTTAAGAGCTGGCTAAGATAGCTTACTGCACCCGCTCACAAAACATAAAACACAAAACGTTCTGAGAACATTTGGGAAATGTAGCTTACATTCTCACAAGGTTCATCCTAATGCTATAATGAGGTCAAACATTCTAAGAAACATTTTTCTCAACAAGTTCTGTTGAGGTCACAAGGAAACATTCAAGGAACAGATAGAAAATCGGACAAAATGTACGTCCTGGGACCATTCGCTCTAACATTTTGAGAATGTTTTGGCCACAATTTTTTTTAACTGGGATTATGACATCACTTGATGGTATGTTAGCTCATTGTGTGGCCAGAAATTTCTACGTGCCCCATGGTATGGACTCTTCCGGAAAAATACAGCACCGCTTTCCCACAAAAAAAGTAAATCCATCCACGCTCTCAAATTTAATTTCAGAGTAGCCCGTAAGAGCTCGTAATTGTTATAATGTTACGGTCATTCAACTAGTGGACAACTAACCTTTCTCTGTGGACGGAGACGTATCCGTCTTTCAAGACATCCCTCTATGCAGGAAATACGTTGTTTAACGCGGGATGAAGATAATCCTTTTATTCAAGGAAGTAATGACTTTGGCTGTCAGTTGTCCCCAAGGAAATGATTCAACCGTTAATCCACTCAGATGAGCAAATTTTGAATTCTATTGGAGCTTGGTATTTACATAGTATTAACGCGGGAATGCCGCGCACGGCGTAGAATTACTGAAATGATTCAACCATTAGTCGACTCAGATCAGCAAATTTTGACTTATATTCGAACTTGATATTTACATATTATTAACACGGGAATGCTGCACGCAGTGTAGAATTACTAAATTCGTGGCTGTTGTATAACGCTACAGGAAAATTCACTGATAGGTAATTCAGCTGGTAGGCAGGACCTTTGGTAATGGGGTCCATTGCTGAAATTGTATTTTTTTTTTTTAAATACAGCTTTTACAAATGCGATACTCAACATGCGAGCTTGAAAAGTGTAAAATGTAGACAAGTAGAACATTCACCAAAAATGGTAAATGCATAACTAGCAACGCAAAAACATGGCCTTAAAGATAATACATTTTCCGCCATGATGCTACTGCGAGGGACTAGCTATCAATGTGTTTGCAATGTCAATACCTAGCTCAAATTAAGGACTTGAGTTTACATAGCGTTCACCACCACACATTTCCTCTTTTAAACCAAAGTTATAACTATTGGCAGACCTACCTTAAGATTGCGTGGGGACGTCCATATTTCAAAAAAAAAATTACACACAATTAGGTTTTTCGCATTTAAGGTAGAGCATGCAAGATGTGCTAGTAGCTATTAATATAGGTAATGCACGTGATAAGCCTTTAATTGTGGAAAGAATGCAAAATTAGTAAGATCAAGTTCTATGTTTATTTTTCTTTCTCTAACGTTGCCAGCTGGTCCGGCCAGACGGTACATTTATCTTTCAAACGTAGTTAGCTAATTAAATAACACCACAGACACATGAAATGTGTACCCATCAACTTACCGAGATAGCTCTAAAATTGTTTTATTTACACAACTACCAAATTTCATAAAAATATTAAATCAAAAGAGAAATTAAGGGAACTGTATACTAAAGTATTATACCATTTTCCATTGTAAAGATATATAAAAAATACAAAATAAACAATAACCGATTGATTGAAATAACCAAATGATTACTGATTTATGAAAAATCATAAAATTAACAAAATCATACATTTGTCATTATAGATCTAAGAAAAAAGTCTCCCAGCTAATGCCTCTGTCCACCCTCACAGAACAGAATATTTCAGCTTTTATTTATGATATTATATGAAAAAATACAATATCCAAAAGTTTAGTTTGTAAGCTAATTTACAATGTAATCTATCTATGTGTCATGTTAATATAGAATGTTTAAATGAAGTCTTCCTAAATAAAGCATGTTAACATGGCCTTGTGTCAAAACTTTTTTTTCCACTTGTTTTTAGAATCTAACAGTGTTAAGGAGATGCCATGTAAGGTTTATATAAATGGTATCTGGAAACTGAAATGAATAACAATAGGAAAATATACAATAAAATAAAAAATGTATTTTCACCATACATTGCCGAGCATTTGCTTGCTTAGGTTGGATTACTGGTTTTCGTACTTGTGTGTCATTGCTATTGTACAGTTTCAATGGTCAAAGCTGTGGATTAATTCAACATCATGTGCGTGTTACTCACACACACTCTCTCTCACACATACACACACATACCCTTCTGTCCAGTGCCTTGCTGGTGATAAGTCACTGATCTGAGTAAAGGACTGACACACAGAAGCTCTTCCGAGGGAAAAACCAGGCTTCAGTGAACAAGAAAGGGCGGAGGAGTGTATTTTGACAAAAACAAATCAAATATATTCGTGTGTCTCTGTGGGTGAGTATGCATTTGGAAAGTGTGCATTTTTGTGTGTGCGCATGTGTGTGGGTGTGTGTGTCTGTGTCTGTGTGAGCACGCCCGTATCAGTGTGGCTATCGATGATGTCATTTGATGCCGCGCATGTGGAGGTGGAAAAAAAAAAAAAAACCCTCCCTCTCTCATCCCTGTCTCCCAATCACCATGGCAACCCCTTGACTCCAGCAGCACGGAGCAATATTTCTCCCTCTCCCATCCCCCACTCTCCCATCCCCCACTTCCCCGTTCTGTCTGCACCTTTTTCTTGGATTCTCATCTGTCCCTGCTCTTCCTTAAGCTTCCCACCTCAATCCCTGCCCTCTTTCCTTCCTTATATCCCTCCATCCTCAACTTTCGTGAGCCCTTGCAGTCAGCCACGTTTCTGAAGTTAGCCCTCTTATTTCCATAAGCACTCCTCCTTCCTTCTCTGTGCTCTAGGTCTTTTCCGTCCGTTATCTGTAATGTGTTTGTCTGTATTGCACAACCGAGATATGTCTTGCATTGTATGTCTAATGAGTATATCTGTATTACGCATCTATTAAGTGTATATCAGAACTGTATCTGCAATGTATGTCTCCAAGCTAGTGAAGCAGCCAATACAATAACATGAGGCAGTTTTTCTTCTTTTTCATTATCAAGCTTCCATGTAACCTGCCAAATTCATTGCTGGTTTCACAAAATTCTGTTTTGAAAAAAAGAAATGAGAAGTCTGGGAGAGGCATTGAGGCTATTGCTTTAGAACTGCAGCGTTGCTACAAATCTAAGCAAAAAAGAAAAACAATCCGCATCATTCTCTTCACTCGTTTAACGTCACATCCTCCACTCATTTAACCCCACTCTCCACACGCTCCAGGGTAAAATACTCAGGTGTTAAAGAGCAGTGCGGTGTTTATGCATGGTGCTGTTTTTCTGCTAATTGCTCATTGTTATAAACCCCCATTATAAAATGCAAATCTCTTGACAGTGATACGCCAGATACTCGCCTCTACACCAAAACCAGTCAAGCAGTGAATACTTTTAGGCAATACGTCATTAAGACAAAGGAACAGAAATTCATAACATTAATACGTATAATTATTCATAATGCTCAATGATCTGACTGAATTACTGAATTATGAAATGAAATAATATCAAAAAAATAATAGCAACAAACACAAAATGATGGCAGTCAGAGAATGATCAAATCTGGTGCAAAAAAAGGTTATTCATAATAATTGGTCAAAATTAAAACGTGAATAATCTGAATTACATTAACATTCAAAATAAGGTATGATATGTATCTCAGTGCTGTGTACCATTTAATCAGTAGTTATGACTCTCAGACTCAGCATACTCCAGATCCTATCTCTCGTACTTACTGGCAGGGTGCAATGATACAATCTCTTGCCACTTCCTTCTTTGACATTTTGCGCTGTTATCTTTTCATATGCCTCATCCATGGCCTACATGATTGTGGCTAAGTGGCAAAGACTTTTTTTTCTCCTGGTTTCAAAGTTTTCGGAAATTTTCTGGCACCTCTGTATGCTCACTAGGGGTACCCCCGAAGCCGAATAGGTTATTCAGATATGCAGGGACAACGAGGCATCTGAATGTAGTTTTCGGTAAGTGATGACTGTGTTTTCGTTGAGTTCCACGAGCACACTCGTGTTCGCACGTGTGCAAACCCACAGCCGCATTCTTTCCTCCTCAAAAACAGCCTTTCTTGTTCTCGGGTTATTTTAAATCTTTATGTAAATCTTTAGTTGTGTCATTCGTTTGAATTACTCAATGAAAATCAAAAATGAATCTTTTTTGTTATATACCAGTCATGCCTGTTGGCTAATTAGCTCCCTTTTATTAGCAGAGCTGGCATGGGAAACGGGTGAACGATGTGATGTTAACATACTGATTATAGCTGATTGAACTGCTATATGACTGGATGCCACAGTGAGCACATTTTTTCGTTTTTACAGTACATTTTAGTTTGGAATATTCTGTACAGGTGTATGATGGCAACACATAATAGTTCGCAGTGTGGCCTAAAAGGTGAGAATTACCAATGTTTGATTTCCACCATGGTTGGGCCCTTTCTGTGCGGAGTTTGCACATTCGCCCCTTGACCATGCAGGCTCCTCCAGTTTCCTATCACAGCCCAAACACATGCCGGCTAAGCAGTCTGAGCTTGTCAAATTGCCCTTAGGTGTGAGTATGTGTTTGTCTGTCTGGCCCTGTGATGTACTAGCAACTTGTCCAGGATGTATCCCTACCCCTTCACCCAGTGCATGCTGGGAAAGGCTCCAACCCCCTGCAGCCCTGGATTGGATGAAGTGATGGATGAATGGTATTGGTTAGGAATATTCTGTATATGGAAGCTGGAATAAAACTGCATGACATAAATCTAACCTGTACTGATTTATATAATATAATATTAGAGTACATTGCTGTAGTGCGCATGCATATTGTAGTGTATTTTTTATTTTTATCATTTTCTTCAGCCTTTTGCAGTACATATGGAAAAATGATTAAGTATGTTCATGGTACTATATGAAGGAGACTGACTGCTAAGATCCAGATTAGATTTACAAATTCTCACGTTGTTAACTGTGGTAGTTAAACACAGTGGGATATCAAATCGGGCATTTGGTGTTGTTTTAAAATGTCCTTTAAAACAGAAACGTAGTGGAAATTAGTTTTGACATTATTGTAAAATACATATGTAGACTCATGTAGGTTTTTAATTGCCGTCTCACTGGGGTACCCTCGCTGGGTGGTCTCCCATGAAATAAATAAATAAAACGATCATACATAAATACAGTATTTTGGCGGATTGGTTGATTGGTTGGCTTTGATCCAAAATTGTGTCTGTTCTACTTCCACAGTCACACTCTTGGAAAAAGTCAAGTTAAGTAGCAGAACTGGAAATTACATAGTGTTTACAAAGTTACTGCATCTTTATCATGAGACCATCTGAGACCATCACATTACCAAGAGCTATTAACATATGTTGAAGCTGGAGGGATGAAATGGGAATTAGATGCAGTAGACCGTCTTTATTCGAAAGATATTGGGTCTTGTCATGAGGTCTTAATACCCATTAAGTCATAAAATATAGATGGCAAAATATATCAATAGCTCATGGTCTTCAAAACCTCTACCCACCTTCAAGACATGTTGGCTACAATACTAGAATATTTATGAAATGCTACTTGGCTTCTTTAAATGTCACAGAGAAATCAAATACTACCTCTATTGAGCTTTTGGAACAGTCTGCCTGCCTGTCTGTGTGTATCAAATTTTGGATACGATAGGGAAGTCCAAAGTAGTAAATATAAAGGGTTTGATGTTTGTTGCGCACACACAGACACACACACACACACACAAACACACACAGCCAAAAAGGACATCAGAACTGTCCAGAAATCTTCCATAGCCTACGTTGGTCATTGGGCCAGATGTATCAAATACTTTAGCATATGTTAACGTTTTTGCAAATGCAATTTTAGTTGCATGATTTGTGATTGGAGCAAAGAACCGTCTTAACCAATCACAAGCTCTCTTCAGCAAAACAGTTTTACGTGGACAAAATGTTATAATAAATCAGGTCCATGTGGTCACATTCACCCTATACATGTATAAATATGTACATGTCCAAAAAATGAATATTACTTTTACACAGTTTAAAATTGGTGTCAGCTGTCTCTTTTAGTAGGCATTCTCTGGTTGTGACTTAAATTGAATATACTGATACTGATTTTCCACCACAGAGCTCATGGCAGCCCCTGTCCCAGCATCCCACGCCCTCTTTAGAGTGGCATGGGATGCTGGGACAGGTGGTGGGAGGAGCAGGAGGGGCCTGCTTCTATCATTCGGCTGATTTCAGTCTTCCTGTTCCCTCCCTCAGCATGGAGCACCAAAAGGAGCTTGAAAGAGCAGCAGTCCCATTTACAGGTAGGCTCACCTGTGGTGGTTTTGCAGTCAGCCCAGGTGTGAGCCATTGCTTTTGGCTGTGCACTATTTTGTCTGTACCACCCTGTCTTGTCATTTTTGTTTGATTTTTATTTTGTGTTTCTATCTTTCCCTAAAAAGGGAAAAATACACTCCATTGAGTATTTTTTCAAATGGGTATTCCGGTTAGTGTGTTAAATGGAAATCCAACCTGCAACCTCTGAGTTACAGCCCCATCTCCCTAACCATTATACTGCACTGCATTATTTATGAAGCTACCCCTGGTTCTGTCTATTAGCATGTACAAGCTTAATGCAAATCACGAGGCTATATGTCAAGTACATATTGTTCTTCTGGTTTTCTGGAGTGACTTGAACAAAAATAATCTGATTTTGGATATGAATATTTTGAGATCGGAAATAAGGAACCTGAATTTTTCTTTTGAAATTTTATATTGAACAAAAAAATGGAACCTGAACTCAAATTTTGTAAAACTATAAAAATTCAAGGTAAAAAATTCAGAGCTATAAGATACACTGCTAATATGTCAAAATTAAATGAATTTCACTCAAAATATTGAAATGTAAAATGATTCAGTATTGAACATAATGAAATTACTTTCCTCATAAATCTGTCTCCATGGTCACATCTCTGATATATATATATCACCAACAGGAAGGTAAAACAGGTATCAAGATGTTGTATGTTCCTATTGGCTGCTTAAATTTGGGGTACATTTAGGAGAGGCAACATTGTACAATGCTGACTAGCAGGGATATGGGTAAGGTTATGGCTAAGAGTAACAGCTGAAAACATAATCAGGAATAAAAACAGCCCATGGTCAAAGTCACACCCTGACATCCCATTTTCCCCACCTCAGCCCCATTTTTCAGCCTACCCCAGTAATCCTCTTCCACCAGCTCAATTGAAAGAAGCTGCAAACATGTGACTTCTCCAATTCTCAAGACAACTGGCCCTCATTTCTTTCCACACTGGAGATTTGTCACCAATCACATACTGCCTTATGCCTTCGGAGGAACAAGGTGGAAGTCAGCATATACTCGGTTCACACACCTGCAGGGACAGATCTGACCAGGAGTGGCCGCTAGATAGCTATGAGAACCCTTTAACCCCTACCATTCCCTGGTGAGGTTTAGCCAATTGCAAAGTATAAGTATCTACCTGGAATATGTAATGTCCCAGATTTTGGTCAGTTTTGATCTTGACTGCTCTTTGTGTGTGAAATTTTGCCCTCCATGAGAATGACAACCCCCAACCATCCCCCATAGATAAATGCAATCACCACCCCCCCCCCCCATCTCAACACACCCTTCCTCTCACGATCAATAACATGGCGGCACCCGCCTGGGCGTCCCGGGCATTTGCAAGACAGGGGTCACAACCCTATATTTAATTTAAAGCAGCAATACCAATTACCTCCCTGTGGCTGAGGTCAAAATCACAGCTAATGCATTGATCCAGCTTTTTTTCACCTGTTTATAGAATCCACATGTAATTTAGCTTGGGGTTCCACAGCAGATAACTAAAACTAACACAAAAAAATTTCTCTTGGAAAAAAGTGCAGTTCAGAGGAACTTACCAACTTTTCACCCATCTGCAAACTCAGCCAACCACCCTGGCATTGCTACAGACTGTTGTCACAAGTAATTGCAACCTCTAAGATTAATTGTCGTTCCCAAATCTATTCATCAAGGTTTCACAGACACAACTTGCGAAGTACAACAGAGGCTCACCTGTTGTATCGCTAATATGCATTAGCGTAGATGCTGCTTTCCCAACATGCTCATTAATGTACTAACAATACACAGAGGTGGAATGCTCTGGCTTCACAAAACAGAAGGACAACCATGTATTCACACTATCTATGCAGTAAAACAGGTGATTTCACTAATTAGCTCACCTACCTGCCTAAAGAGCTGTGCTAATTAGAATCAGCTGCGTCACAGATGGAACAAATATGTGGTCGTACTTTTATTTTCTGAAGCCTGGGTTTTCCATCTTTGACTACACTTATACTATTTCAGACACTGAACTCTCACTACATTAAGTCATTCTTGCTTCAATTTTACCTCACCCAATCCACTCACCAAATGCAATAAAACACACTCAATCCACTCACTGCATACAATAAAACACACCGCATCTACTTATGGCACATGGACTCATATTCATGAACTGCACAGTCAGTTCAAATGATCATTTGCCTGCAAATGAATGCCTCCACTGCTACTCCATGGAAGACATTCATATCGTTAATTAACATGAATTATTAATTTTAAGAAGTATATTATGCAAGAAATCAAGTATAAAGATCTGCTAAGAATTCCTAAGGCATCCCTTGTGGATCTACCTCCAATTTGAGTTAAAATTACGCAGCAGCTTTCTGGTTTTCAGCAGTAATTTGCATATGGAGAAGATCTCGAAGGTTTCAAAGAAGCATTAAACATACATTTCCCAGTTAAATTTAATTTATTATCAAATTCAAGAATGTGGAATTAAACTGAAGAAGAGGAAAGATCACTTGCCTTCGTTAACGTTCGCTACTTAGATAACCTTTCTTATTCTGTGTAATTAATGATTAAATAGACGTTATGAGATGGTCGAGAGGGTTTATGTTGTCACAGCACATACCCAATCCCTTGCTTCCTTGGAGGAGGGACTACGTGTCACAAAGAGTCAATGAAAACACAGGCATGAACCCAATTTTCAGTTTAACCAGTTTAACTGTACTTTCAGATTACCGCACAGTCGGACTTTGTAGTCAAAGAATAAGCTATTTAGGTTTCCTTACCCTGCTGTCTTTTTCATTTTTGGGCAAGCTATGCAATTACAAATGTAAAATATCAGTGTTGCGTGGAGGACAAAGAAAAATGTCAAACTGAGTATTATATTTTAATTCCCAATTTGTCAGATTATGGGCACGCAAGAAGGAAACTGAATCGCTGAATTAGTGTCACATTTTAATTTTTGCAAATTGAATTTGAATTTTGGCAGGGATAGGCCTCCTTGCTCAACAGCTGCATAAAAAATCACCACAGTCACACTTAGTACAACATGATGCTCTACAGAAAATGTTATCATCTTACATCATATTCCGTTTCACTTGAATTGTAGCATTCAGACATAATACATATAAAATGAGGAGATGAAGCCGCGGTAACAGTCCTCCCTCTAGTATTTGATCGCATTTATCATCATGACTGGCATGAGGAAGCGTAGTGCGTTCGCCAAAGCTAT
This sequence comes from Albula goreensis, assembly GCA_022829145.1. Lineage (NCBI taxonomy): Eukaryota > Metazoa > Chordata > Actinopteri > Albuliformes > Albulidae > Albula > Albula goreensis. The sequence goes on from CM040745.1 coordinate 37,022,558, forward strand.
ACCCCATTCTTATTCTCAATAGTGTGCTGTGCATAACTTCTGAGTGAGCCATTGGCAACATGGCAGTTCAAGGGTCCCATTCGTGAATTATAACTTCCGTGGTGTTTTTGCACTCGGACAACCTCCACATGAGTGGAGCGAGGCTGAAACGTCGCAGGCGCGCTGTCCCTCCTGCTCAGACACAATGGGCCGCAGTGTGAGGGTTCTGTACGACGGACCCCAGAAATCGTGACTAACGCTATTGATGGGGACGTGATGGACTCGGCCCGGGTAAGAGCAGATACTCTCGCAAGAGGGGTAAAGAGGGAAATTCCTTCCATCGCTAAAAAACAAAGGCCTCTTTCTGCTGGAGGGGGTGGGAGACTGATGAACAGAAACAAAAGGGAAGAAGGTCACAGTCAAAGAGAAGGAAATGAGAACTGATTCATAGAGACCATTTAGGAAATGGCTCCTTGTGTTCCAGACCTTTAACGAGTGTTTTTTTTTTTCTTATATTATCTCTATTTTTTTATAGTCCCAACCTCTCATCACCTGTGCATGTGCTCTTGGCTCTGGCCAATCACCAGTGGAGGAGCAGCCACGCCCATTCAGCTTCAGCCAGTCCCCATTTCAGAAACATTCCCAGTCAGCTTCAGTTAGTTCCCAATACAGCATCCAGCTTCAGCTTCTACCCAATACAGAAACATGCTCTCCCTCACCCAGCTTCAGCCATTCTCTAATATAGAATCATGCCCCATCACCCAGCTTCAGACTGTCCTCAATACAGAAAAATGCCCTCTCAACCAGCTTCAGCCAATGATCCTTGTAGAACCATGCCCGTACTCCACTCTCACTATCTCCCTTCTTCTCAATGACAGGCCTCTCTCTCAGTCAGTCTCTACATCTGAGATTTCTTTGCTTTGCTCTGAAATGCGCTTCGCTACCAAAGTATCACAAAAAATTCAAACAGTCTCACAAACAATTGTTCCCCCTCCCCTTCCCCTCCCTCAAGCTCAAACCCCTGTCTCAAACATAAGAGTTACATTTTTGATCCAAAGAAACTCTCAGAAACACAAACACAGTTGCCTGTCCTTCACCACCAACCATTGACATTGCCTTCTTCCCTTTCCAGTCACTGAATCGTATATTTCTCATTATATATATACAAAGCAATACGAACTCCAGCTCCCACTTCACTTGTCATCCCGTTAGACAGCACATCAGACAGCTAATATATTCCGCTGGGCACTAAGAGGGTTTTTGCATTTGAAATGCAACCAATGGTCTTAAATCATTCAACCCCCTTCCTCCCCCACCTCCTCAACACAGTTAATTAAACTTAGAGCTTTGTTGGCACAGCTCAACTGTGTACTATTCACCCAGCAAACATATAATACACCACCCGGCTCCCAGTTCAGGAAGAAACAATATTGTCTGGATTGTGCTCTGGATGGCATCGACATTATAATCTAATTTAGTCTTTTCCTTTTGTCTCTTAGCAAATGACAAGCAGAGCAGGAGGGCACTGCAAGGCCGTAGCCTGAGAGCGAAGCTATCGCAGTCCATCATTGGTTTGCATTATGGATACTGTATTGATTTGAATAATTCATTTTTTATGTATTTTTAATGGAATATTTAGAGACACAAAAGAAGCACTGTTTTTGGTAACCCCCGAGTCACACTGGTGCTTTATTTAAAGTACTTCGCTGTTATGGAAAAGTCAAGTATTATCCTGATGCCACCCCATGTGCATGTGGGTGTGTGTGTGTGTGTGTGTGTGTTGTCTGTGAATATATGTATGATATGAGTGTGTATGTGTAGCCACAGGCAAGAGTGGGTGTGTGTATGTGTGTGTTTGTATGTATGTATTTTTGTGCGTATGTATATGTGTGGGCGTGTCTGTATGTGTGTGGGCGTGTGCTTATTTACATGCGAATGCGGAACTGTGAACGTGGGCATGGGTGTGGCAGAGTCTGCATCTATTTGGGCGCATATGGGTTTGAGTGTGTGTGTCTGAGTGAGATTGACCGTAGCTGTGTGTGTGTGTGTGTGTGTGTGTGTGTGTGTGTGTGTGTGTGTGTGTGTGTGCGGATTTTGGGAAAATAAACTTGACCCCTCTGGTCTCTCCCTCATGTCCTTGTTGTGCCCCCATTCCCCCACAGAGTGACTGAGAGTTCGTTCACCTTTCCACCTTGCTCAGTGTCCTTGTATACCCTTCTTTCAGCCCCTCACTTCCAGCAAATCACCCTTACTGCCCCCTCACTTAAAACCCCTCTCACTAACTGCCCCCTAACCCAACCGCCCCACCCTTGTTGCCCTTTACATGGTTCAAACTCAAATGGGGTGTTAAGAGGGCCAAAACACACACACTCTCACACTCTCTCTCTCTCTCTCTCTCTCTCTCTCTCTCTCACACAGATGCACACATGCATTCATTTAATTTCTCCATCTCTCTCTGACTCAGGATCCGGATCATATTACAATTGGATATGGATATCAGGAAAAATTGGACTATTGATGTGAAGGGGGTAGAAGAGAAAGACAAGAAATAGGAAGGTAGAAACTGAATGGAAAAATCTGGAAAGTGATGTGTCTGCCTTAGGAGAATATTATAACATCAAAACCTTATACAATCCTACACTGTATTGTAAATAATCGAATACAGACATACAGTACCTTCCAACATATACAGTAAATATTTTATACACAGGTATAAACAAAGCTGCCAACTCTGTGTATACATAACATACAGATAATACATAATAAACATTGCCATACAAGCGCACACAAGCGTACAGCATGAAAAGAAAACTTTTAACGTCAGCATACACATTTCAACACAAAACCTTTCATATAATATTAATACAGAACACCCTGTTGCATATACTGTACAAATTCATATTATGATGCATACCCCACAGAATAAACTCTACAAATAAACATGCACATAAAGTATTAAATAAGTGCATTATTATTAAGATTAATATTATTATTATTATTTGCAGCACTAGTATTGTTGAATTTATAAGGATTGTTTATATTTTGTTATTTCTTATATTAGTATTTGTTACATTATTAGTCGTATCAATAATAATAATAATAATAACAATAATAATAATAATAATAATAATAATAATAATAATAATAATAATAATAAATGGACTGATTGAGATGGTACCATAAAAAAATAGAAACTGCTGAGACAAATTGCAGGAAATACTAATGTTGCACCAAACAAATTAACATTGTGGTTGTTCACTGAATTGCATAATATTTGATTCAGCACCATTTCAGCCTAAAGCCATTGTAATTCTCGTCTGTTTTCCGTCTCAGACTAGGTGTGTTCCCTCCATTACTCTCACCTGCTACCCAGAATTAATATATTCCCTGACTGGGTATAAGCCATTGTTATAACGAAGCTAAATAATAGTGAATATTCCGCATTATGTTTAAAGTATCATCTTACCTTTCTGGGGAAATACAGACTTCGTTTGGTTGCTTGTTCTTCCTGTCCCACTCCTTTTCTTTTCTCTCTCTGATTTTCTTTTCTGCTTTCACCAATAAATAGATTGTTCCTTCTGTACTGATGCTGCAGTGATAGAAAACACACCCTCTTACGGTCTGTCTCCTCCCTTCTTCCTCTCATCTGATTGGCTGGTGGGTAGAGGTGACATCACCTCTCTCCCTGTTTCTGATTATTGCTTTCGAATCCCCCCCTCTCTCTCCTCTCTCTCCTTCTCTTTCACACACACTCTCTCTCTCTCTCTCTCTCTCTCCCTCTCTCAATTCCCCTGGCGCCTTCGGGCCCCTCCCACCAGCCCCCTCCCCGTCAAACCCCCACCCCGCCCCCGCCCCCACGTTTTGCCCAATCCGTTTTTTCTCTGCAGCACTTCCTGGCTTTATTGGCCAGGTTCCAGTTGTTTGACTTTAACACAACCAATACAGCATAACAGCCTACTTCTTCTCCGGACACTTCTTCTCCCTTCATACACCTATTCACCGAAATGAAAACAGAGGTACTCACACGTTGCCCCTACATCAACGAAGGGTCATTACATCGCCATGGAAATTTAACAGACCGGTCATTGACATCTGCAGCACTGCAGACAAAGGCATCGGCCTCCCTCCGTGACCTGCCTCCAGTTCAGCATGTACTATTCTTATTCTATATGAGATTTATGACCCCATAATGAATTATTAATGCATTTTAAGGACACAGTGGGTTAACTGTATTTGCTGGAAACAAAATCTGCTGAACTGGATGATGCTGTAAATGAGGGAAAATTAAGTTAGAGTGTATCGCAACAGATGTGCTATACCATACGTCACTATAGAATATATACTACAATATTTGCTGTGTATCACAATGTATTATATCACTTATTGCTATGTAAGGAATAGAATAGAACAAAACAGTACAGAAACTTGTTAAACATGTAAACGAATCCTTCCTTCAGCTCTTAGGCTTACAATATAAAAACGAAGAGCCAAACTCATCAAAGCATTTAGCACATGTTCACATGTTTACCCATCCAATTTCAGTGACATGATTTGTGATTGGAGCAAATTATCTACCGCAGCCAATCAAATGCTCTCTTGCACTCGCAAAAGTTTTCCATGTACCGAATACTGTAGTAAATCAGGCCCTAATATTGTATGACTCAAAAAAAGGGGAAAGAAGGGACAAACCTCAATTTTAGTCTTCACCGCGGTATATCATTGTAGGGAAGGCGTTCAATATGTAATTACATGACAAATCTATAAACAAGTATACATAGATTAACAAATAGGACATACATATCACAAAAAGCTATTCTATAAATATTCCCAGGTGGAATCAGTTGCCTGATACTACTTGTCCAGGTGACCACGTCAAATTAATTTTAAACAATTATACAGAAGGGTCATATTATGCTTGTATCCCTTTTTTCTGGCTAGTTGCACTGTGACTCCATGCCATGATAGCAACCTCTACAATCAAGACACTGGGCATGGACAGTGAAGATTTGATATAGCTTTCCCTCAGATTGTGTTTAAATCCATCATCTCTTAGGTTTTATTTGTGTGTATGTACTTTATTGCTGACTTTACATCACGGAAAATCAAATGTACGGCTTGCATATATGTCATGTGCAAAAGTGCATTCTCAGCGAAATGAAAATGTCATGTAAACATGTAAATGTTATGTACCGTAACGTAAATGTTATTGTTTCTATTGTTTCTAAAAGTGTACAAAAATGCGGACATATAGTTACATGTCAGACTCTTCTTCGATGTTTATAAACATTTATAAACGACCGAAGAGGCTTAAACTTGAACTGGATTTTTTTTTTTTCCCCAAATCAACTCTCGTTTGCCTTTGCCTCTATCTTTGCGCCACATTTCAGTCTGTCACTTATTATTGTGATATACATATGTATGCGTATGACCTTCTCTTTGCTAAGTGGTCTTGATTAAGCTTTTCATGCTTCATTGAGTTTTATAATCTATGCAGAGTCTTACGCCTCTGCAGTGCTCTGTACGGAATGGAAGGCTGGCCCTCACTGATAAAAACACACTGGTATGTTTTTATTGAGAGGCCTTGATATCCTGCTATTGGTCAATGCTAGCGGTTTTCGGCTACGCTGCACTAAGTGGTCGCCTTTTAGCATACCTTGGGAGTCCACTCATCAGCGGAAAAGGTATCTTCTATCTATAAGCCATGGGCATAGCCTGGAGCTACTCATGCTCTTTGTATTGCTACAGCATGAGTAGCTCTGGCAACCTGCCTTGATGTCGCTGATGAATTTGGGACTCAGTTATTATAGATTACAATGGGGGTGGAGTTATACTGATTGGGTCACCAAGAGAATTACCCCCCCTTTTCTGGGATCAAGCAGTCATGTTGACTTTGCATAAGCCGTCCAAGTCCCTGAATCTCTCAGCTGTCACTACCTTTGACCTTTTCCTACTGATGGCGGGAGGGGGTGTCTGCAATCTCCTTACCATCTCACCTCCTTTGAATTAGTTGTGTGAGCGCAATGTTTTTTAAAAGGATCAATGAGAGCTACAAAATGCAGATAGCCAGATTCAGGAAGTCTATTGAGTGCTGCTGTATCATAACATTATGTGCCAAGAGCCTCGGGCAAAGAACATTCTGGAAAAAAGCAGAAATTTAAAGAATGCTGCACTGTTATCCCTGCGTGATTTAAATCACTTTCTTCCGTGCTGGATGACTTCAATTGATTTACACTGTAGGACAGTATGTTTTGTAAGCATGAATGATTGACTTTCTACAGGTATTTCCTTGTATATTAGTATTTTATATTAGTTTACAACATGGAACTTTTGCGTATTGTATTCTGTTGCCGCTATTTTGGCTGGGTCTCTCTCAAACAAGAGCTTTCTGTCTCAAGGTACGTCCTGGTTAAGTAAACATTTAATAATAAATACGAATCTAATAAACTCCTGCTACACACTGCACTAAGAGTACGTTTCAATACAAATGAATCCGTCTATTTCCATTTTAAATCACTGTTTAAAAACAGGACACTGCACAGAGCTTCAGTATGGAACATTTCCAAAAGAATGAAGAAAAAAACAGAAACAACTGAAATTGTTCTGAGACTGGACACACCGTACACCAAACGTCTCTCAATATTGTATATCATGATATATCATGCCGTGAAATACTCACTCTGCTATCAATACTGTAAATCGTTATATATAACATTGTGGTGTGCACACTCTGTTATTGCAGAGTCAAATATCATCTCCCTTTATTGCCACAAAACGAAACAGATGGAGGGTAAACAGGGGGTGTGCGGGTCCTCCAGTGAAGGAATATGCCTTTTGTTTGTTTCCTTGGCAAAGCAGGGCACCATATTGGGAAATACGAAGAAGTGGCGAGGTCTTTCAAGTCCAGATGGCGCGTTATCCAACAGTCAGGTACAGGGCCCTGAGAAAGAGCTTTTGCGCACCACTGATGGCTAGCTTTAAGAGTCTGAGACACGTCCACACGGAAAAATTCAGTTCAGTGCTTAAAGTTAATGAATTCCAAAAATTATTATGAAGAATATGTATGAGATGCAGTACGTCACAATTTGCGGAATACATGTGACACGTAAAGCACGCTCCTGCAACTCACTTTTAAATTACTATTCTCAGATGTATGAGTCACAAGAACTCGTAATTCTGTGAATAATTAAAACAACTTCGCAACTGGAAACAAGTGAGCGGAATCCAGTCAAATACTACATTTGGCTGCTCTGTTTTACAAAAAGAGCAGCTTCAGAATTTTAACATTAGTAAAACTGTACCGATTGATGAGAAAATGTACATTCCATCTGTCAGTGAGGCACAGGAAAATATAGGGTATAGTTCACGGTCGAAACAAATACTAAATCCACATCCCAACATCCCAAATTCCTCCTACTACCCAGAAAGGCAGGAGGAGGGATTTGGGATGTTCCCCATAACCTGCAACTTTACTTATCGCAATTCGACAGTTTTCCTGGCAGTACCTTGTTTATTTCTCATATTCAATAAATTGTCTGACAATTCTCCGCAATTTGCAAGAGAAATGTCAGACAACTAAGGGGGAATTATTAGACAGCGAGAAATAAACTGTTAAACTAGGAGAAATAAAGTCAGAATTCCGAGAAAGATAGTCGCAATTGAAAGAATTGCGCAGTTCTTAACTTTTTGTCTGAGGTGGGAACGGCTTTCTATAGTGTCCCAAAGTTCATCATTTTATATATATATATAAAAGAAAAAACAATTCAGAATAAAAAAGATGAATCTTAATTCAGCAACCTTAATTCAAGTGTGTAAAGTGGGCTTAATCGAGTTTGCATTTGTGCAGTATTGGAAAAACAAAGGAATTAAGAACAGCCAATTATTACACTTAGCTGCACAACTGAATAATTGTCATGCCTTTTCTGTGTAATTATTGTTACTTAGTGTTGTGGTACTCTTGAACCTCCTCTTGTGACACGTTGATCCCCTGCCAGATGGCTCAAATGTCTTGATTCCAGGTTGTCTGTTGCTAACATTTTTAACCCTTGGCGATGGTGCACATTTTTGACAGTTTCCAGTCAATGGGATATGTCACTGAGTCTTTGCTCCCCCTGGTGGAGATGGATGGTTTTAACTATTTCCAGCCCACCCCTAAGCTTTTCCCTTCGTGTTTTTCTGAGAACACACACACTAGCCTAAACCCTTCATATTTGAGTGCGCATCATGTAATCATTTGGAGGATACAGGTAATTGACGCAATAACTGTAACACAATATTAAAAAAGGGACTTGTGTTTTGAAATATCTAAATCACGATTAAAAATAAGTTAGCACATGTGTAACATATTGATGTGAATACTAATTACCAAAATACTTCTGATGAAATACGTTTAAAATCAACAGTCTCACACGTGAGTTTCCAAAGCAACATGGTTTTTATAACAGATCTGATAGTTCCAAATTGCATCTATATCAGTCCTTAAAATGGTAAAATTATTTTTTGGGTCAAAGGAAAACTTTAAAAGAGTAGTGGAATTATGAGCCTGACAAAGCTGACATCGCAGTGGTGCTGCCATTTGCTGAAAACCAAGGCCAAAGCACAATAACACACAACCTTATGTACTGTCTGAGGACAACAGAATGGCTTGTGAATAATGGGTGAAAGTAGTATGGACCGACGAGTCATTTTACTCACCCCTGGGTTCGTGTTTGGGGAAATCCAATGCCTTCCTTTGAAAATACGCTTGGAAAAGCATTCATTATCTCAGACACAGCTGTAAATATTTTAGATGGCCTGGCTTTTTTTTAACATGGACATAGAATCTTGCGCTAGCTGTTTTTAGGTATCCTGAGATGAGCCTTTCAACACACTGGACCTTCACTACTGGTTGTTGTGCTACAGCAAAAACAAAAAATACCTGAAAAATTCTCCTTAAAATGGGAACATCCTTTAAATGCACGGTATGTTGGACATTGAAACATGTCACCAAACAGCGCTGTTAACTAAAGAAAGAGTTTTCAGTCGAGCTTCTCTTGTATAATGCTTAAAGTATGTCCTGTTATATCAAAATGATCACAGAGATCACAGTGTTAAGTGAACCAAAACTTAACCAGGCAGTCAAGTGGATCAAATAAGTGGTACACTTTCAACACAGCAAACATACATTAAATTCAGGTCATACTGGATTTGCTATCAATTGATATTTAATGTTTAACGTTTTTGGTTTGGTTTTTCACTGATGCATTTAGCTGGAAAGACTAAATTAAATCAACGTTATTTTTTGGTTCGGTCTGTCAGTGCCAATATCTTTGAAAATGCCACATGCAATCAACATTTTTTTCCTGTTTCAGCTGCATGTGGACAGATTGAAAATATACTAGATCAATACTGATTTTGGCTGGCTGTAAACAAGGAGTGTTCTTGGAAACAGACCTATTTTAATTAACATTGATTTAATATTTGGTTGAAAATGTCACAGCACTGACTGGGTTTGACTTAAAATATATTTTGAGTGTTTGTGAATGCATTTTTGTCTATTCCAATGCTTTATTTTGTCTGTTACAAGAAGAATTTACACTTTTCAGCGGCTGTGAGGATTGAAAAAACAGTCCAGACTGCGTGTGTTGCAGCCATAGCCAGGCACACTGCTGTTTTATTTTGATTTAAATGTCCTCCCAAACCCACAGTTCCCACAAAACACTAAACACCTCTCCCCCCACCCACTACACACCCACTCACACAGTGTTACGGGACCTATTTAAGAGTAACTGTGTTTATATTATATACTTTTGTGCTGCATTGGGATTTTTTTAAAAATGCATGTATTATTTTGCTTAATATGTATTTGTTGTACTCTGTAGTTGTATATAACTTAATAGAACACACACTTTATGTCAACAGGAATATTACATTTCTACTGTCGCAGTAGAAAGAAAAATGTTGCCACCAATCAATGAGGCTACCCTCAGCGGAGCACAGCCAGCAGCACAGCTGAATTTGTATTTAAATCGGCTCACTGTCGTCCTCCCCGTCTGTTCCTGGAAACAAACCCAGAGCCACAGGCCGTCCTGATGTACGCCCGCTTGTCTGTTTCGGATAATTGTCCCGGGTGCATTATCCAGCTGCACCTCAGCTTCATTACACAGGCGGATGTCCCTGCCTTCCCAGAATTCTCTGATGCAGAACAGAATTCTTGGTTCCCTCAATAATGCCAAGTCATGTAGGTGCTGAAACAGCAAAAGCATACACCAGTTACGGCCATACCTTTTTTATGGCACTGCTTTGTCTTTGCAAGACATAATGGGGACATGTCGCTCAGGAAGTTCCATTTTGAGCTCATCTTTCCACAGAAAATTCTTCCAGCAACCTTAAGAATCATACAAGAGCGCTTTTTTACGTTAAGTTTTCTAAAAACTTTTTGGTCTAGATTTTTGCATTGTCTTCACGGTAGCATTCTCCAGCTTCAGCAAGTTGCTTGATCATTGAGGACTAAAATTTTAAAGTTATACTACACACTTTTAGTAACGTTTATGAGGTCCAGACATAGGGCCACTGATGGCCCATTAGCCATTTTATTTTTTTGCCACTGCAATGTAACTTCAGCACTATATTTTGTCATTACCTAACCAAAAGGTGAATTTAAGCTCCAGGTTAGCATAATGAAAGATTATACACTTTAAATATGTCTATTTTCGTCAATTGTTAGTATTCTGTGCTACAGTCACAGACTTAATTCTTCACTGGAAAAATGATTCCCATAGTCACACGGGACATGGGGTATTTTCTAGCATACATAATGCTTTTTCTAATCGGACACCAAAACCATGCCCACAACCACCATGAATCTACATTACAAGGGTGAGTGCAATGTGGGACAAAGAGCGTATTAACTGTGTGCTATACATTGCATGTCAACTTCCAGCTCAAGAAATTTCATAGCTGGATGTGGAGATGTAATCATGTGAGTCTACTGAAAGAGTTTTGTGGTCAGATGGCAAAAGCATTCTGTATTCCACAAAGTAAATCTGATACCCAAAGTGGCAAAAGGGATCATTCTCTTGAGTAGAGTGGGAAATTTCTCAGAGTTGCGAGGAAATAGGATAGAGTAAGATAATGACATCGATCTCAGTCAGCAGAACTGTGACAGAAATTCAACTTTTAGCTGGCAAATGATCTAAAGTACAGCATCAGAGTTATGTTGAGTGGTTTAAAAATAAAAAGGTGTATATATCCTTGAATATACCTCTTTCGGGACCTCAGTCGTACCAGGAATCCAGGGCATAACTTGAAAACAGCCATCCACAACGATGGCTAAGAAACCAGACAGAGCTAGAGCTGTTCTTCCATTATTAATGGCAAAATAGTGAACAATAAGTGCATATTGCTGGTTGACACATATACAAATATTTTACTGTATTATTGCATGGGTGAGCAGTCCCAATAAATGTCAGTGAAACATTAGGGTTGGAATACTTAGAGAATATATGCAATATGAAGTGTAGCTATTAAATAACAGGACTGGGTTTATGGAATTCATATTCTAATTATTTAATAGCCACACCTTGTATATGCAACATATTAGTTTTATATTTCTCTTAACTATATTCTCTGAATTAATTTTTTTATATATAAAGTAATTTTATTGGCTTTATATTATGAATTCATTTATAATCCAGTAAAATGTGAGATTAGGTCAAGTGTCTTTTGCAGGATATTGTGATAGGCCAGCAAATTAGAATAAAGCAAACAGTAGTACAATAAAACATTTCAGTAGCCTGAGCTATAAATAATTTTTTCGTGTCAGCAATTAATACCAGTAATGTTAATTTATCATGTCTAACCTGTTTGGATGGTGGATGGTAGAACAAAAATTTGCCCTATACTCAATTTTGTTGTGCTTTGCTGCACTTACCATCTCAAACCCACATATCTAGCAAATGGAGTTCTTATAGATACTTTGCAGAAATAAACAACACAAAATATAGATATACTGAAAACAAATGTTTATTAAGCAGTTACATGAATACAAAGACCACAGACATACATTCCGCTGCCTCACCACTAAATTGTAGACATTAAGTTAAACGAATCCAAGACAGTATCACAAAAGAAATAAATGAATATATGAAATTACCCATACAAATGACTTACCTTGCCCCAAGCTGAACAAGGAAAAACTAGGGGATTTGAAAGTTCCAGTGCAAGACACTGCTGCTGGTCAACTACCAATACTGCAGGGCAGAATTGTCAACATCCACATTAAACCTGGTAAAAATATTCAAGGACACCCTCATCTCTCTCTCACACACACTCACACAGGCCATAGCAATGTCCCTGAGGAGATCCTGGGACGTATCGACTCCTATAGTGGACTCCAAGTGAACTCCCACAAGGGGTGTGCACTTAAAACTCACTAGGCACCTGTATGGGCCAATCAGACAGCCTCAGCTTGGTCAGCAACCATGCCTCAAACAGCTGATTGGCCTGAGCCACTTCCTGCTTCCTACACACATATTCCTGCAAGGCTTTCACACGGCACAAGGAACGAAGCTCAGCAGCAAACTGCCCTCTTGCCAAGCCAGGCCAATGACCTGGAAACAAATGGGAGTCCGAGCCACATTTCCGAGATGGTGACATCCTGTATGTTAAGGGTGGTGAGCAAGCAGCCATGCTCAATAAACACACCTTCACTGAGTCAGGCCGAGACACTGAGACCCTAACACAGATACACACTTACCTTCAGTAAGTCAGGGTGGGGCAGCACATCTTAAAAACCAAAACGAGGGACAAGTCAACTTCACAGTCATGACGGGGACACAGTGAACTTCCGATGACATCCGTCAGTGTTAGTTTCCTCCATTTCCCAAAATTTTTCACAAAAAGAATACAAAAAGAACTTATATAGGAAAAAAACACACAGACTTAATCTTCATTCAGTGGTTGTTTATTCACTCAAACTTGGATCAAGTCAAAATTAATTACAGGCAAATATAAACACAAAAATACAACACATCCTCTTCATGACAGCAATTCCGGAAAAAAAAAAAAAAAGAAACAAGAGTAAGCTAACTCCTTGTCTTTCTTTATTTGTGTTGAAGATAAAAATACAAATTAAAATGAAATGAACATAAAGTACATTGAAAGTTCAAAAGCTTGAAGGTGATACTAAAAGGTTACACTGAGGAAGGCAGTAAGTTGTATGGTTATCTCCAGTAGGGGGCGCACTATCCCAATCCCCAACAACAACACAACTTACTACCTCACCTCAGCACAGCCACAAAACTTTAAAAAACGTTCAGAACATTCACCCTATATCACAGATATGCTGTTGATATGAAAATGAAGTTGCCAGAGAAACAAACAGTCATCAATATCAGTCATACACATCAGCTTCAATACGGAGGTGTCCCGTCGTCACGCAGTTGCCGTGGGAAAGACAGTAGGCTGTATAGTTATCTCCCAGATCTGGTGTGATCCTAAAACTATACAAACTACTACCTCAGCCCACAGTACGCAGTACTGCACAGCACTGGAAGAGGTACGTATGAACAGGCAAAACTCTGGGTTTCTGTCCAAAGAGAGCGTTATTGAAGAGGAGAGAATGAGTGTTAGATCTTTTGATTACTCCAAATAAAACTTAAGGAATTTCCTTATGACACGTATCCCCAGTTGGCAAATCTCTGCTGTGCCAAAAAACTCAACAGTCATTTAGAGAAAACAGATGTCCTCTGGAAAGATGGGGGGGGGCAATGAGACAACAGTTCTGCATGAGTCAACAGGTCAAGAAATTCATGAAAATATACAAAACTATCACCTGGGGAAGACGTGAAAAATCTGAATTTGGAAGCCTTTCAATGATATTTTCAATGTAAGGTGAACATGTGTAAATAACACCAAACTGTGTCTTACGATGAGTTTGGAAAACAGAAGTCATTGAGACAATTTGAAACATGAAGCTAAGATGGGTCTACAATCATGACAGCTTGCATCTCTGTCTTATGGATCCATTACTGATAATGATAATTTTGGGGCGAAATAAACCAATCACAGACCTTTTGATATTCAGGTAAAAACAGCAACCACCCCAGGATTCTTCCACACTACGTTACTCGCTCATATTCATGACCAACTAGTCGGGCAAACCTTGAGAATTTTCCAAGCCAAACATGTTGGGCTGTGTTTCATGTGTTGCTTCAACATTCCAGCATAATTTGACATACACCGTATCCAGTTATCTCATCAATTACGCCTGGTCTTACTTGACTTTATGAATGTGGGTTATGATGTTATGACTTAAGTAGTCAATCTCCAATTCAGTGATACTGGATAACTCTGTGCAACTCTCTGCTATAAAATGGAGGTGAACTGAACCCAAAAAAACAGGATCAGTTCCCCCAATATTTAGACTCTTATGCTTTCTGAAAATGCAAACACACAAAAAAAAATTAAATTATATAATTTTCATCATCTAGCAGCTCAGCTGGCAACACTTACAACAGACCTGGCATCAGGTAAAAAAAAACTATATATATATAAAAATATAGCAAACACTGGTATCCTCTTTATTGTAATTCTACATTTTCAAACAGGCAACATCCAAGTAAGTGGTTACCCTCCAAAAACGTAACAAGAAAAAGGTAGACTGGGGGTAGGTGCGGGGGGGGGGGGTGGACCAGCCACCCCTGGCCTTCACCCCCGCTGAGGAGCTTGTGTGGCAGTAGTGATGGTGGGCGCCCTGGGGCACCTGTTCTGAGCCAGGCGCTGGACACGGTCGCTCCAACTCTACACCAGTGCAACGATAATACTTACGATAACGATAACAACAACAATATGTTTAAAGGAGTATATACCATTAACTATATTACAGCAAAAGCATAACATGTGCCTGTAGCAAGGAAGCATGGTGCAATACACACAATTTGTGTCACTGTGACAGTTGAGCTTTGCTCTGTGGAGTTTGAAATGTGTAATCTGAAGGTCGAATCGCTAGAGGCAAATAATTCCCTCATGACTAAATCGGTACCGCTCGTAAAGATAATTATTCCACTGCCCGAAAGAATTTTCCCAGATTCTACAAACACGTTCCCTTCTAAATGCTGTCTTTACAAAGATGGTTAATTCATTGACAGAAGTGTCTCTAACAAAAAGTGTGTTCACTTCTACGGTTGAGTGTGTGTGGTGTCCTCAGGTGGCTTACATGCTGCATGTCCACATGATCCACCAAATTTAAGTTTAAACTTGTTATTTTGCAGGATCTGGGTTAAGACACATTGCCACGATGATAACTCCAGCTTAACTGAGGCTTGCTCGGTGAAACATCAAACCCTGGGCTGGTCGCAAATTGTCAATTAACTTATCCCTTTAATCCCTTCAGCCATGTACATGAAATGGGACCCTGTGAATAACAAGATGTGTCCAGGAGCTAGAATGAGCGGGAAACCAAAACGCACCACTGCATTTAAACCAGTCTTGTGGAAATACTTCTGCGAACGAGAAGACTGGGTTGACAACTCAACGAACCAGGAGAGGACCAGTGATATGCTAAGGCCATACATAGAATAGAGTGTAGTCATGATACGAATCTAATCGAACCACAACCGTTCATTAGACCATTTTCCTCTGAGTGACTGATAAAGGTATGAGATACATGTACTGTTTGGTATCAAAGGCAAAACTTCTGTTATGGTGGCAACTGTACTGGGTGGTAGTAAGTCTATAGAAATTAAGTACGACTGTCATGATTTACGATATGAAAAGAGCATCATCCATTTTCATGACCTACTTCAGAAGGAGCTGTGCCCTGTTTTGTGTCTGCTCCTGCTCGTCCACAAAAGGATGTGTTTCGTTTTACATGGGCATGATGAAATCTTTCAGAATAAAAGTATGCTTGGTTAAAATGCTACTACAAAATGCAGATATACACAATGGGTTGCTTAACGTCCATGATACGCTCTGTGATTTGGACGTTGTGCGAACACCATATTATCAAAGGTATATGGGATACTGCAGTGTACCTATATTGATGAAATAGCCAAGATACTGTACAAATAGCATACTGTATTTCAGCTAATGTATCTGGCAAGGTAATACATGGATAAAATAGTTTACGTCCGCTATGTCCCATTCTCCAATCAGGATTTCTGAACTCTATTATAACCTTATGGGACCATGGATGTATAGGCGGTCAGACATTGCCTGAATGGACGTTATGCGGCGCATACCCGTATTCATTTAACAGCATCCTGGGATCAAGGTGGCAGTACCTGTATGTATATTATTTTTAAACAGATTTCAATCAGTACATCAGCTGTCAAATGATGTACGTCTGTTTTTTCATACAGCTGAGCAAGGTGACATTTCACATTCCTATCATAAAATGAAATGATAGTTTGTGTAGATCTGCAATGGAGTTCAGTTTTGACAGGGAAGATAACAATCCAGTGCAAAAATAAACTGTAGGATCCTTTAACCACTGAATACACACTGATGGTATGAGAGGAAATGAGTACACTGAGCAGTACATTGATATCCAAATAGCAGTCCATGTATTGATACAGCTTTCTGAATTACAGTAGCATTCATTTCATATTACCTACTATGAGTTTTAGATTTGTATATCTGTACATTTACTACAGGCAAGAATAGCATAACATTGCATAGGACATACGCTTCATAACAAACCACTTCATACGAAAATAGGTGACAACGGTTCTTCAAACATTGGGAAAACTTCACTGATGGGTTTTGCTGCTGTAGTGAGCATAACCTTTAGCCCCACAGGTGACATGAGGAGTAGGCCTAATTGCATTGGTTGTCATGTCACTTTTATGGAAAATTCAAACTGTGTTGTTGGCGTATAAAAGTAGTACTTCCCCACCCTGATGTGGATCTCCGGCCTAGCCCACAAGGGTGAGTCGATGGCACCTTGAAGGACAATGGTTGCGTCTCATTCCAGTAAACTACAAGGGGAATCCCTTTTGAGACCCGAATGTACCCTTGATCGAACTCTACATAAAAGCAGACAATGCAAGCTCATATTACCCACAATTCATTGCATAACTTCTCATTCACTGAATACAGCTTTAACATTGTTTCATGTTATCTGTAAGAGTGCTTTAATTCAAATAATTCCTTGTCCGCCCTCTGTTTTACTGGTGAGTGAGTCACATCCTCCCAAGTGAGGTTTGCAAGTGATGTTTTTGAGGGCGGAGCAGAAACGGGATTGGTGGTATCTAAAAATGGTAGCCTGTTACATAGCCAGGATAAATAATTTGCAACGCGATAACCAATCTGACACACTGATCTTTAAACTAACATTTTAGTGCGTTAAAATCCTTTTACTTCTTTACAAACAGGCAAAGACCAGTTTTATTGCTGGGGGCTGAAATAACTTTAATTTCTAATGACTGCATGTTGACCATAAGCTTCCCATGTGATACTTTCTCAAATGCAATTTGGAGGTCCAAATGTATAGCATCCTAAATTTAGTTCAAGTCAAAACACATTGTCGCTTTCTCAGAAAACAGAAGATTTGTTAGGCATGACTTTCATGCTGGCAGTCACTTAACATAATGTTTTTGTCCAAGGATTAATTCCAGTTTTTCACTTATACTGAATTTCCAGTATTTTACAAGCCATGTCAAATAAACCAGCTAATAAACTCAGTGAACAAATCATTGTTACAATTAAACGAGATACAACCTGAAAGTAATTTGCAAAGTATTAAGTTACTCCTTCCAATAAAACAGTGAAAGAATGGCCACATTAAAAACCTCAAATTGAACTGGACAACAGTCAATGCTTAAGGGAAGACTGAAGTGACAGAGCATTTCATCCTGTGAATAAATAGGCAGCAGGTAATAAAGTGACATTGGTGTATTCCATATGGGTCATTTGAGCTTCCCTTTCCTCTCATTTATTGAAATGATTAACTGCAAAACACTATTAGTAAGATTGAGGGTGAAAAGAAAACACTTATTTAACACACAACCTTAAGGCCAATTATTTTTTTAAAAATGGTATGAATCTGGAAGATCAAACACTTTGAGCTACAATGCAATATGAGGCTGGATCATGAAAACAGTCCCAGTCAGTAGGGTATAAACATCAAATATGATCAATCACAAATTCTCCGGATAATGTGCTGAAATCAGCTGGCTGCTTAGCAACTTCAGTCAACTGCTTAATGTGGAAGTTTCATTAATTTATGTAAAATATCCCACACATTAAAGGGTAAATTATACACTTACATATAAATTATTATTACAAGAGAGACAGGACACAAGTTTTAAACTCAACAATGTATCCTAACGGAATTACCTCGGTGCGGGCCAATTGTTATTCAATGCAATATTAATGATAATATGTTTGATCCCCAAATACTGTAACTGGTCAAGTAGATGTTGTCTCTAAAAACATATCTTGAGACATATCTAGATATGCGGCAAATCCAAGCGACAGGCATGAAAACCTGTATCCGTAATTGTGCTCCAGATTGAGGTGACGACGGATAAGGTTATCTTAAGCAACAGCAAATGATATTCTTTATCAACTTCCGAATCAGGACAACCATCCTTTTAGTTATGAGTACAGTAAGACTGCCAAATTGAGTACCTGCAAAACTTTGCAACATAACGTTTCGTTGCTAACTTAGCCAAGTTATCAAGCCATAACATCCAGTATAACCAGTATAACTAGACAGCCAGCCATTTATACATGCATGTCTCCCAAAAGATTACAAACTACGTAGCTACATACATTGTTGTCCTCTCTTTCCTGTACTCTCCCAATTTTAAACTACCCCGATATCTAGGCTCGCTAGTTTTTCAGTCAGAATGAAAGTTAAAAATGGCGGTTCGTATAGCACCCTGCTTGGAAATAGCCTGCAGCAAATGCAATTTTTAACACAATTATAGCAAGACACTGGACTCCCGTGGCCAAAATGCCACCTCTCCTACAGCCCTCTTGTGTCAGTCAAATGCAAGGCTATTTAGAAAAAGACCAACCCGACGCAAAACAAACAGCTTACCCAGATTTGCAGCTTTATTTTCTTCCGCCATCTTACACTAGAGCGACCCTTCCAAATCTCGCGAGAAAGAGAGGGGTGCTTCCTATAACACAATACGGGAGTCAATGAATTCGATCCCATTTGTAACTCCAGCGCAGTGTAAACGTCAAAATGCTTATCGCTCCCACCCACAAGGAAGCCGAGTCCTCCACTGAGAAAGGAATTGGAAGTACCCTGTTTTAAAAATAATTCCCAGTTTCCTTGTTAGCCTGATGTGACCCCATCCAGTTGGGGTGACAATTGGTGCAGTGACATCTGAAATTTTATCATCAAAATCACTTTTCATTTTCATTTGAAATGTTATCTTCCTAATCACTTTTTCATCCAAATATTGCAGCATCTCACATGATACTTTTCTAAACAGTAGTTATTTTACACTTTACAAACAGCATCATGGGATCACTTCACTTTTGTAGCTTTGGGACACACCTTAAAATATTAACTAGAGATGAGTTTAAATTGAATTTATTTGATCAATCTATAAAGACTTTTAAATTTATAATAAAATGAAACTTTATGAAAATGAGCAAATTAACAATATTTTGTTTTGCTGTGAAAACCTACAGATTAATTCACTTTCACTTAAATTTCAATCAAAACTTAAATTTAAAAGATTTAAAAAAAAAACTAGACATCCACAAACACGTTTAAAATTAATTTCACACCAAATTCAGTAAAACGTTGTATTTAAACTGAAATGATGACCATTTTTACTTAAAATCTAGCCTTAATACAGGAAAACACAGTCTTTGCATGTGAGCGCCTTGCCATGCATAGTACGGTCACTCTGCTGTCCACATGTTTCATGGAATCAGTCTTACCAGATGTGCGGACAATGTGTTCCTCTCACAGTATTGGCTATATTTAACCGATGTGGCATCAGCAGTGTGAAAAACCGTGGAGGCTAGCCGTCTCATGTGAGGGCTATTCCTCCTGAATCTATTGATGAGGTTTGCAGTTCAATTTGCTGTTTAACTGTGGTTGGGGAAAAAGAACTGGACCCTGCCCTGCTAAATTATCTAGAATCCCTTTTAAAAGTTCAACAAAAATGGACAAAGCTATCTACAAGTGTACACAAGAGAAAGCCAAGTGTTCTGTTTGGTTTTGGTGATTTTGTTGTTGATGTCATTGATTGTTTTATTAAGGGCATTTGCAGCTGTGTTAGACTCAGGGCTAATACTTTCAATAGGTTTAGGACTATAGATATAATCTCTTAAATATCATTTGGATGTCTAAGAAATCAAATGATATCAAGATTGACATCATTTCTTTGAAGCATCACCAAAAAGACAGAATTCCATCAGTAAAATTTATATCTATTGAACAGTGTATTACCATTCATTATTTCTTCATCCCTTTCAAAGATTTTAATTTTAAGCCATTCTAAATGGATTAATACAACTTCTCAAATACCATCTACATTTTAGGAAAGAAAATACAACAAATGCATCATCAAACTGTTATAAATGTATTGATTTAAATTGTGAGAAATTCAATACTACATTAATTTGTAAAATGTCTTATACATATGTATAATATTTACTGTGTATAATATACAGCTTCCTAGAAGTGAAGTGTGGTTGTTTCCCTCTATATTTTGAACTTTAAACAAGGGAAATTCATTTCAAAGTATAAAAGGCTACGTTCCTCCTTTCTGAGTTAGCGAATACTACATTTTCAATGTAAGGACATTGAGTATGTTACTATGAAAAAGTAGACACCAAACTTGAATTTTAACACTCATTTATACTCCCAGCTAAATTCTACATGGAAAAACACATATTCTAGTCTGAAATTATGTTATTTTCTTGTGGATACTGCAAATTACTAAGTAGTAAAATGAAACATAAAAGTTCTTAATAAATTTAAAGTATTTTTTCCTTTTCTTGGTTTTATATATGCATGTTTTGTATGTATCTTTTCATTCTTAATATACAGTACATTGCTATAGATTTCAAATGGATTTTAAATAGATTTTTATTTCCCATTCACTTGACTAATTGTTATCATTGATGTGATTATAGTGGATATAACAAAATATTGCATGTGGATATAACATTTTCACAATGTTGTAATAAAAATGCGCCTGCGTACTGGCCACTGTACGAAGGTGTGTGTGTGTGTGTGTGTGTGTGTGTGTGTGTGTGTGTGTGTTTACGGGGGAAGGGGGGGCACATGATAAAACTGACCACATGACATCCAAGCCTTCTTGGTGCTTTTACAATCAATCGGCACCCATACCATTTCTGATCCGAAACAAGGTGTAATAAATACTGAAGCAGCAGAGTCTAGGAAAAAAATAAGTTCATTATCCAGTCAATAAAAATGAAAATCTTTGTTAACGCTGAACATGGATCAAGACTGTAGCTCAATGTCTTCATGTGTTTGTCCATACGTTTATTAGTTTGGAATACCCGTCACAAATGACAAATTACATCACTCTTCTCAACTGAACATCTGACATTGACTCTGCCTACTTTCTAAAGGCGTTTCACCACAGAAGCCATAATATAACCCAGTACGGTAGTATCCGCTGCCTGTTCTGCATTGCAGGCAAAGACCGAAAAACAAGAGCAAGGCATAAGCGTCCAAATAGACGCTACGCAATCAAGTGATGGCTGATTGCGATAATGTTAAACACTGTTGCATTTTGTCCATCATGTTGTGATGTCAGTGGATTGCAAGAATTCACAAGAATTGAGCCATTTCAGTCCCAAGACGCGCTAGCGGTCCCTCTTAGTTGGTCCAGGCAAATGACAGCTACCGTTATCAACTTAGCGTGTATGGGGCACTCACCATTTCCTCTTACATAGGATACCCTGGCGAAAGAAATGCTTATTAACAAATACTTCCATCGACGTACCCTTTACCACTTACTGAATGCTATATATAACATTAACCTAGCTATAATTTCAATCGACGGAAAAAAAAACACCGCAGAGCCGGCTGGCGGCAGACCAAGTCAAAGATGTCTTGTCACAATATTACCGTAGGGGAGGGCCTCTCTAAGCGATGATGTAGGATTGGCCAGTATGCAATTAGAAACCGAGACTGCTGGGTTCAACTCCAAACTGAGAAAGAACCGAAACTGAAATATAACACCACAAGATAGGGGGCCAATCCACCGGGGAGATTGGGTAGCCTTTAGCTGCATTACCGGGCTTGAACGAAGCCGAACTGCATATCTTAAGCGGCCATAACATACAGACAAGGCAAGCTAGCGTTTCTTTGCTCTGTCCGAGGCAGAAAAAAGGCTTTAATTCGTGCGATCATAAAGTAGGGAACTAACTTACGTATTTATCTCCTTTTACAGACAGTCGGCAGAGTGGTACAGATAGTGATAGTAAAGTTTCACCAGCCAGTTGCAACAACACGGGGTTAATTTACAGGAAAGATTAGCTAGCCATCCAAGATATCCTCAGACGTTTGCGTAGCTGAATTAGGCTAACAGTAGCTTGCGCAATATATAGTTTTAATCTTATTTAAGTATTTATGTGAAGGTACTTTTGCCGGTAAGTGATTTTTTTGTTCTGTTTTTGTGTCCAGATACAGGCCTACAGTTATGTTACATATAGTTTCTTATTAATAATCGACACCTGATATAACTGACATGTGATGGTAATGTGTAGCCAAGTTGAACGTTCCTTGTTACTTTGCAAGGTACCTAGCTACAAATAAAGATGCCCCAGAAGCGTCGATCACAGACCTGGACGGAGCTGAAACAGTCCGGCAACGAGTGTTTTAAAAATGGACAGTACGGGGAGGCCGCATGTCTGTACACCCAGGCCATTCAACTTCTGGAAAAGTCAGGTTAAGTTGCGATCCATGCCCGTGATCCAGTTCTCTCTTACGTTGGGTTTAGCTATTATGTTTTACACATATGTAATTTATCCGGTTCTACGAGATGATATAACAGTAAACACGATTGCATTGATAGCCACGTAGTCTGTAGGTGTACCTTCTTGAGCATATAGCGAGTGATTTGACATTTCTAACATTGATCCAGGTCAAAATGTAGTGGTTTTACCGTCTACTGTCTTCACAGGTAAGAATCAAGAGGATCTAGGTGTCCTGTATTCCAATCGTGCAGCCAGTTACCTGAAGGATGGAAACTGTGCGGAATGTGTCAAGGACTGCACAACGTAAGTTTACAGCCATGAGCCAACAAACTGTGGTCTACGGTTTTGGGGCACACCTGTTCGTTTTCAGTTGAGCAGAGAGCCCAGTTAGGTTTCACTGATCGGATTGTATTTGTGACGTTGCTAGCTCTTTGGCTTGGTTCTTTGTTATTTGTGTGAACTGTGAACGAGTGTAAGTGAAGCTTTGGATGATTTCTGTTCATTTGATTCTGTTATATAAATGGATGCTAGCATAGGCTCTGGGATGGGGATGGGGAAGGCATGCAAGGGCCTTAGCCCTGATACAGTTTAGATGCGACAGGTCATAACACACTGCATTTGTGACTTGCACCATTTTGCAGTTTCACAAAAAATAAGTGACCTTTCTGTCTCTTCTTTGGGACGGCGATTCTCTTTGTGTGTCTGAGTTTGCAGTAATGCCTATCTTTTGGAGTCCGATTACTGCCAAAATGTTGGAAGTACATAGTACAGGATTCACAAACGTAGTATTTAGTTCACAAGTCGAGCATGACAGTCAGGCATGACCCTTTCTTTGTGACTTCTATTTTGTGTATCAAATGCCAAAAGAATGAACGATTGAATTACATTATTTTTGGCAGTGCTGCACTGGTCCCTCACTGCTAAAAATCACACACATTTCTATACCTATAGTCTCAAACATAGTACTGAAATTCACACGAACATGCAGGGAATGAGAGTGTTTGTAGTAGCCAATCAGGGCAGTCCCTTCAGGATCTAATTAAGCCTTTTCGGACCTGTCACATCCACCTGTCAGTCATTGCACACATGATCACATGATGAAAAGCTTGGCTAACATGACTGCTATGACTGAGATAAATGGCCACTCGGTAACCTGAGAAACACTGCTAGAGTACCCTCAAAACTCACCCAATGCTGCTCTGTGAATCATACCGTTTTTCAAAGGATTTTACATTCGCTGGAAAATGCTGTATTTTATCTTTGAGAGAAATTTAATCTGAACATTTTTATCCCAAGAACAATTCAAGAGCTTTGGTCACCAAAACCATTAGACAAGATATCAACATGCATTAGTTTCCCCCTGAAAGGTTGAAACGTATTTGGTGTTAAATGATCCAAAAACCCAATGGAACTGAATTCATGAAGATAAACAGGAACTCGAAGGCCTTTTTGAGCTGCCTTATCTCAAGTTGTGAGACTTAAAAAAAAGAAAGACAACGAAAATTGGAAAAATAGGTGTGTGATATTTACATAACTTAGTGTTTTATCACTACTTCATACCATTGTTATTACAAAATGTTGGTATCATTTGCATATATACTCATTGCTCCTAATAAATGGTATTGAAAAGATTTTCAGAGATGCAAAAAGCAGGATGCATGTGTATGTATATGTCACAAAATAAATGCCTGATATTGTTCCACAGCTCTCTAGAACTGGTTCCCTTCAGTATGAAGGCCCTGTTGCGACGTGCAGCAGCGTACGAAGCGCTGGAGAGATACAGGCTGGCCTACGTGGATTACAAAACAGTCCTGCTGATCGACTGTAATGTACCAGCCGCGCACGATGGGACCAACAGGTAGCTACCTAACGCTGACTGCTTCATTAATGAAGGGTAAATGACTCTGTGCAGATAGCTACCCAACAGTCTGTGCTACATTAAAGAAGAATTGGATGAATCCGTTAATGAACTTTTTGAAAACTGAGAGGGGCATATTCAATGTTGAAAATACAGACATTGTGTTGCAGTGCTGACAGTTTTATGTGAATCTCAATCAAGTAGCATATTGAAGTAGAGATAAAATATTATGATGCCATAAATTAATAATTCAAAAGAATAATTCAAAATTAATACTTCCAAGTTAACATTGGAAGTAGGTTACATTTTATCCAGTTCTCTGAAAAAAGTTTTGTTGAGCTCACTTTCCTCAATGGATTGTCATCTCTGTTTGTAATTTGACAGCAATTTCTTCTTTTTAAGAGGAATGGTTCCCCTGGCATGTTGATACATTGAAGTTAACATGTGGCTAGGTAGTTATATTGAGACTCATGAAATAGTTGCATTAGCCCCTTCTGCCTTCATATGAAAGGTCAAAGCTTTTTTAAAAAATGCCAAAGAAGAATCGAACCATAATCAATAGTTGTAGGTTTTCAACAGGCAATGTGTTTCCCCCTCTCAATTCTAATGTCAGAAATCATGCTTATGTAGTGAAATGTAATTGGGGGTATTTTGCCTACCCTCGCCCTCAGAATGACGAAGGCGCTAACAGATCAGGATGGACCGGCGTGGCGGGAGAAGCTCCCTCCGATTCCCGCCGTTCCACTGGAGGTTCGAGAGAAGGCCGCACAGACCGCCACACCCATCTCTCCTGCACAACAGAATGGCACCAGCCAAAGAGAGCGACCAGGTAATAAAGAACATTTTGAGTCAGATGGTCTGATTTAAACGGGCTTTGATTTGTTTACATAAAATATATTTTAGGTCAAAAATCTGTCATTTAAAACATGTGTCTTAAGGAATTTTTAGAATATTTTCATAAACATTTCATATTGATAGCCATTCGATTTCATATGTGCAATCAGCTACCGTATAGGTCACTTAATATGCAAGGATTGCCTTGTTGTTTCTGGTTGTTATGGCAACAGGCACAGCAACGTCAACACAGCTGATCAGCACAAAAGGATCTGTACAATATGTATAGAATCTTTGTCAGCACAGTTTAGCCCTCACGCTATCCATAACAACATTATTGTGTTATCTTATAGTTCAAGAGGCTGGTTACCATGATCTAAACCCTCCCTTCCTCATAACTGTGTCCATAAAACATGGTCTAACTATGTTTTATGTTGTACTATGATATGTCAGACGATTAATATATAGGTATATTCACACCTATCTCACTCTACCCTTCCAGTTAGCTAAAGCATCGTTGTTCAGTATGGTTACACCAAAGCTGCTGTTGCTAACGTTAGTTATCCAAGATAAGGTCAGGATATGTTTTATAATGTTAATATTATTTAGTTCTGTCCATGTTTTTTTCTGTGGTTGGCTGTTATTGTATGGCAAGCAGGTTATAAAATGTGACAGGAAATTATAAAAACGTTGCTTCTCTGTTTGAACAGAATGACTACCTGCTGCCCCAATATAATACAAAGAGGAAGGTATAGAGGAAGAGGAAGATGAGTTATTACCAGGTGTAGGCTAGTAGTAGGAGGAGGAGGAATTTTGCCACTAGTAAAATGCCACACCAGTGTTTACCCTAGGTTTTTTCCCAGGCTTGGTAGTACTGTTTTGTGTTTCCCTTCCACTTAATAAATGGCAAAGAAATCTCCACTGTGCAGTATTACCTCTAATTCAGGAGACTCAAATTGTAGTACACAAAACATGACATTTTCCACAGATTCCACATTTTTGGACAGACACCAGTTTGTGTAATCATTTTTAATAAACAGGCAAGGATACCAAAACGGCACTGATTTTGCCTTGAAGATTTTTTTTCCTTGCCAAAGATCCAACCAATGGAGGAACCCCATGTTTAATTTGAAATATACATTATATGGTATAACATGGGGTTAGTGATGATTTTTCTGTCATGCCCTGTCATAGGAGACGGTGACATAAAGCAGGCCCTGTCCCTGAGAGAGGAAGGCAACAAACTGGTGAAGAACGGGGAGCACAAGAAAGCCGCCGAGAAATACACGCAGAGCCTCAAACTGAATCCCACAGAAGCCTCAACCTACACAAACCGGTGAGGCTCAGCAGACTGAAATATCAGCGCATTGAACTCGAAACCTGCAACCAGATCATCTGCGATCGCTTACATATTTTGCCTCGCATATCGAATTTGTATATGGACAACGCAATCCTTGATAGTGCGTTTCCAGTCAGCATGACCCTTTGCTGATGATGTGTTTAATTTCACTGTATGTTATCTTTGTGTCATAATGGGATCAAGAGTATAATTTCTGTGTCTCATTTAACATCACGACCCAAACAAATGCACATCATTAAAGTACCTTTTCATAGTCAACAATTGGATTTAGCACCAAAGCCTTAACTCTAACTTGTTATTCACAACTTGCAGGGCGCTCTGCTACTTGTCTCTGAAGTCGTACAAAGAGGCCGTGCAGGACTGCGTGGAAGCTCTCCGGCTCGACTCCGCTAACGTCAAAGCACTGTACAGACGGGCTCAGGCTTACAAGCATCTGAAGGTGAGAGTCTCAAAAAATCCCGTATGAAATATGTAACGAAACACCACCTCTTGGGCTGTTGCCAGATATTGCCCGATCCATTACCCTTCTGTTCTCAGACTGTTGAATTATTAAACACAAATAACATCCTCTCCAGGGCTGTGTTGGTCACATTGTCGAGGAATTTTAAATGACTGCGGATGTGACCTACAGTCAGGTGTGGTGGACAGACTGGTAGGATATCTTGTATTGTCTCACCATCTGGGCTGTCTGTTGTTCCTAGCTCTATTTCTTTAAGAGGCATTCTGCATAGCGTCTCCCAGGCATCTTTGCGGCAACCAAATTTTGATACACGGATACTAACGATTGGGTAGGTGTAATCTTCCTACACAATGATTGGCAGACTTTCTTGAGCCAGTAGCTGGACATTTCAAAATGGCAACAGCAAGAAAAACCAGCATGAAAAATTAATTTAAAAATAATTATCAACAATTTCTGAATAGTATTGGAAAGTTCCTTGTAGGTTGCAGGTTTGTTCCCAGGTAAGACACACCTGTTGTACCCTTGAGCAAGGTGCTTGTAGCTATTTATTTGCTGTTGGTTATTCACTGCATTATAAGTGGATTGTGTATAAAATGTAAACTGCGTAAGCCAATCTAGATAACAGCATCATGCTTATTTTCGCCTTTTGGTGTTTTCGCTATCAACTAAGGTCACTGATTTATGAAGTGGATGTATAATGGCTCTTTTGGGATGACTGCGAATTATCAGCAAACATTGTCTTATAATTTAAACATATTTGCTGATAACGGCACCTGCTGAAGCACTTGGTCGTAGCAAACGTTAACAAATGTGCAATTCATGACAAATCATAAATACGTACCCTAAATATTACCATACATTATGACCCTGTGCGAACTGCTGTATCTTGAAATGCTTAGGAGTCCACAAACCTAATGGATAATGCTCTCCGTCTCTCACTTCCAGGATTACAAAGCCTGTGTCGAAGACCTCAACACCTTGCTGAAAGTAGAGCCAAAGAACACTGCCGCGCGAAAGCTGCAAGCCGAAGTGCAAAAAATGAAGTGAATGTACTGTAGGAAGGCCTAAGGTCACCCGGGTCTTTCTTCTGATTTCTGTGTTCACTCTTCTCACGTGCCCTCTCATTTAGCAGTTCCTAATGTGGCTTATGACGTAAACCTGCCAACCTATCAGCCTGTCACCAGCACTCTTCGAATGATGGTGCTCTACTGCATGTCGTGGTTTCGTTTTTTTTGTTTTCGTTAATATATTCAGTATTGGATAGCCTGATCACCGCATCGCTGAATGAGTGTTCAATAAATTTTATATCTTGGGGAGTCCTCACAATAAATGTACCGAGGGGTGATTGTTATGTGTTGGCTGTGTTTTTGGACAACGGAAGACTCTCTATGGACAACATAGGCCAGAGCTGCCTTGGTTGATGTTAGCTGTGCGCTTGCTGTCTAACTCTGAGGGCCACAGGTGCCCGAAGGAACAAATTCATCCATCTCACCTACGGATATGGCCAGCTTGGAACATACCAGTACTCACTACTACATCCAGTGCTGATTGATTGACATGCAAGACTGTATAGAGTTCCACATTAAGTACTTTATAAGATCCTTTGATGAAACTGTATTGTCTATTTTTAACACTTCAAGCTGCAATAAAGATGGTGTTAAAAAAACGTTAAGCTTATGACTTGTATGAGCTTTCAGAGCATTAGATGTTACACTGAAGAACAGGGCTGCTCATGTACTGCTATGGTTAGATCTTCAGGACTGGTTTTCAGTTCACCTTCAAGGAACACTGCTTTCAGATCATGGCAAAGGGTTTAACGGGTTGAGTTAATTGATTGATTTGAATCAAGAGCTGAAATGATTGGGTAAAGGGTTAAACTGCATGGAGAGTAGATTTTCAGGACCGAATTTGGGCGGTTCTGGTGTAGACTACGTTAGCTTTAGAATGCTTTCCCTCCTTTGTTAGCATATTTGTTTTGTGAAAAGCTGTCAACTATGCAATGAGAATATTTAGTGTTTATACAGAACTTTTCAAACATATCAGTGTTTTACAAAAAACAGAGTTCTAACATTCAGACTAAGGGAAACATGCATATGCAGAGCATCAAGAAAAGTTATATAAAATACATAAATAGAATAAAAATAGATCCAACCATGCAAACACAAGCCAAGATAAAATATAGTTACACTTGTGAAAGCCAACTTGTAAAAATGGTTCATAAGATGTAAAAAAGACCAGAGGAAAGCTATCCCAGACTTTAGCAAGGAATGGTCACCATGGATTGTAATATGGTTTGTGTTTCACCTTTGGAATATGCAAAGAAATTTGACCAATCAAAAACACATAGAACAAACACTTTCAACTCTTCACAGAATGCTTAAGGGAAACTCCCACCAGGTTACTCACTAAAGCAGGGGTGTCAAATTCCAGTCCGGGAGGGCCGTTGCATCTGCAGGCTTTTGTTGTTTCTCTTCAATCGGCAGCCATTTTAGGCCATGGAAACCAGGTGTCTGGACTCTATAAACAATTATTGATTTGAATGAATGAGGTGCTGAAACACACCAAAAACCCACAGACACTATGGTCCTTTCAGGACCAGATTTTGATACCCCTGCTCTTGAGACCGTTGAATGCAACACATTTTGATACCAAAACCTTAATATATCACTTGTTGTAGGTTACAAGTGACCTTTGGTGTAGTGACTGGAGGGTGACCACATATTGATGCTACTCAGGTTACAACCGCAATGTCAGACCAGGTTACCATCTTCAAAAAGCTGCTGAGATGAATTTCTCTTCTATATTCAGTTGCCTTCCATGCAAGTGAGGATAGCATCTCAACTATTCTTTAAACGATGTCATTAAAATTATATAACCACATTTCAAGTGGTACTTAGAACTAAAACCCAGACATAAATGTAAAAACAAACCAAACATTCAGTGATGAATAACTAACAACTTGGACAGCACGTGACTTTCATTGTGAACGTAAAATATTTTGGATTTGATTAGTTGGACATTATGAATGTAAATCATTGTAATCACATTCACAGTCATGTGGATTCATTTTGTTTAATATTTAACACCAAAGATAATTGAATAATATCAATGAAACTTTGCAGAAATAGAAAGGTTTGTTCTGTAGCTGTGACTTTGCACAGAAAGCCGATTCTGGACAAGTGCATTATGGGCCATTATTTATGCAGTGCGTATTGAGGAAACTCCTCAGCTAGATGGCGCCACCCTTGATTTTGGGCATAGGGGTGGCTGGAAAAGCCGTTCTACGTGAACTCTTTGTTTTTATGAGCGCAGTCAGTAGGAAGGCCAGGGTGTGTCCCGAGACTTGGAAAATGTACGCTCCTTCTCTCCCCTATCATCTTGTTTCTTCCCTCCCTCCAATGTCCTAACCTGCCATGGGACCAGAAATGGGTGGAACTCCCGTTTGCCACAGTGACTCACTGATTTTAATCTGTTGTTTGCTGTGGAGACGTGAGCTGTTTAAACAAGTCAGTGACTGACATTTATTTTAGGTCCACCTAGCAATGGTTAAAATGAGGTTTCATGAACCCCCATAAGGGTGGAGGTACACTTGGCTGTCAATCATTGATTTGTCAAATCAAAATCCTTTTTCTCTCCACAGCCACATGTGGTCAATGGTCCGAGTCGTTAAATCAGTGGTAGAATACAGCAGCCCCTCCCATTTCTGGTTCAAGGAAACCTCACCCCCACATGCGTAACTGCCATCCATTCTGAGCTCCACGAGAACTTGTTCTCCCTCTACTGCGTCAAGGCCTGTCATTTTACATGTATTTTGAATATGGATTGAACATCATTATGAATACAGCTACGCACTTGTCTACTGTCTTGCTTCCCACTACTGCATACAGAAGCGCTCAATAAAAAATGAAAATGAACGATAAGGATGCACACAACTGCACTCCTGGTATTGCGAGTGAAAGCAAATGTTCATAGTTTGGCTCACTCACTGACAGAAATAATCTTACTCAACATACTAGCAAACCACATCCAAACAACACTGAGAAGTGACTTATGTTCACACCCCCAATGAGTGTAATAAACATATTTCCTATACATTACTCATGGCTACTGAATGTAGGGCACACTGGAGGGTAGTTATGGGATTTTCCAGTTATTACATATTTAATGAAAAGGGAATATACTTTTACACAAATTGTTATAAAACACTGATTCTACATATTACTCTATGATACTCTTGACTGCCAGGGATAGTCTTGTACTCACAGTTGGGTTTTCTCAGTTAAGAACGCCTGAAGATCCCTGTGGTCGAGATGAAGGTGGTTTAAAACAGCTGACCTAGTTTCAAAGGCTGTTACGTTTCCAGATATGTTCTTTATAACCCAGTTTCTGCACAGCATTCTGAATCAGGAATTTCAATGGGAGGAATCAGATTGACAAGAATATAGCAAAATATATATGGAATATATAACTTGCATCTGACCATAAAAAGACTTTCCATGCTGAATTTAAGACGTGAAACCTGTCAATATAGTGTGGTTTATACAACACCACCCTCATGACCATGGATTAATGCACAGCTCATACTTTGAGCAGAATATGCGGACAAAATATGAGAGCATAGTTCAGAATACGTTATAAGATGAATTTTGTATAAATAGAATAAAAACAGGGAAAATTTGGAACTGATAAAACTTTTATTTCACTTTAAATTGTCTTTTACACTTTCCTGATTATTACATGTAAGGTGAAACTAGAACTGTTTTAAAAGACATACACAAATCTAGTATTACGTCAATAACCAGGTATTTCATTTTTTTGTCATTTTTTTCTTTTTTAAGCTATTCTAAATTTTCACAACCACGTGCGCGCTAGGCGATAAAACCGTCACAGAAGCAAACTTTTAGGCAGAATACTGGTCAGTAAAAACGAAGCAAGAAGAGATATACCAGATATACAGACAGGCTCGGTTCCACATTCACTACTGCATTTTTTTTAATCAAGCGTAGATTAACTGCCATTTGTTCAGCTAAAGGGGAGATTTCTTTTCAGTGCATGAAACATTGTCTTCAGCAAGACGGACTGAGACATGACTTCTACACCTACGTGGAATGTAATGGCGATGGCAAGGTATTGTGACACTGAGAGAGTTTAACTTATTTTCCAAGTCCCTGTTCTACTCTGACCATTTCACAAGACCAGTCTTTCAAAGCGCTAACAAGATGACGGCCATCTTGGTAGCAGGATCGATTCTACAGTTGCAAAAAAAAAAAAAAAAAAAAAAAAAAAAAAAACCACAAATACCGTTCTCTGGATATCCAGCACAGACACTGACGAAAAGCTTTCTTTACAGATCTGACATTTGGAAACGTGCTCACATTAGAGACCAAAGCAGAATTTAATTTTGATTGATATCATTTAGTTAAGAAAATGGAAATTTATGATTAGTCAGTTTGAACTGTCAGCATAAGGCCTTCAGAGTAGGCTTGGAAAAACAAAAACCCAGACCAAGGAGAAAAAAAAAAAAAAAAAATTAAAAGCAACGGCTTTAAGGTGTTTCTTTGCAAGCAGGTTCACAACATTACATTTTAAGACAGATTTATATTTACTTCTAAAAAAATGTTTACAATTTTACAATGTATGTTTTGCTGAGAGGAGAGACTGTTATGCAAAGGGAAGAAACGTTTAAGAACAAACAAGGTTTACTGTACTGATGTCAAACAGCACCTTTTATGTTAGCTGTTCTTGGACAGCACATTAGAACGATGCCCGTTTGTTCAAAAAAAAAAAAAAAAAAAAGGTCCTTTTTTTGTTTATAATATTAATGTTATGTTTAGATGGAATGTTTCAAAACTGGACAGATGTGGAATGGCAAAAACCTAGGGTCCCTTTTTATTACTCGTTTCATATAAAATAAAAATGGTGAACATTACACAGCAATATGCACGTTAGTCAGTGTCACAATACAGCCTGCTATACCATTCTGTATGAGCCCGCGGCAGAATTGTACTGCACCAAATCACTTCCTTACAGACCAGGTTTATTATGTGTGTATGTATATTCATTATATTCTTTCACCATCTCTCAACACATACATTTTATATTTATATATATTTATATATATATAGAAAGGAGGTGAAGATACAAGTAAGTATCACAGTGTTTGGTGAATAGAAACTGCCAGTTTCAAAACCTTTGAATAAAACCTGTGAATGCCACTTGACTAAAAGAGCTATAACTAAGTAAAAATGGATACTCTAAAGCACAAACTGCCAGGTGAGAGAAATTATTTGAATAAAAAAGGGATTCGGCATAATAAGGGGTCGGAAATAGGATAAATTAGAAAAAAAAAAATTGGAATTCAGCCAAAAAAGGACAAATTGAGATCGTGGAGGAAAAATAATTAAGAGGGGGGGGATATACCTGAACAATGCTAATTCACAAACCATAGACTGAGCTTTCTAGCGAGCGAACCCTGTGACCTCAGGAGTTGGGTGTGAAGGGCCTGACTGGGGGGCCAGGTACAATTCGTGCTGCTGGTCATACAGAAAGGGAGCCTGATGGAGCAGGGAAATGGATGGGCTGTATATGTGTAAGATAAAGAGTGTGGGTGGGTTAACAGTGAAGTGCAACGCCATTAGTTCTCCCCTTCCCCGGCGTCTCCCTCGTCGCCCTGATTTTCTGATGTCCACAGCTGCGGGAAGAATGAGGAAAAAAAAAAACAAAACATGAATGCACTGTGCTTACAATTTTATCACCCTTTAGCTTAAACCAAATATTTCCTCCAAACATTTAAATACAACGAATTTACTATGTATTTCCAGAACTGTACTACTGGAGATAGAATTGTGTGTCTTTCTTTTAAAAAAAGCCAGCAAATGCTTGACAGAAGTGTAATATTACAAAAATTTGTGCCACAGAGAATTAAACACTGAATCAATATTACTGTCCGAGACTGGAAAAGAGAGAAACGTGACAATGGGTTCGATCAGGGCTATGTTTTTCGGAGCTGGGGGCGGAGCTTACGGTGAGGTTGTCCCTTAGTAGCTGCATGATCAGAGTGCTGTCTTTGTAAGAGTCCTCATTCAAGGTATCGAGTTCAGCGATCGCTTCATCGAAGGCCTGGAACGAAAGGGTCAACATTACTCGACGATGCTAACGCAATTGGCCGCAAAAAATTCCACTCTGTTCATCGATAACATGGCTTCCCTAAAAAAACATTAATGCTACATATTACATGATTCAGATACAAAGTCCTATGGAGACGATTACTGAACGAAGAGACTGAAATTAAGCTAAACGACAATTGACTAGACATACATTTCATCGCCTTTCACAAATCTGCTCCCAATGCAAATGGCGCTATATAAACTCATGCAGTGTGCCCATCCACACCACATCTCACTTTAATAGCGTTGGGAGATATGGCGGACCGCGGCAGGGCCTGCCGCCTAAAGACATGCCCTCTGAGGGTAGCTCACCGTCTTTGCCAGGCTGCAGGCCTGCTCGGGGGAGTTGAGGATTTCGTAGTAGAAGACGGAGAAGTTGAGAGCCAGGCCCAGTCTGATCGGGTGCGTCGGCTGCATCTCCTTCTTGCTGATTTCGAAAGCCTCCTGGTAGGCCTGCTGAGAATTGTCCACCGTGGCTTTAGAGAGAAGAGAGAGAGAGAGAGAGAGAGAGAGAGAGAGCAAGATGAGACATTTATGAATCATTTTACAGAGCTATTTCAATGGATTTTCGTATTTGCACAGCCTTTTTTGTTATATCGGTTTCACTCAAAGATCTGTCAATACAGTAAGACGAAAAGCTAGGGCCAACTGTACATTAAGTGACCTTGAGTCAAGTATTCTGTTGCTCCTTATGGGGAGGTATTGTATTACAGCTCCTTTAGAGCTGCTACACATCGACCAGACACACAAATGCAGGAGGATCCACTGGCTCAGATAATTGTGTATCACCCGAATTTCATTGAAAGGACATGCATTATCTACTAACACTTCTTGGAGTCCCCTGATGCCACTTCAGACAGGTATCTGTAATAGTCTCCTTTCATTTTCAGGTAGAAGACCTTGCTTTCAGCCTGAGTCGCGTTGGCAATGAGGTGCTTCTCCAGCAATCCCTGAAACAGGGAAAAAACATTTGACGTCAATTATTTTTCCATTTCTATATCAAACTTTATTTCATTCAAATAAAAGATTTTAAACCCATTAACTCATAACGGTTAAGAGTTTTGAAGTGTTAAGAGTTGTTTGAAAAGACTCATTGCTGCTTGAATGTGTCTCTACTTGCACTATGACAGCAACAAATAGAGCGAATGACTCACTGCTCTGGTTTGACCTCTGGGATAAGGCTTATAAAGTACAGTTTCCCAAAATTCACAAATGGCATTTATTATTAAGGTTTTCTCTGTGGTTCTAGGGATCCGGGACCCCGCCCTCACCAGCACGTCCTTGCAGATGTCCTGCAGCTCGGCCTCGATCTTCTCACGGTACTCGCGTGCCATCTGCTGCTTCTTCTCGTTGCCCTCCGTCTTCTGCTCGATGCTGGAGATGACGCGCCAGGAGGAGCGGCGGGCCCCCACCACGTTCTTGTAGGCCACCGAGAGCAGGTTGCGCTCCTCGTTGGACAGCTCGTGGGAGGAGTCCTCCTGCTCCGTCACCGCCTTCATCGCCGCCGCCATGTCGTCGTAGCGTTCGGCCTGCTCTGCCAGCTTGGCCTTCTGTACCAGGTCACTCTTGTCCATCTTCGCTCTTCGGAGAATTCAAAAAGAGGATGGTGAATGTTCGCCGACCCCATTAACCTTTAATCTACATCAAAACCCATTCAAACTGAGGACAGCAACACGTCAACACTTTCACACATCAACTTTCCCTGTCCCCAACTTGAAAATCTTGACATTTTTGAGGTTGTTTCACCACAACCCAAGTGTACTAATAGCAGTAGTCTGTTAAGTTTAGCGAACCATTTGAGCCTAACAACTACACTTTCATTGGATATGTGAAACCTTGTGACCTGAAGCAAGAGGTCAGAGAAGATCAGTCGAATCGCTATAGAGAGAATGTGGTAGAACAAGAAATGCGTGAGGAAGGGGTGACCTTTTTTAAAGTCACCATACAACAAAAGACAAAACATTTAGAAAATAATTTGCATGATGACGCAACTACAGTTTTTCAGCACGTTTGCTAATGAAGACATGGGCCGCAAGTTGGACTGTCAGCTGAGTCACTATGACAAAACAGTCCCAAATCTTTTCCCATCAACTCACAAATGGCTCTGACTGAGACCTTCCAATGTAAAGGCAAGACTAGCCTCCATTGTTTCACCTTCTTAAATTGTGCCAGATCACCACATGGGTGCCAGTTTAACTTTTCAGAGTTTTTTTAGTCTGTGCAGTGTGAGATAAGACAAATCTGTATCCCAGAGAAGTTTAGAGACAGGGGTGTGAAAATCTGCGTTGCTGTAAATGAATCTGAATCCTTTTTGTGCTATTTACGTCAGTGAAAATTACGCTATGGTTGTTCAGTTAAATGTGTGATTTTGCAACAAAAAAAAAAAAGAAGTATGGATTCTAAACCTCAGAATCACTATGCTACAGAGACATTGATGCATAGTTCAATTGACCACTCAGCTTTTGTGGGACAAACTCCCACAAAGCAAACTTAATGTGTGCTTGGAAATTGCATTTTTTCGTAATGCAAGGCATACCTACACAAACATGCTTTTACATGGTAACTAACCCTTACAACAGCATTTAGCTTGTATTTACGGAAATATCTGAAACAAGAGCTTTTAGTGCAGACATTCGGTAAGTGTTTTATAATCAATGGTCTATTTTCCCTCCGCGGGTCTACAGATCTAAACGAATTTTAAACGAATTTATTAGACAAACATTTTCTTTCCGTGTCATTGAAGGACTTTTTAATGTCTGAATGAAATACCGAAATTAATTTTCAAAAATGAATGGCATTTTTGGCTGGGAATCTTCTAATTGAAAATATTGTTTACCACGTTGGTTTGCATTTACAATACGGGTATTAATTAACCCAATACTTACCAATTGAGCATTTAACCATTTGTGATTTTAAAAAAAGTCTTTGAGATTTGCATTTCTCCCCGACCTGTTTAGCTGTGCGCAGTATATGACAGGTAAGTCCATATCATCTATGAGTACTGTTCTGCCATATCGACTAACTTGCGGTGCACTATATAGAGCATGACGTTACTAACAACTCTCTTACGCCCAGCGCAGTCAGGAACTGAAGTATATCCATTTGATTGAAGTGCCAGCTGAATTAAAGTGTAGTAACTTACACTTGGGTCCCCACCCCCACCATCAAAAATAAAAAGCCGAACCGCAGTGTATTATATTAATTTTATACTGGCATTAAATAGCCGCACGCAAAACCACTGGCAGCTAAATGTCCCAAATGAACTCTTCACCGGTATTTTTTGTATAAGACTACACAGGCGATAGGTATTGTGTCGCTGGGTCACAGATGGCAGTTTCAACCCTGGCAGTTTCAGAAATCAGTAGTTCGAAATCGATCCGTACAGTTGTGATCGTGGGCTAGCTAGCACCGTAAACCATAACGTTATCGAAAATCATGTCAAGCAATCGGCTCTGGTCACCTTTACGTATCGATGCTACCTCGCCTCCTCGCTGCATGTAATCGGCTGGTCAAGGGATCGCTTTTAAAACGCTGCACATCTGACGAACTATTTCCACAGCTAGCATTACCTAGCTCGACATCTAGCTAGGGTTAGGTATGCTAATCCTTATCTAAATAGCCTTGCTAACTAGCTAGCTCTCGTTTCCATTATCGGTAGCTATCTTGCTAGCTATGTTGTAGTTAGCTACGCCCTCTGGCCTCTCTGTCGCATTCCCGTGTGGCATTTCATCCGATCGAGAGACTGAAACGTCATTGGGACTTAGAATTGTGGCCGTTTGGCAGTTAGCGAGATATCAATAGCATTTTTATTGTTGCTGAACCGCAAAGGCCTGCGCTTTCCCCTACTGACACCGATAACCACCAAACTAGAAATACCATTATTATATATTTATGCTCAACATTACTCCCTTGGAACACGCATGTGCCGTAGGGAACACATTATTTGACTAGACAGAGTCGGTATCTGTGGGAAATTGCCGGTCTGTGCCATTTAAAATATTTTCATGTCCTCGCTTTTGAGCGCTATTCATCACACGCCACGGCCTAAGTCCTTGTACCCAGCCCCAAACCACAATAGGCACCTTCCGCCACAATCCGCGATTGTACCCATTATTCAGTTACTGTGAGCCACAAAACATTCAACTTACGCTTGAGATCACATTATAACCCACCCTGGACATGTAAACTCACATTATTAATGTATTTTGATTCCTGCTTTTATCTGTGGACGATGGGAGTCTCTCTCCGTCCTCCGTCTCGCTGCTCGGGATATTCAGGGCAGTACCACTTCCGCTTGCACTGACACTTCCGCTTCCTTCAAACCCCACCCCTCCCCCCCGCCAGTAACCATGGTAACCTCCACCCGGGGTCTCCATCGCATTTTCCAGGGGTAAATACGTCATTACGACCATGGCAACCACTATAGGTGACGTAAGTAATCACCATGGTAACGGTTACTAGGAGGAGCAAGAAGCAAATGTAACAGCTCGTTTTATTGACACAAAAAATGATAGCCATCCATCTGCATATGTATATCTTGATAAAAACGTAGTAATCTGTTTTCTGTGTCCTGTATTTCATAATAAGTTTCAATATACTCAAACATAATAGGATACTTATCCAGCAGAAAGCAATCCCTGAATTGGATTTTCAGGGTGGCTGTGTTTTCATTCCAGCTATACAGTGTCTTGCCACTAGATGTCTCTTACTCTCGGTACACGAGAATTGTCATTTCTTCATTACCTCATCATGCAGATTTAAAGGCAACAAGCTGAGTAAGCTTGAACAATTTATCTGTCATGATGATTATGCTTTTACATACATTCAAACAGGCCTTCATATTTCCCTTTCCATCTCCCCCCCACCCCATATAACAAGTATGTTTACTTCTCACGAACATAAATGATATCACATTTTTATAAATTGACAAAATGTAATTCAAGAGAGAGTACATACATAACACATAAGGTACAAGGTCCTTTATCTGGTGGGAAAAAATCTTCCACTACATGCTAATGTGCATGCTCTGCAGACAGAAAAAAAATAAAAAAGAACCATAACAATCAGAGTACGTTTGGTTGGAGTCTTATTTGGTGAACATACTGTCTTGAAAGGTTTGTGTTGTTGTGAGTATGTAGTTATCATCCTGTAATTCAGTTACCTGCAGAGTTATTTGACTGAAGTTTGGTAGCCTATGGCAAAAAAAAAAACATGAAATCAACAAAATAAAGAATGCAATCCTCATGTATGTACAATAATCAATTAATACCTCGGTTTAGTCCTTGGTAACAGGAAATAATTATTTTCAACATATTACATGCTTTTTAATAGGTGTGTGCATGTGTGAGAGAGAATAATTTCCTATTAAACAAATCTATAGCAGTGTGTGTAATGTATGTGAAGATCTATAATGAATACATGCAGTGACCTATGACCTAATGTGCCCTAGGTATCATGGGAAGAGTTTGGGGGTTCACAGTCCCCAACATGGCACTCCAAAACATTAATACACAGTACACAGCTATTAATCAGTGACAGTTTATAAATTAATCCGAAGAAAATTCTGTGTAGGAACATCCGACGTGTTTGTCTTTGTCACTATGCAGTAAGTGCTACCAAGGCAACTATGAAAATATATGTAAATAAGTATTTGCATGTTCAAAGAGCTTGCAGTGGGCAACACTGCAAACTTGAACACAGGTAAACAGTATTCAGCAATAAAAACAAATTTAAGTATCGCCTTTTCTGACCTTTTTCGTGCAGGAAACTTCCCTACATATTCCACATGTTATTATTGTCATTCACAGTCTTGCTGCTTGTTTAGTTGAGTGTTTAGTTGAGTTTTTGGGCACCATTTTAAAAGAATATTCATCCATTCTCTGTACCCACTTCACCCTTTACAGGGTCATGGAGGAGGAGCTAGAAATGATCCCAGCATGCACTGGGTGAGGGGCAGTGAGACACCCTGGCAGGTTTCCAGTCCATTGCAGGGACAAACACATACACACACACAAACACACACACATATATATGAGAGGTTCAGCGAGTCTAATCTATTTAAACCTTCATGTCTTTGGATTGTAAGAGGAAATCAAAGAACCCACACAAACATGGGGAGGACACTTCAAACAGAAAGGGCTTGTCCATGGTGGGAATTGAATCTCACTGTGATGTCACAGTGGTAGCCACTGTGCTGTCCTTTGAGAGAATATGTAACCAAGAATTTGTTCCTAGTCAGATGTCATTCAGACAAACAAAAAGACAGGGAACTAGTCCTAAACTGAGGACAAATAATTTGACATATATTTTGAGTTAAACAACTTATACATGGAAATGTTTTTCTGTCTATATCCACATTTATCATGTTTTACAAACATAATGTATTTTTAAACATAGACGATGGCAACATTTCAACAGCCAATGCATAATTCTCATATTTATTTTTAAAAATGTGTTATATCGTGCAGTTTATTTGGCTTAATTTAGTTTCTCTTACACATTCTTGTAGTGTCACACCACCATAAGATCACTGCATCACACCCTTAAAAGCAAACATTCAACGACTGCCTATGACTGGCAAACACAAACAATGTGTACTATGAGCCATTTATAAAAGCCATTGTCACACGTTAAAGTTTTCAGTGACATGAGTTTCGATTGGAGCCAATAATCCACCTCAACCAAGCACATGCTCTTTTAGTCTTTTTGCATTAGCAAAACAGTTTTGTACATACTAAATGCTTGAGTTAATCAGGCCCTACGAGTATGAAAGATAGGGAGAGTGAGTGTAATATTGTTTTTTCACCAGCAGAGGGCAGTAGGAGCTATGATATGCAGAGATTAATGGGACATTTTGGATACAGAAGTGGGTGGGGTTCTACATCTTCAAAGCACACTCAGAGTCAGGAGACATAGGAGTCGGTCTTTTTCAATGTATATCAAGAAAAATATAGGTGCATGCATTCATAATAAATGAGATGATTCCATCCCACTTCCTGCCGTAACACACAAAACTCTTTTCACAGAAACTATTGGGTTGTTTCAGGACACAGATCCAAATGAGCATAAGGACAGGCATCACCTGGCAGACTAGATATTATTTTTTACATAGAATGATGTCTTTGCAAGATTTTGAGCTGCATGAGAGAACTGTCATAACATACAAACGTAAACTAACAGTACGAACCACACAGCAAGGCTGAAATTGGGACACAGTCAAAGTACTTTGTAGACATATTTAGACATGCTTTGCATGCACTAGCATGCATTCCCTGGGTTTCATTTCTTTTTAAGATCACCTAGGGTGTGCTCACAGTGGATTTTTGTAGGTGTATCAAAATTTCATGATGCCTTAGGAAGCAGGGTTTAAAAAGAACAATGTATACTCCTAATTAAGTGCAATAATTTAAGTAATGCCCTATAGGGTTATTTAAAATCCTATTATGAAGTAGTCTCTCTGTAAATTATCCATGGCCAGCGATAGTACAAGATATTTTTTTTATGTGGAGGAAGCATAATTTAAAAATTTCATTTTACCCTGCTGCTCTTCGCCTGGTCTGTGTAATGTTCTGTCTAGCACTTTTATTTCAGTACAATAGCTTTCTGTTTCCCTGAAATATATGCACACACAGTAAGCTCCAGAGCAAAAAAAAAAACAAAAACAAAATAAAGATTAACCTATATTTATGCTATATTTGATATTATTATATAAATTATAATATTTTTAAATAAATAGCAATTTCCCTTATAAATTGGACCACAACAAAACCTTCAGAGATATGATACTGTTTCCAGTGTGTGTGTGTGTGTGTGTGTGTGTGTGTGTGTGTGTGTGTGTCTCATCTCTGAGGTCATACAGTATTTAGTAATACATAGTAAATTAAAGACAACTGAAAACAACACCTTCTGAGTGCATAAAACATCCAATTGAGTGAATACCCTTTTGTTCTTTGCTGAAAAACTGAAGCAGAAAAATTGTATAGTATGTATCATATTGTGTGGTAGGTACATGAAATGTATCATAATTTCTAAATTACATATGTTGGGACAGTCACAATCAATGAAGTATTTGGAGATAGAAAGTTAGTTAAGAAAATTAAGAAGACATTTTTCTTATAAAATATAAAACTAATAATTACAATGACATACAATCATACCTCGGTATCTGTGGGTGGGTGGTTTTATATTGGATCTGCTGGATCAGATAATGCCCAAATGCTTGTGACTGTGGGATTCGGTAACTAATGGGGGTTTGTGTGAAAAATTGACAACCCCTCCCACCCCTACCGACAGCACCGACCCCATCTGACCCTCCCTCCTCCCCATTGGTCCAACACAGCCCCTCCCCCCATCC
This sequence comes from Albula goreensis, assembly GCA_022829145.1. Taxonomy (NCBI): domain Eukaryota; kingdom Metazoa; phylum Chordata; class Actinopteri; order Albuliformes; family Albulidae; genus Albula; species Albula goreensis. The sequence goes on from CM040745.1 coordinate 37,065,470, forward strand.
AACCATCCCAACTGTTCCTTATATACAGTATTTGTGCTTGAGGAGGCAACTATAGCAGTATTTGTCTGGATCCCATGCCAATAAAATCATCACATTTCCTCCAAACAGCAGCGGCAAGCAAGAGGTTCTTTGAAAATTACAAATCATAACGTAGAGTGGCAATCCCTGTCCCGTATCCCTGTACAAATGAAACGGGGCAGAAACGAGGCTGTTTGTGATGACCGAAGCAGAAGGAGAGCTGTATAAAATCCATTTCATAAATGATTGCGAAAAGCCCAAACTCGCTCAATACAGGAAACAAAAATGCCCATTAATGACTTTTCAAGTGTCCAGGGAAGCTATAACCTTATTAGATTTCTGTGATATACGTATTGAATCAAAGAGGCGTTGCATATTTTCTGAAGAGAACCTCCTTTTGTTGAAGTTGAGAGGAGAGGCGTTCTGCCCTGTGCATTGTGGGTATTGAGTCAGTGGTTTGTGGTGTCACAAGTTGGCTAAGTCAGCTAACCCCTTTTAAACGCCTTGACCTATTAATTGACCTATATTGATAGCTGCTGGGAGGATCATTCAGAGATAGAGATTGGTCAAGCCCATAGAGGGATCTATGGTTTGAGAAGGACAGCGATGGATGTGGTGTTCGTAGATTGAGAAATGTTTGATAAAGGGAATGTGCCTGAGACAAGCTAGAAAAATAAGAGAATTTATAGATGAAAAATGGTTGGAAAAATTCTGCCAAGACCAAAACTAAGGAGTTTGAGTCCCAGTTGTACAATAACCAGTTATGGCTGGAGATACATATTGGCAAGGCTCTCCACTGCCCTCTGCTGGCTGGGTGCTGCAGGTAGTTGAACTGAATGTTTCTGGACTTGGTGCCTGGGGTAGTTGTCTTAACTCCAGACTCAAAATGTGTTTCACCCTCTGGTGGAAAACTGATTTTTTTGGAGAGCCTGTCTGCAATCTAGATTCATCAGGGGCCAGGCTGATGTCGAAGGTCATTTCAGGAAAAAATAAAAAAACAGCAGACAGCATATTTATAAAAGTCATTGCATCATATTATTAAAACATAAGCTGGAATTACATGCTACAAAAAATGTGACTTTTATCTTTACTATCAGTTAGATACTATCTTTGAAACTTGTTAATATATGCTTTTATCAGTGCAGCTTGTCACTGTATGTTCAGTTGTTTTTGGGCTGCATTGTGGTATAATGGTTTAGGGCTGGTTTTCAAAATATGGTGGTAGGTTTAACTCCCAGGTAGGGAGCTGCTGTCGTACCCCTGAGCAAGGTACTTAATCAAAATTGCTTCAACAAAAAATTTCATCTATATGAATAGATAGTGTGTGGAAATAGAAATAAGTTGCTCTGGATAAGATAATGCCTGAATGTGATGTATGTTGTAACTGTATGATTTGGTAACTAATGAGAATTTGTGTGAAAAATTGTTTTGTGTCCTTCACAACTGTTTCATTGCATATGATATGAGCTTACAAAGAGTGCAAATGCAGGAAAACACAGATGGATCTATCTGAGGGGTTATTGGAAGTAATGAATGAACGAAAGAGCTGTTTGAACAAGTTTATTGGGTAAACGGAGCCAGAAAACCGGGCTCATTCAAATGAAGAAAAATTCCAGTCACTAGAAAAGTTATGTTAAAACCTGGCACAGGCCTTAAAAAATGGGCCTTTTTGATTTGGGCAGCAGCATGTAAACAAGAGAGGAGGGAGGAAGATAATTCTGTGAAACCGGACTCAATACTTGTTAAAATAACTTACTTCATTACAGCATTGCTGACCCAAAGTCAAATAATACAACAACACTGACGTATAACAGCTTGATAACGTAAGTGATACCGCATCTAAAAATCGATAACTTTTTCATCGCTCGGAATTACGGTGAATGGATTATAAATCTGTAAACGAACGATTCTTCAGCCCCTTATAAAGACATTTCTGTAACTCCTTAGACAGATAAAGATTCTTTTTCGTTTCATCCGTTTCATAGAAATAGGACGAGCCGATTTTAAATGAAGTGCTTTGGATTAAAAACCCACGAGGATGCACATCGATCATCCGCTCAATTCTTCCACAGTGCCCCAAGGGGGCCGGCGAATATGATATAATACAGGGTGTCTAATCATAAATGCGGTTTTTGACAAATGGGTACTATAAACATCTCCACTGTGTAGACAATCTTCTCAGGAAGCCCATCAGTCTATATCCCCACGTCTCTTGCATAATCTGTTCTAAAGTGAACGCAGTTCCCCACTGCCATTAAAATTTCTAAAATTATCATAGCACAATAAGTGGAGACCAAGAGACGAAAAGTGTTCTTGAACAAGGGTTTTTTTTCTAAAAAGACAGAGAACTTGTAAGCTTTCAAACTTCTACTGGGTTTAGTGTAAGTCACAAATACTATTTATAAATTTTGGTACAAATATGAACAAGGTGTCAAACAATACATTTCAAAAATTGTACATTTATATTGTTGTCAAACAAATTTTGCTTTGTATCTTATCATAATAATAGTTAGAAAGTTAATTTACACACATATCGTAGGAATAAATTAAAAATATGAAAATATTCTTGTTTTAAAAATAATTATATATGTACTTGTCATTTGTCAGGCTGACCTGAAAACAACCCCATTAAAAAGATCACTGGGGAGGACAGTACCCCTAGGCACTCAAGATCAATATTTAGTTTGCAATAAATCTTTAATCAATTACAACATACAGATTGGGGTTTTAAATGTTGTTTCTTAATGAAATATGGCAAGCATATTTTTGCATTGAGGGACTTATATTTTCATCAGTAAAAGATGAGTATTAATTTTTTATATAATATTTCAGTAATATATCTTTATTTTATTATGAATTTAGTTTTTAGAGTGATTATTCACAAGAACGCTATTTTGAAATAGCTCAACAAATGTCGAACACACACGCGTGACCAAGATATCGCAGGTCTTAAATTTATTGTGAGCTCCCATCATTTCAGTCTATGTCACGGTTGCTCACAAAAACAACTTAGATAACAGTCATTGCACCCTCCTTAAAACCCAAAATGGCAGGGGGAGAGGGGAATTTGCTCCTCTGTCAGTCATTTGCTCAGACAACAGTTCTACATTTCGGATTCTGGATGTGTTACATTACAATGTCCCATTCTTCAGACACAATGTCAGTAATTAGTTACAAGATTCCTGCATATTTCATCGAGAAGATTGTCACTAGGCTCTGTCGGCAGAAGGAGGTGAGGCCCGGAGGGTCTTCTGTAAGTTGGCTGACTGTCAAACACTTCCGAAGTGATATTGTCGCTTTTTCAAGCACCAACAGTAAAAGCGCATGAGGTGGACCTGAGAAAGCCCCATCCCTGCACTAGCATGGCGTGATAGCGGGTTTCATCCTTCCGTTTTGTGCTGATGAACATTCTGAAACACCTTCAATTCTGTGGGGAGAATCATTCACTCCATGATGCTAACACAGCACGGAGGCCCACCCCCCCAAAAAAACGCAGCCTCTGCACAAACAAACATCTACAGCGAAATCTGCTCGGGCCCTTTATTGACATTTAAAAGCCCTCTTCTGTTTGTTCAGCAGGAGGTGATTTTGCAAAGTAATGAGCACCCTTTTGGTTAATTAGAGAGAGGGATGCTGATTGGATTATCGTTAACCCTGGGCTAACGCCTCACCCAAAGACTGCACCCTTCCACTGCCTTGTCATGAGGTTTGACTGAGTGTCCTTGGTATTCGTTACAAACTCTGCGTTGACTGTACTGTCATTTGAGTGACTGGCCATGTCGGTCATTGCAAAGTCACACCCTGGGCTGGCCAGAGAAGTATAGCTTCCCCTCTCATGTCTGGCTCCTCCCAAGGTTTCTTCCTGTCTGTTTCTCAGAGGGTGTTTTACCTCATTACTGTCACCCCAAACTTAGGCCAGAGTCTATTTTAAAGCATATCATGGCCAATATTTATGAAGTGTGTTCTATAAATCTATCTATTTTCTAACTGCTTACTGTCATTCAAAGAAAATTCCATTCTTCAAATGTGAACATGTATTAACTTTTTGACAATGTATGTCAGTTGGCAAGGAGTGACACACAACCCAAAGTTGGCAACCCGGCAACTTGCATTATGCTCCCTTGAAAAATCGATACATAATCAATACATTCTTCTCTTCTACCTCCTCATTCATTGTCTACATTTTATTAAACTCAGATAAGATGCATTGGCTATATTTAATAGATTGAGTGACACAACGAGCACTTTCTACAACTCTATGCCCTTGAACTACACAGAATACAGACATTTTGCTCCTTATTTATAATATAGATAATATATTTAATATATAAGTTAGATATCTACAATTGTATCAGTCGACATCCAGCTAACTCAGCTATGGTACTGTTTCAAGCTAGCATAGCCCCTTACAGAGCCAGTGTCACCTCAATTAATATTTTATGCATACGCAGTTGATCCAGTTGGACTATCATTGCAGAGGAATAATTGGGGATAACCCTGCATTCACACGGGGCTATGACACGGCAACTTTCAAAATCATACAGCGGTTAACTCTAGCTCTCTGATCAAACGGCTACAAAATTGATGATCCATATCTGAACATCCATATCTGCTACACGATAGCATTGCCAACCCAATTTGATTTATCGCTATAAAATGAAAATTAAGCACTTAGATGACTTATCCAGTTAAATAAATAATGTAAAGTTAGAGCTAAATTTCTATATGTTTTCCAGGAAAACCGCTTATATAATGAGTTAACTACAATCTCTGATATAGTCTCCATAAACATAGATGCATTCTTGTTTTTGCCTCATTTTTGTTTGATTCAATTAATGAAGCAGTACATTCACTCCACTGACACAAATATTGTGAATGTTTTAATATTGTACATCTTGTATATAATGAGTGTCTTCTTCCCATCTCCACACTACCCACTCTGTACTTGTTAGTACTTGCTGATACACTTTCAGGATGACCTGTGTGGTCACCTATGTCAAATAACACTGGAATTCCAAAACCAAACAATTTGATGATGAAATCCAGTCATCTCTAAGGAAAACATTTTCATGGAAAAATACTTTTGGTTGCATTTTCTTACCGTAGTTGTAGTATTGTGAAAAGTGATTATGGCTGGCTTAACAGGCGACTGTACAGCCCACATACTTGTCTGCATAGGTCTCCATCACGTGCATGTGAAAAGGCTAGAGATGACAGGGAGTGTAACGCAAACCAAAGCACCAGCTCCTTTACACGCTGGTGGGGCTTGCTCTATTTTCTTGTGAAAGTAGGTTGAGATGTACTGGAAGAAATTGATCACACTTACTAAAACAAGAGGAAGCCATCCGCAAATGGCACATTGATTTTTAACTCCTGCTTAAAATACCTCCCTCTCAAGCTTCTGCTAAACCACACGATAGAAATTCAGGTCGCATATGACAGAATAAAAAAAACTGTAGATATAACACCAAGATTTACAGTTTAGTGACATTCTATACAGTGTAACATGCATACATGAGTCAAGCAGTTGTGAAAATAGCACAGGACACAATTTTTAAAAATATATAAATTGCTGTGAACGAAATGTTGATATTCCTTCAGGGTAGTGCCTTTTTGAAACATGTTCGTCTGATATGAATTATGCTTAGGTAACCGCTCAGAAGAGAACCAAAATTTTCTGCTCCAGTTTCATTTGCTCCAAATTCCCACTTGCATGTAGGCCTACATCTCGAAACCAGCCCACCAGCCCAGTGTTCAGAGTCCCCTCAATAATTTTATATAAAACCCCAGTTATTGCATTTTTAGTATGATGACAGTTATCAAGAGCAGAACAAAGCAACAAAAATTGGCATTCTCATCAAAGAGGTGAGACTGGTGCAGGAATTCAATTTCCTCTGTTAAATTCAGTACAAAAGATGTTCAAAACTCAGTATACGCAATGGCCCAGTCACACACAAAAACTTGTCCAACAGAGATGACCTTTGTATTTAGTGACTTATCATATACACAGTGGTGGCTACCCCAACATGACACCACCACCCCCAAGACTAACTTTTATTCCCTTCTCAGACTAAACTGAGTATTTATTCAATTCGTTAAAGAAAGTGTTAAAACCAGTGTATCTCTGAAAATTAAATGTATCCAACATTTTCTTGCCTTTTTCACTGTGAAAGCAAAAGTCCCCTGTCCATTTAGTTCCATATTCCCTGCTGTCACAAGGGCATTTCAAAGATCAGTGAGCTGTACCACATCATTAGCCTAACATTAGCGAGCTCAATTAAACCCCGCAAGCATGCTGAAAAGTAGCTCCCCCATATTGCTATTTATCCATCCAACTCCTAGATGTCAGTCACCATTGTTTACGGTGCTGCGTTAGTAAATGAGATTGGCAAGCACAAGTTCAACAGGATTCCAGTAGACAGAACGGAAGAAGAAGAAGAATCAAAGTGATAGCTAAACTAACGGCTATCTGGCTATCTTGACTCATGTTTATTTAAAGGCTTTGGCTTTCTCCAAAAATGAACCATCCAGATGTATATAAAAAGAGTAAAAGATTACCAATATTATCAATGCTGAATTTATCCACTGCTCAGAAATTCAGGTTTTTCTGTTTTTTATTGAGATTAGGACGTATAAATTCATTATTATTCAGATTCAGTTAAATTTTGAGGCAGTGGTTCTGTGTGTGTGTGTGTGTGCGTGCGTGTGTGTGTGTTTTTTATAGCAGCTATCCTGTTAAAGTGTCTGCCTATTCCTGTCAGTCAACTCTTATTAGCTTCTTGTGCTTTTGGATGTTTTAATACTTTGAACTCCCCTTCAGACATCCTGTTCATTTTTACTGGCCTAATATTTCCTGGTCTGCCTCCCTTTTTGGAGACTAAATCAGTATTAATTAAAACAGTATTAATTACAGAAGTAATGGCTGGCATAGTTTGCTGTACTTCGTGCCAAGAACATATTAGCACAGAGAAATGTCAAAGCGTAAATCACCTTTTGCCGGTTTTCTATTTCCTAATGTCCCTTAACGTTTATTAAGTTTCTTGCTTATTATTTTGATATTTTCATCTGGTGCCCTATGGGTGTGGCTGGAGGATAAATCACTTAAAAATATATATATTCAAAAGTGTGCAGTTAATAAGATGGATATTGCTCCTTTTTTTTTTTTTTTTTTTACTGATTTTTCCTCTTCAACAAAACAATAAGAACACCTACAGATAGTGTTATGAAAGATTTCAAAGACCGAGCTACAGACTTCAGCTAATCCAGGGCACTTGTGAAAAGGAGAAGCTAGAAGAACCCTCCATCTGTCACATGAAGGATTCATCTCCTTGTGCCTGTTAGAGCATTTTATTTTATAGATAAGAAGCTTCAATGTGTGAACAGATATTAAGGGCCTGATTTACAAAAGCAATTAATAGGTGGGGAACTGTTTTACTTATGCAAAAAGACTAAGAGAGCATGTGATTGGTCAAAGCTGTTTTTTTACTCCAATCACAACCCATGTCGCTGAAATTCCATGTGCAAAAGGCTTTGATAAATCTGCCTCAATCGGTATTTAATCTGAGTGGAAATATTGTGCATAAACATGGAAGAGGAGTGGGACTCATGTAGCATAGATTCCCATAAGTCTTTCCAAAGTGCCACATTAAGATCCTTCTCCCAAGCCATTATCCCAGCAGACATGGATGGAGAATTAAAATGAGGAATTCTGTTTCACAGTCGACATACTTATCCTGCTAATTCCATATCTACAAAAAACAAAAGTGTATCCAGTTAATTCTTGACAAAACATTATGATATTATGCAGCTGTGCATGCACTTTTATCTTTTAGTTTTATAGATCAGAGTGCCTACAATGATGCCATTAACAGAAGGACTGGTCACATCTTTGAAATGACATGATTAAGAATTTCTGCAACCCAGAGTTGTAAATAGGTATTGTAAGGACTGATGATGATGATGGGACCCCTTAGTGTGCACAATACTCAGACGAAAAGCTAAGGAACAAATTCCCCAAACACTAAGGTCTCGAAGGAGACAGATCAGAGGGAACAAATCCCTAAAACAAAACAAAAATACATTCCTGCGGGAGAACCCCAACTCTAAGATAAATAAAAAGAAACGAAGACTTCAGGAGTGATAAAACTGACAGCTCTTAATATATAAACAGCAAACTGCGAAGTACCACGCAGATACTTCAGCACCAAATTCTTTGGCGGGTGAACACGGATCAATCCCTCAAACAAAAGAAAATAAAGAACTTTGTAAAGATTCCTATATTATAATTACACACCAGGCATACTAAGCCAAAAAAAAAAAAAAAAAAACAGAGGACAAAATCTCTTCCAAAGCCGGTGAAGTGTATAGACGACACTAACGACAAAGAGATGCTGAAGCCCTGGGTAATATAAAGAGCTCACACACCTGAAACCAATTACCAATTGGCCACATAGCAATCAGCCGATAATCAAAAGAACATCGTTAGTTTCCGATAGTACGATAGTACAGAAACAAATAATAAAACCCAAGATAGCACCTGCAATCCTGACAGGTATTCATTTATGCTATTGGGGGTATACCACATAATGACCTTGTCCTATTTTGTGTACCTCTGGAGAAATGTATTGTATGACAGATCTTTCAGTTATGACATTACAGCTATTATACAGTTACAATTATTTCAACCAAATATGGAACAGACATAGCTGAAGTAAATATTTAACCACATGTCATCAGTGACATCTATTCTCTGAATGGCAGTTGTTGGAGATTTTGCTGTTGGTTTGTACTTTCCTGCGCTTTGATCCCAAGATGAATGGTCATAAATATGAAAGGGATGGTCTCGAAAAGATTTTCACACAGAGTAGTTTTTAGACCTCTCCATTAGGAAAGGCAACGCTTTGGAAAGGAAAGGTCTGACTGCTGCACAGACATGTCACAAAACACATGAACTAAGTGCAGCAAAACGTGTCCTTGTGTGACAATATGATTTCAGTTTCCTTTCGTTTGCTTGGGGGAAGGCGATGTATTTACTCACAATTCATAGGAAAGCGAACGTCATTGCCATGCTCCTCTTCTCAAAGAATAACGAAAATGGTCTCGTCATGTGACCTACGTCTTCTCTCACATGACTCCTGGCTTCTAAAACACCTCTGAATTCACACCCACATTATCATCCCACGAGCAAATATTTATGGAAGACATGTATTGTAGTGTAGTCCTACACTGGCTTTTTCTGTCTTCTAAAGCAGGAGTGAATAAAAGAAGAGGGTAAACCTTCCCGATCTTCAAACATAAGTATCCTCCTTCTCATACCTCTGCAGCGTTGGCTGACTGTAGCCTTTTTAAGGAGATTCATAAATAATGAGATTATGTATTTCAGTCACTCGTCTCAGTGAGCAACTTTATTATTAGGACCAACATGTCAAAAAAATAATTTCATGTGGATCTTCAATTCCTTGAGCTGTGAGTCACCACGCTTTTTATATGCTCGTAGCTTCAGTCTGTCATCACGGATTTTTTAAAATAATTTGCAATGATTCATAATTGAGACTTACCAATTAAAATGAAATGGCTCACAGATGGCAGTTTGCTATAGTGTACTCTGAACAAGAGACAGGGAAGGTTACAGAACGTTCTTTAAAGTAAAGTATGGAGTCAAGATTAGTATAAATGCTTCTCTTCAATTGGTCACCACTTCGCTGCTTTCCAGTTAATTTGCAAGTTTAAGGCAGCTCTACCTTGATGTCCTAGGTGTTTGGATTGTGATTCTCATAGCAACCCATACTCTCCAACACCGACAGAATTTAAGCAAATATACTTCTCCCATTTCCTCCCCTTAAAAGACTTTTTGACAACTAGATCCATGTTAAACAGGGAATGCACATGATTTTCTGTTTTTTTCTCATGAAACAATAGACATTTTGGTGGCATCATATTTGTTCGCTTTTTGGAGATAAGACAAAAGTCTGAAGTGGTTTCGTTATTTTCAGTGAAATACACTTTTCCCATTTCCTTTTTTGACAACTAGATTGATGCGATTGTTGAATGCTGTCAGGGCTGAGGAAGGACTCAGATGAGGACGTAATTCTCGAGAGGTTTATTAATAGAAGCCAAAGTCCAAAATCCAGAATCGTAATCGGAAAAACAGGCAATGGTCATTACTGAGGAGGCACAGCAAAAGCACAAAAACACAATCTGCAAGAACAGTCAAAAAATCAGGCAGAAGTTCGAAAACCAAAACTACACAGCAACGGTACAAAAACGCAAAGAAAAGAATCAAAAACCAAAAAACCAGACAGGGTAACAGAAGGCAGGGAAGGCAGAGCAGTAACTGAGCCAAACACACAACAAACAAGAGACAAGGCAGGGTTTAAATACACAGACTAATGAGCTAACAAGACACAGGTGCACAACAGGGCAGGTGAAACAAATGGGCAATCACAGGTTAGGTAACAAGGTGGGCGGAGCAACACAGAATGAAAACAAAAGCACATGGACAGGTAACAGAAAACAAAAACACGGAAACAACCAAACAGAACTGACAGAGAAAACAGAAACAATAAAACAGATCAGACAGGAATACTGACAAATGATAGACACATGATTGTCTATTGTTTTTTGGTTGCATCTATATTTTCACATTGAGGAGATAGGACTGTTGGGGAAGTGAGGATTTAAGAAAAATAATGATTCTCTGAATCCAGGATGTTCTAATAATTAAAGCCCTCGTTTAACATCCGGCACTCAGAATACCAAACACAAGTGACACTAACAACGAAAATTAAGTTAAAACCACTGGTAAACTTCAATAACTATGATTAAAAATAATAACTAAGAATGAAATAACCAAGTTAGTTCAGAGAAATGAGCAGTCTGGCGAATCAACTTTCATCAGAAATATGTATACACCTGCAAATGAAATAATTTAAAACGTGTATTTGACAATTCTCAACACAAAGACAAGAACAAAAAGGAAAATTTAGGATCATAGATGAAAACAATGATTTTCAGCACATCAGTTGGATCTCATTTCATCACTTTCATATCATTTCTGAAAACTGTTTCTTGCATGGGTGGATTGTACAGCTTATTCACTATCATTCAAAATGAAAAAAATCTAATATTTTTCTGTCAACCCATTTTATTTTTCTTTTGGCGGTAAACCTATAGACTTATGTCTTTTTGAATTTTACAAAAAAAAAAAAAAACAAAGATCTAAATTCCTCACTTTCAAATTTCAAACTTTTTCTTGAATGGGGGGATTGTATAGTTTATTCACTATCATTTAGAATGAAAAAATCAAATATTTTTTCTGTCAAAAATTTGGAGGAAAATAGTCTTTTTCATCACTTCAATTCTCATTTCATCATTCAAATCATTTCTGAAAACTTTTTCTTGCATTGGAAAAACTATTCAGATCATCCAGAATGAAAAAAACAAATATTTTCTGTCAATTCATTCTTTTCACTGGTGGAAAGACACAAAGTCTTATGTGTTTTCTCAATTTTACAAAAACACTTTCAAATAATTTCTGACAACTTTTTCTTACATGGGGGATTATATAGCGTATTTACGATCATTTAGAATGAAAAACTGAAATATTTTTCTGTCAACCCATTTTTTTCACTTTTGGAGGAAAGACTATAGTCATGTCTTTTCTTGATTTCCACCAAAACACAAAAATCTCATTTACTCACTTATAAATCATTTCTGACAACGTTTTCCTGCATGGGGGGATTGTATAGCTTATTTACTATCATTTAGAAATAAAAAATCAAATATTTTTCTGTCAACCCATTTCTTTTCACTTTTGGAGGTAAGACTATAGTCTTTTTCTGAATTTTGAGCACACTTCAATTCTCATTTCATCACTTTCAAATCATTTCTGAAAACTTTTTCTTGCATTGGGGATTGTAAAGCTTATTCACGATCATCCAGAATGAAAAAAACAAATATTTTTCTGTCAATTCATTCTTTTCATTGGTGGAAAGACTACAGTCTTATGTGTTTTCTCAATTTCTACAAAAACACAAAGATCTCATTTACTCACTTTCAAATAATTTCTGACAACTTTTTCTTACATGGGGGGATTATATAGCGTATTTACGATCATTTAGAATGAAAAACTGAAATATTTTTCTGTCAACCCATTTTTTTCACTTTTGGAGGAAAGACTATAGTCATGTCTTTTCTTGATTTCCACCAAAACACAAAAATCTCATTTACTCACTTATAAATAATTTCTGACAACGTTTTCCTGCATGGGGGGATTGTATAGCTTATTTACTATCATTTAGAATGAAAAAATCAAATATTTTTCTGTCAACCCATTTTTTTCACATTTGGAGGTAAGACTATAGTCTTATGTCTTTTTTCGATTTCTACCAAAACACAATGATCTCATTTAGTCATTTTCAAATTATTTCTTACAACTTTTTCTTGCATGGGGGGATTGCATAGCTAATTTACAATCATTAAGAAATAAAAAATCAAATATTTTTTTGTCAACCCTTGGAGGTAAGCCTATATGTCTTTTTTCGATTTCCACCAAAACACAAAGATCTCATTTACTCAATTATAAATGAGTAAATGAGATGAAAATCAGGATGCTACATAGAACATAAAATAAAACACAAACTTAAGAGTAGTTCTTTTCACATTGGACCACAGCTGTAGCACCTGTTTAAAATCTTAGGCCTAAGTAACGTGCAACCTTTAAATCGTAGTAATTTAAGTGCATTATCTGCCCATGGGTGACAAAGTTGTCAGAAATGATTAGAAAGGGAGTAAATGAGATGTATATGTTCTCCTGAAAATCGTGAAAAGACAAAGACATAAGAAAAACTATAGAAAAATATTTGATCTTTTACTTTAAATCGTAGTAAATGAACTATACTATCTCAAAAGAAATGATTAGAAAAAATGGGTTGATCAGAAAAAAAATATTTGAGAAAAATGGGTTGACAGAAAATATTTGATTTTATTACTTTAAATCGTCGTAAATGAACTGTACTATCTGCCCATGGGTGACAAAGTTGTCAGAAATGATTAGAAAGGGAGTAAATGAGATGTATATGTTCTCCTGAAAATCGTGAAAAGACATAAGACTATAGCCTTATCTAAAAAAGTGAGAAAAATGGGTTGACAGAAAAATATTGGATTTTTTTACTTCAAATCGTAGTAAATGAACTGTACTATCTGCCCATGGGTGACAAAGTTGTCAGAAATGATTAGAAAGGGAGTAAATGAGATGTATATGTTCTCCTGAAAATGGTGAAAATACATAAGACTATAGCCTTACCTCCAAAAGTGAGGAACATGGGTTGACAGAAAAATATTTGAATTCTTTATTTTAAATCGTCGTAAATGAACTGTACTATCTGCCCATGGGTGACAAAGTTGTCAGAAATGATTAGAAAGGGAGTAAATGAGATGTATATGTTCTCCTGAAAATCGTTAAAAGACATAAGACTGTGGCCTTACCTCCAAAAGTGAGAAAAATGGGTTGACAGAAAAATATTTGATTTTATTACATTAAATTGTAGTGAATGAACTGTACTATCTGCCCATGGGTGACAAAGTTGTCAGAAATGATTAGAAAGGGAGTAAATGAGATGTATATGTTCTCCTGAAAATCGTGAAAAGACATAAGACTATAGCCTTACCTCCAAAAGTGAGAAAAATGGGTTGACAGAAAAATATTTGATTTTATTACATTAAATTGTAGTGAATGAACTGTACTATCTGCCCATGGGTGACAAAGTTGTCAGAAATGATTAGAAAGGGAGTAAATGAGATGTATATGTTCTCCTGAAAATCGTGAAAAGACATAAGACTATAGCCTTACCTCCAAAAGTGAGAAAAATGGGTTGACAGAAAAATATTTGATTTTATTACTTTAAATCGTAGTAAATGAACTGTACTATCTGCCCATGGGTGACAAAGTTGTCAGAAATGATTAGAAAGGGAGTAAATGAGATGTATATGTTCTCCTGAAAATCGTGAAAAGACATAAGACTATAGCCTTACCTCCAAAAGTGAGAAAAATGGGTTGACAGAAAAATATTTGATTTTATTACTTTAAATTGTAGTAAATGAACTGTACTATCTGCCCATGGGTGAAAAGTTGTCAGAAATGATTAGAAAGGGAGTAAATGAGATGTATATGTTCTCCTGAAAATCGTGAAAAGACATAAGACTATGGCCTTACCTCCAAAAGTGAGAAAAATGGGTTGGCAGAAAAATATTTGATTTTATTACATTAAATGTAGTAAATGAACTGTACTATCTGCCCATGGGTGACAAAGTTGTCAGAAATGATTAGAAAGGAGTAAATGAGATGTATATTTTCTCCTGAAAATCGTGAAAAGACATAAGACTATAGCCTTACCTCCAAAAGTGAGAAAAATGGGTTGACAGAAAAATATTTGATTTTATTACTTTAAATCGTAGTAAATGAACTGTACTATCTGCCCATGGGTGACAAAGTTGTCAGAAATGATTAGAAGGGAGTAAATGAGATGTATATGTTCTCCTGAAAATCGTGAAAATACATAAGACTATAGCCTTACCTCCAAAAGTGAGGAAAATGGGTTGACAGAAAAATATTTGATTTTATTACTTTAAATCATAGTAAATGAACTGTACTATCTGCCCATGGGTGACAAAGTTGTCAGAAATGATTAGAAAGGGAGTAAATGAGATGTATATGTTCTCCTGAAAATCGTGAAAAGACATAAGACTATAGCCTTACCTCCAAAAGTGAGAAAAATGGGTTGACAGAAAAATATTTGATTTTTTTACATTAAATCGTAGTAAATGAACTGTACTATCTGCCCATGGGTGACAAAGTTGTCAGAAATGATTAGAAAGGGAGTAAATGAGATGTATATGTTCTCCTGAAAATCGTGAAAAGACATAAGACTATAGCCTTACCTCCAAAAGTGAGAAAAATGGGTTGACAGAAAAATATTTGATTTTATTACATTAAATTGTAGTGAATGAACTGTACTATCTGCCCATGGGTGAAAAAAGTTGTCAGAAATGATTATTAGAAAGGGAGTAAATGAGATGTATATGTTCTCCTGAAAATCGTGAAAAGACATAAGACTATAGCCTTACCTCCAAAAGTGAGAAAAATGGGTTGACAGAAAAATATTTGATTTTATTACATTAAATGTAGTAAATGAACTGTACTATCTGCCCCATGGGTGAAAAGTTGTCAGAAATGATTAGAAAGGGAGTAAATGAGATGTATATGTTCTCCTGAAAATCGTGAAAAGACATAAGACTATAGCCTTACCTCCAAAAAGTGAGAAAAAATGGGTTGACAGAAAAATATTTGATTTTTTTACATTAAATCGTAGTAAATGAACTGTACTATCTGCCCATGGGTGACAAAGTTGTCAGAAATGATTAGAAAGGGAGTAAATGAGATGTATATGTTCTCCTGAAAATCGTGAAAAGACATAAGACTATAGCCTTACCTCCAAAAGTGAGAAAAATGGGTTGACAGAAAAATATTTGATTTTTTACATTAAATTGTAGTAAATGAACTGTACTATCTGCCCATGGGTGACAAAGTTGTCAGAAATGATTAGAAAGGAGTAAATGAGATGTATATGTTCTCCTGAAAATCGTGAAAAGACATAAGACTATAGCCTTACCTCCAAAAGTGAGAAAAATGGGTTGACAGAAAATATTTGATTTTATTACATTAAATTGTAGTGAATGAACTGTACTATCTGCCCATGGGTGACAAAGTTGTCAGAAATGATTAGAAAGGGAGTAAATGAGATGTATATGTTCTCCTGAAAATCGTGAAAAGACATAAGACTATAGCCTTACCTCCAAAAGTGAGAAAAATGGGTTGGCAGAAAAATATTTGATTTTTTTACATTAAATCGTAGTAAATGAACTGTACTATCTGCCCATGGGTGACAAAGTTGTAAGAAATGATTAGAAAGGAGTAAATGAGATGTATATGTTCTCCTGAAAATCGTGAAAAGACATAAGACTATAGCCTTACCTCCAAAAGTGAGAAAAATGGGTTGACAGAAAAATATTTGATTTATTACATTAAATTGTAGTGAATGAACTGTACTATCTGCCCATGGGTGACAAAGTTGTCAGAAATGATTAGAAAGGGAGTAAATGAGATGTATATGTTCTCCTGAAAATCGTGAAAAGACATAAGACTATAGCCTTACCTCCAAAAGTGAGAAAAATGGGTTGACAGAAAAATATTTGATTTTATTACATTAAATCATAGTAAATGAACTGTACTATCTGCCCATGGGTGACAAAGTTGTCAAGAAATGATTAGAAAGGGAGTAAATGAGATGTATATGTTCTCCTGAAAATCGTGAAAAGACATAAGACTATAGCCTTACCTCCAAAAGTGAGAAAAATGGGTTGGCAGAAAAATATTTGATTTTTTTACATTAAATCGTAGTAAATGAACTGTACTTTGGGTGAAAAAGTTGTCAGAAATGATTAGAAAGGGAGTAAATGAGATGTATATGTTCTCCTGAAAATGAAAATACATAAGACTATAGCCTTACCTCCAAAAGTGAGAAAAATGAGTTGATAGAAAAATATTTGAATTTTTTACTGTAAAAGTAGTAAATGAACTGTACTATCTGCCCATGGGTGACAAAGTTGTCAGAAATGATTAGAAAGGGAGTAAATGAGATGTATATGTTCTCCTGAAAATCATGAAAAGACATAAGACTATAGCCTTACCTCCAAAAGTGAGAAAAATGGGTTGACAGAAAAATATTTGATTTTTTACATTAAATCGTAGTAAATGAACTGTACTATCTGCCCATGGGTGACAAAGTTGTCAGAAATGATTAGAAAGGAGTAAATGAGATGTATATGTTCTCCTGAAAATCGTGAAAAGACATAAGACTATAGCCTTACCTCCAAAAGTGAGAAAAATGGGTTGACAAAAAAATATTTGATTTTATTACATTAAATCGTAGTAAATGAACTGTACTATCTGCCCATGGGTGACAAAGTTGTAAGAAATGATTAGAACGGGAGTAAATGAGATGTATATGTTCTCCTGAAAATCGTGAAAAGACATAAGACTATAGCCTTACCTCCAAAAGTGAGAAAATGGGTTGACAGAAAAATATTTGATTTTTTACATTAAATCGTAGTAAATGAACTGTACTATCTGCCCATGGGTGACAAAGTTGTCAGAAATGATTAGAAAGGGAGTAAATGAGATGTATATGTTCTCCTGAAAATCGTGAAAAGACATAAGACTATAGCCTTACCTCCAAAAGTGAGAAAAATGGGTTGACAGAAAAATATTTGATTTAATTACATTAAATTGTAGTGAATGAACTGTACTATCTGCCCATGGGTGACAAAGTTGTCAGAAATGATTAGAAAGGGAGTAAATGAGATGTATATGTTCTCCTGAAAATCGTGAAAATACATAAGACTATAGCCTTACCTCCAAAAGTGAGAAAAAATGGGGTGACAGAAAAATATTTGATTTTTTACATTAAATCGTAGTAAATGAACTGTACTATCTGCCCATGGGTGACAAAGTTGTAAGAAATGATTAGAAGAGGAGTAAATGAGATGTATATATTGTCCTGAAAATCATGAAAACACATAAGACTATAGCCTTACCTCCAAAAGTGAGAAAAATGGGTTGACAGAAAAATATTTGATTTTTTTAAATTAAATCATAGTAAATGAACTGTACTATCTGCCCATGGGTGACAAAGTTGTAAGAAATGATTAGAAGGGAGTAAATGAGATGTATATGTTCTCCTGAAAATCGTGAAAAGACATAAGACTATAGCCTTACCTCCAAAAGTGAGTGAAAAATGGGTTGACAGAAAAATATTTGATTTTATTACATTAAATTGTAGTGAATGAACTGTACTATCTGCCCATGGGTGAAAAAGTTGTCAGAAATGATTAGAAAGGGAGTAAATGAGATGTATATGTTCTCCTGAAAATCGTGAAAGACATAAGACTATAGCCTTACCTCCAAAAGTGAGAAAAATGGGTTGACAGAAAAATATTTGATTTTTTACATTAAATCGTAGTAAATGAACTGTACTATCTGCCCATGGGTGACAAAGTTGTCAGAAAATGATTAGAAAGGAGTAAATGAGATGTATATGTTCTCCTGAAAATCGTGAAAAGACATAAGACTATAGCCTTACCTCCAAAAGTGAGAAAAATGGGTTGACAGAAAATATTTGATTTTATTACTTTAAATCGTAGTAAATGAACTGTACTATCTGCCCATGGGTGACAAAGTTGTAAGAAATGATTAGAAAGGAGTAAATGAGATGTATATATGTTCTCCTGAAAATCGTGAAAAGACATAAGACTATAGCCTTACCTCCAAAAGTGAGAAAAATGGGTTGACAGAAAAATATTTGATTTTATTACATTAAATTGTAGTGAATGAACTGTACTATCTGCCCATGGGTGACAAAGTTGTCAGAAATGATTAGAAAGGGAGTAAATGAGATGTATATGTTCTCCTGAAAATCGTGAAAAGACATAAGACTATAGCCTTACCTCCAAAAGTGAGAAAAATTGGTTGACAGAAAAATATTTGATTTTTTTTACTTTAAATCGTAGTAAATGAACTGTACTATCTGCCCATGGGTGACAAAGTTGTCAGAAATGATTAGAAAGGGAGTAAATGAGATGTATATGTTCTCCTGAAAATCGTGAAAAGACATAAGACTATAGCCTTACCTCCAAAAGTGAGAAAAATGGGTTGACAGAAAAATATTTGATTTTATTACATTAAATTGTAGTGAATGAACTGTACTATCTGCCCATGGGTGACAAAGTTGTAAGAAATGATTAGAACGGGAGTAAATGAGATGTATATGTTCTCCTGAAAATCGTGAAAAGACATAAGACTATAGCCTTACCTCCAAAAGTGAGAAAAATTGGTTGACAGAAAAATATTTGAATTCTTTACTTTAAATCGTAGTAAATGAACTGTACTATCTGCCCATGGGTGACAAAGTTGTAAGAAATGATTAGAAAAGGAGTAAATGAGATGTATATGTTCTCCTGAAAATCGTGAAAAGACATAAGACTATAGCCTTACCTCCAAAAGTGAGAAAAATGGTTGACAGAAAAATATTTGATTTTTTACTTAAAAGTAGTAAATGAACTGTACTATCTGCCCATGGGTGACAAAGTTGTCAGAAATGATTAGAAAGGAGTAAATGAGATGTATATGTTCTCCTGAAAATCATGAAAAGACATAAGACTATGGCCTTACCTCCAAAAGTGAGAAAAATGGGTTGGCAGAAAAATATTTGATTTTTTTTACATTAAATCGTAGTAAATGAACTGTACTATCTGCCCATGGGTGACAAAGTTGTAAGAAATGATTAGAACGGGAGTAAATGAGATGTATATGTTCTCCTGAAAATCGTGAAAAGACATAAGACTATAGCCTTACCTCCAAAAGTGAGAAAAATGGGTTGACAGAAAAATATTTGATTTTATTACATTAAATTGTAGTGAATGAACTGTACTATCTGCCCATGGGTGACAAAGTTGTCAGAAATGATTAGAAAGGGAGTAAATGAGATGTATATGTTCTCCTGAAAATCGTGAAAAGACATAAGACTATAGCCTTACCTCCAAAAGTGAGAAAAATGGGTTGACAGAAAAATATTTGATTTTATTATTTTAAATCGTAGTAAATGAACTGTACTATCTGCCCATGGGTGACAAAGTTGTAAGAAATGATTAGAAAAGGAGTAAATGAGATGTATATATTCTCCTGAAAATTTTGAAAACACATAAGACTATAGCCTTACCTCCAAAAAGAGAAAAATGAGTTCAGAAAAATATTTGAATTTTTTACTTTAAATCGTAGTAAATGAACTGTACTATCTGCCCATGGGTGACAAAGTTGTCAGAAATGATTAGAAAGGGAGTAAATGAGATGTATATGTTCTCCTGAAAATCGTGAAAAGACATAAGACTATAGCCTTACCTCCAAAAGTGAGAAAAATGGGTTGACAGAAAAATATTTGATTTTTTTACATTAAATCGTAGTAAATGAACTGTACTATCTGCCCATGGGTGACAAAGTTGTCAGAAATGATTAGAAAGGGAGTAAATGAGATGTATATGTTCTCCTGAAAATCGTGAAAAGACATAAGACTATAGCCTTACCTCCAAAAGTGAGAAAAATGGGTTGACAGAAAAATATTTGATTTTTTTACATTAAATTCTATTGAATGAACTGTACTATCTGCCCATGGGTGAAAAGTTGTCAGAAATGATTAGAAAGGAGTAAATGAGATGTATATATGTTCTCCTGAAAATCGTGAAAAGACATAAGACTATAGCCTTACCTCCAAAAGTGAGAAAAATGGGTTGACAGAAAAATATTTGATTTTTTACATTAATTTGTGAATGAACTGTACTATCTGCCCATGGGTGACAAAGTTGTCAAGAAATGATTAGAATGGGAGTAAATGAGATGTATATGTTCTCCTGAAAATCGTGAAAAGACATAAGACTATAGCCTTACCTCCAAAAGTGAGAAAAATGGGGTGACAGAAAAATATTTGATTTTATTACATTAAATCGTAGTAAATGAACTGTACTATCTGCCCATGGGTGACAAAGTTGTAAGAAATGATTAGAAAGGGAGTAAATGAGATGTATATGTTCTCCTGAAAATCGTGAAAAGACATAAGACTATAGCCTTTCCTCCAAAAGTGAGAAAAATGGGTTGACAGAAAAATATTTGATTTTATTACATTACATTCTAGTGAATGAACTGTACTATCTGCCCATGGGTGAAAAAGTTGTCAGAAATGATTAGAAAGGGAGTAAATGAGATGTATATGTTCTCCTGAAAATCGTGAAAAGACATAAGACTATAGCCTTACCTCCAAAAGTGAGAAAAATGGGTTGACAGAAAAATATTTGATTTTTTTACATTAAATCGTAGTAAATGAACTGTACTATCTGCCCATGGGTGACAAAGTTGTAAGAAATGATTAGAACGGGAGTAAATGAGATGTATATGTTCTCCTGAAAATCGTGAAAAGACATAAGACTATAGCCTTACCTCCAAAAGTGAGAAAAAATGGGTTGGCAGAAAAATATTTGATTTTTTTACATTAAATCGTAGTAAATGAACTGTACTATCTGCCCATGGGTGACAAAGTTGTCAGAAATGATTAGAAAGGAGTAAATGAGATGTATATGTTCTCCTGAAAATCGTGAAAAGACATAAGACTATAGCCTTACCTCCAAAAGTGAGAAAAATGGGTTGGCAGAAAAATATTTGATTTCTTTACATTAAATCGTAGTAAATGAACTGTACTATCTGCCCATGGGTGACAAAGTTGTCAGAAATGATTAGAAAGGAGTAAATGAGATGTATATGTTCTCCTGAAAATCGTGAAAAGACATAAGACTATAGCCTTACCTTCAAAAGTGAGAAAAATGGGTTGACAGAAAAATATTTGAATTTTTTACTTTAAATCATAGTAAATGAACTGTACTATCTGCCCATGGGTGACAAAGTTGTTAGAAATGATTAGAAAGGGAGTAAATGAGATGTATATGTTGTCCTGAAAATCGTGAAAAGACATAAGACTATAGCCTTACCTCCAAAAGTGAGAAAAATGGGTTGACAGAAAAATATTTGATTTTATTACATTAAATTGTAGTGAATGAACTGTACTATCTGCCCATGGGTGAAAAAGTTGTCAGAAATGATTAGAAAGGGAGTAAATGAGATGTATATGTTCTCCTGAAAATCGTGAAAAGACATAAGACTATAGCCTTACCTCCAAAAGTGAGAAAAATGGGTTGACAGAAAAATATTTGATTTTTTTACATTAAATCGTAGTAAATGAACTGTACTATCTGCCCATGGGTGACAAAGTTGTCAGAAATGATTAGAACAGGAGTAAATGAGATGTATATGTTCTCCTGAAAATCGTGAAAAGACATAAGACTATAGCCTTACCTCCAAAAGTGAGAAAAATGGGTTGACAGAAAAATATTTGATTTTTTACATTAAATCGTAGTAAATGAACTGTACTATCTGCCCATGGGTGACAAAGTTGGAAGAAATGATTAGAACAGGAGTAAATGAGATGTATATGTTCTCCTGAAAATCGTGAAAAGACATAAGACTATAGCCTTACCTCCAAAAGTGAGAAAAATGGGTTGACAGAAAAATATTTGATTTTATTACATTAAATCTAGTAAATGAACTGTACTATCTGCCCATGGGTGACAAAGTTGTCAGAAATGATTAGAAAGGGAGTAAATGAGATGTATATGTTCTCCTGAAAATCGTGAAAAGACATAAGACTATAGCCTTACCTCCAAAAGTGAGAAAATGGGTTGACAGAAAAATATTTGATTTTATTACATTAAATTGTAGTGAATGAACTGTACTATCTGCCCATGGGTGACAAAGTTGTCAGAAATGATTAGAAAGGAGTAAATGAGATGTATATGTTCTCCTGAAAATCGTGAAAAGACATAAGACTATAGCCTTACCTCCAAAAGTGAGAAAAATGGGTTGGCAGAAAAATATTTGATTTTTTTACATTAAATCGTAGTAAATGAACTGTACCATCTGCCCATGGGTGACAAAGTTGTCAGAAATGATTAGAAAGGGAGTAAATGAGATGTATATGTTCTCCTGAAAATCGTGAAAAGACATAAGACTATAGCCTTACCTCCAAAAGTGAGAAAAATGGGTTGACAGAAAAATATTTGATTTTTTACATTAAGTTGTAAGAAATGTAGTATATGAACTGTACTATCTGCCCATGGGTGACAAAGTTGTCAGAAATGATTAGAAAGGAGTAAATGAGATGTAAATATGTATATGTTCTCCTGAAAATCGTGAAAAGACATAAGACTATAGCCTTACCTTCAAAAGTGAGAAAAATGGGTTGACAGAAAAATATTTGATTTTTTACTTTAAATCATAGTAAATGAACTGTACTATCTGCCCATGGGTGACAAAGTTGTTAGAAATGATTAGAAAGGAGTAAATGAGATGTATATGTTCTCCTGAAAATCGTGAAAAGACATAAGACTATAGCCTTACCTCCAAAAGTGAGAAAAATGGGTTGACAGAAAAATATTTGAATTCTTTACTTTAAATCATAGTAAATGAACTGTACTATCTGCCCATGGGTGACAAAGTTGTTAGAAATGATTAGAAAGGGAGTAAATGAGATGTGTATGTTGTCCTGAAAATCGTGAAAAAGACATAAGACTATAGCCTTACCTCCAAAAAGTGAGAAAAATGGGTTGACAGAAAAATATTTGATTTTATTACATTAAATTGTAGTGAATGAACTGTACTATCTGCCCATGGGTGAAAAAGTTGTCAGAAATGATTAGAAAGGGAGTAAATGAGATGTATATGTTCTCCTGAAAATCGTGAAAATACATAAGACTATAGCCTTACCTCTAAAAGTGAGAAAAATGGGTTGACAGAAAAATATTTGATTTTTTTACATTAAATCGTAGTAAATGAACTGTACTATCTGCCCATGGGTGACAAAGTTGTCAGAAAGTAGTAGAAAGGGAGTAAATGAGATGTATATGTTCTCCTGAAAATCGTGAAAAGACATAAGACTATAGCCTTACCTCCAAAAGTGAGAAAAATGGGTTGACAGAAAAATATTTGATTTTTTTACATTAAATCGTAGTAAATGAACTGTACTATCTGCCCATGGGTGAAAAAAGTTGTCAGAAATGATTAGAAAGGAGTAAATGGATGTATATGTTCTCCTGAAAATCGTGAAAAGACATAAGACTATAGCCTTACCTCCAAAAGTGAGAAAAATGGGTTGACAGAAAAATATTTGATTTTATTACATTAAATTGTAGTGAATGAACTGTACTATCTGCCCATGGGTGACAAAGTTGTAAGAAATGATTAGAAAGGAGTAAATGAGATGTATATGTTCTCCTGAAAATCGTGAAAATACAAAAGACTATAGCCTTACCTTCAAAAGTGAGAAAAATGGGTTGACAGAAAAATATTTGAATTCTTTACTTTAAATCGTAGTAAATGAACTGTACTATCTGCCCATGGGTGACAAAGTTGTTAGAAATGATTAGAAAGGGAGTAAATGAGATGTGTATGTTGTCCTGAAAATCGTGAAAAGACATAAGACTATAGCCTTACCTCCAAAAGTGAGAAAACTGGGTTGACAGAAAAATATTTGATTTTATTACATTAAATCGTAGTAAATGAACTGTACTATCTGCCCATGGGTGACAAAGTTGTAAGAAATGATTAGAAAGGGAGTAAATGAGATGTATATGTTCTCCTGAAAATCGTGAAAAGACATAAGACTATAGCCTTACCTCCAAAAGTGAGAAAAATGGGTTGACAGAAAAATATTTGATTTTATTACATTACATTCTAGTGAATGAACTGTACTATCTGCCCATGGGTGAAAAAGTTGTCAGAAATGATTAGAAAGGGAGTAAATGAGATGTATATGTTCTCCTGAAAATCGTGAAAAGACATAAGACTATAGCCTTACCTCCAAAAGTGAGAAAAATGGGTTGGCAGAAAAATATTTTATTTTTTTACATTAAATCGTAGTAAATGAACTGTACTATCTGCCCATGGGTGACAAAGTTGTCAGAAATGATTAGAAAGGAGTAAATGAGATGTATATGTTCTCCTGAAAATCGTGAAAAGACATAAGACTATAGCCTTACCTCCAAAAGTGAGAAAAATGGGTTGACAGAAAAATATTTGATTTCTTTACATTAAATCGTAGTAAATGAACTGTACTATCTGCCCATGGGTGACAAAGTTGTCAGAAATGATTAGAAAGGGAGTAAATGAGATGTATATGTTCTCCTGAAAATCGTGAAAAGACATAAGACTATAGCCTTACCTCCAAAAGTGAGAAAAATGGGTTGGCAGAAAAATATTTGATTTCTTTACATTAAATCGTAGTAAATGAACTGTACTATCTGCCCATGGGTGACAAAGTTGAAGAAATGATTAGAACAGGAGTAAATGAGATGTATATGTTCTCCTGAAAATCGTGAAAAGACATAAGACTATAGCCTTACCTCCAAAAGTGAGAAAACTGGGATGACAGAAAAATATTTGATTTTATTACATTAAATCGTAGTAAATGAACTGTACTATCTGCCCATGGGTGACAAAGTTGTAAGAAATGATTAGAAAGGGAGTAAATGAGATGTATATGTTCTCCTGAAAATCGTGAAAAGACATAAGACTATAGCCTTTCCTCCAAAAGTGAGAAAAATGCGTTGAGAGAAAAATATTTGATTTTATTACATTACATTCTAGTGAATGAACTGTACTATCTGCCCATGGGTGGAAAAAGTTGTCAGAAATGATTAGAAAGGGAGTAAATGAGATGTATATGTTCTCCTGAAAATCGTGAAAAGACATAAGACTATAGCCTTACCTCCAAAAGTGAGAAAAATGGGTTGGCAGAAAAATATTTGATTTTTTTACTTTAAATCGTAGTAAATGAACTGTACCATCTGCCCATGGGTGACAAAGTTGTCAGAAATGATTAGAAAGGGAGTAAATGAGATGTATATGTTCTCCTGAAAATCGTGAAAAGACATAAGACTATAGCCTTACCTCCAAAAGTGAGAAAAATGGGTTAACAGAAAAATATTTGATTTTATTCCATTAAATTGTAGTGAATGAACTGTACTATCTGCCCATGGGTGAAAAAGTTGTCAGAAATGATTAGAAAGGGAGTAAATGAGATGTATATGTTCTCCTGAAAATCGTGAAAAGACATAAGACTATAGCCTTACCTCCAAAAGTGAGAAAAATGGGTTGACAGAAAAATATTTGATTTTATTACTTTAAATCGTAGTAAATGAACTGTACTATCTGCCCATGGGTGACAAAGCTGTAAGAAATGATTAGAAAAGGAGTAAATGAGATGTATATATTCTCCTGAAAATCATGAAAACACTTAAGACTATAGCCTTACCTCCAAAAGTGAGAAAAATGAGTTGATAGAAAAATATTTGAATTTTTTACTGTAAATCGTAGTAAATGAACTGTACTGTCTGCCCATGGGTGACAAAGTTGTCAAAAATGATTAGAAAGGGAGTAAATGAGATGTATATGTTCTCCTGAAAATCGTGAAAAGACATAAGACTATAGCCTTACCTCCAAAAGTGAAAAATGGGTTGGCAGAAAAATATTTGATTTTTTACATTAAATCGTAGTAAATGAACTGTACTATCTGCCCATGGGTGACAAAGTTGTCAGAAATGATTAGAAAGGGAGTAAATGAGATGTATATGTTCTCCTGAAAATCGTGAAAAGACATAAGACTATAGCCTTACCTTCAAAAGTGAGAAAAATGGGTTGACAGAAAAATATTTGAATTCTTTACTTTAAATCATAGTAAATGAACTGTACTATCTGCCCATGGGTGACAAAGTTGTTAGAAATGATTAGAAAGGGAGTAAATGAGATGTGTATGTTGTCCTGAAAATCGTGAAAAGACATAAGACTATAGCCTTACCTCCAAAAGTGAGAAAAATGGGTTGACAGAAAAATATTTGATTTTATTACATTAAATTGTAGTGAATGAACTGTACTATCTGCCCATGGGTGACAAAGTTGTCAGAAATGATTAGAAAGGGAGTAAATGAGATGTATATGTTCTCCTGAAATCGTGAAAAGACATAAGACTATAGCCTTACCTCCAAAAGTGAGAAAAATGGGTTGACAGAAAAATATTTGATTTTTTACATTAAATCGTAGTAAATGAACTGTACTATCTGCCCATGGGTGACAAAGTTGTAAGAAATGATTAGAAAGGGAGTAAATGAGATGTATATGTTCTCCTGAAAATCGTGAAAAGACATAAGACTATAGCCTTTCCTCCAAAAGTGAGAAAAATGGGTTGACAGAAAAATATTTGATTTTATTACATTACATTCTAGTGAATGAACTGTACTATCTGCCCATGGGTGAAAAAGTTGTCAGAAATGATTAGAAAGGAGTAAATGAGATGTATATGTTCTCCTGAAAATCGTGAAAAGACATAAGACTATAGCCTTACCTCCAAAAGTGAGAAAAATGGGTTGGCAGAAAAATATTTTATTTTTTTACATTAAATCGTAGTAAATGAACTGTACCATCTGCCCATGGGTGACAAAGTTGTCAGAAATGATTAGAAAGGGAGTAAATGAGATGTATATGTTCTCCTGAAAATCGTGAAAAGACATAAGACTATAGCCTTACCTCCAAAAGTGAGAAAAATGGGTTGACAGAAAAATATTTGATTTTTTTACATTAAATCGTAGTAAATGAACTGTACTATCTGCCCATGGGTGACAAAGTTGTCAGAAATGATTAGAAAGGAGTAAATGAGATGTATATGTTCTCCTGAAAATCGTGAAAAGACATAAGACTATAGCCTTACCTCCAAAAGTGAGAAAAATGGGTTGACAGAAAAATATTTGATTTCTTTACATTAAATCATAGTAAATGAACTGTACTATCTGCCCATGGGTGACAAAGTTGTCAGAAATGATTAGAAAGGGAGTAAATGAGATGTATATGTTCTCCTGAAAATCGTGAAAAGACATAAGACTATAGCCTTACCTCCAAAAGTGAGAAAAATGGGTTGACAGAAAAATATTTGATTTTTTAACGTTAAATCATAGGAAATGGACTGTGCTATCTGGCCATGGGTGACAAAGTTGTCAGAAATGATTAGAAAGGAGTAAATGAGATGTATATGTTCTCCTGAAAATCGTGAAAAGACATAAGACTATAGCCTTACCTCCAAAAGTGAGAAAAATGGGTTGACAGAAAAATATTTGATTTTATTACATTAAATCGTAGTAAATGAACTGTACTATCTGCCCATGGGTGACAAAGTTGTCAGAAATGATTAGAAAGGGAGTAAATGAGATGTATATGTTCTCCTGAAAATCGTGAAAAGACATAAGACTATAGCCTTACCTCAAAAAGTGAGAAAAAATGGGTTGACAGAAAAATATTTGATTTTTTTACATTAAATCGTAGTAAATGAACTGTACTATCTGCCCATGGGTGACAAAGTTGTCAGAAATGATTAGAAAGGGAGTAAATGAGATGTATATGTTCTCCTGAAAATCGTGAAAAGACATAAGACTATAGCCTTACCTCCAAAAGTGAGAAAAATGGGTTGACAGAAAAATATTTGATTTTATTACATTAAATCGTAGTAAATGAACTGTACTATCTGCCCATGGGTGACAAAGTTGTAAGAAATGATTAGAAAGGGAGTAAATGAGATGTATATGTTCTCCTGAAAATCGTGAAAAGACATAAGACTATAGCCTTACCTCCAAAAGTGAGAAAAATGGGTTGACAGAAAAATATTTGATTTTATTACATTAATTCGTAGTAAATGAACTGTACTATCTGCCCATGGGTGACAAAGTTGTCAGAAATGATTAGAAAAGGAGTAAATGAGATGTATATGTTCTCCTGAAAATCGTGAAAAGACATAAGACTATAGCCTTTACCTCCAAAAGTGAGAAAAATGGGTTGACAGAAAAATATTTGATTTTATTACATTAATTCTAGTGAATGAACTGTACTATCTGCCCATGGGTGAAAAAGTTGTCAGAAATGATTAGAAAGGGAGTAAATGAGATGTATATGTTCTCCTGAAAATCGTGAAAAGACATAAGACTATAGCCTTACCTCCAAAAGTGAGAAAAATGGGTTGGCAGAAAAATATTTGATTTTATTACATTAAATCGTAGTAAATGAACTGTACTATCTGCCCATGGGTGACAAAGTTGTAAGAAATGATTAGAAGGAGTAAATGAGATGTATATGTTCTCCTGAAAATCGTGAAAAGACATAAGACTATAGCCTTACCTCCAAAAGTGAGAAAAATGGGTTGACAGAAAAAATATTTGATTTTTTACTTTAAATCGTAGTAAATGAACTGTACTATCTGCCCATGGGTGACAAAGTTGTCAGAAATGATTAGAAAGGGAGTAAATGAGATGTATATGTTCTCCTGAAAATCGTGAAAAGACATAAGACTATAGCCTTACCTCCAAAAGTGAGAAAAATGGGTTGACAGAAAAATATTTGATTTTTTACATTAAATCGTAGTAAATGAACTGTACTATCTGCCCATGGGTGACAAAGTTGTCAGAAATGATTAGAAAGGAGTAAATAAATGAGATGTATATGTTCTCCTGAAAATCGTGAAAAGACATAAGACTATAGCCTTACCTCCAAAAGTGAGAAAATGGGTTGACAGAAAAATATTTGATTTTTTTATTACATTAAATCGTAGTAAATGAACTGTACTATCTGCCCATGGGTGAAAAAGTTGTCAGAAATGATTAGAAAGGGAGTAAATGAGATGTATATGTTCTCCTGAAAATCGTGAAAAGACATAAGACTATAGCCTTACCTCAAAAGTGAGAAAAATGGGTTGACAGAAAAATATTTGATTTTATTACATTAAATCGTAGTAAATGAACTGTACTATCTGCCCATGGGTGACAAAGTTGTCAGAAATGATTAGAAAAGGAGTAAATGAGATGTATATATTCTCCTGAAAATCGTGAAAAGACATAAGACTATAGCCTTACCTCCAAAAGTGAGAAAAATGGGTTGACAGAAAAATATTTGATTTTATTACTTTAAATCGTAGTAAATGAACTGTACTATCTGCCCATGGGTGACAAAGTTGTAAGAAATGATTAGAAAAGGAGTAAATGAGATGTATATGTTCTCCTGAAAATCGTGAAAAGACATAAGACTATAGCCTTACCTCCAAAAGTGAGAAAA
This sequence comes from Albula goreensis, assembly GCA_022829145.1. Lineage (NCBI taxonomy): Eukaryota > Metazoa > Chordata > Actinopteri > Albuliformes > Albulidae > Albula > Albula goreensis. The sequence goes on from CM040745.1 coordinate 37,095,342, forward strand.
CTGGGTTGACAGAAAAATATTTGATTTTATTACATTAAATTGTAGTGAATGAACTGTACTATCTGCCCATGGGTGAAAAAGTTGTCAGAAATGATTAGAAAGGGAGTAAATGAGATGTATATGTTCTCCTGGAAATCGTGAAAATACATAAGACTATAGCCTTACCTCTAAAAGTGAGAAAAATGGGTTGACAGAAAAATATTTGATTTTTTTACATTAAATCGTAGTAAATGAACTGTACTATCTGCCCATGGGTGACAAAGTTGTCAGAAAGTGATTAGAAAGGAGTAAATGAGATGTATATGTTCTCCTGAAAATCGTGAAAAGACATAAGACTATAGCCTTACCTCCAAAAGTGAGAAAAATGGGTTGGCAGAAAAATATTTGATTTTTTTTTACATTAAATCGTAGTAAATGAACTGTACTATCTGCCCATGGGTGACAAAGTTGTCAGAAATGATTAGAAAGGGAGTAAATGAGATGTATATGTTCTCCTGAAAATCGTGAAAAGACATAAGACTATAGCCTTTCCTCCAAAAGTGAGAAAAATGGGTTGGCAGAAAAATATTTGATTTTATTACATTACATTGTAGTGAATGAACTGTACTATCTGCCCATGGGTGAAAAAGTTGTCAGAAATGATTAGAAAGGAGTAAATGAGATGTATATGTTCTCCTGAAAATCGTGAAAAGACATAAGACTATAGCCTTACCTCCAAAAGTGAGAAAAATGGGTTGACAGAAAAATATTTGATTTTTTTACTTTAAATCGTAGTAAATGAACTGTACTATCTGCCCATGGGTGACAAAGTTGTCAGAAATGATTAGAAAGGAGTAAATGAGATGTATATGTTCTCCTGAAAATCGTGAAAAGACATAAGACTATAGCCTTACCTCCAAAAGTGAGAAAAATGGGTTGACAGAAAAATATTTGATTTTATTCCATTAAATTGTAGTGAATGAACTGTACTATCTGCCCATGGGAGAAAAAGTTGTCAGAAATGATTAGAAAGGGAGTAAATGAGATGTATATGTTCTCCTGAAAATCGTGAAAAGACATAAGACTATAGCCTTTCCTCCAAAAGTGAGAAAAATGGGTTGGCAGAAAAATATTTGATTTTATTACATTACATTGTAGTGAATGAACTGTACTATCTGCCCATGGGTGAAAAAGTTGTCAGAAATGATTAGAAAGGGAGTTAATGAGATGTATATGTTCTCCTGAAAATCGTGAAAAGACATAAGACTATAGCCTTACCTCCAAAAGTGAGAAAAATGGGTTGACAGAAAAATATTTGATTTTTTTACTTTAAATCGTAGTAAATGAACTGTACTATCTGCCCATGGGTGACAAAGTTGTCAGAAATGATTAGAAAGGGAGTAAATGAGATGTGTATGTTGTCCTGAAAATCGTGAAAAGACATAAGACTATAGCCTTACCTCCAAAAGTGAGAAAAATGGGTTGATAGAAAAATATTTGATTTCATTACTTTAAATTGTATTACATTGGGCATATTATTCACCCACAAGAGACAAAGTTGTCAGGAGAAATTATATGCTGTCCTATGTACGTGCAGTATTTTCACATCAAGGTAAACAACTTACTTTTTCCATGACTCCGAAGAGACAGTTGACTCTCATCCATGGGTTTAATGGCTAAGCAAGGGTGAAACTGGAAATAAACACAAAAGGGTACAGTCACTTAAGCTGCATAGTTCTGACAAAATGCTGTTACATGCCTGGCTATTACATGAATGAAGTTTTTATTCTCATCAACTACATACCTTTACAAATAACACAGAACATAAACAGTTGAAAATGAAATGGAGAAATACATACGGACGATGCTGCCATATGCCTGAAATAGACGTAGATGATAGCAGATTTTACTGCACTCACATGTGCACAAACAATGCTCCATTAAACTGAATGCACTTCCTGTTTCCTGCTGGACATCACATGACAGGAATATTTCACAGCTAGGGGAAAATACAATCAAGGACCACTAGATGGTGCAAAAACTGCACAACAATGTAACTAACATTTAACATACACAAATATACGAGAACACTCCCTGGCTGGCGTGATTGAACACCACTATGCAAGAGAGAGAGTAAACACAATTCTTATCTCTTGGGAGTGAGAAGGAGGACAGTCTCTGTGACAGGCCTAAGGAACAGCATACTCCCATCTTTTCTGGAGACTTTGATTTCTGCTTTACGCACTTTACCATCCTTGCTGGGGAATACTTGAGTGACCAGCCCCTAAGGACATTCATTTCTTTTCAACTGGTCGTCCTTGAGGAGCACAATACCTCCAGGTTCAAGGTCGGGCTGGCTGGACTGCCACTTCCTTTGTGGCTGGAGTGAAGAAAGGTAATTATGTTCCTTCCGCTTGTCCCAGAAAGCTTGAGCCAGATGCTGAACTTGGCGCCACTGACATTTGAAAAGGTCCTTGACCCCAAAATCACCAGCAGGGGCAAAAGGAAGACTCACTGTCTGAGTTAGGAGTGTGGCAGATGTGAGTATGAGTGGGTCATCTGGGTCAGCTGAAAGTGGACGAGTGGTCTGGCATTGATGATGGCCGCCACTTCTGCCATTAAGGTTAGTGAGTGCCTCATGGGTCAGCTTAGAGTGTCCAAGCTAGGGGAGCATAGAGTCAAGGATCTTCCTTGCTATACCAATCATCCTCTCCCAAGAGCCACCATATGAGAGGCATGAGTAGGACTGAATGTCCAGGTAAAGCCCTGCTCCTTAAGATACCTCTCCACAGAAATATTGTCACAGAAATATGTTGGAGGGAATCTTAAGATCTTTACTGGCACTAATGAAGTTTGTCCCTCTATCTGAACGAATGTGCTTCACCGCATTGATGAAACTTGAGGTGTTGAGAGACTCAATTGCCTCGATGTGAATTGCTCTCACATTGATACAGGTATATATCGCAGCCCACCGTTTACTGGATGCAAGGCTGCCTCTTGTACGCCGTCTGGAAACCTTCTATGGGCCGAAAACATCCAGGCCAACATTCATGAGAGGGGGTCCATCTGCTGGGAGGTTGTTCATCTTCTGCGACTGGAGGGACCCATGGAGCATGCGGCATGTGACACATTGATTTATGATGCTGCTCACACACCTCTTTCCGCCAACAATCCAGTAACCAGCAGCATGCATCGCCCCTTCAGTGAATAGGCGTTCCAGGTATTGGGTATACTGGTGGTAATGCCTGACCAGAAGGGTAGCAACATGGCGTTTGCCAGGTAAAATTAGGGGATTCTTTTCATTTTGCTGAAGTCCTGCTTCTGCAATGTGACCACTGACTCTCAGGAGCCATCAGCATTGATAAAAGGACCTAAGGCTCTAAGAGGCCTGTGTTTAGGAAGTTTCTTCTCTTTCCTGAGACAGGTGTACTCTTGATCCAAGTTGTTTGTTTGATGTTATTGTGTTCAGTGTGGAGACCTGAGGATGGACCTCTATGTCTGAAGAGGGATCGACAAGCTCAAAAGTGTCCTTTACAGGGAGACTTTGTAGAGAGTGTTTGAGAAATGCAGGCCCTTGAAGCCAGGTGGTATCAGAGAGATGAGTGGCAGTGACAGATCTTGTGGCAAGCTCTGCAGAATTTTCACCTCTTGGTATCTACTGCCACTGCTCCGGAGTAGAGAATCTCCTTGTCTGCAGGACACGATACCTTGGATTGTGACTGGGGCATTGAATCCGTAAGGGTCGAAGATGCTGTTCACAGCCGGCAAGACACCTCCACAAGTGAATGTCTTTTCTTCATTTGTTACGTCTAAGGTAAACGTGTCAAACCTCAGATCCCAGTTAAGACCCAGGCTGTGCTGCATCAGTGCCTCAGTCCAGGTCTTTGAGATCACTTGCGTGGGCTGACATGGAAAGGCTTCCATGACCTCTTTCTTGTTTGGGGCAATTTTGTGCAATCTGATGTTAGAGTGAGCTGGAACAGCTTGTGTCCTTCTCATCAGACTCATCACAGCCTCCACTGTAGGGAGAGACTTTCGGCCATCATCTACACAGAAATCACAAGCTTACGAATTGCTTAACTTCTGGGTCTGGATCTAACACATACTGCCTCAGACAGTAAATAGCCACTGCGGGGAGGGGCTATTTCCAAAGACGTGGACCCTCATACGATACTCAATGATTTCTTTGGCAGGGTCATTGTCGCGAAACCACAGGAATCGAAGGAAGCTGCGGTCCTATTACCCTGTCACGGCCACAGCTTCCTTGTGGAACCAGAGAAGCAGAGAGTGCTGTTGAGGTCTGGGCCGGTTAATCATTTTGGGATACTCCATTGTGCTGGAGTCAAGCAAGAATTTTTTAGATGGTACACACCGAAGGCATGTAAGTACCATCGTTCTTCACCTTCCTTGAGTGGAGGTGCCATTTCAGCATGGCCATTTTTAAATACCTTCTCCATGAAGGTGAGAAAGTGCTGTCTCAACTCCTCACCTAACCAACAGGTAATACAAAAAGATATTTTGGATCACGGATAAATGAAATTAAGATTACCCAGCCAATGCTTGTCTTTTCTGAGGAATACAGCCAAACCAAAAAGCAAATCACATCTCAAAGGTATGATAGTTTCCAGCGGTGGCAGAAGAAGACTTGGTCAATGATGAAACAGGAAGATGAAGCAGAAGTACTGAGCAATGATAGCTGAGCAATGAGGTCTGTTCCAGGCCCAACTTAAGAAGGGTCTCACCCCCTCCTCCCTGGTCCTCGAATATCTAATGTTATGGTGGGGGAGTGCCTGAAGGTTTATCCAGGACTTAATATTATGTTGAAACTTAAACAACTGGAAAACTCAAGGCATCTCCTCAGTATTAATGTTTCTGTGATCAGCTCTTTACGAGCATCACAATGACACCAAACATGAACATGTGCGAGTTTAGGGAGGAGAGTTCACAGAGAGGAACAGGCCGTTCTGCACATGAGTGGCTTTGCGGTTGTATTGAGATACACTCCTGTTGTAATATGACTTTATTTATATAAAGAAGGTGAATATTATTGGGGTATAGAAGGAGAGAGTGATCCTAAAGTTCACAAAGACACACAGGCATAAATCCACACACACAAATGCTCCAGAAGGGGAAGGAGCCAGAGGGAGAGGGAGAGAGGTGATGGCCCCATGTGGTTGCACATTTTTCTCAAAGGATTCTACATTTGGGGGGGCACCTTAGTGCTTACTGAGAACAAAGAGGGTCATACCACACCCAATTCTGCTTTTAACTGGTAACCCCAAATGTAGATGCATACTGGCCATCATAAGTGGCTTGCCTTAATTTCTGAATAAATTCTCCTTACCATGCTTGAAAAGCCTGTTCGTCCTTTGATCACTGGGTTGGAGGTGTTTATGAGGGAGAGGGACCATTTGTCCCTCTCCGGCTGTGTCTGGGTGCATGGCAAGGGACCATAAAAGAAGGGAGTAGGGTAAATAACCATAAAATGCATGTTGTTCTCCAGACTGGGCTAATGTCTTCTGTGTTTTCTTGATTTTCGGTGAAATGCATTTCTACTATTTGCTCCCCTTGGCCAAAACCGAAAAAAATGTAAGCCGCAGACCTGGAAAAAGTCAGAAAAATCGGACCCCTAAAATTGTGGAGTTTTCTGCTTGAAATGGCTGGAAATCACCTGCAGATATTTGATACGAAAGAAAAACCAGACATTTTGGTGGCATGCTATTTTTTCTTTTTTGGAGATAAGTCTTTAGTTTTTTGTGTTTTTTTGATTTCTGGTGAAATACACTTTTCCCATTTGCACCCCTTTGATTGGCATTGGATGGCATTTTTGACAACTAGTTCCATACTCAATTGGGAATGACATGATTGTCTATTGTTTTTTTGAGAAAAAGAATTTTGGTGGCATCTTGTTATTCGCATTGAGAAGATAAGACTGTTGCGTTATGTGTTTTCTTGATTTTTGGTGAAGTACACTTTTCACATTTCACCCCCTTGGAGGATTTTTTGACAACTAGTTCCATGCTAAATAGGGAATGCACATAATTATCTACTGTTTGATGAGAAAAAAAAAACGAAATTTTGGTGGAATCCTATTTTTTCACTTTTTGGAGATAAAACTATAGTCTTATGTGTTGTCTTGATTTCTGGTAAAATATACTTTTCACATTTCAACCCTTTAGAGGGAATTTTGACAACTAGTTCCATGCTAAATAGGGAATGCACATGATTGTCTATTGTTTTTTGAGAAAAAGAACAACAATTTTGGTGGCAACCAATTTTTTTCACTGTACGGAGAAGAGACTGTATTCTTATGTGTTTTCTTGATTTTCGGTGAAAAACTGTTTTTCCATTTCTATCCTTTGGAAGCATTCCAAATGACTTTTAACATGAGAAATAAGTTATGCACATGATTGTTGATTGTTTTAATACATATTCATATGCAATATATTGCTTGGTAGGCTAAATCTTAAACCATGCAAGGACACAATTACAAAAATTGAATGAATAAAATATACAGCCACACAAATTATTTTTTTGTACACTTACATCCTAAGATTTGCCTCTCCGGCCTAACAGCATTCAGAGTTGAGTTATATAAGTTTGAGGAAGATTGATTATTAATATATTGCATATGTATATTAAACTTGATTTTCTATTTTCTACCATTTTGGATTGTCAAGTTGTATTTCTTGGCTGGACTAATTGCTTAAACCTACCTGAAAGAGCACAGATCAAATGCTCCTCTTTGGTTTGCCAGCCACCATCTCTATTCACTTGACAATGTTCCAGCTGAGCTGGTGCACAACTGTGCCCGAGGAGAATGCTCATGGACAGCTGAGGCTGGCATTTTTTGGGCACCCAAATAGACCTGGAGAGGTTTGTTGTTCCGCAGTGAAACCCGCCAACTAAGACTCATCTTCCCCCTGGACGACATTATGGCCAATTATGTTCTCCTCTCCCCAAGGGGCTCCTGGCCAGGTAGCACCTCTACGGTCAGTTATAATAGAATTTTTGAATGTGAACCGCGAGGCCGGTAATGTTGTCTTGTGTATGCTGGGAGAGGCTTTTCTACGATGCATCTTCATAAAGTCTGTCCACATGAAAAGCACAAAAGAAAATGTACTTTGTTTTCTAGGTCAGCCTGATCCATGTTCCACTGGAGGCGAACAGAGGTACTAATTATTCTCTGTCAGGACATGGAAAATTGGAGCTATCTGCCGCTGTAGACTTCTCTATATAAAAAGCTGGGTAGAGGTGCAATGAAACCGTGTGTGTGTGTGTGTGTGTGTGTGTGTGTGTGTGTGTGTGCCTGTGTGTGTCAGTGTGTGTGTTTTTTGAAGGGGGGAGGGAATAAAATGGCTCTCAAAGGCAAACGAATGTCACATTCATTCTCCAGTCACCTTGCTGGCATGGGTACAGCATCTCGGTGTTGCTTGTGGCAATTCAGGTAATATCGTAATGATAATTAATCATTAGTCAGGTTAATGATTCTTCTCTGAGTCCCAACAATATCTACAGTGCACACACCTGAGTACATGTACCTTTTCTTGACAATGAGTAGAGATCACAGAAAGGAAAGGACACTGCTAAACCACCAATGATTAAGCACTATCATTTTATCAACTATCACATAACTAATTGTAGGTCTGGGCTATAGCCACCGTGCTAATAAGGCCGTATTGTGTATGAGCTCAACCTTGGACTTTCATTTCAACACTAATCCTTCCAGAGTGCCTGGTAATGGCAAGGGGTCAGCTCTCCTGGGAGGGAATATTTAATTACTTTCCCCAAACTCATCCCAGTAACCATTTCATTACTCATGTTGGAGACCTTTCATGACGGGAGTATCTCACGATGAAAGCGAAATCAATGTTCGATGCTTTCTCCTTGCCTCTGGCTTTTTCCCTCACGTCATCACACAACCCACTCTGGGAAATAGATTGAGAAGCAACACACAAACCACAAATTTGTTTTCTTGACCCAGATTTTGTATGCAATTGAAAACATTTAATAAAAGCGAAATACATTTGTACCAATTTCTTTCCAAATTTGGGTGTAACAGGAATGCAAAATGAAAAGCCTCCATTTTGATTTGCTTGTGCCACAGAGAGTGGATTCCATTACCTTATGTAGTACGTTACAAAGGGCAATTCAGTATGTTTGGAGGCAGTTGTTCTGAAACTACAATTCCCAAAGTAAAAAAAAAATGCAAAATTACCTTCATATTCTGAAAAGGATGCAACTGATTGCTAATTAGGTTGGCAATAATCAGGATGTAGAGCAAATGTTACTTTCCATAAACTTCAAGATTATAATGTTATATTATTTTGATTAATACCTCAATTTGATTCCCCAGTCAAGATCCATATAATTGAGGCGAGTACATTTTTATGACAGTAAAAGGTTGCAACCATAACAATCGATCTTTATTGAATTCATAAACATCGTTTACTGCAGCATCTTTTCAATTACATTTGTTTTTAATGCTACCATTGGGGAAGCCCTGTTTTATTATTTTCATTCAGTTATTGAGGTGATTCATAAAATCAGATCACAGCATTGGAAATCAATTGCTTGTCTGTGTTAGTTTGGTGGTTATATCAGTGATATTTCATAAGTTAATTGGAAAGGCTTCGTAATCGGCAGCATGGGAAAAAAAATCTCTTTTTGTATAATGGCTGCGATCCCACTGCTGTCCTATCTTGTGCTTCCCAATTTTTCATACTTCCTAAACCATAAAAAGTATTGACAAGAAATTGCAGTGGGAGAAACAGCTCTGGGTGTGATTAAATGTCTGTGAACATGTTTTGACGGCTGCAAAAGGATGTTATGTTTTCCCGTGTCAATAACTGCATTAAAGTTGGCTGCTAAAAATTACATTTGCTTTAATATCGAGAAAACTAAACATAATTTGACTGTAAACCCTATCAGACATGATTTTTGGTCCACCATGAACATAAAACCTGACTAAATATTCAGCTAAAAAGAAAAAAAGAACGAGGGCCACACAAAAATCTAGGTATTGTAGCTATATTGGATGTTTTGGAAAATACAATACGAAATATATTTCACAGAAATATTTACTTGACATTATTTTACATTGACATCACATTACATTTTGCATGTTTAATAGTTCATAACTACATAAACCTGATGTATGAGTAAGCAGTCGTGGGTAAAAATAATTGGTCATTATTAGCAATGGCCTTTTAAACGCATGTAATGTCTCTCTGAAGCCGCTGCTACATTGTTATTATCAAGTGGCTAGCTCAGTAAGATGCTAACAAAGTTCATGGAATCCACATGCAGGTGCACACAAACGTGCAGCAGACCACAGGCGCCGCTGGCTAGTCCTGGGATTGAAACAGATTGGATGTGACTGCTCGTTCCGCGATGGCTACTGATGCCTGTTTGGAACACGTCTTTCCAAACTCATCCGCTGATTTATCGTGAAGTGGTTACGTAACATCCCATCGCTGCTCTTTCTCTCCTTCACCTGAGGAGCAGGAAGGAGGGAGGGGGAGCTGGACTCATCAGAATGCATCACGATGAAGAACAAAGCATGTGAACACACACGCACACTTAAACATCCAATAACGACAAGTGTGTGCAGGTCTCTCTCATTCATGACAGAACTGTGGAAAGAATCTGGTTGTAGCTGTGTGAATTTTAGCGGGTAACAACAAAACTTTAAAATAATAAATAGATGAATTGTTTGAACATGAAGTTGGCTACTACCGTTCTGTAAACTTTTAATATACACATTTTTAAGACTACAGTTGGATCATTTTTAAGTCTGCAGTCCATGTAGATAACTACTTCCTGCTTTTAGCAGAAGACTGAGTGGTAAGCTGTGATATCCACAAAACATTTCATTTGTATTCATTATTCTATTAAATGAAATTTAAAATGTGAAAGTCACAGTGCATTTTTACTGCACAAAATACTGGTTTAAAAACAGAGGGTTGTTTTTTCAGAATGTTCAAAACCAGTTAAGCATTAATGAACTGAATGGGCAATATTGACCAAAAAAATCAGTATCTGTATATTCAAGGCCAGAAATTGTTACTCGTATCAGCAATAAAATGTGTTTCTCAGATCAAGGATTAAAATTAGTTGTGAATTTACAGTGTATTAATTATTATAATCATGGCCTGGCTTACCCACCATCTGCTTGTAAAAAAAAAAATGCACAATATTTAATATAGTATCCAATCCCTGCTCTGAACATTAACCCGAGTCAATGACATCACTTCCCCTGTTCCAAAGGGCCATTGGCTACAAACTTACTCAGTCATACCCAACAGACATGGAAGTGAAGGGGGGGGGGGATGACAGACAGATGACACACAGAAACACAGTCCATTTATAAACAATAATATGGAACGCAACATGCTGTAATGACATAATCACTGGGCTGAAACTACTATAGCCACAAGACAGAATGTGGTTCAATGGGACAGCTGGTTTGGAAATTTGGAAAACAGATTTGAAGCTAAAACATAATTGGCTGAATCTTACCAATCAGCCTCAGCTGTGCCCTAAGCTTTTCTCCCATTGGTTATCACTACTTACTGTTGCTATAGAATACCGAGAAAATGAAAGCCGAGCTGGCAGGTTCTTTGGCACAGAGGTGAAGGACACAGCCGGCCCACAGAGTCAACAGACATTGTCGGAGAATATACTTACACAGTCAGTCATTCATTAGAAATACATAAATGGACAACGGAATATTTGTCTCTCTTTCATATATTCAGCTGTCCCTGCATATTGGGTAATGACTTTGCCTTGTATGTAGATATCAAGAAACCATGGCTCACTGCACCTGAGGATACCACTGTTTAGCAGATAGAATTTCAACACTGGTTGAATCTCAATACTATGGCGAGTTCCATTGTAGCTTGGAACCTATAATTTTCACCTGCTGCCGCTGCTGAATTTTTTAAATGTATTTTTCTTTCATTTGGGCTTTGTTAATGTAATTATGCAGTTTCAGTCACATCTGAATACGACTGTCTGCAAATAGCCTTTGAAGTATGCAAAACATTTTGTTCGTGAAGGAATGTCCTGAATGTAAAGTAATTCTGTAATTATGTGTGTTAATACTGAACAGATAACAATTAGTCTCTCATTTTTCACCCATCGTGGCTGTAGGAGGAGAGGGCTTCTTTCTGCACTCTGTAGCTTGTAGCTTTTGTTTGGAATTCCTCTCTTGCAAAGACATCGGTATGGCTTTTGTCAGGCTTTGGTGAAATAAATCTCAGCGACAGCTTGTGCGTAATAGACCGGTTTTCAAAGGGATATGTTTGAAAATAAGGCTTGTTCTAGATCAGAGGTGTCACTTCTTGCATCTGGAATGTAGCTACTGTGAGACGGAGGCCTGGAAGGTGAAGCATCTGTCCTAAAGATGTAGACCATAATGAGAACGTTGCACAGTTTCTTGGAATGTTAGCTTTGCTGATCATTTTTGATGAGGAGAGAGCTGACGACAAGAATGTTGTTGATTTTTGATACATATGGGCCCCGATCTGCTAGTTATCATTCGTCTCAGGATAACTTCTCAGAATCATGCCAAAAGCAATTTCGGGGAGTTTAAAAGAAGTGAGCTCAGAGTAGGATGTGGGATTTGGTCACAAAGCTTCTTACACCTAAATTTAACCTACTCCTGTCTCTTTTGGTGACTTGTGAAGTGCCATAAACACAAACCAGTGATGACATATTCCTCAGCCCATCCTAAATATTGATAAAATTGTCATTTAAATACATAGTCAAGCAAAGCAGTTTGTGAAAAGTATTTTGACGTTAAATATTAGGTTTAGAGAGAACTCTGATATCCATATATTAAGAACTGTTACAGGTCCAGATCCCTTTTAGCTAATATTGCTGGTTGGATTACTTTCAGGAAAACTCAATATAACTTTTGCCTTTTCCATCCTTCAAAGCAAGCTTTAAGCCATGTTGATGATGTTACCATAGCAACGGATCTTTATCCCCTAACCTGCTCCGGTGCAGGTTAGCTGGATGGATCTATGAAGGCTTTCATTGCTATCTGGAGTTTTGGAAAATATCAACATTTTGTATAATTTCACGAGCCTGAGCACCATGCTTACTGGGAATTCACTTTTGTTGCCATATGAACTTCATAAAACCAGTAAATCTGTGAATAAATAAAGTTTTATCTGACTGATATTTTCTTCTGAAACATACACTTCCATTGCACAGATGGTATCAGAATGTCATTCCATAAAAAAAAAAAACTATTCAGTTCTGTAGTGTCAACCCCCATCACTCTCTGACAATACAAATATAACACAGAGTGTCTCAAATGCACATTTTAAATTTCCTTTCACTCCTTTTTGACACAAACCTGCAAATAAAAAGCGTACTTTATGCGTATACAGGAAACACATGCAACCTAAATACGCTCGGCTCCATCTGTGGCAGAGAAAATTACAATGGGACATGGCTCAGTGCCAAGTTCACTGTGATATTAAAAACGGAGGTGTGTGTGTGTGTGTGTGTGTGTGTGTATGGGCGGTGGGTGTGCAGTCACTAGTGTGCCTCTGCCAGCATCCTTGCAAAGCTATATTTAGAGATGGTGGTGCATCGACTCCCAGTGTGCTCTTTGTCTTCCCGCTTTGACTCTGCGGTGAGCGTTAGCAGAGATTCATCACATGGGCTGCTGCGGTTTAAACATCCCAAAATGAGGAGCTCACCACTTTCACTCACCCCATAACTCCCTGCACCCGACTCACGTTGGTTTGTTTTTCTTAATTTGAAACAACACGTTAAGTTAATGCCAGATTTTAATTTTTAAATCTTATACACAACATGTGAGGCACATTAGTGTAAAACCACCAATGGAAAACCAAAATATATCATTTTCAAATACCTTTGTTGGCATCTTCCCTTTTTTAGACTCACATATTATGCCAATACTTTGTATAGTTCTATGTGAATATTATAAAAATGTATTGTGGATCCATAAGTCTAGACCAGAAATGTTTTAAGATTAGTGAATAAATTGCAGTTCTCAGACCAGATGTCGAATGAATACTTTTGTAATATCTCAATGTTAATAAATATAGTATAACTGCTATAAAGACGTGATCATGATTTTCTTCTCGATTCTGACTGTAACAGCAGATGCGGGACATCTGAATCTTCTTTTATTTCAAAATATGTGCGTGTGTGTTTATCAGTGTAGTAATGTATTGCCAGCTACAGTTCAGAAGCTTGTGAGTGTGTTTTGATAGGACTCATTTCCTTCCCATATCTGCATGCCTGTCTGCGATTCAAAATTCATTTCAAAGGGGATGATTCACTCGCTGGCATTTGAGAGAAAAGAGAGCTTGACATTTTTTATGTTCCTTCCAGCCCACGGCCGCGTTGACGTGAACGGTGATGTAATAGCAGAACGTCCATTGTTGCGATCTGAACCCAGTGTGTGTTCCTCGTCGTCCTCAGATGAGCAAACATTTCATCATGATGCTCTACAGGGAGAAGGGACTCAACTTTCTTTCCCTTCGCTCTCAGTACATATTTAAAACCCGGGACATTTGCTGCAGGCTATCATGGTGACAACGACTGTCATTTACATTTTTGAACGATTGAAGATAAAGAAACAGTATGACTAGGTTCCTGAAAGTCGTTTGCAACTTATGTTTACATTATATAAATGTACAGCGGGGTCCAAAAGTTAGACCAGTAGTGGAAGAGCTTCTGCTTTGCATTCTTTTGCAATTTAATACAATTGTTTAATTACAAATTAGATTAACAATTTGAGTGAAAGGTTGTATCTTTGAAAAATGTATGTGAATTTCCAGAATGTCTTAGTTTTCAATATGTCCCCCTTTTGCTTTATAGACAGGGTGCACTGAAGCTGGCATGGACTCCACAAGTTTGAGCAAAACCTGATGATCCATGTTATCCCATGGTCTTTAAGTGCACAAAACTTTCTTGTTGGTCTGATTACCTCGACCATTTCACAGTTCACGCTGCGTATGGGAAGTTATGGTAGACCCAACAGAAACACAGAATAAGAACTAAAGCAGGTTCACCTTGTTTCAATCGTTATGAATTGTCAATGACTATATATCACAGCTGGGTGTGAATTCATGATATATAAAGCTTACATGAATACATGAATATATGCTTTGGTAACAAATAAATATCGAAAAGACAACAGCGTAAATTAAAACATACCATCAATGCTCACCTAAATCCAAAAGATAACAAACTGACAAGGTAAAGTAAAATTGCTTGCATTGGTAAGTCGACTCAGATTGCTAGATATAATGACTAAACCTTCCTTTCCTTCATTGAGAATCTCATTCCGGCTCATACCAAGTGGGCGAATTGAAGAACCACATAGCAAGCAAGATCTGCTTTTTAAAGTCTCCAGCCTTGCTGGTTCAAGGTAAATCAGCAAAACCTCTCAGAGCTGTGGAATTTAATGCAGAGACAATCACAGTATAAGTAATATCCTGGCTTTGAGAATCAAACAGACATGACTAACAAAGATAACCAGCACAAGGAGGTGGATAGTCTCCTGTCTTACTTAAGACTGTCACTATTTTTGGGTAGGAGGTCGACTGGGAATATTTTTTCCCTTTTTTGGGTGGGAAAAAGGGGAGGTAGACTATCCCTTTAGCTTTATGTGTAAAAGGGAATAAGTTGTGAGGGGAAGGGGGGGGGGGTTGGTGGCAAGTGAAGAACCTGCATCTTGGCCGTGGCTGTTAAATGCATTCTGCTGGTGTAATTGGTTTCCTCTTGACTTAATGTACTCAATCTCAGACAGTCATGACGAATAGGCCTGTTGTCTTCTAATGCTTGAGGCCTTAATAATAAACCACACAAACATGGAGGCATGCTAGCTCTCCTGCAGAGAAACAGAGCTAACCTAGCTTCTTTTCGACTGGATCTTTCAAACCAGGCCCAATGAGCACCCCTGCAGCTAACCAATTAAAACTGTGGGTTATTTCTAAACATGAAAAAGACTGAAGACTGAAGTGGAATGTGGTACATTTCTCCTCTGTCTGTGTAGAAATCTATGCTGGCAGAACCTTTGCAATGATTCAAATGCTCCACACTATGCCATCTGCAATGGTTTTGACAGGGAACAATTGCTTCCGTCAGTTAGCAGTTTCCAGAAGAGCACATAAGGTTGTCTGCCCAGTTTTCACACGTACAAATGTCACTTTATGCTGGTGATGATGGCATCTGATTGCTTGTTGAGAAGTTTACTCAGTTTCCTCCCCACCTCATTAACTGTTTTTATAATTTCGGCCAAAGTTATTGGTTGGAGTTGTCTTTAGGCACTTCTTCTAGTGTGGTGCCTGTTGCCCTTGACCAGGACTGCCCAACTCTGGCCTTATTTATAAAACTTTGTGTAAATTTCAACCTAAATAGTAATGTATGCCAAACCTTGAAATGGTTCAGCTTGAAAAACCTAAATCAGTTAACTCACAGCTATACAATATATGCAGGAGGCAGAAAGGACATGATAATTCAGACAAGAGGTATTTTTAAAGATGAAGACAAGCTTACTGAGCTCAAGAGTAACAAGTGAAAGAAAGCATCTTGCACAAAAGCACATTAAAACAGACAAAGCAAACAAACAGCACCTGACTTATAATTAAAAGTAAATGGCACAGCATTAAATATCATAATTAATATATCTGTGTCATCTGTACATGACATTTTAAATTCTTGCAGGTGATGTACACAAATTTTGATTCACTGGCCATGGCCTTAAATACTTAAATATGAGTGTAGATGATGGCATTGCTCATGTTATGAAAACTGGTCGGCACTGAATATTGATTTTTAATACTTTCCTGTTCACTGGCTGAGCACAGAGCAATCAGATTTAACTCAGGAGCAGATGCACAATGCATCCAACTGTGCTGGTATGGCAGGGCTGAACGAGGGACGGAACGTTCCGGACCTGTCCACTGCTTCGCACTGAAAGGCCCCCGTTTCGTGCTGAGGTGAACCTGAAAGTGGACAGAATTTCTAGATGTGCATGTTTCTCTTCATTGTGTCAAGTTGGCCACTCCAGAGGTTCAGAGGGCCAAGCTCAAGTAAAAGGAGACCTACTTATGATCCAGTTACCATGGGCAGAAAAAGACTGAAGACTCACTCTCATTATGCCATGCAATTCATAATAGCTTCCTAATGGTATTTTGAGGGCACCAACAAAGTCATGGGCTCTCTTGTCTAACACACATTAGGTCTGCCAGTATGAAAAGAGGAAAAATTTAGCAATTTCTTAAAGCTGGTCAAATTTGGCTGTAGATAATTTAATCACTGGCAAATGTCAACAGGAGCCCATTTAATCATGAGGAACAATGAGACAGTAGGACAGTTTTCTTTAGCTTTAGTTTGATGGATAATGCACGCACCTTCTATGGTGGGAATGAAAGCCTTTTGTAGAAAATGCACTTGAGGTGTGGGTCTGATTTAACCCTGTGTGCATTTGCGTACGTGTTTGCTAATAGGTAATTCTCACGTCAAGGTAATTTTTTTTATAAATCCTGCAATAACGAATGTGTGAAAAGTTCAATAAATGGTGTGATTTTTCTGCGTACACAGCATTTATGAATGAGAGCCCTGGAGAGCCACAGGGTGTCCTTGTTTTAGCTGTGACTCAGCAGTTAACTGATGAATTGACACAGTCGATTGCACGGTTAACTCACCTTGCCTGGGACCTCTTTTATAAAAGGTGTGTACCCACAAAACACACTCCGGACCGAGTGTATGGCGAATTTCACACATAATTCACACAACTCAAGTGAGGGCTGGGATATACCAGACCTGTCCACCATTTTGTGCAGAAAAGAGCCCAGTTCCAAGAACCTGAGTGGACAGACTTTGCAGGTAGGCGGGTACCAGCTGGTTTCTTGGGTTTTAACTGGTTACTGATTTTAAAGATCCTGTAGCTCTGCATTACCTGTGTCGGTTCCCCCTGCTCAAGACTTTACAGTATTTCAGCGAATGTACCTTTAACCTGAAGACTATTATCATGAAAAATTTCAATAAGGTTCTGAAGGATGTACTGAGTGATTTAGATGGATGGATCTCATTTCCTAATTCTTTTCAATAGCATATCTCTGTGATTAAAATTAATATCTTCCAGAATACATTTTTTCGGCTCCATGCCATTTGTACCACTTGCAGGATACTGGAAGATGGAGCATGAAAAATTAAATCCATTAAAACTAAATTTATTTTCAAGAAAGATTTACGTTTTCTGTATTACACTGGAAAATTTCACGAGGTCTTCATCTTCCAATTTTTCAGAGGTACTTTTGCTGCATTGTGTTACATGCTCTTTCTTTGCAGTTTTGGACGTATCATCTCTCATACCATTTCTGTTAGGTGTCACGGCTGAAATGAACTGCAAAATATCCCCCAACTGCTATTTTCATTTGGCCATATTTCATAAGTATGGTTTCCAATTAGGGGAATGAATTGTTCAATTCCCAATGGTATAACAATCGAACGCAAACTCTTGGTGATATTGTGGGCGGTGAGGGGCTATACTCATTCTGAGTCTTTCGACAAGCGTACATTTCCTGGCATCCATGCCTTGGTTTCCATTTGTTACACTTCCCTCCCAACAACACACACACACACACACACACACACACACACACACACACACACAATGAATTTGTGTTGCTGTGATTGCCAGGCCTTCATTTGGCAAAGATATGAAGGCAAAGGTATGTTGAACTATCTAAGTAGAAGAGAGATCTAGATGTGTAAACATTGTACCGAGTGCATTTTTCTACATTGGCTTTTAATTATGTCATCTGTACACACCTTGCAAATGGCTTGAAAAAAGGACAAGAAAATAAAAAAAAAAATTGTTCAAATTTAGTCAGTTCCCAATACAATACTGTTTACTGGACATGAAAACAGCCACAACATAATGTCAATAGCACTTAGCATTACGAATCGGTAATAACAAGATAATGTCTATGCAATGGGATGTTCCAGCAGGAAATAATGAACTGGTCCCTGCCCTAACTCAGTCATGTCTCATACCAAACGTTTTGGATGGTATCGTTCGTTTGAACTTGAGATACATGACATTCCCCTATACAGCTGGTGAGCAGGTAAATATCAAAAGCCAATTTGCAGAGATGAATGGTAATGTAATCTGCTGCACTCACATTGCAATAAGGGTGCCGTCAGAGGATGAATAGGTGTACGCAAATCGTAAGAATTTTCATTCAATAAACGTTTGGCTGATCTGTGACACACAAATGACAACCACAAATGTGGTTGCTCGATGGCCAGGGTCATGTCATAATTGGTTCATATTGACAAACAGTAATGTTGGAATTCAACTCTGATAATCACAGCCAGCCACTCATTGAGGTGGCTCAGTGGTGGCACCCCCCCATACCACCGCCCATTCACTCATTGGGGCAAGTATACTCCTCTTTGCCTCAACCTTGAACAAAATCTGATCTGTGGCAGCTTAGTTGGGAAATTCCAGCCAAAAGGACCCTGGGGTTGACCTCCAAAAATGATCTTATTTTCTTATCAAGATAGCTTTGAACTACAACTGCTAGTAAAAAACTACAGGCTTAATTTAACTCCAGAGAAATTAATTGCTAATTGTAAAACGTAAGGTTGTTATTTATAATTGAAGACCCATACACGTTTTATAAAATTACAAATAGTTTTAGAAATACTGGTAACAAACTAGGGGATTAGTTGGGAAATTAAAAAGGGACTGTAATCTGTAATAACTGAAAACAAAAATCAAGTGTTAGACTTTTGAAAAAAAAATCTGATTTTAGTTGCTTCAACCTAGAAGTCAAAATGCAGCCAATTAGGCTATATTCACATGGCATGTCTTAATGTTCAAATACATGTTCAATAATGTTCAAAAAGTTTTGTTTTCCAGTTGCCAGAACACTTTGTTGTCCAAATCAGACATTTCAAGTGACTAAGTCAGATTTTCGTGGTTTAGATAAACTACTGGTTTGTGAGTATTTGTTGAAAGTTTTACCCCAGTTATTTTTTGATGGAGTAACGAGGTTAGAAAATCTTTGAGGGGTTTACTGAAAAAAAGAACACTTTAAAGCACAAAAAATCTGATTTGACCACGAACACAGATGTCACATAACAAAGTATCGGATTTGTGTCAGAACTCAAACCACACATCCCATCTGAAAAGATCATATTCTATGTGGTTTTAGACCACAGGCCAAATGTCAGTAGGACAAGAAGTCATACAGGAATCTGACTTGTGAAATAATCCTGATTTGAATCACTGCCAATGGGAACATAGCCAAAGTCACATGATTTTTTTTTTTAAATTGCTACCCCAGAATGAACAACAAAAGAACACTATGGGCTGCTGTCAAAGCAGAGCAACCACCATGAATAAACAATTATCTTTAATTATGAATAAAAAATACATGCAAAATGAATCCTTAAACCTTGCCATTTTGAATATGACAACAAGAAACAAAGGGTGGATACTTTAGCGAGAGCCTGGCACAATATCGGAGTAGAATGGCATTTAATCCAATTTCCACGTTTCAGTGAGGCCAGTGTTTCCTGGGCTCCCCGGACACAGTAAAACATCCCTCATGAAAAGCATGTGATGAGGACATGATTACATGAGGGTTACATCAAATCCCAGCAGTTCCTGAAAATATATGACCGCAGCCGGATTACAAATATTAAAAATCAAAGCAATAGTTCAGGATTAAATACGGTTTGATTCAATAATAGCTGTTGAAACAACTAGCTGTTATATACAGTGCGTTATAAAAGCAAGAAAAAAATGGAGATGCCTCAAAAAAAAGAAATGTGTTTTGTCATGACTACCGGACCACAATTGGAATAAGATAAAATGAATATACTTCTTAAATAAATGGTAAAATTATAAATAGATAATCAGAATAATCAGTATATGAATCAAAGTAAAAATTCATAATGCAAAATTGACAGAAAATAACAAACATAAGGGTGCTTGCCACATGGACAGTGATGATCAAACTCAAGTGGGGGGTGTCCACATATGATCACATGAGCAATCAACAGACCATTCACACCTGGGGAGAAATGACAGAAAATGAGAACTCAGGTGGAGTGTGAAAGGGAAGGGGCATAACAGTATCATTAGACAAAATGCTCCACAAAGAAGGGCCTATCAACAACAGCACTGCTAAAGACTGTGTGCTTGGTTATGACAACCAGCACCAATGGAAGCAGTGTGCTGGGTTATCACGACCAACATCAATAGAAACAGTTTGCTAGGTTATCACAACCAGCACCAAGACAGACATTGTATCTACCCACGATGTTGTAAAACAAATTGTCGTCAAAAACAAATTGTCACAGCTCGGATATCTCATCAGGTGTCTTTACAGTGGTTTGTCTTTTGTAGCTGCATTAACGAACCACTTAAATTTGTCAACCCAATGATATATAATATGGAAAAATAAGCTGAGAGTCAGATGCCAACAGAAAAAAAAGGATTTAAAAAGTGGAAATTCACAAGAGAAAATAATACGTTCCTTGTTTATTTAATCACAAGAATATCTGCCCTATACATTACAGAGAAAGCCCATTAAAGCAATAAATATCAATGGCATATGCAAATCAGACTACATTTCAAAATGTCATAGACATTATGACCTCATAGAATCTTTACTGATTTATAATGGCCTTCCAGTTCCTTCCTGTGGTACGTGCAATATAGGAACTAACATAAGAATCGCCTACAGGTTTTAATGCCGCTGCTCTGTCTCGATGGAGCTTTCAGGCCACGCGATTTTAAGGTGATGGCTTTGTTATTGTAGAGCGTTATTATTGCTCTAGCAAGCCTGGCTCAGACCGTGTCCTGTTCACAGCTGATGAGCCTCTCCTGGTCTACCCAGGACTAAGACACACGCAGCTGCGCCACCCAGGGCTCTGGCAGACACACACGCACACACACACACACACACACACGCAGTGTGTAAAAGGTCACTGCGTTTGCGCGACAGGCTGGCACGGCATCAGAGAAAGCAGGAGGCCGATGTACTTGTCAACCGAATACATGACATCATATGACATTTGGGGTTGGAGTGTTCCCTTGAAGCAGAATTTTTAAAGGAACACATTGACAGAACAGTGTGTCGATGCTGGAGCATGTCCAACATGCTGATGTTTTTCCTGTACACGGAAAAATATTTGTCAAAAGACAGACATCAAAAAAAAATGTAAGCGTAGTGTGCATTCTTGTCATTTTAATTGTTGAACAATGGTTAACCATTTGAGACTCACATTTCCCCTTTTTATCTTAAGCACAACAACTGTAATTTGTTGCCAGACATAAGATGTGAGATCATAAGATAACTATTGTGTTTATGAAACGTTCATATGACCTTTTCTCAGAATACCCAAATCTATGTTTTGTGTAAATACATGTTTCTTCATAAATGTGTTATAAATTGCATTGTCCCTTTATTCTAATAATCTGGATCTACTTGTCATACAAACTCAAATGAAAGGTATCGGTAGCTCCTATTCACAATTAATAATGAATTACTGATTGCTCATTTTTAAAGTGGTATTCATCATTTGATCTCCTATTACAGGAGGAAAATCTTGATCCATCTCTGAGGCAAATAACTCAGAAGGGCATGTCCATGTTTTAGGTCAACACCACTAATGGAGGAATGTTAAGATAACAAGTTCTGTCTTTACCAGTAATTATTCCCTTTTATCCACTGCACTGAGATGGGCTGGATTTTCTATTTCACAGCCATTAATTGTTGCATCATAAAGTGTCTCGTGGAGTCAAGTGGTGAATAAGACTTACTTTGTTTTGCCCACCCCCATGGTTAAACCATGAACAGCAGCTGGGTGCCGTGCCTACTTTGATGTGGCATTTGTGTGATCCAGCTGTCAAACGGAATGCAGGTATTCTCTTGAGATTAATTTTGCAGTCCTCACCTCTATGCGGAAAGGGAACCGTGGGAGTTGCCTTCAAAGTTTTCCTCCATTTTGTCTGTTTTAGAGAGTCGTCACACCAAAGCTTGCTGTGATTCTGTTACCAGTGCAGAATACACTCAGTATCCATGACAACAGCCACAGAGCTCATTGAAGATTTTCACTCCTGATCCAGCTTTTTTTTTTATTACTTACAATTATTGACAATGCATTACATGAGGCACTTTTAATATATATGTATACGTGTGTGTGTGTGTGTGTGTGTGCGTGTAATTTGTGCCACTAGCTTAATATTTTTAATGGAAAAAACTGTTAGCAGCATCTATATCTTCGATTGCATCAATATATCTGATAATTCTTTACCATTGAAGACACCATTGAAGTTGTTTTTTAATTTAAAATGCTATGGCACCTGTCCTTGGTTTATAAATGGCACAAATTAATAGGATTAGCCATTTGTTTAGTCAACGGGTTTATATGCTTAGTGACTTTATAATTGACTTCCAGCTAAGGAAATATAGAAATGTCCCCTCATATCAGGAAAGGGGCTATAATAATCTAACCTTATTCCCAGTCTTATGCTTCTTCCTTGCTGTTTACAAAGATGCCCAAGTGGGTGTTATATCCAATGATAACATTATGATACTACTGAATTACCAAATTTCTGTAACTGACTATCTCAATAAGTTGAAAAATAGATCCACCATGGACAATATGTTCTTTATTTTGTTGTCTTTTTTCCATCTTTTTGTCCAAAACTAAATAAAAAAATGGTGCAGTGTTCAGTATTGCACTTGACTCAGCCTCTGGTTACTGCCAAGTGAAATTGCACCTAGCTAACTGCCTTAGCGCAGTTCCTAGACTTGTATGAGTTTGACCTAATGCCGTTCGGGATGTGCGGTTTCCCTGCCATCATCTGCTAGCTTGTGCAGTGCTGTCTGGTGGCCTTGGGCACTGACTCATCAGATGATTTGATTATGTATCGGTCAGTTTTAACCAACATCTCACCCATCTAGGGCAGCTCTTTCACTCACCAGTAAGGCTGGCCTCTTTCCTGTGTTCAACAAGACTGTGGCCACCATGAGGTGAAGATGCCATGACACAAGACCCTAGAAGTCGATCGTGGTCCATTTTGGGCTGAGAGTTTTGTGTTTGCCCGTGTACAAGATGAACTGAATGGATTATTGCTTGCGCAAGATCCAGTCCACATCTGGGGTAGTGGAACAACTAGAATAATACCTCCTTTTCATTTGAAATGTTTGCATTAAAACGGCATTCACTGAGCCATGTTATGGGGTCATAGATAATGAATTACTTGTGCACCTGAAGACTGCCAATTTGGGGACCACCAGCATTATGCAAAGAAAGAGAAATGTGTATACATACCCGTATTCTAGGTCTCTGCCACTCACAAAACATTCGAGAGAAGCCCTTTCCATGTCTGTAGCAATGAGAATCAGCACAGTGGATCAGGTGGTGAGTAACGGTTACAGCAGGCCTCCCAGCATGCAAGAGAAGCTCTTTCTGTGGGACTGAATACAAATACTGGAGCAGCATTTATGGCACTTTTTGTTCTAGACACGAAGGGAGTCAACCTCTGACTTCCCTTTAAGACAGCAATCACCCTTGACGACTTTGATAAGATGTGAGTTTGGCTTTTGGCAATCCAAGACAAAAGAGACATGATAAAAAAAGATAGAAGATGAAATGTAGGCTTGAAAATTTGGCACAAAGACAAAATTATGGTTGTGAAAACATGGTGGTTTACTGTCTTTCTAGACTACTGTCGACAATGGGGAGTGCACATCATCTTTTTAAAAAATGAAAGCAGTTTTTTCTCTATACATACTATATACATACATGATAGTGTAAGAATTTCTATCATTAATAGCAGTATTCAGAGGGTCTTGGCTTGTGGACTGCAATCTGCACTTCACACGATAGGGAGAGCAAAGGCAAAAAGCAAAACCTGTTTATGATTTTATATTATTCAGTTTATAAATGATACGCCTTCCACCTTTCGGTATATCAGAGTGAAAGCACATGTGTTTGGTGCAGCTGTGTGTCCTGAGGTTCGGGTTCCCTGTCCCAGCCATGCCATTACCCAATATGGCCTCAGGTTCACAGTAGCTCAGTGTTGCCGGGCCAAAATATGGGTTAATCTATAAAAATTTGTCATCTCATTGCTCTCTAGCGACCTCTTCTGGCCAGATGTATACATGCAGGTGCATGAACTTATATAACTCATGTTGTCTTTGTGTTCAACTGTTGGCACAGGAGGAAGTATATGATTGGTGATATATCTGCATTGTGAAGACTTAAAAGGTGTGCTGCCATCTCCAAATATGAGAAGCATAATAAACGCCCATATATCAAGCTCTCCACACTACAGCATAAGACATCTAATGGGGGCTTGGCTTACTGTAACTGAATACTCATGACTACTACTGTGGGCATTATGTATAAACAATACAAATACCATTCATAACATAAAACGTGCTGCCAAATGAGTCAAGGGTGTAATATGTATACACCCCTCAGTTTGAGTCTGTAGGAGATGTGGCTGGGTGGGGTTTATAGCACAGTTCAATTCAGAGGGATGATGGGAAGGGATGAAAAAAACACATTTTTGTACTTCTTTTTACGATTTGCTTCATTAAATTATCACCGATCACTCCAAACATATGTATTCAGTCATTATTTACGTAAGTACATCTTATTTTTCCATGAGGATAACGCATACGGTACAAAACACAATGACTTTGTATGCAAGCCAAATTTTATTTTCGATAACATTATATTTTTTGTGAATGTTTTTTGAAAATGTGCTTGGAATATAGAAGATAGCGATTTTGTCACGTATCAATGAAACTGACAGCAAAAATAACTCACATCTCTAAACAGTAAAAAAAAATAGTCTATAATTTATTTAATAATGTCAAAATACTGATGTGGAAAAACATTAAGCCTGTTGCTTGCAGCGGTATGACAGTATTAGATGAATCATTGCGATAATTAACAAAGTTATTCATTCAGCCTTTTTCCATACTGAAGATTAACTAAAAGACTATGGGTAAACATGCTTTGTCGGGAAATATTTCAGTCTCATTGTTTTTTTCCCAAAACAGGACTGTCAGTTTATTTCATCCAGTCCTTCCCTACATTTTCCCTTTTTTTTGACACCCGTTCCACCCCGCCCTCCGAAAATCAAATGCAAATCACTACCAATGCAATATGTTGCCTTGATAAATATCTCAGAGGTAGAAGCCAGACAGTTCTTCCCCTCCCTGAAAATGAGCTATGTCTGAGAAAGATTAATCACTAAATTTCCCCTCTGCGCGGAAGACATCCTTAATCAAAACATGTTGACTTTATGCTGCCCCACTACCCCTCCCCTCTTTTTGTGTCTGTACTATAGGGAGGGGAAGGAAGGGTGAGAGACAGAGCGAGGGAGAGCGAGAGAGAGAGAGGAGGGAGGGGGCTTGTGAGCACTGGCCGAGCCCGTCGTGACAAAAGACTCACTGTCAGCCCCAGACCACACCCACTCCGGTCCACCTCCGCCCTCCCATTGGTGCGGCTACTAAATCCCCAGCAACAGCTCCCGTTTTCTCCTCCCCCTTTGTGTCTCCACAAAGGATTCAGCGGTGAATGAAACGCATCAAGCACAAGCGGTGGAGATAGTAAGAGCTTTTTCTCCGCTGTTCTGCATCGCCAGAGGATCCAGGCACTGTTTGCATCGCACAGGAAGAACTGTCTCTCGTAAACCATGCACCTTCGGATCAGACATGAAGCTCAGAACAGAATAACACCGTCCGAACTGTAAAGGAAAATCTTTCATTTTTATTTGTTGTTATCGTTATTATTCTTCATTTCTTTTTTACAGTTTTGAAATATTTTCAGCAATTCATCTTTTCTTGGTAAACTGTTGTGGGAGTTGTACAAAATAAAAAACCTGACCACCCCAAATCTATGAAAAATCAAAACTGAAGAAGTTGGAATTTTTGGAAACTTTGGGAAACGCTGAAAAACAGAGGGTTTGTATAGTTGCTTTTGGGTGGACGACCTATCTCTTCCCCCCCTCCCCCCCTTCCCGGTGCGTGGAAATTTTTCTGTGGTGTGGTGCTGTGAAAGTCCGCCAAGACGCCGCGTGCCGTGCTCCGCGTCAAAAATGCCCAGGCGAGGTTGGCCAAGCCGGCGCCGGACCCGGCGCCCGCCTCCGGACTCTACATGGAGCGGTCCCAGAGTCGCATCAGCCTCTCGGCCTCCTTCGAAGCCCTGGCCATTTACTTCCCCTGCATGAACTCTTTCGATGAGGATGACGTCGGTAAGCATGGAGCGTTGCCCTCTTGCACCGTTTCTCCTGCTGTCTTGTTGCCTTCGGAAGGGGGTGGGGGTGGGGGGTGTTAGTCAATGGGCCACCTACTATACCCTGGTCTTTTACATTCTTTATTCAGCATGTCCTGACAAGTAATGTGGAGGTAAGGTTACTTATGGGGTCAACAGATGATGGAGGCACGTAGCAGAAGTTTGAGTTGAAAGGTTTTCACTGAAGTCCTTAGTATATGGGTCCCATCCCCTCTGTGGGAAGGTATATGGAATTGCTAGAGGTTGAAATGCTAAAATAATAGTTTTTCCTTTTTTGACCTAAGCTTTATACAGGCTGTTATAGTGCCTACAGAAAGAAAACCTCATCTTCTGTGAATCCTTGCTTTATTTCAGGGTTACATCCCTCAGTCAACGAAAAAAAAATATAGAACATAGAATGTAATTTTTACAAGCCTATGATACCAGTACAGGTTATGACCTACCTGATCAAACGACATTTATTGCGTTTCTGCCATTTTAATTTGGAATACTTAGAGCACTAAACTGATTCAGATTTCTGATTTCTGAGAAAAATGATTTATCCCTCTCAATCTCATCACGGGGGGCCAGCTGCATCATCCCCACTCTGTCTGCTTGCACACACACTCTCACAAACACACACACACTCGGATACACACATGTTCATATACACACACTCTCACAAACACACACACTCAGATACACTCATGTTCATACACACACACACTCAGATAGGCACATGTTCACACACCCTCTCACAAAACACACACACACACACACACACACACACACACTCACTATGTGAGAGATCACAAACACACACACATTGATATACACACACTCTCTCACAAACATACACACTCAGATACAAACATGTTCATATACATAAACATACTATATCTCTCTTACACACACGCTCTCTCTCTCATACACACACACGTGCAATTACAGCCAGACACACATCATTATGTGAACCCGCTCACTCACACACACACGCTCACACATTCATACTAGCTCATGCAATCCCATACTCATGGGTCTGAAATGCTAAGTCACATGCTAACTCACGCCTCTGCACAAACACACACACACGCACGCACATGTCAACAGACACTTACACATACAAATGTATATGAATGAACATGCAAACAAGTGTACGCACATCGTTACGCACACTCATTCACTTGCACGCAGGTTCATGACTACAGACTCACATACACTTACGCACACACACACACACACACACACACACACACAATCACTAAGCCTTTGTTAAACCACGGAAACCTGAACAATGTCTTGATGACCTATAAAATTGCATTTCTCGGCTTAGTAGAGGCTTTTTCGTCGGTGGATTTTTTTTCCTTTCGTCGGCACACTTATCAAACACGCCTTTATCAAACAGAGTCTGAGAACAATTATACGTGCTTCTCACATCTTTAGAGCTTTTGACAGTATGATAATAATTACTGCTGGATTTCACTTGTTCACTGCTTGGCCAAGAGCTCCCTGCTCAGGTGCGTGCGCGATAAACAGGTCAGCACTGATATATTTGAGTGGCTCCGGCCTCTCCTCCTCCTCCTCCTCTCTCCTCTATGTGAGGGACCTTAGAGACAGCTCCGGCAGGAGTCCAGACAGCACGTCGGCCTCCCAGAATATCTCCCCCCAGCAAACCTCAGACCCATTTACAAATAACGGGACGACAAAAGAATACTAAATGAATAAAGACTCATTCAAAAATAACTATGCACGGAGTGTTACATGATCTGTTACTCCTTAATAATAATCATAACCTTACTGGTATGTACAAATATGGCAGTGTAATTCATGCATGATATTAATACCCCCCAAAAATAATAATAAAGGGTGACAGTGCTGATGCTAACGCTACATTGCTGTCCAGAATGCATTGTAATCACTATAGGTGAGAGTAAGGTGGCCAGATTGGGGGATTATTACCTGTTGGGAGATGTACTGGCTCCTAGCCATGATTACATCCACCCCAGCAGCTTAGCCAGGCAACGTCTGATCCAACTCATGACACACTTAGTCTCTGTTTTTTTCCTCTTTCACGGGTAATTTTGGCCTCTTTTTTGTGCTACGCTAAAAAAATAACCGACAGGAAAAAAGGGTGAGAGAGTGTTGTTTCAAGAGGCCCTGCCTCCCTTATTTAAGTGTCTAACAGAATGAACTGTTTGGCTGTGAAGCATGTAATCTCGATTACTTTGCATGAAATGGGTCTACGGATTGCAAATATTTGCCATGACTTCCAAAGCAACTCATTATACTTAAATGGATATAATTTACTTTCAAACAGGGTTGTGAATTATTATACAGATCTATACGGTTATGATTTCCCTGTCAATATAACATGCTAGTGAGGAATGAAAGAAGGCCAAGACATTATTTGACAGGTTTGCATCTACATTGTGCCTAACCACAAACTAATATATCATCATTAATAACCTTTCTTGATGTTTATGGCTATTTAATGCCGATGATTGATAGTGCAAAGAAACCCATTTCCGTCCTGGCCAAATGGGACGTAGCCTAATCGATGTTCTTTAGGGTTACTAAAATTTACACAGATTCATATTGTCCTGAATTTAATTCATTCAAATGAAACGGAAGAGGAAGGAACTGTCCCAAAATATCTTTGAAATTTGCTTTCAACAATGAAAAGCATTAGCATGCAAGAAACCAGAAGTAACGACGAGTTTTATTTTCAGTTACTTGATAAATGCACCTGATTGTAGGTGGGCCTGTAATTACCAGCCGTATTTGCAATGGAGATGGGGCAATTTGTGAAACCGATGAATTCAGTTATAGCTGTGGAACAGTTCGAGCCTTTGGAGGCACCCAGAGAAATTGATGCAGGAAAGCTGTCATTCTGCAACCACAGAAGACAAAATGACCCGAAAACAAAATAACTAATATATTTTCTGTACATCACATTAAAATATTGACAAAGTAAGGTATGTAAATTAGATTCTTTTTAGCTTTAACAGTCTTTGAATTCATTCAGTTGGTTTTTCAATCACCTTTAGTACCACCATTATATTCAAATGTACCTTACTTCTTGTGTACTTGTTGACCTTCTGGAATAATTAAGTGCTTAAAAGGGCGTGCTCACTGAAGTATCACGTAATGGTACTGGTGTGCATTTGGGATGTTGTTTCCCTTTTTTCCTAAATGTAGATGTGGCCTCTGTGATTAATTAAGGTCTCTTAAGAGGTTTTGTAGTTTCTGGTGTGATTGGTACTTAAGTAGCAATTAAGACAGCAGCTCAGTAATCTGATTAAAATACAATTAAAATAACACTAATCACAGTGATACATTCACATACATATAATGATCAAGCCTTTAATCTTTGGTGTCCTGAAAAATAAAATTGGTGAGGAATTATGTGAGTGAATCAAAAATATAACATATGATAGCTATAAAAAACTATAAGTTGGAAATTAAGGATTTGTATGTTTGTGGAATATATCTATTTGGGACTGAAATAACGGATCACAGAGTTTCTTTTTTCATGTGTAGTTCAGAGGTTGTCCAACCAGTTCATTTACTATTACTTTAAGAATTAAGTTAAATTTAGCTTTCCTTTCATTTGTCTAATACACAGTAAATAAACGTTTGCAATGCATTTCTAACTCGTCAGTTAATATTAATTTTCCAACAGTTTTTTTTTTTGCTTTATCTTTGATTTATTGTATATGGGAGGGGTGTCAATAGGTTAAGCTTCGGTCAGTCGTATGGCATAGGGGGGAGGGTGGGGTTAAATTAGCCCTATAGTAACTGCCTCCCCCTCTGCTTTCATATAGCTGTACTTACAGCAACAGCAGGTTTTGCTCTTCAGTTTGACCACTGTGTAGTTTATGACAATTTTTGGTTTATATTTACATACCATTAGACTGATTCTGAAATGTAACTGTGTAAAATTCTTTGTTTATATTCACATACCATTTGACTGATTCTAAAATTGTAACTGTGTAAATACTACATGCATTTATCCTGTGGTTTAAATGGATGGATATCACTTCTATTATGTGAATCAAAGTGAAAATATGTACTTTTTCCTGGCTTGGTTATAATATTGTAAATATACACTTTCTTGGCTATTATTAATACAATTGCTTCTAAATATGGATTTTTAATATTTTATTTTGCCATTCCTCAATTAAAAATGAAATTTAAATGTGCACATATATCCATGTGGATCACATGTTGAGAATATAGTCTTTGATATATTTCCTCATTGATAATAAACAAGTTTCCTGTCACATATATTGTAAGATATGAAGTTCTGCAATATGGAATTTCAGCTTCCTTGATGGTGCTTCAGAATGCAATAGTCACATCCACTGCGACATGCAGAACTGATGGCAGCCAGCACTTTGTAGACACATAACAATATAAAATGACGAGAACAGGCCAATCAGGAATTGTCATTTGAGTACGTTTGCTGACCTACTTTGTGTATCCGGACCTTGAAAGTAGAACCTTCAAAATGCATCCGCATATCTTAATCTGACCTTGAAGTAATGGAACAGACAAATTTGCATACATGGTCTTTATTGTTAATTGCACATTTGTTGAGTGCAGCGGCGATAAACGAAGAAAGTAATAATTCTGAAGATGCTTAATGAATTCATAAACTTAACGGACATCAGCTAAAATGCTCCAGCTGAGCTCTCAGGTTATCCATTAGCTGTAAGAGCTGACCCGGTGAGTACGCTGGAATATTGTGAGGAGAATCGTGAAAGATGAGGGTAGGTAGAACAGTCCCGATTCAAAAATCCTTCCCTGTAGGACTTCTGCCTTGCATTTCTCTTTCACTGCAGTTTTTGATTTCCAGCCAATCATTTAAATATGTTGCTTTCAATGAGAAGTAATTTTGATCTGGGTCCCTTTGATTTCTGTCCTAATATATTACAGCGTTGATGATAATAATTCATGCAGAGATCGTGTTTTTTTCCCCCTTATTCGCATACTCAAATGAACCGTTTAGCCTCCTGCAGCTACCCTCTCCATCAGACCAAGGCAGAAGGAAACCATGAAGACACGACTCCTCTGATTCACATTGAGAACAAGCCCTTGCTTCTTTGAACACTACTGACACACCTGCAGTTACATACCGCCTATGTTGTCGGAGGATGAAGATCAGCACATATTTGGTTCGCAACATTACCAGGCACTTGGCAGCCTAGGAGTGGTCGATGTAGCCTGATGAGATGAGTCGTAATTACCTGAATGTATGTCTTAACTACCCAAATGTACGTTTTAACTACCCAAATGTACATCTTAACTGCCCGACGGTACGTCTTAACTGCCCGAATGTATGTCTCAGCTGCTTAAGCCACTTGGACTCTCAGAGATCATGTTTCCAATGGGGATTCTGATTATCTCTGAACTACATATTTATATAGTTTAATTCCTAGGGAACTATTTACCATACAGTGTCTCACACTACCTTACAATAGAACAGAAAGGTGTCCTCACAAAGCCCAATTAAATTTAAATTAACTTGCAATTTACTTTGTTGTTTGCTCTTCAGAGAAGATTTCCCAGATGGCCCTATAGGCCTTACGGTTCATGCATTACACCTTAACACAACTGGATATTTCCTGAATGGATTTTAAGTACCTTGTTCAAAACAAGGCACAAATACAAGCTATTTGAACCCGGTGCATTCATTCACAATTGCATTTCCCTAATCGCAACCTACAGTGCTCTCGCTTGCATAACAAGGGGAAGTCTTTTGAATCTGTGTCTCTCATTGTTTTTGCATGCATTAACTATGCATATGCGAGACCTAGATTCACCTCCTAAAGCATACACACACACACACACACACACACACACATTCACAATCTTCTCTGTGCAGTTGTTGTTTTTGTTGTTGTTGCTTTCTCACCAATTTTTCTTTCCTTTGAAAATTAGCCGACGCTTTATTTTAAGAGCCATATGAGATCAAAAATGTAATAAGGACTGAGCCAGAGTACTCAAAAGCTCTGCTTCACTTCCAATATCCCGCCCCCACCTCCCCGTTTTAGATTTGGATCATCTTAGTTAGTACTTAGTGTTAGACACAGCGATGCGTCACTCACTGAAAACATATAAGACGGTTCCGTGTTTTTTTTAAACACCTTCAGGACAGGAACTGGAGTCTATTGAAGATGTCTCAGAACTTATCATGCTTATTAACTTAGCACTCCTACGCTGCTGGGCTCGAGCTTGACATCCCTTTTTGAGCGGCTTCCGAAAATATTACACCGGCAAGAGAGAGAACATCCATCAAATGACTTCATGCTTGTGTTCTTATAATCACTGTTGCGTAAGACTGTGATAAATCGGGAGAAAAGCAGAAATGTCATGCTGATTTTTATTTGAGAGTGCGTTCCAGTCAAAATCCGGGTTATCACGGTTGTTGAGCATTGTTTCTATGTAAATATTCCTATCAATTGCCTTAGAATGTGAACAATAGCATATTTTAATACAGGGCTTTTCAACCTCAGCCCTGGGGCCTACCTAAGGATGTTTATTTTTGTTCCAGCCTCTCTCGATAAAATAAGGAGGTCGAAAACAAGTTTAAGTTCTGTAATTTTGTCGGACAAGTTTCAGTTACCATCTCCGCTCATCTTCTGCCAATTTAGATCTTCCGCGTTTTGTAAATGAGGACATCGTCCTTTTATGAGTCCGATCTGAAACGCTGTACAGCTGATTTATGTGCTATAACTCATCAGATTTGCAGATTTCAGATTTCCACATGAAATGAAACGGTTTCCACATGACTCCCACGGGCCAATCATATTCTATGCAAATCAGCCAATGTCCTTCAGAACGCTCGCAGCCTCACTCACAAACGTTCTTATCACCTGCACAGACAATATCCCAAGATTTAGTCGGGTATGATTAGGTATAACTGAATATTGAATATGATTAGGTATAAACAGGGGTACTGCTATTGAAATTGCATTCTTTCCGTCATTTTTAATCTAAGTATCGTATTCAAAATCTCCTCATGAACAACGACTCATTTGATTTCATTATGAGTGCCATTTTGAATAATCTGAACACTAAAACAACCAAACGCCTCATGAATCTTCACACAAACTTAAGAAATGTATCCATATTTTCTTAACAATGCCAGACTAAGTGTGACATGAGTGTGCTGCTGGGTTTGTTTTCTGCAACACTTAGATAGAG
The DNA here is from genome assembly GCA_022829145.1 of Albula goreensis. Classification (NCBI taxonomy): domain Eukaryota; kingdom Metazoa; phylum Chordata; class Actinopteri; order Albuliformes; family Albulidae; genus Albula; species Albula goreensis. The sequence continues at coordinate 37,128,843 of CM040745.1, forward strand.
ATCTCTCCATTTAGCAGTGGGGGGATTTTACCTAAATAGCTAGGAGCCTTTCTTTAAACTCAATATCCTCAGGTTCAGGAAATCGGACAACAGAGCCCTTTACCATGAAGTTGTCCGCTTTTGCACAGACAAGGCGACCAACAGATTGAATTGGGTTTTGATCCATAAACATCTTAAGACACTGTTCTCCCACCCTGAAAGTCCTAGGCTGGGATTCAACCAACATTTGTTCTTAACTTTGTCTCACAACTAGTTAGTCAATTGTAAGTAGAGGGTAAAGACAAATGTTGATCAAATCTTTGCTAGTAGGGGCCACATCAGACCAAAAAAGGGCCCTAAGCTGTCCCGTCAATGTAATGTCATTTAGTGCAGCCCAGCACTGGCTCTAAGTAGCAGGCAGACTTCACACACAAACCTCCTATCTCACCATTACGTAAAACACACAAGATTTACTAAGTACAATAAACACAAAAAGGCTCAACTTGTTGTATTTGGTAATGTGGTGTTACGTGACAGAACAGAAAAATGAGAAAGACCACCAGCCATCGGTTACAAATGTTCAGGCTAACTGGCTGGCTCACCCTGTTAAAGCTCTGCTCTAGTGTTTGAATGGTTCCGGGAGACAGGCAGATAGGGACTAAGATTTCCAAAAATGGACACTATTTACACAATGTTTGGTCAACTGATGCCAAAGACTACAACTTTAATTCAGCAGGTTGAGTTAATCATATCTGTGGGCCCTTTTCTTTTCCATTACTTCTGGGTTCTGTACTGTAATACACTGTTTTAACATACCCTGAGAACTTCTGATATATTTATACACTGTTTCTATGAAACTGGACCACTTTAAAGAGGTCATTTTCTTGAATCCAATTATAGATGCTGCATAACATTTCTCTCCATGAAACCATTGCTTGCTCTTCTTATTTTATCATTGCTATATTTTTTAGCGGAGTAAAACAGTTTGTAAGATTTCCATGAAGGATAAATATTTGCACATGTCTGCAATAGGTGGAACATCTGAAAAGATTAGCGAGAATAAACAGACGGGTATTTAAATTTACATTAGCCATAAACTGGCTTCAACAGTGTTGGAGTATCATATTGTATTGAGCCTTATACGGTCAGGCCTTTGAAGTCTGACCGCCTGCATAGTTTCCCTCAAAAAAAAACTTACGATGTGATGAGTCAGTTAATAGCAGCTGTGACACAGCTTCCAGAGGGAGAAAATCAATCTAGGACCGTATTTTTTAAGCCTGAAGGATTTTTTTTGGGTAAAATGTCTTAACTTTGGATCGATGAGTTACTGGCGCCGGCGGTTCGTCAAATGGTTAAGAGGTAATTAACGTGCGGGTGATTAATGAAGCCGTGCGTAAGGGATCAATCAGTTCTTGTGAGCACTCCACAAAATGGACTACTCCGTTTCAGATCAATATCACCCTTTGCAATTGGTGTGTCAACCTTTTTTATTTTAATGAAAAATTACTGCATAACACACAGGTATAAATGCAAGTGGTGACAGTGTTTTGGAATCATTGGGAAACTTAAATTTGCCACTCTTATACTAGCAATGCTAATGATAAAAAATGCCAGCAATAAAATGCTGGTATTGCCCTATGTTTTTTGCAGACTAATGGATGGAAGAAATCTGTGAAATATTGAAACAACTAGCAACTTTTTTTTAGCTGTTTCACGTTGTAGGATGGTAGGTGGTTGTTTGTTAGTTCCTTGGTGGGAGGAGCCATAGCAAGTGTGGGTAATACCTAGTGTTGCGCAAAAAAAACAAAAACGTAACACTTCTTACTTATACATTACTAAATAAATATATAATAATTAAATAAATACAATGAAATGATCTGTAAACATAACCAAAGTAAATGCATTTAATTTTTCGGGAGGAATTCAGTAAAGATGCTATCAGTAGGGTAGGATGAACCTAGTGACCTTTTTGGACACATCACTTTTCTCTCAGCTCTATAACAGTGGCACATCAGTCCCATTGAAAATCACTAGTCCAGTGTTTCATTACACATCCATCATTCCTGTAAGTATGGGTTATTAGAGGAGGGAATGTGGTCATTCCTGTGTAAAAGAAGCCTAAGGAAAATTTTAATTTATGGAAGGAGACCTGCAGAATTAGATCACCTGCACCTGGCTGGTTGAGCAGCTGGGGAACGGGGTCCTTGATCCTGTGGCCGAACCGGCTGGACTCCGCAGAAATGCGGAATTGTTGGAGTTCCTGGAAGCGTTTAGTTTGCCCTTTAGAGGATTAGTGGGCTGCACACACTGAAGGGGGGGGGACAGAGGGACAGAGATGAGCTGGCTTACCGTAGGACGTAGGCATAAAAAGGGAGAGCAATATAAACAAGAACGGCATCAGAGTCCAAACAATTTGTGGAGTCCAAACAATTCCAGCCCTCCTTAAGGCACTGCTCCAGTGTGCATGTGGGTCTTGAGGTCTAGTCCTGATTTCAAAGTTACGGACATTTCAGAGTTGTGGACGACCTCCATTCCCAAAAACTTTAGTGTATTAGTATCTGATGTTCTGATGTATTTTGCTAGCTGTTAATCATTTAACTTTGGCTCAGCTGTCATTTAGACAGTATACCCATTAAACTCTACAGTGAAATTCCAGCTCTAATCGAACCATTCAAGACATTGGTGAGGTAATCACAGTGACTGCCAAAGAATAATGAGATTATGTCAAAAAACATAACAATAAATGTTTTAACAGCTCTCAAAATTTTGTTTTGCGACTTATGAGATTTTGCATTCACCGTTATTGGATAAGGACGGTGCATATTTTCATCTGGACAGTTACGACTATTGATTAAATTGGTACTACATCTGCCTGTTTCCCCTCCAGATCCTCCCAGCTGCTCGCTGTTGCATGTTGTGCTATTACATTATCTTTAGTCTGCCCTAATGTTTATCCAAGCAGTATGAGGAAAGTGAGTGTAAGAAAATCATTGTTTCCTATTACAGTGATAGAAATGCGTATGGATTGGGGCATTAAGTAAGTCAGTAGGCTAATTTTGTAATGCATTTGCTTGCCTTGTGTTTTGAGCTGTGTTTTACTAAATAATATTTCATATTGCCATTCTTGCCTTCAGCATACATATTTGGGGGATTTTTCACTAGCTGATCCATAATTTCAGTCTTGAGGTACAACATAACAATACTGACTGCACAATAACACATCCTTACCACGAAGCTTGCATTTCGATTGGCTAATGCATGCATCTTATTTATTATCATCAACCAACTGCCTAGAGGACATTTTATGGCCCAAATTTAATTGGGTTATCAAGACACAAAAGTCAGTCATTTAAAAATGAATGACTTTGCAGTGTGTGGGATTTGTCAAAATAACGTTTAAAATATAATTTTAACTAATTTCTGCTTAGAAGATTAAGCCACAGTAAAAAAAACCCCAACAAGCCCACTAACCCATCTCTTTTCTAGGGGCCAGTGTGCATTGAAGGCTTTTCCCAAACCAATTATCCTGGCTCAATTAGCTAATTAAATTTGCACACAGTCACTGGTTCACTCATAGATAAGACCAAAGTAAAAAGATCCATTTAAGGACAAAAGAAGACTTTACAACCTAATCAATAAATGTAAGGAACACCAGATTACAAAAATAATTAGACTGCTTAACTGATAAGGAACAGTATTTCTATACGTCCAGTGACATATGTTGATGTTCCTTCCACAAAACGGTCGAAAAGACACATGACATTCATGTGTACTCTTGATTGGTCAAGTGTTTGATAGGACCAATTACCAAACCACACAGGCGGCATAACATTCTATCAACTGATGGCAACCATGTGCAAGTATAGTATTTTTAATGATTTTTTAAAAATCATGTGTATCAGACCAAAAAATGTGAAATGGGTTAACCAAATATTGTCGTATGCAAAGCAGTGAATCCATGTGGGCCTACAGCAATGTTACATAGAATAATTTGGGAAATGTGCCAAACCTTTCTTATAATGCTCTCCTCTGGTTCATATTTGTCAGTGTCATTTTGATTAATGAATTCGGGCAACATTAATGAATGTGCTCAGTGCTCCGGACATTTTTATCTTTACTCCAGGGACTTTCTTAATGAGACCTACTTCTGCACGTGCCAGAATGGAAGTATGTCTAATTTAGCAAACTGGTTCAATATGGTCTGGGATCAGACATTACAAATGATCTTACTTTTATATAATTTGGCCCCTAGCTCTCTACCTGTGTAATTTACTCGCCGTCTCAAAAATGAGACTGTGATGTACTCCGTCCTCGCTGTAAAAGCACACTCCGGGAGTGTTTTTCGGATGGATGGTAAATGTTTGTGGGTTATGCAATTATGTATGATCTCGTTAACTGTAGCCCCTTCTTCAATCTGCATTTTAATTTCATGTGTTATGTAACAATATGCACTGCCGATAATAGATTATGGAGAAGACAGGATTATTTTATGGGAGCAGGAACAAAAATGAGAATGCCCTTATTTGGAAAAAGACTTTGATGTTATGGTTGACCCAAAGCCTATTAAGATCAAACTGTTTTACTGAAGCAGTAAAAAGAAGGTTATCAGGACTCTGTGATATATTTGTGTGTGTGTGAGTGTGTGTGTGCCTGTGTGAGCATGTGTTTATTAAATGAAATATTTACTAAAAATCTTGATTGAACTGAAGCCTTCATTTTTTCAGACCAAGCAAAAAGAAACCACATTTGATTGAGTTTTTTTTTTAAATTTTATAAGGAGGTCATAAATGGTACAAATTGATTACAGAAGATTGAATCCTGTCTGCAGTTAATATAAGACTAAAGTAATCATACAATGCTATTAAAATGGTATAGCTTGCCATGTAGTAGAGGCAGAGATCCTTTGGGATAGCCAAAACTGGGGTACATATTCTCTAGACAGTAAAAGTAAAAATGACAAACCTTTAGTGGTCTTATTTTGTCATCAAAAAAATTCTTACAAGTCATGAAATCTTCTGTTGTTATATCTCAATTCATTTTGGTTATGTTAACCTTTGGGAAACAGCACTCAACCAAATTGGGAGAGAAGTGAATTTAAGCCAGTTCCATGCAAATTACTCTGGCTTCTGAGAGCAAAAGGATATCAAATAGTGGCCCTTTACCCTTTACTAGGAAATCTCTTTCGAAGTGATGTTTCATTATCCTTTCTTTGTGCCTTTGCAGAGGATAACCTGCCTCACTGTGATGATAGAGACCATATCTGCTTTCATTCAGCCCCAGTTTTTCTTAACAGATATTGCATTCTGATATTCATAAATAAAATGCATACAGTGCATTTTATTTCAGCAACACCCTTGTAAGATTAACTGCACACAGCAACATCTATAGATTTGCAGAGTAATTGAGGGTGCTAGTACCATCTAGATGGCTCTGACAATCGTAAAGGTAATGCCTGTACTATTGCAACTTGACAATTTATGTTCTTCAGACAGACTCAATCAATATGCAGTAACAGCCAATGAAAAATGTATGCAAATTGGTTTGTTCCATATATAAAGAGCTGGCTGTAATATAGAAAACCACATATATTGCCTAGAATAGGTTCTGGCAGGCATGTAATAAAAGAATATGGAGAAAGACTCCATTTCCCAGCATCAGAGTAGTCTATATTACACCAAAATGATGGTGGTGAAAGTCTAGCAATTCCTAACAGCATTTCAATCAAGTTCTATGAAATGTTTTCATAATCAGTAATGAACTGTCAGTAATACCCTGCCTGCCTTCTACCACACTTGGACAGGTGTGTTACAGGCATGCTTTAATTTTAAGAATCAATTTAATGACATGGGAAAGTAAAGATAGCATAGCTCAGGTTATGTAGTACACATGGCTACTAATAAACATTGGTCAAATAAACTAAATCCTTGGTTAGCATTGTTTTGGAAAACACGGTATTGGGTTACTCCATAATTGTATGGCCAAGGAGTATTAGAAAGAATTTATAAAGGAGAGTTCATTGCTGCTTTGTACCACCTGTAGCAATTTCAGTTGTTGTGCGAGGCGCTAAACAGGAAGTTTGTGACCATGCGACTAATCTCCCATTGTAACATAATGTTTTCGATCTAGAGTCCTTATAAGAATGATTTTCTTTGCAAGTTTCCAAAAACACCACTCAAAAAATCGAAGCCGCCTACAACAAGGACAAGGAGGTCTTTATTGCCTAGGATTTAAATCGTGAAAATAATTTTACACTTGATTCTGAAATAGATACATCATTGCCGCTGCGAATGGAGTTGCTATTGGAGATTTAAAATTAGGTCATTTTTATTAGCTTTGGCTGAAAGAATCTTGAACGTCTACCGAAAGCTTGAAGCAATCTGATGAAGCTCTCAATTTGGGAACTAGGAGCCCTAAATATCGACTCCCTCTGCTGGAGAAAAAAAGTAGGTCTCCGCATAGATACAGAAGTGTCACAGATGAAGAACTGGTGTTAGTGACAGCTCCGACACCAGAAAGACACGGGTACATACACCTTTGAGGATCTAAAGCTGTAAAATTATTGTGATACAAGTACCGTTATATTTCTATTCAGTTTATTTCTGCTCCCAAAGGGACCTTTCTTGTTGTAGGTGAGTCTGTGTTGACTGACTAAGCCAGTAAAGTGATGCCTGTTGACTTACTGATACAAACCACTTTTGAAAGCCTTTTATGTGGTTTACAATGTACGACACTGAACGCTGTGAAAAGATCGCACATAATCAGTCTGGTTATCTTAAAATAGATGGACAATTTCAAGGACTGCCTGGAAAAGCATTCAATCAGAGCACCCTGCAAGAGATGAGTGAAGCACATAGCAACCATGATGGAGGAGCATATTATTATTGGAAGCTTTGCAAATCTATTCATAATATAAACAAAGAAATTGACCCTACTTTTTTTGTTAAAATGTAGCTGTTACAAAGCTATTTCTAAACCACTCATGCGTTTGCAATATTTCAAAAAGAATTCTGTTATTGTGTGGGTTTTTTTGTTATCATTTACTTACTTTATAATTTACTTACAAAAGCTTTGCTGAGGTTTTGTTACATCACTTTTTGATGACATCATTTGCTGCTGACTTGTTCTGTAACGGATTTTCATAAACAAGTCATACCATTAAAGGAGACAATCCAAAGACCAGTTGGTGTCGACGGAATGGAATTGGTTTGCATCCACTTATGTCCGCACCACCAATTACCATGCAAAGAGGAACGGCAGTTTGTGCCGTCTAAGCTTTTGTAGACCATCAACTTAAAACACAGCAGCTGTGTCTTGTGTACCTCCCATACACACATATTCAAAATCAATGACAGTCTCCACATCAAAGTGGAGTCAGGACGTGCAGTGGAGGATGTCTGCTAATAGCTCTGAAATGCTTTCACTAAAACATTAAAGAGTAAAAAAAAAGAAAAGCAACATGCTAGATAGACCAGGTTGAGTCAATATGCGGCTGGCTCCCTAAAGGAGAATATTCCCTAGGTTCCTAATTCTTTGGAGAAATGGAGAAATGTGCAGAATTAAAATATGCAAAATAATGATGGATGCATAGGCGACACAAAAGAAATAGACAATATTACCAAACAAAGCTTAACTAGACCATATATTGAGCACAGACCAAATAGCAAGCAAAGCTTGACTAGACCATATAACCAAGCACAGACCATGTAACCAAGCTCAGACCATATACTAAGCAAAGCCTACCTAAGGAAGTTACCTGTGTACAGCAAAAGCAGGACACAGAGTGGTAATTGCTATTCAGTGCTAGGGATGACACAGTTAAGATTCCTGCCAACTCGCACGTTGGAGGCTGACATGTAGCAGAGCTCCACAAAAAGTGCCTTAACACAATAAACAGCCAGTATTATGATATATGCCAACTGTTATATAAAATATCTTAATCAGATGTTAAAACAAAATAACCAGTGTTTGAAAAAAACTAGGTCTCATTATCAACAAATACCTGAAATTATTTGTGTAAATGGCATGAAATTCAACTACTTTGTTTGCTGTAAGGAACTTTGTTTGTGCAGTGGACAAATAAGACAAATGGGACAAATAATCACAGAACAGTCTCAGAACAATCACGCACTCGATCAGCCAATCAGTGCCTGCGGTCGTAACTCATGTAAATATTAAAAAAAAGAATGAAAGTAAAAATACCAAAGAAATAAAAACAGGGAGATTAAAGTAGTCAATGAAATGAAATGAAAGAGACTGAATCCTTGTTCCTCACCATTAACTCTGAGATTTGTCCTTGACTTGCCCTTGGCACGTAGATGCGGAGGGACGCCGGCTGAAGGGGACGATCCAGAGGAGCACCGAAACGGGGCTGGCGGTGGAGATGCCCAGCCGTACGGTCCGACAAGCCAGCCACGAGTCCATCGAGGACAGCATGAACAGCTACGGATCGGAGGGAAAGTGAGTATCTGCCCTCCCACGCTAGCTCTTAGGTCCAGGCCACCGTTGTTTCGCGCTTTTATTTTTATTTTCCTTCATTCTTATCAGTTTGTGGTAAAGTCATTATCAGGGACATTCATTTTGATAGTGCCCGCCATTATATTTGGTTTGAGCGTTGGGAATGTTCAAATCACTTGAAGAATGAAAGAATACACACCGTGATACTCTTTTTTTATTATTTGCTATCAGACAAAAACTGATAGCTTTTTGGTCTTTTTACTGAAAAGGTCTGCTGACTCAAATTGAATGAAAAATGTATGCTTCACTGTGAGAAAAATTGAATATTTTGTACAGGTTTTGCCTGTGTAAAACATCATAAAATCTCTGCGATCAACTGCTCTCTGTCCTTGCTATCTGAGGAAGGACACAGCAGCGGAAAAGCTGTGCGTCCTCTTCCTTCCGAACCCATGAACAAAGATCGATAGAAAACAAAACGCAATCAGGAAAAAAAAAAAAAAAAACACCTCTGTAATTGCTGTTAAAGGGTAGCCAGCCCACGGTAAACAGAGGGGAGGCCGTTGCATCTGAGCGAAATGCTGAACCCCAAGGGGGCCGGTGTGACAGCACGTGATCAGACATGATCCCCCCCCCCCCCCACCCCCACCAGACAGCCCTATGCCAGTGCAAGACTCTGTGGGTTGAACAGAACCTTCACACACCCAGCATACGGCTTAGCACTCATTACCAACGACTTCATAATGACTGAAACAGGCATGACAGATAAGAGGCTCTTGAAGATACAAGAATGTAGGGTCTGATTCACTTTTAGCCCACGACAGTGGCGCATAATATGATGAAATAAATACAAAAAGTTACTGATATCATAACAGTATCAATCTTTGAACAATATTTTAAGAAAAAATGGACAAATTGTATAGACACTATTCCATCACAATAAGCTTTACAAGTGTAAGGAATGAACTCTGATGATCCTGATATATTGAAAAACATGTCAGATAATAGCCTCACTGTGAAGTCCATCAAATCTCTCTGTAATTCACGAGCAATAGCCTTTAAGCTTGGAAACAATAATTAATTATCCAAACTGACCTTGTGGAGCATTTTCCTTGCTTTATCCTGTAAATGAATAATATAAACATAGATATTAGAGTAGCATAAATGATAAAAGCTGAAGCCCCAGGTATCGCCACCCAAGATCACTCCTCAGCAGATCAAAACAAATGTCATACTGTTTACTTAAGAGGTCACCAAATTAATTGGTGAATATTAACACGATCAAAGACATAATATAAAACCTTCGATACATCACGGTGTAACTCAATTATTGAGACCGAGTCTGCTCTTTATTGATCAAGGAAATTGAAATAATTGTTTTTGGAGATGGAAAACGGTTGCAGAAATCCAAATGGTTAACTGTGTTTGTGGTTTCGTTGGCAATTGCTTTTGGAAGGTGGGAAAGTTGCGCTTCACTCATTTCTCAACCACATACACAGCAGTGATACTTAACACTGGAAATGGCGGGTGTAAAGAATGTGGATGCTTAATGGATATGAAACAATACATACTGCTAAATGTGTAGTTCTGTGTTAAATACTTACTTAAAAATACCTTTTGAATTCAGCAATTGTATTAACCAACAATCAGCAGGATTGTCTCTCAGCTAAAGTACTCACGCAATTTAAATGTCTCCCATGTGAAGCTTCAAATAGTAAGTTAGTTTGTACTTCTCCTATATAAATCCTGCCCTTATGTTGAGAGTGAGGTTTTCAGCAAAAAGGTTTTAGAGGCAAATCATGCCATGATCAAAGGAAATTATTGAAACCCTCCTGAAGAAGGCGATTGAAGAATCTCTGTCTGGAGAACATTACGTCAAGTTTTAAGGCTCCAGTGCTTCACCAAACCATAGTCAGACCCATTCAGAAAATTTGGGACAGGAGTGAATCTTCCTCCCAGTGGCTATCCTGCCAAAAATTCTTCAAGGACAAGGCCTAAAATCATCCCATAGAACCCAGGAACACCATCCCGAGAACTGCAGGCCTCTTGGCCTTGTTTTTATTATGCACCATCAGGAAGACAGTGGGAAAAATGGAGAGTAGGAATGCAGAAAGCACTGCTCACAAAGAGCATCGCTACTGGTCACAAGTTTGTCAAAAGCCTCTGGAAAACCCTCAAAACTTCTGGAACAATGTTCTATGGATGAGTCTTCAGCAACGTTTTTGGCAATTGGGACCCCATTATGGCCGCTAAAAGCCAAACACAGCATTAAACAGTAAGAATCATACTCCAACGATAAAGCACAGTGGCGGCAGTATCTTGCCACCACAAAAGGAACCTTAAATTGTGTTCTGTATCGGAGAACTCTGCATGATGATGCAAAGACATCCATCTGTGAGCTGAGGCTGAAGTACAGCTGAGTCAAGCGGTGAGTCAATGATCTGAAGCAGGCAAGCGATCTACATCAAAATTGTTAAAAAACCATGAGCATCTCCAGCAGTTCTGCATGCAGGACTAGCCAAGAATTCCTCCACGGCGTTTTGGGAGACTGATGTATAACTACAGGAAGCATTTACATGGAGCATTGCCTCTGAGAATGGCATAAGGTTTTGAGTCTAAGGGACCTTGCTGTAAAGTGCTTTGGGTATCAAGATAAAATGCAATATAGTTGTTAGTATTATTATTAAGATCTGTATGTTGGGCATTCATTCAGTGCTGCTAAGAACAAGAGCAGAAGATAGAGAGTCAAAGCCCAGGGGTCCTAACCACCACTGCCAGCCATCCTCTTGGCTAAAGCACAATCCCTTATGAACAACTGTCTGAAATATAGCAGCGGTTACCTCCTGTGTTTTTCCGTAAATCTGGCCCAACCCCTAAACAGCCTTATTTTACCTGATTTCAAACTACAAATGCATTATTCTCACTGAATTTACCAGGGAGGGATACTCTAAATCAAGATCAATGCCTCATAGAGATAACTTTGTGTTCAGTTCAGTGTTACTTGTGTCATGAAAGTGGCTCACTTCTTGACTGGGTACTTTGGTATGGTTTAACACTCCATACCTAACCTGCTCTGTGAAAGGTTGAGCTGAAGCTAGAACCTCTGAGCGTGCAAATGTGGACCAATCAGACCTCTAGGAATCACCATACCTGAGAAACTCTGTGGTGATTTGTTTGCACATTGTTTATTCTGTGTTGTAAGAGAATATTTAGGATAGAAAAGTCAAGAAGCTTTCTCTTAAGGTTTGCTGTACAAAGGATAAAGATTCTCTCCTGATGGAGGAGAATGTTTGTGCATGCTCCTTGAGCCATATGTCTACAATCAGACACGGCAGATCTGTGCACAATCTATGTGCATTGCCTGTGTGACTTTGCAACTGTCGGATTCCAGTATTCTGTAGGACATGCAGAAGATCTCAGCAAAAGTGATGTGTGCTGGGAAATTTTCAAGTTGTACTTTGCCCTGGATAAATGCTGGAGGTGTGTATAGTGAACAAAAGTGGGAATTTTTAATTAAAAATTGAGATTCAGATTGTGTATAGGAATGGATATTTGTGCGAGTCATAGTCAACCAAAGAGTGTGAACAAGGAAATTCTAACATTTAAAAAAAAAAAAAAAACAATTTTATTACCTTCAAGTTTGAATAATGTTTTTGTATTTGGTCTTGATCTACTGCCAAGACAGATTCACATCGTTAGGATTTCGACTAAAGACAGAGATAATTATTCTCTTAAAACTAAAAGAGATGCCTAAGGATGGCTAATGCAGAATACATTTGCTTGGGAAGCAGAACATGAGCACTCTGATTGGGGATTTGTATCCCAGTCATGCCATTACCAGCTGTGGCTCGAGGTCCACATTGGTTGAGCAATGATTGGCCAACCCTTCTGGGAAGGTGTGGCTCTGGATACCACTCCCGGTTGACCATATGTTCTGACCTCATCATCCTCTTACAACAGGCAGAATGTGATTGGTGGTGTGAGATGAGGGCTTGTCGTCACATGACTCAGGGAGTCATATGTCATGTCTGCCTCCTTCTGGCAGGATCAGGGTTCTCCGTGGGGCTAAACGGTTTGGATGGGGTAAAAGAAGGCTTATAAAAACCTATTAGTGTACACCCAAGTTGCCCTGCCATTAACAAAATTACGCTTAATTCATGTCGGAAAGTCACATTGCTATCCATCGCATTTATTTGTGCGTATATCATTGCTTTATACAGTAGGTTCAGTCATTACTTAAGATTAGAATAAGCAAACTTAGGGAAATGCATTTACACAGTCAGCAATTTTTGTCCATGCTTCGTCACGGAACTTGGCAGTGGTGAACGTACTGCTTTTTGCATCTATTATGCTTTTATGTTCCTGGTACTCCTGTATAACGAGGAGTTGCTCTTCAGAGATGAAGTATTCTGCTCTGCCCTTTCCCATTTTTCCACTCGTTCTACTGGACTTGCCCCCTCTTTTACGTGAATGCGCATCTAGCTGGACTGAGAGACCATGAGCTGATCTAACGTGTTGTTAGCCACTGTCATGTCAGTGCGTAAGCTTGATAGCCAATGGTAGGGTTAGTGGAATCACTTTCAGTAACTCAAGTCGTATGTTAACATTGTTTTGTTGTATACCCTTTGACCTTCATCTCCTGTTGGTGTCCCTGTGACTTATATGTATCCAATGAGAATTTGGGGAGATTTTTGTGATGCTGATGTACCTAATGATACAGTCTCCAAAAGGTAGTTTCAGAGCAATTGGCACATATGATCTGACCACAATTCAGAACATACTGTTCCAGGGCTTAATCAGCAGAGCCACAGACAAAACTAACAGCATCAATAAGACAATAAAAACAACAGCAACTTAAATTTTTCTCCTTTTCTGGAGAAGAAGGGAAAATGAATGAAAAGCCAAACCAATCCTGTTCAAAGAATAGCCAACAAAAAGAAAAAATAACCCAGTCTGTCTGTATAAAAGAAAAGCATCTGCAGCAAAAACCAAGTTCAGCCTAGAAGACCATTGTTATGTAAAGATTCCTGTTGAAGACAATTGCTCACACCTGGGCTGCAAATTCTAGTTAGGCTGCCGCTGTCCAAGGTCCTGTAGTGCTCCCTGAGCTGAGGGAGGGAACAGGAAGTATGACAGCAGCCAAACAGGAGCAGATCGGTCCTTCTCTGCTCCTCCCTCCACTCTCTCCCAGTGTCACAAGTGTCACCCCTGCAAGGACATATAAAATACGATCAAACAAAACACAATGGATAAACACAGATCAGATACTGATGTACTACCAACGTTATGAGACAAAAACACATCAACACATTTTCTAATAATTTCAGTATTGATTTTTACTACTTTCTCAATGGTGCACTGTGCTCATTTCCAATACATGTACATCCACTATCTAATCTCCTAGAATATTCGATGAATGCTCCAAAAATGTCTTTATAAGAAGCATTCTCCAGCATTTGGTATATTTTGTTTGGGTGTCTGTTTACAGTGATCGCTAAAAAGTCAACTGTAACCTGATTCCATCTGGATAGTTTCTCTGTAATTTTACTAACATATAAAATAATTTGTTTGCCAGAGTATATGATCCCTCTGGCAGTTTTCTCCTTATTTTCAAATGACAGGAGCTTCGTTGCCACTATGGAATGCTTTCCTGACTATGGCAGGCATTATTATAAATTTGTGGCGGTTCTATCCTCCATAAGCAAATCCATAAAAAAGGCAGATGAAATTTGTTGCGTCCACTATTGCATAACGTGCCCATCTCGACTGCAAAATAACCCCAGAGAGGGAAGTAAACCTCACTGAACCAGGATTACAGGAAATTAAAGGGAAGGGAGGAATTACTATGACAGAAAAAAAATATATTTCATTATATTTTAGGTCAATACTCTCATGAATGCAAAACAAATACAAAAAGAAATTCTTTACATAAATGGACCGGGGAAATGCGTTTGGTTGCTAAGACGACAGTAATTATCTTGATTATGCTCTTCCTGGAAGTGCTGTTGTAAGCTTGCTGGATAAAAAGACGGACGGCAAGACCTTGATTTGAGCGTTTTAATAAGTGGCAGTGTGAGCCAGCCCGATTCTCTTCGAAGTACAACATGAAGGAATTGAGCGTATCCTGGAGGAGACAGTGAGAAAGAGGTCAAGGGGAGATTAGAGGAGCATGGAGAAGATTGCCTTTGTAATGCGCTTTGTTCATCTATGACCATGGGAGAGTCTAGGCAGTATATCTATACATATGAAAAATATAATACATAATATATCTCGTTGGACTAGTGCCCGTTTTTACTCCTGTCTGAAAAACTCCCTTTTTTTTAGAAATATAACATTGTTTTAACTTGTTATTCTTTAAAATACATGTCTTGCTTAAGTAATCACAAACTGAATCATATTTTGTCTTGAGAATTAACTTTTGAACTTAAACAAAAGGTTTGAATGTTAGGCCACTTTTAGGATAAGATTCACAGAATTCTTAGCTTTATGGGTTTATTATCTTTCCTGTAATAATGTCATGAGGCATAATCCCAGTTTATCTCATGCATAAGGCTGTTGAGTATATATTTTAGTATACCTGAAAGGAAGTACATTAGTTAAAAAAACACCACAATACTGCACGGAATAGGACAATAAAGTGGAGAGTAATTTTATAAAGATTTGCAAGGTTTGAAAAGAATTGTGGTTAATGCACAGTTCAGAGAACTATAACCTCGGTTTTCACCATTTACCAGACTACCATTTGGTGACTATATAACTATTAGAGAGAGAGAGAGAGAGAGAGAGAGAGAGAGAGAGAGATGCTCTGTAGTGTGCCCCTTTATAAAATGTAACTACATGACTACTAAAAAGCAAACTACTACAGGTGTGTTTCATATTAATGTCAATAACAATTAGCAATATATTTGCTATTAAAGATGGCTTAAAATCTTGGTTTAATATGTGAGTTTCTAAAGAACAGATTTTGGAAGAGGTAAAACAGACAGTGCCGGAATTTCAGGTGTGATTAGATTGTTGCAGTCACAGAAACAGCAAAGTGATTTCATGTCCAAGGGGAACAGTGTTGGAAATCACAACCACATACGCCAAATGAGGAAAAATGTAAGAAACAAGATGGTCGCTCAAAACAACAAAGCAACAGCCTCAGAAATGACCGCAGTTACAGCTCTGTAACTCAGTCACAACAAACACTGTGCGTCATGACCTCTCTAAACCTGATATTTATTACTGGGCTGCCATTTGGAAGTCAGTTGTATCCAAGACAAATGCTCAACAAGTCATTGCCTGGTGTAATCAGCAGAAAAACTGGACTTTTGAGCTGTGAAAGATAGTAATAGGGTTCACTGAGCTTTCTTTTACTCTTTTTCCTACATCTGGATGGGTTCATGCTTCTACAACCTTAACCTTCAACCCAAAATGTCTTGCCAACTGTTAAACATGGTGATGAGTTGGTTATAATACAGGGCACCTTCTTGTGGAAATTATAGAGTCAGATTATTACTCTGCCTGGCAGAATTACAACCAAGGAAAGCAAAGCTATTTTAAGTGGCCAAGGGCTACCCAATGGTGCAAAAAGAGCCTCCTCTAGATGTTCCCTGGTTACAACACAATAAGGTCCCTGCAAAATGAACTGAAGATCGGTTTCATGAACACCAAAATGAAGTTAAACACCTTCCATGGACCACCCCCTCCCCCAATCACCATTCACCAGATTCAATTCAAAACTCATGCATTTCCCAGGAAAGACAGAAACTGCCCTGAAGGTGAAGGGCAGCCCACATCTATATTAGTTCTTACATATTCATGCAGTTCTACATTTTATGTTTGGGTTCTACTGTCTACCCCATATTACAAAGCAAAATGTAATATAATTACAATGAAATATAATCGTCATATGTTTTCATTTTTAATAGCAGTGCGTGTAGATTAAGGGATCTACACGCCAGCTGGGGGAATTATATCAGTACGTTTTTTTTTGTCACTGTACTCATTAATCCCAGTGTAGGAGAGGCAGAAATTTCTGAAGGGAGCCTGGGACTGATGAACACTGAGATTGCCTGTGAGAGATGGCAGAACAGAGATGAGAAGGGGGGCCAGGTCTCATTTGAGACCCTGCCTGTCGAAAACGCCCAGCATCTGGTATCTAGCGCAGGCCATCCCAACAGTAGTTTAAAAATAGATCAGCAGGGAGGGGAGGAGGTGGAGAAGGGGAGGGGGGGGGGGGAGGGTGAAAAAAAGGAAAAATTGAGGTCAAAACTTTAGCACAGACTGGAAAGGAAATTAATTGTGATCCTTCAACACCTCTGTGATGTGCTATGAGAACAGGGGCCAAGTACACACACACAAGCAGGCGAAAGGGGATAAAAATAGCCGGAGGAAAGGACGGCCAGAGCGGGAGAACAGAGAGGGGATGCTATGTTCTCTGGACGCTCCCTGTACGAACATGTATCCTATCATGTGACCTACCGCTAATGTGCTGTCAGTGCTAATGCCTAATACCTGGAAGACGAATTCATTACCTTCAACACAGCAGGCAAAACAAATCAACATGTATGTATGGCTGAATATTCATTTAAATACGTCTTTGCTTCACAGTGAAAGACAATCATCAGATTTCCGCCAGTTTTTTTTTAATCATGACTGTGAGCATCTCTTTTTAAAGCCCAACACATAAAGGATTTTAAGATGCACCCAACGAAATATAACTGTCATAGGTTTCAATACTATCAACACGGGAAATGTGTTGCTGTATAATGGCGGCCAATGCAGAGCAGTCCACGAAAATTTCTGTAGTCGATTGAAAGAACTCACCAGGCTTGAACTTTTGAGGGAACACGTTGTGCTGTAGCATTATGGCATCGATCAGTAGGTTGGTGAGTAGGGTCGGCTCATATCGCTTTCAGTGTTTGGACAAAATGGCTGATGATCTGATCATCTTTTTGTACACTCACTCTGATCTTTTATAATGCCTAAAATAACCTTCTGAAACAACACAAGACAACTGCAATTGCATTTAGCTGATAAACCACAATAGCTAATTTTGTATGTCCAAAATTCCTGATTGACAGCTAGCTAGATTGCAACATACAAAATATGCATTATTACAGTGACAAAATGTCTTTCCTACATTATCTCTGCAAATAGTTTGAGTGTAGTGTATTTTGGCAGCATTAAGTGCATCGGATTGTATGGATTTATTTAACTATAGTTCTGTGAAACACTAAACACCAACCCCCCCATTTTGGTAATGCCCAAAAAGGAAAACGAACCACAGACTACCGTCTGTGTGTGCACGTCTACTACATTTGTGTGAATGGATACTGTTTGATGAATGCATTTCTGCTCTATCATCTGACCTCTGGTTTATCATATACATTACATACTGTTTTTATTATGCATTGCCACATAATCTCTCTAAATTCTAGCCTGGATAATCTGTTTTTGAATGTGCAATAATATTTTGTGTCTAGGATTCATAAATTCATTCAATTTCCAAGTATTACAAGGGATATTATTATCTATTTTACAATAATAATGCTTAATAGATTAAAATAAAAAAGGACTGATTTTGCTCCAGAAATATATGATTAAGCCCTACATAAATACTGCCTGCATACCAGACGGTAACTTTCCCCCGTTAGGGTAGCAGAAACACCTGTGCCGCTTTGCTCTGTCCCGCCTCTTTCTTTGCACGCCACATTCTGTCGGCCCTCATCACTGCCAAAAATCACACATCCATTAATTCCCTTAATTCTGCCTCAGGGCTCGTGGTTTATGTCTTCTTCAGACCTGGCCCTGTGCCATAGAAGCACTTTGTTTGGTTTTATCCCAGAGGGGCTGATGGGTATGGTAGGCCTCCAAGCCCTCCCCCAACCCCCAACCCCCGAGCCCAATGCAGGCATTGTCGAAAGAGATTTATCTAAAGCTGTTAGAATTGCATAATGGGGCCAGGCAGAACAGTAGTGGAATTGGATGGCAAATTTGTGTTAGCGAGTGAGCTACTTCATGAATAAATCTATTCCTCCTGAAAGTTAGTAAAGAAGAGCGTGCTCGACGATATATACACCAGACAAACAAGTATGTTTGAAGTGAGGGCAAGCATTTACAAAACTAAGAAACAAAGTTAAGTACTCGACCTTGACCGATATCATAACAGTGCTCTCCAACACACACTATGCAGTATATGGCAAAATTTCATATGCTGAATTTCATATGACGAACATTTGGCAGGTCAGAGAGTTCTAAAATTTCTGTGGTTTTTATCTTGTGAAGTCATGTATATTATACCTCAAAGCTACCATTCTTATGAAAGTGAACTGGTACCAGGAAATTGCAAGGTACTCTCTCCAACATATCCAAACACGTTCGGACTCCAAAGTGTCCCAGTCTATGCCTTGACAAACTATGAACCCCAACACACTCGTTATACGCACTCAGGTAATGGTGAATTATTTAAAAACAATTAACTTTATCTGGAGTATAATCTATAACATCTGCTTTACAGAGTATTAAATTAGGTACCTGGCAGTATGAGATTTAGCTACCTGAGTTAGGCACACTGAAGCAAAAGTTCCACAACTTCATCTAAAGTTTGCCTGCATTGTTCTGTAGTGTCCTCGGATGACTGTGTGGACTCCATTTTGTTGCACCTACTACACTCATATCTACATCTCATACTACTGGTTCATGATTTTTTTTTCATTCTATTTAATTCTCAGCTAAGTAAGCCTAGGTAGCACAATGTCTGAATGTGGACTTATGAACATATTTTTGCGCAAACAAAGTTACAGATATGTGGTTACATAATCACATCAAAGCCACTATCATGTGTTCTCAGCAAAGTGCCTATCAGACAGAGTCCAAAGGGAAGTCTACCCCAAAATAATGTTCACACAAAGATTCCATGAGTTTGTTTAGCAATACAAGAACTATACAATCTTTGAATCAAGATGTTGTATAAATATCAACAAAATTATGCAAATGTAGTAGTATGGACTCATGTCTGTTCATCATACTCTCATTTTACTTCGTTGAATGATAAAAATGTTCCACTAAGAAATTTTGCAGTTTACTCCTGCTGTGTTAGTATACCCAATTCTATCGTTTTAATGCTAAGACTGAACTCTACTAAATGTAATAAGTGAAGTATTTCAAATCCCTTCATGTTCAATCACAAAGGCAAGGTACTACTCATAATCAATGAATTACAATTATGGACCACATTTATAAAGTTTCTATTATGTTTTTAATACTTCATACATTTATTATGTATGAAGTGAGCATCGATCAATTCAACAAAGCCCAGCAATTTGGAGCTTAATATTTGCCATGATATTTCTTCTAGGTGGATACATTTTCTCATAAAACAGGTATAAACTCAAACAGAAGCTATGCAAACGTATTATGTTATGATCCATCTCCACTAGCATTTCTGAAGATATTAAATTTCTATGTGTGGAAGAACCCTGAATGGATAAACCATCTGTGATTATTGGGTCACATGCAGATTTAAAATGAATGTCTATGTGTTTGAGTGTGTATGTCTGTATACTTGCATATAGATACATTAACTTACATTATCTACATTAGTCTACATCTTTTATTACTTTCATAAATCATTCATCAATTCCAAAACCATGTTCCAGAGCTCAATAGTTCTGAATTCATCCATCTTGTATCTTGGCAATAAATCTCTTCATAAAAATAACAAAATGTAGTTAAATAACCATGACTCATACAAAAGAAGTCTTGGTGAAAACTTGGACTGCAAAAACTGATTTCTTTGCGGCTGTGAAAGCCGTGAACAAGAAATTGCAATGTGGGACAGACGGGCCAAAACTAACTCCCATCAGTCTAGAGGAATGGAGTATAGGAAGGAAAAAACTTAATTTTGCAAGATCCTTCAAATAGAATATTTGGCCTGAAAAACATGAACTCTTTTCATAGGTATATTGTGTATAATAACTCTCTCTCTTTCTCTTTCTCCCCCTCCCCACAGTCTTAATTACAGTGGGATGTGCTTAGCTTCAGACTCCCAGTTCAGTGACTTTCTGGACGGGATGGGCCCGGCTCAGTTTGTGGGGAGGCAGACTCTTGCGACGACATCCATGGGTGAGTTGCACTGGACATGGGAAACGGCAAGCATGGTTCCTTCCACCGTTTGCTTTTGCAAAAGAGTTACACTTTTGAGGAACCCAGTACACCTCCTCCTGCTGCATAATTTACAAACAATTCAATATGTTTTAATGGCATTGGCCTGAAAATAAAACATTTTTTTACTGACTTATCACAAGCGATTTATGAATACACTTGCTCAGTATAACCTCTTTCCTTGGTCTGGATGATCACTGAACTTACAAAGAGTCTTTGTGAGGGCAAGACAAAAACTTAGTTGATACTGAACAAAAGTGACAGCATCTGTTGGGTTTGTCTCATTTAGGTGATGTGGAGATTGGTCTCATGGAAAGAAACGGCCAACTAGAGGTGGAGATTATTCAAGCTAGAGGGCTAACAATGAGGCCTGGATCCAAAGGACCCCCAGGTAATTCGGCAATAACCTTTCTCTGTTTCTTTTTATAAACACTGCAAACTGATACATGATCCTGTCTATATTTTACCATGAGAAATGCATACTGAGAAGAATGAGTGAATTTCCCAAGAATAATTAGCATCCAAATTCCACTCACACAAACTGTCAAGGTCTGGGTGCCAAAAGCCAAAAAAATAGTCAAAGTAAAATTCGATTCCCTCTGAATGTTTCTTTTCCACTTTTTTGCCAAGGTGAAAGGACTCTTTACTATTATTATAGCAATTAGTACACTTCTGCGTCCATTGAAAACATTACTAGTTTTCAAGATCCCAGTTGCAGATGTATCTTTTGAATGTTTCGTAATGCAAGCACATTTTTGTTTATCCATTATAACTTGGCTTTGTCAACGTATGGATTTGAAAAATATGATAACAAAACACTAAGCTAATGAAAACAGCAAAGAACTGGAGTGCTGCCATATTTAAAACAAAGTGTAATTAGAAGCCTTGCATCAGTAGGGTTACTTTACTGGGGGGGAAACTACCAGCCTCTTCATCAAAACGTTAAAAAGCTTTTTCTTGTAGTGCATACCAACAAGGATGCTAACCACATGACAAACTTAATCATTATCTAGTTAGTCTTTGTGGAGGGATTGTGGCACATTATAAGGTGTTATAACTGTTACACTGACATCGCTAGCCCTGTGTCCCATTTGAAACTAAGGCATTTTATCAGTTAAATGTTATTTTGAAATGCATCAGCAAAAATGAAGGAATGTTTTGAAATAGAGGAGTGCCTTGATCATTTTTCAGCACAAGAACAGACAAAACTAATGTTTACTGCTTAACTTGAGGGAGGTATGAAATTGTAAAGCATATATACTATATTAGGCCGAATAAAACTGACAGCAATTTGACTAAATTCATTGCAACTCGCATTAGATCTACTGCTGCTTGCATAGTATGCCACCGCAATAAATTTTATAAAGAAGAGTGCCTTAGAAATCCCTTAGAGAATATGAAAATTTGCCTTGAGGAACATATAATTCTGTAAAGTCAGTAAAATATCAGCCTAAATAATGTCTTCTGTGGTTTTCTTTTGCATGAAAACTTGCTAAATAGCAGAAAATATTTTGAAAAGGTTATCTATTTTTGGAAGTGGAAATAATGATGAATATTTAACCAGGATTGAATTTGGTATGAACTGTTGGATCCCTAAGATGCTTAATTGCTGTCATCCAACTGCTGACCACAGTCAAACATGCCTAAATAACTGAAAGAAGAAGATGCACCCAAACTCTATAAAAGAACCACATTATATGACTCACTTTACTTTTACCACTTCACATAACTTCTGGCTATAAGCTTCTTAAGTATAATCTAAAACTCACGAGCCAATTGCCAGTGAACGTTGGAGATTTGTATACTTATTCTGCTTGAATGTATTTCTTCAGCCTCAGACACAAAGTAGAGTATTTACTGTCTTTATCTCTTCTCCAGCTGCTTACATTAAAGTGTACCTACTTGAAAACGGTGTCTGTGTTGCTAAGAAGAAGACGAAGTCGGTGAGAAAATCTTTGGATCCGCTGTACAACCAGGTGCTGGTCTTCTCAGAGAGTCCCCAGGGAAAAGTGGTACAGGTATGTTGACTTTAGAGAAAATTGGTCATTCTGTTCTTCGATCAATAAAATACTTTTGTACAGCACCATTTACAAATTGTATTTTCTCATGTATATCACACTTTCGATATGATCTACATATGGCCTGTTCTTCTCTACCTTGTGGCCCACCAATGAATGATGAAAAAATGTACATTGTATCAAAAAATGTTTAATTTTGAACTATTTTAAACATTTTAGTTACATACATATGTAAAATATACATATGGTGCATGTCTGTAGTCTAGTGGCTAAGGTTCATGACTGGGACCCCTAAGACTTGTGGCTCAAGTCCCAGTCTAGCCACAGCAAGAACACCATTGCTGTTGGGCCCTTGAGTAAGGCCCTTAACCCCACATTGCACATTGCTCCCAGAGGGGATTGGCTCTTGGTTAGCCCAATCAACTGTAAGTCACTTAGGATAAAAGCATTAGCTAAATGACTGTAATGTAATATGTGTACAATTAAAATGGTATATTAGTGATAGTATGACAAGAATATATGTTCATGTGAGGAGGCTATTTTACATTGTATGGGCCACACATGTGGCCCACAGTTACATGCAATAGAAATGATACATTTTTGGCATATTTAACCCTCCTATCATGTTCTATTTTAAGTCCATTTTCATTTGGCGTGAGCATACTCTCATATTTGAGAGAGGTTACAGATATATTCAGAGAAATCTGTTAAGCCAGCGTGCCATCTTTTTATTGGACGCCAGAAAATAATTCAGAACACGGCTTCCGCTCAATAAAAGGAAGCGGTTTTGACCTCGATCCCCCTCGATCTGTCATTCCACCCATTTGCATCCAGAAGGAGACCCGGCCAGAGCACCTGTCTCTTTTATGAGCTCTCCTCTTAAGCTCTGTCTATTCGGTGGAAGCCCAAGTCCGGCCGAACAAGAGATTGCGTTTTTAAATGGATTGGATTGAACGGCGGTTTCAGGCCAGTTCGCATCTCAGCGAAAAAGCCCTTTTGGAAGGATTCCCATAGTAATACCACGGAAAAAAAAAAGTGAGGGCACTTCCTTCTTTGTGATATCCATAGATAAGCCAGAGCGGTTAGGTTAATAGAAGAGCAGTGAGGTTAATAGCCTTGCATAACATTTTTGCTGTTTTTTTTTCCTACCGCCTGTGAATAATTACAGGAATAATTTGGTGTCTCGTCACTGAATAATTAGATCCCGCACACCCTCCTTATCATTCTGCTCAGACACGGTTGAGCTTCTGGGAGTCTTGGCAGAGGAAAAAAAGAGATAAATCTCTGTTTTTTTTTTTTTTCGTCTGGTATTAGATGAAAAGCCAAGTGTTTAACATTAATCTGGAAAGATATTTTTTTTTTGAAGAGAACATTTACTCCACACTGTCATAACAAATGTTAAAATGAAAAAAAAGTCAGGGCTTCTCTGAACGTTCTCTGGATTTTGAAATGAAAGAGCGTTTGGAAAGAAGCCATAATTTCAGAGGAGACTGAATAGAGATAATTTCATAAAAACTCAAACCAGAGATAAGTGATTTTAATATTTTAGCCACTTTAAGCCTACATATACATGTGCATTTGAAGCAACATTCTCCATTACGGACAACCAGAACAGCACAAGGTTATCTTTCTGAATAAACTGTTCTCAGCGTTCCAGCTTTGTAATAATATCACGATTTCCAAAGCAAAGGATGAAAGATTGGTCTGAAACAGAAATAGCTCTTTGGCTTCATCCAAGCAGGATTTTTTCTTTCAGTAAGCAACAGGTTCCTTCAAGTTCTGTCTTTCTTAAGATAGTAAGTCAAGATGAGGGACTTTTTTATAGACACGGTATTACATTTTAGCATTCAGCAGGAGCCTCTATCCTGAGTCACTTACAACAGTGCACACAATGATGATGCCCTGTTGTCAGCACCACAACCAACCATGATAGCTATTACATCAACCTACAGCTTATCATTAAGTGCTCTAGGAAGTGCCAGAGGAGGTATTACGTACATTAGATGGAGTATAGAAGTTAGAGGTAGATAAAATAACGGCTCTGGTTTCTGGGATGGATGGATCAAACAGATGCAGTTCAAACGTACAGATATGTTTTCAGCTGAGATGGGCAGAGAGTCCGAGACTCTTGCTGTATCTTACATTGACGGCATTATGTTGTAGCATTTCCGTTCACGCTCAACTTTTGTGCTCTGCAGGTGATTGTCTGGGGAAACTACGGCCGCATGGATCGCAAGTGCTTCATGGGCGTGGCTCGCATCCTGCTGGAGGAGCTGGATCTGTCGAGCATGGTGATTGGCTGGTACAAGCTTTTCCCCACCTCCTCCATGGTGGACCCGACGATGGCCCCTCTGATCCGCCACTCCTCGCAGCTGTCCCTGGAGAGCACGGTGGGACCCTGCTGCGACCGTTCTTAATATCGCAGGGCCGCGGACTCTGTCATTTTTTTGTTTGGGACCCTTTTTTTCCGTCGTGCACCTCCTCCTTCCCAGGATGCACTGGGGAGTTCAGGGTGCTGCGTGCATGGTGGCAGTCCCCCCCACTCCCCCCCCAGCTCCGAGGCAGTGAAGCAGCATGCAGGTGACGCTGGCCTTGTGTCGTCCCTGCTATAAAAAGCTGTAAAAAAACAAATAAACAAACAAACAAACGGAGACAGGGACACAAAAGACTTTATGTCTTGAGTACTGGGCCCACCTGAGATGAAAGGAACTCATTGCTTGCAGCTGATTTACGTTGACTGGGCCGTAGCTACACAGGATACAGTCTGCAGTCTCTTTTGGTGTTTTACCTCACAGTGGACTTTGGAAGACAGTTGAGGATCAATATCATGATACCATGATACCATGCGGAACACCCGCCAACTGCAAACGTTTCTGCTACACTGTTGGGCGTGTGCAATATCAGGGCGATAACCCACATTAAAATAATACTAATAAAACAAAACCTAAACAAAAGGCAAAATATCCTTAGTTACGCGAAGCAGGTTATGCTTTCCACTAACGATTGTGAGCATAATGTCAACAAAACCAGGCTTGGGGGTTGGAATTTGTATTTAGTTTTGCTGTTGTATCTAAAATACTTCTCAAGAAGAACTATGAATGTTTGTCTTTGAGGCTTGGCTCACCCTTGATTTATTACGTTTATTTACTTTTTACTGTGCCAATTTACCAGCGAGTGTCTTTAATTTGTGGCTTGTGCCATTGTTCAGTGAATAGGGGTTATCTACTTGGACTGAAACATTTGATGACTGCTTTTAAAAACATAGATATTGAATTGTTAGAATTAGATTTCAGAGTACTTTTCTAAATATTTGTTATCCCTTTGAATCAATGTGAAACATTCTGTTGGATAAGATAATAACAACGACACGATAATATTTAAAGTCATGTGACAACAGGAGTGCTCACATCACAGAGCTAAACCTGCGAAATAGAAGATGAAAAAAAGTGAAGAGTGTACACACAACAAGGTATTACGTACAATAATATTCAGTTTAATGGGCTATTTGTGCACTTTATTGTAATTCTTTTCTTTCTTTTTTTTTTTTTTTTTTTGCTAATCTGAAGTGAGCCAAAGTCTTTTAATGTGTTGATTAGTAAGTCAAGAGACGTACTGGTCCATAAAACTGGTTTAAGATCATAAAACAGGACTTTGGTAGCACAGCATTATTGTAGCATTAGCATTCAGCATGACAGGCTATATAGCTTAATACAAAATAGTACGAAAAAGTTAGCGAAGCATGAGAAAAGTTGTTATTGGGTAATTGTGAGAAACATTTTGCTTGAAATAGGATGGGGAGCAAATGATGTAGCAGCAGACTTCAGTAGTAAATTATAGGTGCAAACTTGAATTGTACTGTGAACAATACAGAAGCGATAACCAGAAAGACATTTTTTTCTACTATGAAGGAGAAGTAATGATGAAATAACACAGAAATAAGAGATATGTGTATCTATGTACAAAACATAATTTGTAATTTCCAATTTGAGCAAATTTATACGAAAATATACAGTTTGCAAAAATACACATCTTTCCCTTTTGTGAAAAATGAGGACATTTTAATTAATTTGAAACATAACTTCTTCATACTTTAACATAACATATTTATCTATCGTTGACCAGCATGGATCTATTGTTGAACACCATGTAAATTGAATAAATATATGTAATTACATATAGAGAAGACAGAATTATACATCTTGAAAATTAAGTCAATCTATGGTTATAGTTTTGTAATATGGACATTTTATTATTTATATACTGTCCACAAAAACAGACCATGCTACCAGAATGGTATTTTGTAGCAAGATAACAAAACAGTTTCAAATTTCTCAAATTTTTCAAAGTTTGATCTATTGGCAAATTGATCTTACATTTTTCTAGAAACCAATAAATAACCAGTCTGAATATTTTATAATCAATACTTTATATGTACACATCACCAAGAACCATAAACTGTACTCTACATTCATATTATAATGTTTTCATTTGTAATAACTACATTTTATTTTATAAAGCAATAATTAACACAATCCTCGTTAAACTCTTTGGTATCACAGGGCCAGAGACCATATATCCAAATGCCATAAAACAATAAAATATATTAATTATAACTGGAAACATACATGAGGAATGAAGTCGGTGCAGGAATGTATTGTTTTTATTTCAGAGTAAATTCATTAGAATACTAGTCTGATAACACATGCTCTTTAAAGTACACTTATAAGGTGAAATTAAATAAAAGATAGTCATGTATTTCACACATACTGTACAAGTGTATTTTAAAAAGTTTCTAGTTTTTATCAAAATACTGTACTGTACCAGCACAATTTAAAAAAAAAACAGTTCATTATGATGCATGAGAGTATGGAGAGTGCGTGACCAAAACTGTCCTGAAACGGTTATGTCATTATATTAGTATTCATATTTCAAACAGACATAAAATGCAGTTTCCTTAACTGACATGTGCTGTCCCACCCATATCAAAACATCAACTCCTTGGCAACACTAATTAGGTACATAGCACTGGAATATGAACTTCTGCCACATTCCAGATTTTTGAAATTCCTAAAATTCAATGATTTAGTCTGAAATGCCATCTCCAAAATGTACGATTTGTCAGTGAAATGTCTGTGATGTTAACAGGAATCCAGTAAAAAAAAGAAAATTGTATACCAACGAAATGTTTTGAAAGCACATTATTATATAGTCAGTTCATTATTCAAGTTTGTTTCTAAATTCCATCTAAATATTCCATTTTGACATTCTTTCCTTCACATACTTTTTTCCCATTGAGGTGACAAAAAGAAGCTCTAAAACCTTTGAAATGATTCAATTATAAAGTATCAATTATATAAAAGAGTCCTATTAATTAGTATTTACATTAAAGAAGTTTGCAAACTGAGTTTTCAGAGCAACTTGTGAAATTGTTTTGAATTTATGTGCAATCAGTGCCAAAATATGATATTAATGATTGACATGCAGATTGATAATGATTAATAAATAACATCGGGAGTATGGCAACAGATTCATAAAGGCCTTGTAATGACTGGTCATATCCATTTTTATGATACATATAAAAATGACTGTCAAGACATTTTGCAGCCAGTGTAAGTTACTGGAAAAATGGCCACATTGTTCTTTGTTTTTTTACCTGTTTCCTCAGAAATATGACAGTAGAGAACAGCATGAGGTCTTGAGAAACTAGGCTACAAAAAAAACCTTCTAATGTTCAATAATCAATCTTGAGAATTTCTTTCCCTGAATAAAAATATGACACATAATAAAGATGACTAGGTTGCGTATATTACATTTTTTTAACCTCTAAAGGAAATTTTAGCCAATTTCTGTATGTAAGGTGCGGTTGAAACAGTAGCATAATAGAGTTTTACATTCTCTTGTCAGAAGAATTGTTAATGGTATGTTTATGGTATATTTTTCTACAATTACCATCAGAATGTATTTCAGTTAACCTCATTTGTTAAGATATGTGTATGATTATTTGAAATTTAACTAGTTGTTAAATCCATTTAAACTGAAGAGAATGTGTTGGCATGTTTGCAGTTACCTTGATAAACAATAGCAAGCAAATAATTGCCAAAATGTACTGGATACAAAAACCAATGAGCAAAAAATAAGAAATTCTGGAATGATGGCAACCTTATATAAAATATATTTCCTTTTTTTCCCCACAAAAAAAGTGTTAAGTACACTTGTTTTTCGGAATCAATAGATAGTGCCCTAACATTTTTTTCTGTTTGATGTTGTTGTTTTTGGGAAGTGTTAACCTTGTTCTCCCAAAATTTGAAATGCACACTTTTCCCAGTATTTCAAACCCCACCAACCACTGCAAAAGGGCTCAGACAGGCCTGCATTCTTATCTGAATTCGAGCCACTACTTCTCTCCACAGGCCTTCAGCTGAGCTGTGGTCTCCACTACCAGGGCAGCTGATTGGTGGGGGGGCTGCTCTGGTGACCAATCACATAACAGGATCAGCCACTCAGCCAAGCAGCCTCCCTCTCACTCAAATTTCAACCGCATGTCCGTTCTCTGTCAGCGACACAAGGTTGGCAATCAGGTCACCGTCTCTGAGTCCACCATTAGCGTGAAGGTTTATAGCTCTCCTAGTGCCTTTAATTTCATCATTATTCTTCAGACATGCTCCCTAAGTCACCATGATGGGTGGCAGAAATTAGAAACTACGGTTGTAAACTGTTTCTAGTCCTTGCCCGGACATATTGAATTACCAATCATAAATCTGACAAACCTGTAATGTTTTGGAGAAAATTTGAAATAAAATAGCAAGGGATTTGCATAAAATAGCAAGGGAGAAAAATGAGAACAATGGCGATCTAATCAGCCGAGAAAACAGCCTCCATTGTCACAACACCCTTACATTACCCTTACAACAGCACTGACTACAAAAACACACATGCGCGTCACATTATCTTTTGCGTAAGATACACTTGTCGAAGTGACCTCTCCCATTTTCGCTTGTGAAACATAATGTCCTGTATGTGCACACGAGGGCTGCAATTTGAGAAATTAAAGTTAAGTGCCACTCAAAGGTAGAACAGCAGAAACGTATCAGGGATTTGAAACCCAAATTGTTCAACGGTTCCAACCCCTATGTCACCTGATGTCCTTATATAATAAAGCATGTTTTATCAAAAGCTGAACATAACTACATCTTTAACAATACAAATTTTCTCCTCATTCAAAACAGGATTCAAATACTTGATACAGTAATTCAAAATATTTATTACAGCATAATAATAAGAACAAAACAGCAGCAGCAACAACAATACACAATATAATTCAATCTTTATTTTATAAACACAAAACTTTAATTTATCATCACAACGTAAAATAAAAGCTGATATATTTCGATATATTTCATCTGGAGTCTCTAATTAACATCCAGCCAGATGTTAATTGAGATATTTATGAGAATGTTTTGCGTAGAGGACACTCCACATCTTTCTTCTTTTAATGCTCGAATATCATATATTTTGATATTCTATATCTATATCATATATTTTGACACAGAGGCCTTAAACAGTATGACACCAGAGGTCTGAAAAAGCAAAAATTTCAATATCGGTAGATGTCTATTGAGAAGAAAATGATTACTCTTTTATTAACGAAAACAAAAAGGTTGTGTTGTCTCTCATATTCCAAAAATACTTTCAATTAATTCATATATTTTATTCATGTGTCCCCCTTTCTCTTGTGTTCTGTGTGCAGTGTGTAGCCATGGTTGTGACTGTGGTGTTTTCTGGGTCCATGAAGTCCAGGTTTAAAGACCATTTGTTTGTTTAGACAGGATGTTCAAAGTTTATGTGAACATATCACTCAACTCTTAAGTACGAAATGACAGGTTTCACCCCTGCTCTGGGATGTTGTGACTTACAACAGGGAGATATTATCTTTTTGTTCACTGGTTTGATGATAATTTATTACATGTAGATTTCAATTCTTAAAAAAAATAAATATATATTATTGTTGAATAATGCACAGTTTGATGTAATTGTTAAAACTATTCCAACTGTTAATAAAAATTAGTTTAATCTGTTTTCTCAGAAGCAACTTTGTGTCTTTTTTCAACAAGATCAATCTTGACGAACCTGACCTCAACGATAAAGTTATTTCTCATAGAGATCATCATGTGACTTAGATCACTAAGGATTGACGGGGATAAGTACATGTTAGCAGAAAAAAGACGATAAATAAAAGTGAGAAATGAAATGGGAATCCCATGGAAATTGATTTTGTTCAACTCAATTGAACACATTCTTCCAAGTGCAGATCCTTCTGTCCTGTTAATACACGATCCGTGTTTATGAATATCCCATATATGAAAAAACTGTGATTGATTCCGCTAGCTCTAAATTATGAATCAACATTATAATACCTGCAGGTCCAAGGTTAAGATGTACTCAATGTGTCCAGTGTGGAATACAGACAATTGTATAGCCTACGGCAAGGTGATATAATACTAAAAATTATGATCAGAAGTAAGCGACAGTATATGAATGATGAAATCTAAATTGTTTAACTCATAGAGGAATACGCAATAGATTACCATCATATACTTACAACATTGATCCTCACTGTAGAAGTCTCTGACTCACAGCATTCTAAACAGTACACTTTTTTAACAGCTGAAATACATTTCACTCCAGAAAGTGTATTTTGCCACAGCAACGTTTCTAATACTTAGAGAAAAAGGAGGGAAATTATGAAGACATATTTCATGAGCGTATTTTACAGCTATGAAATGCCAGCATGCTTTGTGAGGGTTCTTTGCGGAGGAGGTGAGGTAAGGTAATGCCTGTTGGATGTCCTTCAGGCTGGTGGCATACAAACCCAGCCCCTCTAACCCCCCCCCCCCCTCGTTCTGGCTGCTCTTCAGGGGCTGCCTCCTGCATGGCGCGCTTCTGCTCGGCGGATACGAACAGCCTGCGTTAAGGTCATTCGCTCGGGATTGGCTCGCTCACAGACGCGGGGGTCATGGCTCTAAACCAAAGACGAATTTCCAACCTTTGACCCACAAATCAAAAAAAGACCACGGACAAAAAAAAAAGGGCAGGCATTCTCACTATGGTACGTTCAAGGTAAAACTGAACAGCCAGAGAGAAACAGACACAAAGTACAATGAGAAAAATAACAATTTAATTTATTGCTAAACAACAAGATATTACTTTTTTTTTTTTGTCAAGTGCCCTTCTGTAAGAAGACTCGTGTGCTTTCACTTTGAAAGAAATGTTCTCTTAAAGCAGGAAGCTCCAATCCACAAAATACTGTAGCTATCTCCTCTTTTAAATCACACATCACAATTAAATATAAATAACACTGTATTACTCTTCATGTATAAAACTGTCTTTCACATTAACTAATGCACAGTCCTGTGGTTTACTGTTGGGTAAACCCCTCACAGTTCATACAGTATCTGTATACTGTTTGTATCTGTATTCAAAATGTACTTAAATATAAGTCATATTTGCCGTTGTGATTTTAGAGATTCACACTTTGTCCATAATGAATCGCCAGCGGCTTATCGGGTATTGTTTAGCTATGATCGCATCGACTCACTTTACACAGTGAGTCTATTCATAGTCTATGGCTCAGCTGAGTACAAGAGGGAATTGTGAGGGTCTGTAAACTGTTGGCAGGTGGGGAGAGGGTTCGGGTTGGGGAGGGGTGTTTGTGAGCTGTAGCATCAGTCGAGTAGTGTGATGATGACGTTGTCATCCTGGCCCTTCCAGAGCATCTCGCCGGGGAAGTCCACCATGCGGTGCTTCCTACAGCGCAGCAGGATGCCCACCACCTTGTCGGAGATCTTGACGTAGCGGTCGAAGAGCCTCCCGAACGTCATGCAGATCCTGCCGCTCTTGTCGGGCACGCCCATGTCGCGGATGATGTAGCACATCTCGTCCATCTCCCTGCGGACGTGCTTCTGCGCCCGCTCCCCGCGCTCGGCCGTCTTGGAGCCCTCCTTGGGCCGCCCGTAGCCCGCGTCGCCCTTCTGCAGGCGCTTGGCCATGGCGAGGTCGTAGTCGAAATCCTCGCTGAAGGGGTTCAGCTTCTGGCCCTCCAGGTGCTGCTCGGACCATTGCGCCCATTTTGATTTCAGGTCATTCATTGTGTTCACCTTGATCTGTGGAGCACAAGGAACAAAACAAACCACAATAAGCACATCACATGTAAGGAATTCAGCTACTCTGCAGCGCAATGTTAACAGCTTAATCTTTCGGTGCACTATCCACTTATACAGGTGAATTTTTTCTCAGGCAATATTACAGTAGTACTCTATGAGTGAGATCTGGATGCTCAAATGCAGAGTTTCATGTCCAGCTTCCTAACCATCATACAACACTCCTTGAAAAGCTCTCTATGCAACTTGACATACCTCTAATAGTGGCTATACCTTCATGGTGTAGCTGGTTCTGACTATTAAACTTTAAATGGCACATTTTACAAAATGGTTCTTTGTGTCTCACACAATATTTTAAATGTTCGATGTCAACTAAGTCGTAATGCTGTTTTAGAGCTGAAATAATTGCTGTCTGTGTTGAAGCCAAGAAGATGCCGTAGAGGAGGAATAAATATCCCCTTTACGTTTACATAGTGCTGTCAGGAGTGTCCGTATTCTCAGTTACCTTCCACAGCACACATATAAGCTTGTCCTAGGATGTGTTTCATAGCCCCCCATGTCCACATACCACAGACAATATGTATATATATATACAGACAATATGTATACACATATCTAAATATTGATATAATTAGGAACTTTTTAAAAAACCAGTTGCATTGCAAAAGGTATCTTGACTGATAACTATTTGCAGTGCATGATAATTTTAGCTCTTTGTTTAAGGTCTAGTAAAACATTTCAGTAAGAATGTTATTTTAGTATATCTGGCTGGAAACTGTTGTGAAAAGGCTATACCTTGGGCCTACTCCTCCGCTGTTTCTCCTGATTTTCGCTGCAGTCGCTGTTATCACTGAGCCCCGCCTCCTCCCCGATGCCGCTGTCTTCCGTGTCCACGCTGCTGCTCCGGGACTCTTTCCCCAGCTGCCCCCAGGCCTTGGCCGCGCCCCCGGCCTTGGAGGTGCAGTACCGTCTCCGGGTGGGCGACTCGTTCCCCAGAAACGGCTTCTCGTCCTTGGGGGCCATCTGGTTGGTGTCGATCTTCTCCTTGATGGCGCTCACCAGGTCGTTGCCGCAGTCGCTCCTCTTGGGCGTGATGCTCTTGGTCACCGTGCCGACCCTGATCCTGTCGTGCTCCTGCTGCAGCCCGTCCACCTCCACCACGCGAGGCGTGACCAGGAGCTTCACCTCGTTCCCCTCTTTCTTCTTCTCCTCCTCGATGATGGAATCGGGGACCCAGCCCGAGGGAATGGTGTCCTGCTTCTCCGTGTGCTCATTGGCCCAGCTCTGCCAGCTCTTCGCCAGCCCACTGACCATCGCAGCGCATTTAATCTTCCTCACGGCTCTGGTGAATGGCCTATTCTGAACTGCGGTAGCCATGGCAAATATCCTATGCTCGTTGACACAAGTGAAGAGGAGATAGGAGGCGTCAATTGAAGTGATCCTTTTTCGTTTTCTTGCTCCCTCAGTGGACGCAGGGGGCTTTAAATAGGGGCGAGCGGGGGGCGTAGTCATGGGTCTGACGTGTGACATTCCTACCCCACATGGCGTCCACAGTGACCCAAACGCACCAGTGGAATTTCCCCGCTGAGGATCCATGCAACAGGTGGTCACATGGACTGCTGACGCCGTCCACTGTTTATGTACAGATATAAACGGCTATTTATGATCAAGGTCACACCAGTGTATATTATTTTTCACAATAACGGGGAGCAGTAAGTTCATTTATATGAGATACATGCAATCACACATTCATTGCATATGACACATATATAATTTCCATATATATCTATAACTCTATCAAACTATTTCAATGGGATTAAAGAAAAGGAAATAATCATTTTAATATAAGTTAAACATTTGTTTAACACTGAACAACCAAAATATGCACAGTACCCTGGAATTAAATTTGAATAATTCATTGATAAAGAAATTAGATACAATCGTATAATGAGTGAATGACATTTCTCTAGCTGTGGCGTATTGTAAGCAAACATGCAAATGTTTTTTTTTTCCCCCTTCCCGTGCGTGTGTTTGTTTGTGGGAGCGAGAGCGCCTCTTCGGAGCGCTGTTCTATTTTGGTGCGCGGCCACGGCGTAGTCTGCATGTGCGAATTGATTGATGATAAGGCCTGGGTACTTAGAACGCCAGCGGAGTTATTTAAGGCAGGGACCCAAACAGGAAGGCCACGCTACGAACGGTGTATTTACAAGCCCCTTCGCTCAACCGAAAGAGATCTTCAGTGCGTCGCTATTTCATTTCTATCATTCTGATTCACGCTAAGTGAAGCCTTCTAGATGTCACTGTAGTCTGTATTTTCAGACACTCAGAAAAGCACACAGACATAGACCGTATTACTGACTGCAAAATGTGTGAAGAGGGTATACTATATTTCTGCTTCCTCTGCCATTTGAGAGATCAGAGTAAAAATTGTTGGCTTACATGTGGCATCGTTATTTCACTCCTCCGCAGACTTCATATCATTTTACTTCCTTTATACAATTGAATCACCATGACATGAATTTAAATTCCATAGTAAAATGATACTTAAAGCTTTTCGCAAAGTTTGAGCAGAATACAATATTTCTTCTTAGCATTACTGGTAATTTGAAGTTTAGGTTTTGGGGGCGTAACACAATTAAGTTACTTTAAAGATGCTCTGTGTTAATTTACATAAAAAACATTACCCAAGAAAAAGTACCGCAAAACCTGACTTGAGTAAACAGCAGATTTCTCACCAGAAAAGGACTCCAGTAAAAGTGAAAGTTATTCCCAATCAAATTTGACATTAAAATTATCTGACATTAAAGGTACTGAAGTATCAAAAGTAATTATCTGATATTAAATGTACATACATATCAAGAGTAAAGGTAAATGCTGTTAACCCTAATAAATACATAAATAGTACGATCAAACATTTCTTTTTGCTTTGAGCCTTATGAGGTGACTTTTTTCCTGAAAGGTAAAAACAGTTAAACTTACAGATGCAAGAAATGCTAAAATACACTGAAAGATGTGGATTCTCATATAGGTAACACTTCAAAAGCATTAACAGACAAAAAAGAACATAAGCCTTAAAAGAAGAACTATAATGGCTGAGTGCAACCACTCTTCCGATCTCTTTCCTCTAGAAAAACATCCCATAATCGAATCCTACATTTTTCAAATCACCAATGAGCTCATCAAAACTAAAAACTGCATGGATATAAATCATTTGGATTGAGTAAATCCAGTTATATTAAATACAACACGTTACTTTCATTTGCATAAAGGGATACTTAAAAACATAGAAATGTACAATTAGAAAGGGTTCAGACAGCTTTGTATAATTAATTTTGAATCGGAGCTAACAGGTTTTGGAGTGCTCTAGGAGAGGAGTTCCACATTTGTTTGCCCTTCAGGCAGACATACAAGTGACTTTGTGGAGCCAATTTTTATGATATGATTTGTCGCTGTGAAAACTGATGCCAATATGTGACTGATGATGAGCTGGCTAGCTTCCAAGCAGCATGGAACCTGGCCTGCTAGCTTGACATTTTAAGACTAAAAGCTTTAATTCATAATTTTTTCCCTTGATTTTGGCATGATTCATTTTGGCAGGTATCACACACATGCACACACACACTCTCTCTCTCTTTCTCTCTCACTCACAGACAACCTTTTTATATTTTGTTTAGCCTTGATGTTTAGCTACTTGTTGTTATGATTTACAACAGATACTTATAGATTTTCACTGTTCTCAACATTCAAGAATGCTGTGTGCAAAGTCACATGGTGCAACATATTTAACCCAGGGCTAATAAAAGTGGATTGTGGATTGTATAACCCTGGGTTAACTTAATGTGAGAAGTTGCTCTTGTTCACACACCACGATCATAGCTTTATGATCTAGCTACGATGACATGAAGTCCACAAATAACTTACGCCTAAGGAGTGACGCATATTTGAAGCAATCTGAGTGCGTCAAATTAGCATGTATATCTCTTCAGACATGATACATTGTCCTATCATTTTATTTTGTAATGAAAAGTAAAGGTATTCAAGGGAAATGAAATACTCCAATACAAAAAGTCCAGATACTCCCCAAATATTAAGTACAGTACAGTAACCACTGTATGTAACTGCCATAGAAGGTGATTAATTGTACCATTAACAAAATTGTGTTGGTCAGTAATACATTTTAAGGAGATGACTTGATATTTTTGTCGGCCAGGGCAAACACTAATGTAATGGTTTGCACCGAATCTCAAATATCAAGCAGATCTCAGAGCAGTGTGTTTTCAAACATGAGACTGTGGCAGGATATTGGGATAGGAGACATGAGAATAGCAGATCGATACACCAGGACATTGTGGAACGAGATAAGTATGGCGAAATCGTATCGAGAGATTGTGTCTCGTTATGATTTTATAAGCGCATATTGCATTCAGGGAAGCATCAAAACATGCCACCTCAAACAACTACTTCCCACTCGAGCAGACAAAGAGAGTGTACTATTGTTTACTCTCCTGCCCACGCTGTTCATTGAACAATACATCGCGGCGCTGAAGACACAAATATAGCCGACGGTTGTGATGCTGGCTCCGTTCGGATTTAAACCGTGCCTCACCATGGTGACCTGGTTGCTTAGGAATGGGGAGTGAGTCACGCTAGGCAGACAGCACGCTGCTGCTGACATCACAGGTTGAGGGATCAGCTGGCTTCTGCGAGCTTCTCAATCGATGCCTGCCTGCCCGTACTTCACACAGGCGCCGAAATGACAAAGCCCTGTGCTGTCATTCTGTAAACTGACTTATGCTTCCCATAAGCACCATGTTCATGGAATACTAATATTATACAGGCAAATATGGAGCGTATATATACTCATCTAGTAACAGCTCTTGTCCACTGAAGCACAAACACTTCTATTTATTACTTACCAGAAATATTAAGGCCATTTAATTTTAAATGTGTCATCACTCATGAATCAATTGTCTAAGTAAATATAGTTACCAAATACTTGACCTAATACTCTTTATTTGGCAGTTGGAGAGACAGTTTGAATCTTAAGCAATCTGAATTGAGCACACATTCTTAATATTGTTGTGTAATAGAGCCCAGTAGACCTAGCTCATCATAGTCATTATCTCAATCTGCTGGAAGCCTTGTCAGTATGATATAAATAATTTCCAGTCATTTGAGGCTTTTGCCAGCTTTCATCAAAGTAAAAGTAGTTTTGTCACATATGAATTTCCTTACTTCTTCATTTGAGGCCGTTTTGACATTAAAATAATGGCGTATGGCAAAACAATGATTTAGGCAATAAAAAAATGTGTTACAGAAAATCTTTCTCAGACCAACTTCACGTTATCACAAGGAATGCTGTCATATTTAAAAAGGTAAACAAGACACAGTAGGTAAAAAAACGTAATCAGTGCTAACCAGGGTCAAAGACACTTGCTTGTTACTATGCCCTGCAGACATTACACTGTATGGGGAATGGTACTTGCTAGCACAGTCTAGGCTAAATACAATTTAAAGAATTGTAGTGTTTGGATTTACAACATTACATGACTGTAAGCAGCAGGAGATCCTGTCAGCTGATCCTACCCTGCACCATAAATACACTTGTACCAGTACTGATAACTGCAAAACCAAGTACGAATACTATTTGTCTTTCATTCTCAAATGCTGGACTGTTTATTGCTGCTACTGTTTACCCTTCAGAAGTCAGACATTGTTGTTTAACCTGTTTATGCTTTTCTTATGTTTTTTCCCCCAGTCATGCATTCATGGAATTACAGATGACAAGAAACAAGTTATTTGAGATTTATTCTTATGGCTAACTAGTTAGCTTCATTAAACTTTCTCCTTTCAATCATGTTAAGCTATTTTACACTCTTTCTTGCTAACCAGACATTTGTCTCATAAAATGGAGTTGCAAAACCAGTTCTTGGGTAAACTAGTTTTTGCAGTCCAGCATGTTAATTTCTGCTAAAATTATTCTTAAGAAATAATGCGAACTCCTGTCTATTTGTCAACCTTTGGTTGTGTTCTGTGTTGTGTGTGTGTGTGTGTCTTTTTAAAGTCAGATAGTGTTTTGGTTCACAACTCAGTCCTTTTACTTGAAGCAAGATTGCAATGTGACATACAGGTTTTTACCCTGTTCGACTAACTATAGTGTTTTCAGATGACTGAGGTTCTGTACGTATGTTTGTATATGTACATTTCTCTGCTTTTTACATGAAAAAAATGTCTTCGTTGAGAGTTACTGTGGAGGTAGGAGGGCTGAGAGGAGTATAGCTCATACCTCCAGGGGAATACCGAAACTGGGGCGAGCCGTCATTTGTTTCGCTGTGACAAATTAGAACCGTGGGACTGCCATAAACCTCAACCCTCAAACCAGCTAGTGAAAACATAACCATACACCAAAATGAATAATGAGATACTCTTTCACCACAGTCAGTCATAGTGCAATTTATTCATAAGAGGCACTGGTCAGGATTAAAGGGTCATTTATACCAGATAGACTCGTAGGTGGTACAAGACAGTACGGACCACAGTGTGTCTTCAATATATTTGTCAAAGGATTCTACACTGTCCTAGAATTTACATTCACTTTTTGAGGCATTTTATTTTCCTCCTTATGAATTCAGTGTGCCTTCAACACATGATTTTATCCTTGTGCTAAATAGTGATTCAGTAATGTTTGAAGAGAATCTTTAAATGAGTCATTGTGTAAATGAATCACGCTGCAGACTGATGTTATTTTGAGAGGAGTGAATCGTATTATCGCTCCCTTCCAAGGAACCAGATGACAGCTGCAAATATGAGATCGCTGTTTTAACATCTTGACAAATTTTCGAAGACTATCCTAGAATTACCCTCTGAAGCAAACCTTGGGAAGAAGTAGAAACCATGAAGAATTGCAAGACCTTGCAAACCCATATGTACAACAGGACTGGTTTTCGCTTTTTGTTTTTCTTCTTTTTTTGTTTTTTTTTTTGGCGTGTCCAAAATTGCTCATACAGCTGGTGGCTGTGACATCATTGTGAGAACGTACTGTATGTCTGAAATATCAGATCGATGATTGATGCAAGATGATCTCCAGCAAATTCAGTCATCGCCAAGCCAAGCATGGAATGGCTGTGAGCTGTGAAATCAAAGGACAGTCTGCAGGATAAGAAAGGATGTTTCTTCCAAACTCTTCCATTCCAACAACGTTGCATTTTGTGATTTCAAAACACTTTCCCTGTGTGTCATGAAGCTGGCTAATGCCTGAGAAAATGCA
Source organism: Albula goreensis (assembly GCA_022829145.1). NCBI lineage: Eukaryota > Metazoa > Chordata > Actinopteri > Albuliformes > Albulidae > Albula > Albula goreensis. The sequence goes on from CM040745.1 coordinate 37,168,865, forward strand.
AGAGGTTTTTGAAATCACCAGAGCCAAAATATACATAAAAAATGGTTTATTTTGGCAGCCTACATACTTAAGAGTTCATATAATCTGTTACAATTTCATAATTATTTAGAGAAATTTTTAAAAGCCTACAAACATTGCAACACTGTTTTCCAAAACAAAAGGTCCCTTTGAAAGGCCAATCTCATGTATGAACATTGCATTCATCAAATCAATTTCCAGATAAGACACCAAATAGCAATCAAACCAAATTGTCTAAAAAATTCACATTCGACACAAATTTAACAAGCAATGTTCAGCCATTTCAACAGTGAAGGCTACTCCTTCCCGCTGTGATTATGATGTCCAAGATTTGTGATAACCAAGATTTCGGCAGTACCTTGTTAGTTCTATGTCAGTTTTTATGAGGTGGTTCCGTTAGAGGCTAACACAGACCGCTATTACGATCTCGCTTTGCTGGGAATAGTTTTCTTTCAGAGGTACTTTCTCGCATTTTTTATTATTGGTCGATTACTGTTGACTCCACCTCCTTTCACACTCCTTGATATGAGTACACCAATATTTGGCCACCACCGGTATCTGAACATCACTCTTGATCCGGTTCATCCCTTCGTGGCAGAAGTGTACCATTTGCAAATGGGATTTTGCAGCAGAATAGTGCTCCATGCCACAAAGCTAGGATTTTGCCGGAATGTTCCGGGAATATGAGAGTGAATCCAGCTTACTGCAGTGACCTCCCCAGTCACCAGATATCTGTCCAATCGAGCATCTGTGGGATGAGATGGAAAAAAATCCACCATCAGCCAATTTGCCATTTACAATGACATTTAGAACTGAGTAGAACTTGTACTTTGTATATTTTCAAGGACACACAAACAAACACACACACACACATCACACACTTTAGCACACAAAGGATTGCTGGCTTCTAGTCCTCTGAATTTTCCAGCTTGCCAAAAAGACCTTAACATAAAGAAGCCGTTTCTCCGTCAACCAGTCGATAAGGGAGCAGTCCCATTTTGTCAACCAATCAAGCGGGCAGATGTCCCGCTCCATCAAACAATTGATGACAGCGACGGTCCACTCCATCAATCAATCATAAATGTCATAACAATACCGACCCTGCCCCCCATGAGTTAATCTGTCACTCACCATCCTTACTTGCCTCCACACCCACTGCTTAGGTCATCCCGCACACAGTCTACGGAAAATAAATGCATTGGTAATTTTCTATGTTTTGTTGATGTATGGTTTTTGCTGTGATACATAGTTAAACCTACTACTATTCTGGACAATTAGTCATTGCAGACAGCCAGTGGTGGGGGCTGGGGGGGTCACACTCCCATGGTTAAAATAATAGTGTCCTTTCAAAACAAAGCAGTGAGCAGAGAGATGGCACCCCCAATGCATTATGGGTGTGTCCGACAGCATAGAAAATAATCTGATGTTGCGGCAGCCCAGCGGGCGAGGTAAAAATATCGGCCGTGTATCCATACTGTACAAGGACACATCTCCAGGCTAGGTGGGCTTTTACAGAGCCGCAGCCTGGAATGACGTATGGCTTTACGGCAGGTGACATTGAATGCCTGGGAGAAACTAAACGCACTTGAAAGAATAACATTTCGCAAGGGTATAACCTTTTAGTGTACCGTTCCACTAGTCACAATAGTGGAACACATAGTATTGCGGCTGTGTTTGTGAGGTTTTTTTGTTCCTTTGCTCTGGGTTAATTAAAACCTAGTGATATACAACTGGATTTTAAAGTCACACCTATTTTTGTGACTGAGGATAATGATGGATTCAGAAGCTGGTAATGACGGCGATAACAAGACAGACTAAATATGTAGTGGTATGATATATGGTCCTCATAAAATTGGTGCTTGTGACAAAAAATAGGGTGTCAAAGAAAGTGAACACACATACACAAACACACTAACACACACGCATGCATAAACACACATTAACATAAACATATTACTCTTCCTCTACATATCTTATTTTTATTGTTAGTCACATCAATGAAGCATATTGACCTGTATTGAAAACTTGTAGATAGATGCCAAAATCATCACGGAACAGCATCCAGTAGTAACAGTTAAGAGAACACCAGGGCAGGTGGTTTTAAACAGGACAGAATCCAGTCATAACGGTTAAGAGAACACCAGGGCAGGTGGTTTAAAACAGGACAGAATCCAGTCATAACGGTTAAGAGAACACCAGGGCAGGTGGTTTTAAACAGGACAGAATCCAGTCATAACGGTTAAGAGAACACCAGGGCAGGTGGTTTAAAACAGGACAGAATCCAGTCATAACGGTTAAGAGAACACCAGGGCAGGTGGTTTTAAACAGGACAGAATCCAGTCATAACGGTTAAGAGAACACCAGGGCAGGTGGTTTTAAACAGGACAGAATCCAGTCATAACGGTTAAGAGAACACCAGGGCAGGTGGTTTTAAACAGGACAGAATCCAGTCAGGACGGTTAAGAGAACACCAGGGCAGGTGGTTTAAAACAGGACAGAATCCAGTCATAACGGTTAAGAGAACACCAGGGCAGGTGGTTTTAAACAGGACAGAATCCAGTCATAACGGTTAAGAGAACACCAGGGCAGGTGGTTTTAAACAGGACAGAATCCAGTCATAACGGTTAAGAGAACACCAGGGCAGGTGGTTTAAAACAGGACAGAATCCAGTCATAACGGTTAAGAGAACACCAGGGCAGGTGGTTTTAAACAGGACAGAATCCAGTCAGGACGGTTAAGAGAACACCAGGGCAGGTGGTTTTAAACAGGACAGAATCCAGTCGTAACAGTTAAGAGAACACCAGGGCAGGTGGTTTTAAACAGGACAGAATCCAGTCATGACGGTTAAGAGAACACCAGGGCAGATGGTTTTAAACAGGACAGAATCCAGTAGGGCATACTGCATGAGATCATCAGTTAACTTGGGGACAAGAGATCGATAGCACAGTAGATTATGAATGCCTGGAGCTACACCTGCCCACAGTAATGTTTACACACATTCTCCACATAGCTCTCCTCTTAGCTCTTAACTATTCTTTGTTCTGTCGCTCACAGCGCCCGTATCCCCCCTTTCCTCCCAGTCTGAAACAAATGCGGTGTCGTAATGCCTGGTTGCGCCTCGCCGTCACCCCCCCCCCATAGGTCTGGGAGAGTGCAGGGGAGCATACGCTCTCCTCAGAAACGTGTGATGTCAGTCGGCTTATTTTCCCACACCACGAGTCGAGCCTGCAGAGACAGGAGCCGGAGGAAGGCTTTTCATGCGCAAGGCATGTGGGCGGCCGATTGGCTGGCAGAGTAATGAGGCATGGAATCTCTGCAGGCCGAGTCCCTCCCTCCCTGGGTGATGAAATCATCTCGCAGGATTTACAGCCACAGTCCATATTTTGAAAAGTACACCACAAGATCCATCCACACACTGAACCAGCACCTATAAATTACAAGCTACCCAGCTATATATATTACTTTGATCTGGCAATATCCTGAAGTCTTATGAGTTTTACATTACCAGTTAGATCTATTGTATGTGTTCATGAATGTATCAGCATACTACCTAAAGTTTAGGAGTTAAATAAAGTACTTATCTCTTGTGTTTCATTCTTGGACACTTTAGTAGTGTTTGCCAGGTCAAATTGACCAGGCCATCACTGGGATTTTTAAACATTTAACAATGAGTCATAAGTTTTACCCAGCTGTTTAGATGTACCATATAACCTACAGTACTTAAGTTCCATTAATTATGCGCTTTGATTTGAATTGTAGGTCCAGGTGTTACATGGGAATGTTCAATTTGTTTAAAATGCAGCAGAAGCCTGCTGTAGTCTTGCACTTTTAGATGCTTGTGTGGGGTCCTTCCTGGTTACAGAAGCAGGTGATGACATGATTGCAGGTGCTATCTTGGGTTTTATTATTTGTTTCGTGCTTTCTCGCCTGTACTATTGTCGGGAAGCTAACAATGTTCTTTTGGTTATCGGCTGATTGCTAGGTGTGGCCGATTAGTAATCGGTTTCAGGTGTGTGAGCTCTTTATATTACCCAGGGCTTCAGCATCTCTTTGCGTTAGTGTCGTCTATACACTTCGCCAGCTTTGGCAGAGAGTTTGTCCGCTGGTTTTTGGCTTAGCATGCCTTGTGTGTAAGTATAATGTAGGAATCTTTACGAAGTTCTTTATTTTCTTTTTCTTGCGGGATTGATCCGTGTTCACCCGCAGAAGAACTTTGGTGTTTAAGTATCTGCGTGGTACTTCGCAGTTTGCTATTTATATATTAAGAGCTGTTAGGTTTTCACTCCTGAAGTCTTAAGTTTCTTTTTATTTATCTTAGAGTTGGGGTTCTCCCACAGGAGTGTATTTTTGTTTTATTTTAGGGATTTGTTCCCTCTGATCTGTCTCCTTCGAGACTTTAGTGGTTGGGAATTGGTTCCTTAGCTTTTCGTCTGTGTATTGTGCACACTAAGGGGTCCCATCATCATCATCATCACCAGTCCTTACAGGTGATGGTATTTGTTTATCAGGTAGGCTTGCACTCATGTGGCTGTTCTAAAGTTTGTTTTACTAAGGTAGAATAATGGAGCTCATTTCCTTGGTGTAGCAGACCATGTGGCCAGTTACAGGTATTTACCCTTGTGATGGTTGCGTTGTGGCTCTTTTGTATTTAAATGTAAATGTTGACATAAATGGATGAGCTAAGTTTTTCGATTTATCTTTTTCATACCTTTCAAACCAGAGCAAATGGTTTTTGAATTTCTCACTGTGCCATGCTCCAACACCACATTTAAGGAACCTCTTGTGAAAGATTCCTACACTCTACACAATAAGCTGATGTTTGAGAGTTCTGACACAAAATGGCTACCGGGTATCACCCAGGATGGGTGCTACACATTGATGGATGTTCCTCCCTTCACCATAAAATACTTGGATATTAAGAATGTGTATTATTATTATTATTATTATTATTATTAATTAATAATAATAATAATAATAATAATATTATAAAATATGAAAATACCCTGCTGAATGGTTGGGAGAGTAGTAACATTTTTTTCAAAACAGGTTGTCAGGGAAAGCGTGTAAATACATGCCAAACTGTCTCTGTAATATTTCTGAAAACAAAAGGTAAGAGAACATGAATTGTGATTGAAAGATATAAATGATCTAAAAGAGAATGAAAATGGACATTTCTGGGGACTGGTAGTTCTTTTGGTTGTTTACAAAAATCTCCAGCCATCAAGTTTCAAAATAGACCACTGATCTCATGCGGAAATCTGTGAGAATCTTCAAATTCGCACATTGTCATCCAAAACATGCGACCGTGTCCTTTCTCCTGCATCCGCCGTTTGTCGATGTCACGGCCTCAGCTGCTGTCTCGGTAACCGCGGATACTGTGACTGCTGCGCATTTACACAGGGATTGCCAACGTCTATAATGTCATTCAGCTTCAGACTGCCAGCCAAGCCCTGCATCTCGAAAAAGCCTACTCTGCAATTGCTTTCAGATTGACTGTAGGATTACTTGACATAAACATGCTAGCAAACAGGTTGATGCCAGTTGGTGTCACAGTCTTGTTTGTCTTATGTAATTTCCTCTTATGAGTTATATGCATCATTGGAATCATCATTACGTGTGAGCATTAGCCTTATTTCAGCTGTATTTATCTAGGTTCAGAGGCATCCATTTTGTTTTCCTGAATTCAATTTTGCGTCAACCTCACCCATGTTATTCCCAAAGCAAGAGGAGACTAAGGGGTGATTTGATAGAGGTTTTTAAATTTATAAAAGGACTCAAGGTTAACTACAATACATTTTTTTAAGGTGAGTTCAGTCTGTAGGACAAGAGGACATAAATGGAAACTAGTTAGGAGTGAGTTCTGCACTGATATAAGGAAGTATTATTTCACACAAAGAGTTATCAATACATGGAATAGGTTGCCAGGTCATGTAGTTGAGGCAACCCTAGCTGTGTTCAAGTCCAGACTTTAGAGGGGGAGCCCAGCCTCCTCTGACTGGCCCAGGGTATGAGTTTATGATGACCAACATGGTCAGTAAGTCTTTTAAAAAAGAATTGAGATAAAGTCAGTACATTTAAGTTAAGAAATCAGTCAAATAACAAACAATGTAGGACCACAGCAAGGCATGAAAATCGGTGACGGCTGGGAAACAGGAGAGAGACAAACTTTACCTTTTAAACCTATCATTATGTCCAACCTGTTCCCATTTGTCCTCCTTGATTAACAATAAAACAGGTAATTCATGGAGTAATTAACACCAATTAACGTCAATAGATTAAAAACGTCCATGGATATAACAAACATAACCCTAGTTTGCAAAGAACAGCAATTCTATTACAAAATAAAATTGGCAACCATTGACTCTGTTAAATTAGCTGGTGTTAATTACTCCGTGAATAATTTGTTTTATTGTTAATCAAGAGGGATAAATGGGAACAGGTTGGACATAATGATAGGTTTAAGGTAAAGTTTCTTCCCTGATTTAAGCTCACCAGCAGCAGCAGCTGATGAAACCACTCAGAAAACCTCTTCAAGCATAAAAGAAACCGACATCTTTCTACAGAAAACAATTACATTACCCTAACAAAGTCTTTCGTACAGTGGATTTTACACCTAGTAGTAAAAACCTACGATGGAAAACTGCGAGGGATATTTAGTTTGAGATGTTTTTGCCAATTATTCCATTCCCATGGTGCACAGCGGGGACAAGCGCTGTTGTTTTTGTCTAAATCTGTGTATTCCCTGGGAATATGAGAAAAAAATCCATAATTATGAAAATGTCATATGGAAGTAGAACAAAATTCGAAAATATGTGATGGATGCTTTATGGCAAACGTATATTCACATTCAGATAAAGGGAAAAGTTTATTTTACCAATAAAATTAGTGACTTTTCCTTATTTTATTGGCTATAATATCATCGGGGAGCACCGCAGATCCCATGAATCTGTGCAAACCTGTTAGGCTGGCGCAAAATGACTGAGAGCGTGTGATTGGCTGAGGTGGTTTGTTTGCTCCAATCACAAATCATGTCACTGAAACTGCTTGTAAAAAAATTAAACACAAGCTAAAGGCTTTGATAAATTTAGCCCTTAGTGCACATGAAAAGGCAAAGATCCTCTGGATATACTGCCAGATAATATCTGGTTTTCGATCTGGCCAGAGTTACATAAAAAGGCCTACCACTATAAAATGTATGCAGCAGTCCACCTTAGAGTTCATTAAATATATGATATAATAAATGGTTCATTGTTTGCGTGTGTGTAAAGGCTTATTTATCTCTAGCAGTCAGATTAACTAATCACTTGAGAGAAAACGTTTCTATTGGTTTGAGTGCCAATAGGGGGGACATTTTTCTCTCAACATCGAATAAAATTAATCTCTCAGTACTATAATGAGGGCACTGTGCTGTAGAAGGTGTTGTCCTTCGGGATCTAAGATCGGTTCCCCAACCAATTGGTTCACCAACCAATTTGATTCCCAATATCATTATTGCAAACAACAGCGAAACCGTCAGTTAACAAACCTGGTTAAAATTAGATACTATAAATTGGTAAACAAACACGGTAATTTAGTTACAGTTGACAGCGCCCGGTATGACTGACTGGGGTGGCTCATATATAAATATCAAACATATATTGGCATGTTTACGGTGATGAGGTGGAGATGGAACTCAGGTATGGACAGATTCTCCCTTGAGAGACATTATTATTGGATGTTGCAAAGGATCGTTGATGAACTGCCTTACGGAAAAACTGATGAGCTCTGCGCTTTTCAAACCTCATATTAATGCAAATATTAACCCATAATTCATTTCCTGATGTGCTGTCCATCAACCATACAGTAGTCTGAAATGCAATGGCATACATATTAATTTTCATGAAAAGAATTATGCAAGCTAAGTCAAAATAAACGACATTTCTTTGAAAATACATCTTACGAAAAACATTTCTAGTGCCTAAAACCATGCAAAAAAAAAAACATGCCTCAAGAAAATGGGACGGTGGGGAAAAAAGAAGATACCGCTGTCTGTTTTGTGTAACATTTAATGAAAAAATTGTCACTGTCACTCAGGTAAACAGCTCAGTACTTCCAGGGCGACCTCATGCAGGTACCATGAGATTCCAGCTCTCTAAACTCGCTACAGAGAAGGTACAGTAAAAGCAGAATACCCATTTAAATTGCTGTGGCTTTGCCGGTGTGAAGGATGGCTGTAACAGTAGCAATGTTAAACTGTATATGAAAAACTGTACAATTTGCATTTGGCCCACTCAATGCCAGTTGCATGACATTAGTATTCTGTGACATACCATGACGTACAAAATCATTTAATTTGGGGCTTGGTAAAGTATTATTTCTGAGGGATCGATCCAAACTTAATCCCAAGCCGTAGAATTTGTCGTTACCTTTGGCGATTATGCACTGAGATCACTAACTGTATGGCTCTCACTGATATGTCTTTCAGAAGAGTAAGATGAAATACAAAACTTTGACACCATAAGCAAACCCACTGATTCCAGCTGAAACTTCACAAGCGTTGATACCAAATTCTGTCGATGTGTCTTTGAGCACGGCGACCGAGCAAGTCATTCCTCTCCCTCCTGCTGTCGTCACTTGGCGAAGGGAGCCGTCCTCCTGTTGCAGATTTATGTCTCTGTCCATAACCCCACCCCCCCTTCCCTCCCCAGCTCATATAATTGCTTTATTGCCTCTGGACAGAGTCATGGAAACATTACATGAAAACCGAGGAGATTGTAAGCTATATTTATAAACGGAATGCTGAGCAAGGGGGTTCCAGGTGCTAATGCCAAAGTACCATGGAAACCATTAATACAAATACATTATGCATTATAATACACAAAAACAGTTACAGCGAGTTGAAAAAAAATTGGGAATTAGATCAAAAGAATCCTGAGTGAACAAATAATAGAACATTTTCATACTTATTACTTATTGCATGTATTTGTAGGCAAGACCCAACGCCCCACCCCCCACCCCAAACATGAAAAATTAAGCAGCACCTTTGACACGGGTGACTTTGTCTTAAGCAGCAATGGCTGCAGCAAATTGCTTCCCTTAGTTGTTGATCGGTGTCTCATAGTGATATAGTAATGCTATTATCTCAGGGAGCTGCATGTCAAACCACATTGTATTTACTCCACTTGGTAAATGCAGTCGTTTTTGTAATAATTCTGTTTAGACACACAGTTCCCATAAAATAACGATGGAAAAAAACAGCTAAATCGGCTTTACCACTGAAACACATTCTGGATAACGAGGTGTAGTTAAAAACAATTATAAACACCATGTACACATCCGTAAAACTGTGGAAGTACACCTATGGGATTTTGTGAGTTGCAGACATACAGGTCAAATAACTGCAATGAAGGTTCCTTAGTACGGTTTTGTTTTCAACGGATATGGACATTTCCACCACGAGGAAAAGGAATCTGCTATCAGTGCTTTAGTGCTGTAATAAGACGAGCTGGGAGGTCTGGTTCATTCATTATTTAGTTTGAATGAGTCAGTCTGTCAGGCCAGGGAACTTTAATTAGTTGTAAATTCAGGAAGATATGAGGTCTAATTGTCATATCACCATATCAGGTCATGCTTTACGTTTCTGAAATTCATTTCATATTTAATTTCATGCTGCCTTCCTGAAAGGGGATAACAGAACACCAGAAGCTGAGATATACAGCTCACCGATGACTGTAACTCAAATTGCACCGTATTTCTTTGTGCATTATTTATGTTAAATTTTGGTTGGCCGTAGTTTTGTTTAATGAAGACCATGAATAACTTTAATTTGTTCTGGTTATTTTGTAAAATGACAAAAAGTAAAAGATCTTGAAGCTTAAATAGGTGTAATTATATCGTAATTATATTCTGTTTGCCTTTGTTTTCCGTATGTCCAATATCTGGTCTATTGTCTACGAATTTGGCACTTCTCATTTTTTGGCACATAAAGATGTAATTCATAATAGCTGAGTATGGAAATACTGCTGAACTGTTATGACTGATCGAAAGGCATTAGCGAATGAGCTTCCCCGAGAGAAGTCCATCATTTCGCACCGCGGGTTTGCTCCGCTAGGGCGATTCTAAAATCTTGTGTCATCAAAGCTCGATGTTTCCCAGGGTGACAATCCCAGGGGAGGGGCACCTGTAGATCCAGACCAATGGCAGATTCCGATTATACCACTTATTAACAATAAGCATGGCCCCCCCACCCATTCTTCTCTCTCAAAAGCCATAAACCGTAGTACCCACCCTCCACCCCTACCCCATTTATTTAGTCTTTTTTGATTCTGATTTACATAGCTGGCACACAATGTGCTTGTCTGGGATTGCTGTTAGCCAGGTCTGGCACCATTACTCACATTAATCTGGCGGATGCACTTACGTTCTCCCACTTTGTAAGTCACTCTGGATAAGAGCGTCTGCTAAATGATTGTAATTTAATGCAATGTAATGTTAGAATTGGACATTTTGCACAATGTATTATTTGCCTGTGAGGCGTTCTGTCTTTCCGGCTGTCTTCTGCTGGCCATTTTTCATAGAGCTAAGCGATGGAACAAGTGCACGCTAATTAAAATCCGTGCTTCCCATTTCAACTAATATCTAAAATGAAAAGAGATGGTAAAGTTTCGGTTACATCACCCCGTCATGTCACATACAATATATTTAGTGATCCATTATTGCAGACTGTGGTGCTAATCGTAATGATATTGGTTGAGAACGTTCATCCAAAAGTGGATCATCACTATGATAATCATAAATGATTTGATAAGTGTACAATATCATAAAAACACATCCAACACATTCTACGAATGGTGATCAAGACTTCTGACCACCACAGAAGAGAATTAACAATGTCATCTAACAGGTGATAATGCCTATTATAAAGATATCTACTATATTAAGATATTGTCTATTATAAAGGAGGTTATTACCCCATACCAAAGCATTAAACATTGCACACAGAAGCTCAATACGCAAGTGTTTCCTTCATGGTTGGTTTCCCCGGCTCCAAGGTACATTGGATTAAATTAGCATTTGTGATCACAGGGAAAAGACTCATTTAGCACAGCTGTTGTATCCCTGTTACTTGTGTTTTCACTTGGCAGGGTTATAAATTTGACACCGCGAGCATGTTTCCATACCCGTTAAACACGATGTGCGACATTACCTAAGGTTTTCCCTGGAACAGTTGCGCCTCCGTGAATACATGTGGACGCCGAGGACACGTTGTCAGGAGGCTTTGCCAAGCCGGTGACCCCCGGCCCGTTGAGAAAGACCGCATGGAATGACAAACACAGACAGCTGGCATTCGCTGACCCCTCCCCTAAAGTATTGGAAAAAAGCACCAAGGTCCAAGATTGCCAGTATTTACATACATGGATGGGAGATGATGCAAAGGGCAGTTTATCAGGCAACAGGGCATGTATGAAAAAGGACAGCTGAGGATCCTAGTCTCTAAGGCCTAGTTTGAGAGAATTTGTGCTGCGGACAACAGTACTAGATGACAATGTGCAGTTGAGAAACAAATTAAATTCCATACACATCTAGTTGTACAGGTAATAACATCATTGAAGAAGTCTTACGTCTAGTTGTAGAGGTAAAAGCACTTTGTCAGTCTGTGCCATTTTTCATCAGCCAATTGGGGAATTACCATCATATTATTTTTTAAGGACCATTGATGACTTGTAGATACTTACTTGTTGGTGAGTATGAAACACAGAGCATGAAACAGGAAATCGACCAGTCAAAAGGCCTGTGACTCTCTCATGATAGGCATGAGTTCCAGGTCTACAGTGCAGCATTCGATTTTAAATAGAGGACAATTGTTCGGCACAAATTTTTTGCAAGCATATACAATTTTCACTTGATTTTCACACAGCACATTAAAATGCCAGTGAAGAAGGATTTACATACTGTACATGTACATTGACATTAATTTATGTCATTTATGCTGACAGTCCAAGTGTCTTTTACATGGATCAATTACACACAGGAAAGAAATACCTTTAAGATGAAGGTTTTCAGTGGAGATCCTTATAAAGTGCTATTTTTGGGAAAAGTAACAGAAGTGGCAAGCTACCTCACTGTCAGCTATTATTACAATGGCTATTTTTAAAGTGAAGTATGACTTTCCTGTTCTGCGAGGTGACCAAGCTGATAAAAATAGACCATTTTTATTCTGGCCACTGAAAATGGCCTCATCTCGTCGGAGACAGTGTGACAGATGTCTTTGGGGCTTACCTCATAGGTGTGCTGGTTCCGCCTCTGCGAAAAGAGGTGGCCTGAATCGTGACAGCCTGTTGCCCGGTGAGTTTTCTCGGCTGCAAGTTAAGACTGAGATTATAGCCCCGTTCCCCCTGTAGATCTGGAACTAGGATTCGCCTGATCTCGTGCCAAAGCTGGCTGACCCAGCGGAGCGTGACCGCTTTCCTCATGCGCTATCCACATCCAGAACAGTTTTAAGTGTCACACTGAACTCTGGTGCCCGTTTAGATGGCAATGACTGCCTGGATTTTGTCTGCGGTTTTCTAAATAGGGAAAAACTAGAGAGAACGTTACCTCTTTTTAGTTTTTGTTGATGACGATTGTGAGCTGTGACAGCGGCTTGCTCCTTTTTTGTTCCTGAATTTCTTCACAGGCAGCGACTGAGAGAAAATTACCACTTAGCCTATTGTCTCTGCCCATTTTTTGTTAGCAGGCTAATGAGCAGAAGCAATTAGCAATAAAAACTTAAATGGAATTGCAGGCCTCCAGGTGGATGATGCAGTATGACTTTAGTTTGGGAAGCAGGTGTGAGCCCTGTGACTGTGAGTTTGAGTCGCAGCCACGCCAGCACTGCTTACAGCTGGGGGTGCACATTGCTGGCCCAGCCTCGGTAGGGGACGTTAGGGGTTATGCTGGTAAAGGTTTTTAGTCTCATCAGTCTACAACGGCCACTCTAAGTTAGCCAGGTGCCTGTGGAGGTATGAATGAAGTATATGCTGACTTCATCATCCTCCAGTTACATATGCAGCATGTAATTGATGGTGAATCTGCAGTGTGCAGAAAGCGGTCTTCTCGTCACATGAATCAGAGAAGTCGCATGCTTACGGCTGCCTCTGCCTGCAGTCAGTGGGAGAGGGCTGCAAAGTAAAAGTAAACTCATGTATTTATGACAAAACAGCAAATATTAAAAGAATAATTAGCTAAATTAGGTACATAACATACTAAAATTATGGATCACCAAAGCACTGAATTTAGAATACATATCCCATCTTAAGGCCACACCCTTCCTGTTTACTCCACTTTCAGTCAGACTTTATGAGCGAAGGGCAGATCATTAAGAGCACAAGGAATGGTTTGTTTCAATAGCATAAGTCCTAAAAGAAAGTAAAGTTTATTTTGTTGGAGTTGCTTTTGTCCTTAAAGTGTCTTAGTACATGAACAAACAGTCAGAAATGAATGTGGTAGCAATGGATTTCTCTTTTTCTTTTCTGGGTAAGTACATGAAAGGGCTTAATTGAATATCCCTAACCACTAAAACTATATATTTTTTTATTGGTTTATTGTTTCAAATATGTTTTCTTTTTTAAATTATTTTCTAGCTAAAAAGATTTTAAGCTTATTTGGCCCCATTTAAGTCCAGGAGACATGGATACTCATGGATCATACATTTAGCGACCAAACAGTACAGATCTCACTTGGAACAGACCTGATGCTCTTCCATACAGCTTTTTCATAATTAGCGATTATATTACACAGACTGAAGAAAACCACTGACTTGCAGCACTCTGTCAGGATAAAAACACAGGCCTTGGGGGAAGAACCTAGCGGAAACCTAATTTGACCACCAGTCACTCATGATAAGAGTGTCTAAATGCCGGCAAAACGCCTAAATGTGAATGTAGAAACTACAATGTGGGAGTTAAAATGACACTGCTAGCTATGTATACAAAAACTAGAGAGGACGGGAGGAGACAGGGGTCTCCAACACATATGGAACCTGTCAATCAAATGTTGCCACTTATGGCACTGTACTTATATATCACAACGAACAAAGAGCTGCAGCAAGAAAAAAGAAAGCAGAAATCATTAACAAGCATTACACAAATTGTCATAATACATGCTCTTGGCTAGTTTGCGATTTGCTACTTACGCAACTTAATATACTTGCATTAAGGAGCAGTCACAAAAGATCGTGGAAGCTGACTGTTCGGGAGAGAGGTTTGTGGGAGAAAATCTATAGAACGTTGTCTGGTTTGGAAGGCAAAAATGAACAGACATGGCAACCTAGATTCCTCTCCAGTTTCTCTAGAGGAGGCAAAAATAGAGCTGGAGAGAAAAAAAAGAGAAAATGAATCGAGGTCATCGTAAAATGGAGATTGCCTGTAAGACAGGACAGACTTTTTTTTTGTTCTCAGATATTTCATTTTTTGGTGTATTTAAAAAAACCGAAACCATTTTTAATGCTCATGTTTTAATGAGGGACCCTAGGATAAAGGAAATATTGTGGGAGCAAAAGAAAAGCTAATTGTTGTCCTGTATAAACTGAAAATGAATATATGAAAATGACTTGTGGGTATAAAGTATATTACCAGTTGTAAGTTGTCAGTTTTTTCTTAATACTAATGTAACAACAATAGACGATGAACATGTAATTATTGTCTATTGATATTAATCTGATTGCCAGCTTCCTGCTGTAACAGGTATAAAAAAGCCATAGAAGGATTATATGTGAACACTTGCTACATTAAAGTACTTTTCCATCTGAGAGTTTTTATTTTTGGTAGGGATGACACTGTGGAATGTCTTTTCATGCAACAGGCAGTGCGCTGTCTGTCTACAGCTGACCACCAGGGAGCAACATAGGACAAAGATTCTCTGTGGAGACGTCCTCTGACTGAGAACGTTTGAGCATCTCAGGAAACACATTTTCCAATCCTAATCCTTACAAAAATTAATTTTAAGTGTTGTGTATTCAACAGAATGCAATTAAGAATGCACCAATTAGGATTCCTTATATGTGATCATTGATGATTTCTGTACACAGCGTATTCCGAGATATATATATTTATATGTATATATATATCCAATAAATTACATTTTATGGTGGGCTATGCATTCTATATCCTAAGTACTGAGTCAGTATAAACATCCCAAAGGTATTTTTTTTTATCAGAGTTTGAAATGTATTAAGCTATATTTGTCCAGGTAGTTGATTGTACCATAATGACACTGTGCAATTACCTGTACTTTTGTTTTTTAAGGTACCGCTTGAAAAATTTGAAAAGTTCCAAACGAACAGAGAGAAAGAGATGAGTTTCAACCATGCAGTACCACTGCAACTCCCACTGTAAAACTCCTCCCCTTCCTCTTCCAGGTGAGACCTCGGCTGTACCATCTGTCTCACCTCTTGGATTGGAAGAGCGCATGTGACCACGTTTGACATAATTTGAAAGTTTGAAATAACGATTTCTATAAGTTTCTACATTGAGGAAGGAGGGTAAAGAACATTTACAGGACACAAACAAATGATCGACAACTTATGTCTCCAGGCACACTCTGGGGTAAGATTTGAGATGTATATAGAATTCTGTCAAGTATGTTCACATCATCTTATGACACATTGAGGGTGTCTTGGGAGCGAAATTTAGAGTTATCTTTCCAGTGAACATGACTGGCTTCGCATATCTGAAAAGGTTTTGTACCCAAAACGTACCTCTGTAAACTCATACAAACAAAATGTGAAGTTTATCTCATAACAAACTTATTTAACCCCTTCAGGAAATACCACCCAATAACTCTCATATGAGTTTTGAGAGTTGCAAAAAATGCAATACAAAACCAGAACAGGCTATATATTGCATGTATTCTGGAAATGTAATAGGATCTAGGCCTATTGGAAGGAGATTCAAGTATACATAAACGATAAAGAATATGACATATCATCTAGTGTTTTTTTTTTTTTTTTTTTTGCTGCATTTGTATGTTGATTGAATCTTTGATGACACTGATTGTGAATTAAATACTCAAATCTGATTGGCCTAAAAGTCTATGCTGAGTGAGCATGCCACATGATTGGCCCCTGATCCGTTACATCATCACATTTCAACATGAGTGTCATGTCAACTCATGAGGTCAGGAAAAGAGGGTGAAATTATCACAATCATTACCTTCACAAGTGGTAGTCATACAGTTGAAAGACTTTAGCTCATTGTGAAGATTTCACTACCCCTTGCAAAAGTGGACGTCGTCCATGTTGCCAACATCTGGCTTTGAGAGAATAAGAGGGCCTTTGGCATTGTGCTCAATGAACTACACTAATTTAGTTATAATTAAACATCTGAATCTTATAGATTCAATAAGCAGTACCAACATGCTATTTGAAATAATTTCTTTTCCATTGATACTTGAAGAGTACATGGACAAAATTGATATAGTATAATGAGTTGGGTTGCTGGGTGGTACATCCTGTTAATGCAATGTTGAAGTGTGTGGACAGTCTTCATGGTCTCATATCAAACTTAGAACGTTCCAGAGGTTTAACCGTGGACTGGGAGGTAACTGGACATAGTGCTGCCCAAATTTAGACCGCAAAACTGTGCAAGCTCAATTTATTGACTGAGGTATGAAGAGAAGCAGGAGCTGAAAACACATGCTTCCTCGCGCTCTTAATTGACAGCAGGGGTTGCTATGGCGAGCATGGCTCCTGAATGCATTTGGGAATTCCAAATTGGAAGAAAAAGGGGGAATATGGGTAAAATGGAACATAAAAAGTAAGCAGTATGGTAAATGAGCTTGTTAGCAACCTGAAAAGTCTGACTTTGATTGATCTTGTTTTTCAGGCTACCTTTCACCCTTCTAAAAATATTACTTCTAAGACTTTTAGATTTGTTCAAAAACAATGAGTCATAGACAGTCAGAATCAGGAAGTTATCAAAATGCAACACATTTCTATTCCTACTCCAGGCTGATTTTTATTGTCTTGGCAATGTAAATTTACAAAAATGATATGAATTATAAATTAATTTTACAAAAATGTATTCGTCATATACAAATCATTAGTACACTGCTCAGAGTCAAAGTGACAGAACGTCTTTTCATCTTGTAATTTGTATGTGGTGATTGTTCATTTCAAGTTCACATGAGATGTGTCTGTGTTCTTGGATATGTTTTCGCATGCCATTTTTTTACAATGGCACCTTATCTTGGCAAAATAGCACAAGATGATTTTTATAAGCTTAATTTCATTGTAGGGGACTTCTATCTTATATAGTATTCCAGAACATTACGTTTTTCAAAACAATCCCAGGTCCTCACAGACTCGTGTCACTGAGGGTGTGTTGTACGTAAGTGTGTGTTGTATATAAATATAGAATGCATTCCATAGGTGCCAATAAAGTGCAGGACTGGAGCTACAAGCAATAAAAAATGAGAAACTGGAATGGGAAAGGTTAAAGTGATACCCATCTCAAGCCATAGAAAGAACTTTAGCCAAATTTCCCTTTCCTGAAATAAAAGGACAGGAATTTAAGCTAATGCATTTGACAATTTTAATTGCTATTTCAGCCTTGTGATATTGTATGCCATAGCTGGACATAGTTGGCACAATTTAAATTTTGGTTGAAAGTGCGTTGATAAAAGGGCCTTAGAAATCTGATGGGAGTTAGAATTACTCAGGGAACTACAAAGTCACTACATTTTTTCCTTACGTTATAAACACAAAACACTTTGTACAAAATGCTTATCTTGGAGATATGGAGTGGAGTTAGGGCACCATACTTTTTTTTAGCGCTAAGTTCATTGAAATTTACAGTTTCCAAGAAAGGTCAAGTGACCATCTAGGTGGTTCTAGTATGAACCGGCTTCCTACAGCATAGGAGTTCAAGCAACAAACGTTCATTAGCATTTCAGTAGCGTTTGTATTTACAGCTGGTCAGCTCGCCATCTACAACACTGTCATAATGCTTCTTCATAATTCCTGAATTGTGTTACGGAGAAGTAATAATTGTGAGACCAGTACATTTTTGTTGATGAAAAATGAGGATGAATAAGTAGGAAAATCTTAATTATCTGTGTTTACATGAGGTCAGAGGGCGAGGTCAGTGTAAGGAATGAGTGAGTGTGTGTGTGTGTGTGTGTGTGTGTGTGTGTGTGTGTGTGTGGCCATTATGGAGGCCACGTCTTCTGGTTTTGAAGTCTGGATTAAAGCTTCTGCTAGTCTTTCCACTAAACCATTAGAGGCCGGATGATAGAGAGCTAACTTAAACATGTTTCACTCCATTAGACGGACATGATATTTCAAGATCCCGCGACAGCAGCTGTGAACCACTGTCAGAAACGACCACTTGAGGAGGCCAAAAATGTCAGACATGCCTCAAAAAGATCCTGCACTGGAATTTGACCTTCGCTTGGCTGGGACTCTCTGGTTAACATGATTAGGCATCAATTACCAGTGAGAACTACTGCCGTTTTCCTTTTTTTTTCTGCTAAATCTACATGCACTCTTTCCCAGGGATGCTCTGGCCACTTCCAGTGAAAAGGGAAAGGAAAGCAGCAGATAGTCTCAGCTAGATCGAAGGTATACATACAGACAGCTGAATCAGCGTACTTATCCAGGCCTGGGGGAGGAACCCTTAAAGATGGACCAGTCTATCTGAGGATTCAAAACACCCTTGGGAGTTCAGATTCATGTTCTTTGGCCCAGAGCTAGGCTGTTCCCCTGGTTTGCTTCTCACACTTCTATTTGCTTGTAAACAGGAAGTAGGAATAAAGGGAAGTAGTCTGTTTTGCCAAAGTCGGGCTGTGGGATAAAACATTCCCTTTGATGGTGGAGTATATGTGGACTCAGTGCTTTGTTGCACCATGTTGGGCAGGTTACATGTCAACAGTATTTTAGTAGTACCTTCTGGAGACTGCCATGGTTTAAGTCCCCTGCCACATAAGTGCAGACTTTCTTGTTTGTTGATAGCTTCAGACGGTTAGTGCATTCGGTCCTTGCGGTGGGATGTAAAAACGGAATTCTCTCGGGAGATACTCAGGTCTGCATTTGATTACCAGGTGCTCCCGTTCCCGAACAAACTGCGAGACGTTTCCCACATCCGTGCGCCGGGAGTCGTTGAAAGGATGGACACGCCGCCTCCGTTCCCCTTACCGGTGGCGGTCACGGTACGGTCCGCGCAATGTACAGGGGATCCGCTAACCTGAAAAGCCCTGTCTGAGTCAGTGTTGGGACCCGGCCAGATTTCAGTGAGGCGGAAAAACAAAGCAGTCCCTGTCGTCACTCTGAAACGTGATGCGGCCATTAAGTTCATCGGGTTGTTCAAGTGCGGGAAGGCCGGCCAGCGGAGCGCTGCGGATGAGGCTGGGATAGCCTGTGATCAATGATATTGATTAATGATTCTCATTTTAACACATTACATTTATATTAATAAGTATATTTTTTAATGATTAATGTATTTCTCATTTTATCATGCCTGTAACACATTGGAAAGTGCCTGCATTTAACAGAGTAACATATTGGTAGGGGCCTCTGCATGAAGAAGGGTTAAATACACGTAATATGGACAAATTGCTTTGCTTAAGATGACCCAGGTTGCTGAGTTCAGATGGCATAGGTCAGTCTCAGGTAGGCTCTGGGTAATTCTGTCTTCCATGCACAGATACACACACCGTTGAAGCTCTGTTCAGTATCTTGTATTTAAAACAGTGAAGGAAAGATTTTTTAGTTAACACAAAATGTTGCAGCTTTCGGGGGAGAAATATGACGTGTTGTGGTTTGTTAACTAAGATGGTAAACTGAAGCTGTTGAACTGAAACGTCAGAGTGAATGTTGAACTGAATACTGAAAAGATGGAATGAAATATAAATAAACCACACTGCGAGCCCACCAGGTTCTGATTGCGGTCTCTTACTTTCTTCCATATTCTTCTTTTAATTCGGTGATTGTGTGAGTTTCGTATAAAAATGGAGCTGATTCCTATTACTCTTTCGTTTCCTGATTTATCACTGTGGACACTCCTTTCACCAGCCACTAAGCTCCTACTGCACAGAAAGTCAATTAAAGATACAGAAGGGAGATACTGGTCCTCCATGATATTGATTCCATGCACAAATAATGTAATATTTATGCACGAAATGGTCCAGACCCCAAATATTTTGACCAAACACCATCTTCTCATGTCAAATCAGCGTCCTGATTGTGTGTGTGTGCGTGCGTGTGTGCGTGTGCATATTGAAAAGGGAGCTCCATAAAAAAGTTGTGTTTTTTACTCTTTGTGCTCTTGCAGCATGTTATGCAATAACTGGAACAATGTTGATAAATATGATTTTAAAAAATCATTTACTGGTAAAACTTAAACAGAACCTCTTTAATGATACCGGTCATTCGCTTATTAATCTAAAGACTGATTAATCTAAATCTTTACTCATTACTCAACACTCATTACACCAAACACATTAGATACTAATTTTGTTACATTATATACTACTCCATGAAAAAAAAAACGGTATAAACAGACACAATAACGATTCTAGATAGATGCAATCAAAGTAAGTGCTTCCATACGAGAGTTTTCCCCACAATCGCTACAGATCTGGCAGTGTGCAAGTTTGAGCAAGTTGATGACAGGATTGTGGTAAGAAAACCTGGCCAGATATTAAGTGCATGGTTGATAAGATGCACTTTGCATTGCATTACTGATAAAAATGCATTTATGAATTCAGGGCAGGGCATAAATATTGGCCGGTTTACAGGGTTTTGCTGAGTTGCTTGAGGATGTTATGCAAATTTAAACACGAGCAACAAACTTACACCTAGGTTCTTTTGTTTGTTTTTTTTTGTTGTTTTTTTTTGCGCCAGACAATACCTTTAGGTTTGGTATTTTTCATTCTGTTGCGTTATACAGACTTTTGTAGTTGATCAGGTTACCATCCTCACAGGATGTGTAGCCCTCCTGACCAATGGCTGCAGGAAGAAAGGACACAATTAACCAATCAAATCAAGTCTGAATCCAATCAAATATAGTGCAGACCCTGGCCTTACCCCCACAAAAGAAGGTTGGGGCCACAGTGGAACGGCAAAACAACCTATGAGAAACAGACAAAGAGGAAACCTGGGGAGGAATGAGACTTAAGGGGGCATCCTCTTCTGTCTGGCCCTGGTTGTGAGTTTGTGACCAACATGGACCAACATGGTCAACCAGTAAAATGGCAATACATTCAATATCAGAGTTTGTAACGACTGACAAATGTGCATTTGTGTTATTGGCTGACCAGGGAAGGATCACCACTGGGACTGAAAATAAAGCACCAGAAGAAGAAATACTTTCAATTATCTTATCACTTGGACAGGCTCACAAAAATGCATACTATGAAAATCACAACCAACATTAGAAAACCTCAGAGATTAAAAACAATTACTGTGAAACCAAAGACTATATCAGTATTTGAGTAACTTGAGTGAGTAAGCATTTTCCAAGAAGGACAAGAAAGTTATTTCTGTGTCAGGTTTTTGGATCTTTTTGAATTGTCAACAGTGAATGTTTTTTATACTTGTATTTTTGTTGGCATATGGAAAAGAAATCAGCACAAATACTTGAAGCAGACATTCCACTTTGATAAGAACTTCAACTCTGTACTCTCCTTACTAGTGGTGTGTCTACATGCGTAAGGTTTTTGTATGTGCAGGAGGAACCTTTGAGGAACCAGGTTGTTTTATGCTATCAATGGTTGTGAATTGGACATTAGGAGAAGGCCTAAATGAACTGTGTGGCACCGGGAGAGGTGGAGGGAGGAGCAAGCTCCACAGCTCCTCCCATTGTACCGCTTTCAGTCTCCTGGTTTCCTCCCTCAGCCTGGAGAGTTAACCGGAGCTGCAACAACAGTGACCTCACGAACAGGCAGCCTCACCTGAGAGTGATTTCAAATCAACTCAGCTGTGAGCACTTGACTTCAGTTAGGCCATTTATTTAAGCACAGCCTGAGAGTTTGAGAAGAGACTTTTGGTTTTGTCTTTGGGCTTTGGTGTGGCTGTGCTGGTTTTTGAGTTTCACCCTGTTTTGTGACTTTTTCCCCTCTGAGAAGAGGTAAATTAAAAGGCCTTTGGCTACTTTTTATTTCTTTTTTTGGGTATTACTTCTACTCACCACCTGGCTTGGTGGCCACACTGGGCAACCAGTTTGTTTGGAAGATTTGGGGGCAGAAAATGATATTAGAGGAAAGAAACCTGCAGAGAGGAAAGTCTTTACCAAAGTGAAGGATCCCTTTAAATACATATTTGGATCTGACTATGTGACAGATACTTTTTTTTTTTTTTTTTTTTTTTTTTCATCCTTTTTACTTGTTAGATGTCATTTGACTTCTTGTTTGATAAATCACAAAACATAACACTGATATTATTGGTCCTCCCCTGAAAAGGTTGGAATATCCAGAGTGGATCTTAGAAATTCTTTGAGTGAATTCAGGGTCCAAAATCTATAAAAAGCACAATTTTTGAAGGCATTCAGGGGGTATTCAGAGTAAAGGTACATGTAAGTGTTACAGCTGCACTGCTTCTACAAACATGTAGAAGCTTCAACCAGTTGTTTTGACATCTACAAGGCAATTTCAGATCTTTATTTGATAGCTACTTCAATTACTAGTCTGGATTTCTTTTTCTTAATTTAAAATGACTTTGTCACAAGGGAGTGTTTGGCTATTAAGCCACTGATTATGTGTCTGACTTCTCTCATAACTTTGACAAAAACAAGACTTGATGTTCACTGGAATCAACCCTCAGTGTCTGTAGCCATGTTGCCTAGCTGAATGCTGTCAGTTGAACATACAAATCCAGTCTTGGCAATTTTAAAGCGTAGTGTGAAAAAGCATTCCTGGAAAAACAAATTGGACTTGAGCATTAAAGTCTACTCTCAGACACAGCCAAACAATGGTTAAGATCAATCATTAAATGAGAAGTATTTATCCCTTTTGAAGCTGAATGGGCATGCGTAATCTTGATTATTTAAGTCTGGATCTATTTCACAATGCTGTTAAGGAACCGAGACGGCTGTATTCAATTAACCCATTAATTGAATTTTGGCTAACATCAGGTTAGTCTGAATTTGTTCAACCTGGCATAAAAGGGGTCTAGTACGAAGCTATACTGCATTATTCCAATATGATGTAGATTAAAGTCATTTTTCAGTGAGTTACATGTGTGAAATGAACAAATGGTCCATTTGGAACTGTGAGTCTGATAAGGAAAACAATCTGTTGGGATTCAGAGTGTGATCCACCCAGCTTGGATTTCATGGCCAAAGAGCAGTTTTTCCAAGGACTGGGCACAGATTTAGAGTGTAAAATAATTTTTTGGATTTTGTTTACATCAAAAACAAATGTGCCCATTTTATGATAACCATATTTGCATATACACAGATTTTTTACTAAAATGTATGTCCTCTTTGTGTTTACTTTTTGTTAGCATTGTGCCATTGAGTCCCTTTTTCTGTGCTTTGTACTGCCCACTTTAAGTTGTAACACCCATGGAGAAATTTCTGCAAAAATAGTTTGTGTTAACAATCCTGACTCCTGCTGCCTATAATTTACAATAATTATTACATTTTTAACAAACTTGTGAAATAATTTCAATAAACAACTTTAGTTGGTCTTTTGACCTAAATCACTGTATTTGCTCTCAGTAGAGACCGATGGGGACTAGAACTTAAAATGGCTCCCTCTTCCTAAAAATGAGTCCTTTCTCCACCTCCTCCACTGTAGGGAGAAAGAGAAAGTTTATTCTTTATCAGCTGAGGAATTCACTGTCATCTGCTGGGTCTGTAGCTCTGGTCTTACCATATCCAGAGGCTGTAGTGGGTCCCACTGTTTCAATGTACAAATTTAATGGAGAGTAACAGTAAAGGAATGAAGAGGCAAATTCAGACCTGTGCTTAAGTGCTTTTTTCGCATAACTTTTCATTGCGAGAATGGGAGACTTGCGCAGAAAATGCACTTAAGTGCAGGTCTGAATCCAGCCTGAAGTGTGCATAATGTTTATAGAACATTCTAGAGAGGTTCTTGGGACACAAGCAGGTCTCTACCCCCACATTTAGTGAAAACCTAAATGAGTTCTGTGTTGTCTTAATGAGATCCAAGTTTTGTACCCATTTTGTGTTCATGCTCCATCTTCTGCTTAAATGAGTGAATTTTTTTTATGTCCTGATTAATGTATATTTGTTAAAATAATGTTGAAAAGCACATATGTGGATCAGTATTAATTTATTCTTAAACTGATAAAGCACTGAAATGTGAGAGAAAAATTAGGTGAATCTATCATTTTACAATTAATACATTTGAAGTCATATTCTTTACCATGGTTATATTCCAAAAGATAGACGTTTATGTTCTATTAATTTATCTTTGAATGTCATAAAGTGCATCTCAAAAAAATCCCAGCATCTCACAAAACAAATCTATAAGCATTCATCTAACATTCAGAACATTCACATACTTTTAGGAGAACATATTAGGACACAACAGAATAACTGTTATCAAGCGATACACATGCCTGTTCATTTTAAACAATTTGACAATTATTGTTACAGACTGAATACAACACACAAGAGACACAATCCAGTTATGATATTGAACAAAATCAAAACATTTGCCATACATCATCATTAAAAAAAACTATATAGACATAATGTCTATTATAAGTGAAAACTTTTCTACATGTATATTACAAATACCAACCTACATCATAACTCTTTGTAAGATATCCTTCACGTGTGATTTGTGGAAGATGAAACTGTATGTATCAGAGCCAATCTCCTTTTGTATGTGTATTTAATGTTTATTGCGTTTTCATGATATTTGTTGAATGTTAGTATGTGAAGGATGTTAAAGTTTGGAGATAGAAGGTCGAAGAATAAGACATGACAGGAATACAAATATTTTCAGTTCGAGATAACGGTAACTTAAGTTTTCAAAATAGTAGGTTCAATTGCCTTAATAAACATACTGGCGGTTTGTTAGTAAAACACATGCATAAAAGTTGAAAAAGTTGCTGAAAACATCACAACGGTTCACTCACAAATAAAAAATACCTCATTTAATAACAAAAAACAAAATGATGGCAGAAACTATTAGGAATGACGAGCAATGTACAAATAACAGAGAAAGTTTCTGACAGTTTCGGTCCATTGGTCACATAAACAGAAGTCCATTGGGATCTTGGCTGTTGAACGCGGTTCCCTTTCTTGTGTTGCGTAACTCAGTCCTGACCGATAGCTCACTTGGGTAATAAGCTACCTTTTGTTCCGCACTAGAGCATTGGTCTTTTCAACACTGTCTATATCAGTATACATCGAAAAAAAAACATCCACGTGTCGTGATGTTTAGCATTAAAAAATGAGAAAAAAAAATCAAGGCAAAGATTTCATGAAAGCTGCCAAAACAAAGACATCCCCCATCTATCGGTCTCTGGGTCCAATAAGCCCAACGCATCTGTCCAGTAAGTGATTGATTGGGGGCTTTGAAGATCTGATTTAAACGTTGTCGCTCAGAAGATGAAGATGCATTTTTTCGTGCTCTCGGAGGTTAGAGGCACGTTCTCGCCTCTCATAGCTCGGCGCTCAGAAGTCGGACGGCCGGATCATCATGGTTGTGGCACGCAGGGAGTAGCTGGGCCCGCGGAAGTGGTGCCACTTTATGCCGTTCAGCTTGCGGATGTTGTGGCCCACTGTGTAGTACATGCCGTTGAGATTGGAAAGGCCGCACGCGTCAAACCACCAGCCTACAAGAAATGGACAAACAGTCTGTATAAAATCCCATGCCAACAACAGATGTATACAATATATTTCTTGTGGTAAATTGGGCAAATGAGAAAAAAATATACAGTGAAATCAAAATTTAGTTTAAAGAAATGTAATCACCTGTTGATTGAGGGATGAGACATTTTTCGACTGTAACGACTCTAACTATTGTCACTAGCACTACTGCTTTTCACGAGGGAAGTTGATCATTTAATCCTGACTAGGAATGTAACCCCTACCCTCTCCCATACACCTGTTTGTGTTCTGGCACCTCCTTTAATTAATTAAAGATAAAATGATAAAATATTAAAATATTTAAATAAAGTAATTCATTATAAAAATGTCCATAAAGAATAATATACACCTTGAAAATGTCATAACCTAAGACTTAACAAACACACAAACCACACTCATGGTAGTTTGTGTAGCCTCCTTGCAACATGTCCTTATTTGGTTGTTGTGAGGTGGCTTGCTTATAAATCAGCAAAGTTAATTTTATGCGGAAGGACTCAGCAATGCCTTAAAAAGAATGGTATTCAATGCGAAGAGAAACACCAGACCTGATTAAAGGAAACAACCTGATCTGGTTAAGTGCATTACATTTTAATTATTGCTTCCTCTCAATGTTTCCACTATTAATCTTAAAATAGACCTAATGAATCACTTTTGCATCTGGCAATGCATTCTGGCAACAGATTTTTAGAGATTAAACAAGTGGTTTCGACCACCTGCTATATGCATTGCCAAAATGTGGATTCATTTAGCCATTCATTTCAATATAAGAGAAGCACACTCAGCTACCATCACTCTGTACTTGCTAAAATTGCAATTGACTAAGCTCTTTGCCATATTTCTCTCTTCATATTTGAACAAAAAATATATTTTGTTAAATATGATTGCCACTTTTGATTTCCTTCCCCCAACACAACATGAGAAAAATGACCTCTTCCTAAATTTATGTCATACCTTTGGTTGCTTTTATACAAGGGTTGGATCAACTTACATCCTGGCTCAACCCATTCCACTATTCCTTATGTATACATGTTTAATTTTGTGTAAGTTAGAGGTCTAACAGTACACCAAACAATGGTTTGGTTGGGGTCATGGTCCAATTTTTGTCACAGGACAGCTGTAAAACTAAATGGTTGGTTATTTTAAAAGACTAGAGGATTATTTATTCGTCATGGCATGTATAACTATTTGAGTAAATTGTCTAACTGAGAACAGTTAACAGCTTCAGTTCTGGAACTGTGGTTGGAAAGAAAACCAACATAGCGGTCTCATAGGACTGAGTCTGGGAACCACAGCCCTAGTGTGTGTGTGTGTGTGTGTGTGTGTGCGTACATAGAATTTCTGGGGTTGGTCTTAATGTGAAGCAGTGAAGGCGTTAGCGTAGCGAGGCTCTTACCCCCAGTTAGCATTAGCGCACACTTGCACAGGCAGTTGTCATTGTCGGAATCGCGCGTGCTGAAGCCAGTGCCGTGGGACACCAGGCTGCTCTGCTGCCCTGCGGTGCCACTGTAACCCCGGAGAAACAGCCTGGAGAAACAAAATGGAGTTTAAACATCACTGTTTTAAATTGTGATTCCTAATACAGCCATGTATATGTAGATGTACCAGTGAATCAGTGAGTATCTCTCTTACAGAGATGCAGCCCA
This sequence comes from Albula goreensis, assembly GCA_022829145.1. Lineage (NCBI taxonomy): Eukaryota > Metazoa > Chordata > Actinopteri > Albuliformes > Albulidae > Albula > Albula goreensis. The sequence goes on from CM040745.1 coordinate 37,196,325, forward strand.
AACTTGGATAAAGGACAGAATGATGTTTGGGTGGCTTTGCCCTCTCTTACTTTCTTGTTTTTTTCACAGGTGCACAGTTACTACTACAAAACAATACCATGCAAAATATTAAGGTAATTTGGTAAGATGCTGAACTGGAGCAGCCAGTAGTCTAGTGGCTAAGGTACTCCTAGGACTCCTGAGGTTGGTGGTTCAAGCCCCATTGCTGTCTAGGCTAACCCCAAAGCCATTGCTGTTGGGTCACTTTGGATAAAAGTGCAAGGACTATACCCCTAACCCCAGGCTCAAGATCCTGCTCCCAGGGGGGACTGGCCCCTGGCCCCTGGCCCAAGCCAACCAACTGCAAGTTGCTTCAAATAAAAAGCAACACGTAAACAAATGTAACATAACTGTAAAAAGCTTCCTTGAATTTCAATATCTACACATCTGCACATCCTGCCAAGATCCCTTCTGCCTCAGCGAGCTGTCACAAATGAGCCCCCTGATTAGAAATGCAACGTTTTGGAACGGCCCCGTCGGCATCCAAGCCCAAGCTCCATTGAGATGTTGCTGGCAGGATCTGGAACAAGCATTTCATGCTTGAAAACCCACAAACGTCAGTGAGCTGAAGCAGTTCTGCATGGAGGAGTGGGCCAAACTCATCCACGGTTCTGGGAGACACTGATCATTAGCTACAACAGCTGTTAGGTTCCATTCATAGGCTTTTAAGGTGGGGGGAACTACTTTTGCGCCACACAGTGGCATTAGGTGTTGTAAATCTAATTTTGAAACAAATAATGAAGTAAAATTATTGTTTTTTGTGAGTGGAGGTTCCCTTTTTATCTAATATTAGGATTAAGATTTGATAAACATTCAGTGTCAAAAATATACAAAAATATTGACAATAAAACAGATCTTTATGGGACTGTATATTTCATAACATGAGGTATGGGCTGGGTCTGGATTGACTTGCCGTTCGGTCCGGATGCGGACCGAGGTCCAGACTTGCCATAAATCAATAATAATCAATTATTATTACAAACACCACCCTCTGGTTACAGGGACCAATCAACACTCTCCAAAAAGGGAATCCCATGATGCATTGCTCTATTGTGTTGGCCCTGGCCTTTCAGCTGTCAATCACTGTAAGGTTACCAAAGTTACTTATCTAACCTTGTATACAGTGTTAATTTAGCTATTCTTTCATGTTTTTCTTCATAATTTTTTCCACATGCAATTCATAAAAATTAGAATTACGTTTTAATTTAAAGCTCCTTAAATCTTTTGAAGAACTCAGAAAGTTAAGAATGTGTGTGAGAACTGCTCGGAACACGAAGATCCAAACCAAGTTCATCTATAAAAAGGACTCTGAACTTTGCCTTTTGCCAAGTACTTCTCTGATGTCAGTTGTGATGGGTTCCAACATTATTTTGCTTGACTCAAGCTGCACAGAAAACACTGTTGCCAAATGCTTTTGCTTATCATATAGTAGATCTTATCACAAAAGAAATATATGAATAAATGTTCACTTTAACATCTACAGCGGAGTAGTGTTTGTGACAGCTCAATGAATAAATACTCCGCCTTGTTATATAAGAATAAAGAACACGCTATTCAGCAACAAGAAAACAAGATAAATGGGCTTTGGTCTCTCTCTCACACGCTAAAACTTCAGATTCTTGCTGAGATCCATTTTATTTTGCATCTATTGCTGTTTTTACATTCTCAAAGGTTTACAATATGTAAGAAAATAAAATATTCAATGCATGTGTTATAAATGAATACGAAACATACATTACTGTTGCTTCTTCACAAACACTTTTTTACATTTAACTGATTAACTTAACTGATACCTGAAAGAAATCATTGTACAGTACAAATCCTATGTTAGTGAATCATAATGTACTGTACTCTTTCGAACACACACACACACACACACACACACGCAGGTACCACATCAGTCTTTAATATAGACAAGATCATTAGAAAAATGACAAAATGCAAATACTGCAATATTTGTCTTGATGCTGGCACCAGGACAAATATAACGTGCCTGGTGAAAGATGTATCATGTCAGCGAAATACATCTGTCACGTTTGTACAGAGGTCGGTTACCCTAGCAGGACAAACCCATTGCATAACTAAGGTAATATCAGGTCATAGGCAGCAGCTAGGTGCGCTAGCTCTTATATACAGCGTGGCTTTGGCGCCCACTATTCATTATGTTAGCGGTGGCCCCATCCGTCAGCACATACATGATGAATAGTCATGTGTAATGAGAAACTCCCCTCCGGGTATTTCTGCTACACAGGTGCAGCAACAGGTCAGCTAGTTTGTATGGCTTAATTTCAAGATCAGGGAAGGAAGAACAGACTAGCCCACTGTCATACCGGAAAATGATACTTTTCCACTACACTAAAAACCCTACACAAACAGCTGCACTTTTGCACACAAAATTTGGCCTACATTAAATGCTGTCATTTTGCCCTACACAAAATGCAGCAATTTTGCACACAAAATGCTGTCATTTTGCCCAACACAAAGTTGTGTAATTTTGCATTCAAAATTTTGCCCTACACAGCACACACCATACAAAATTCTGCACTGGGTTTATTTCTGAATTCTGGGCAGTGATTGGACAAAACACCCGAGGTAATGTGGCATACCGTACCTGTATTGTTGCTTTTCGCTGCCCAGCTGGAATTTTTCATACTGTGAATAGGGAGCGTTCCCCTCCCAGTCTCTCAGCTCCACCCTCAGGGAATACTGGCCCTGACTGGTCATCTGGAATACCGCCTCGTTCCCGAGCCAGTGCTCTCCCGCGGCATCCCCAAAACCCTGTCAATCAAAAAAAATCATAACATAAATACTCTTAAAAATCATTGCTCCAAGACTCTGTCAATCAAAACAAACATATCGGCTCTCATAAATATTGTCATAACTTGAGGTCAAATTTTCAAAAATTACTTTTAAGTTCAAAGGTTTAAAATAAAATATAGGGTAATGCAATCTTTGCATGCATTAAAAATTCAATCTGATCAAGTTTAACTATGTCAGACCAACAGTATTGAATATAGTACCTATCTAAGAAATGGAACAACTGTACTCTAAATGACACTGACAGCCAGATGGTTTGGAACCAGTTTCTTCTCAAAGCAAACAACACAAATTACCCTTCCCGAATACTGGGCACATTGCCTCGTATCGCTCTTGTATTTTTATGGAATTAATGTAATACAGAAAACAGCTACATGTTGGTTATATTCTTTAACTTCAACGGTGAAAACGAAAGACTCTTGAACTGATGCGTCATTCCCGATGTGATGCGTTCGTGTTTCTGTGAAGGTCGCGGGTCCTTGCCCTTTGACCTGACTGTCCCTGTTTGTTGTGACAGATGTAGCAGTCTGATATAATCCTTTAGTATAACAGCCCTCTTGGGGGGTGCGGGGTGGGGGTAGGGCTGGAGCTGAAGAAGAGATTATTAATACTAGACATCTCTGATGATAGGAATACACCATACACAGTACTGAAAAGAAGGTAAAGAAGTTGACTAACACGCACAAAAGTGCAATTCAAACTATTTTGGATCGGTCGAATAGAGTGAGCTGGTAGAAGCCCCACATGCAACTGCTGATAGGAGCGTAACTCGATTTGGTTTGTTGGCTGCCTTGATCCATCTGTGAAAAGGTGTGAGGGGATGGATGTTCTCATGTGCCTCTTTTGTCATCGCTGTAACACTCAGCTGTTAGTTGACTGACTGTAGCTTATCAGCTCCCCTGCAAGTCCAGCCAGCCTTCAGCTTTCATCAATGGTGTGTTTCCAATCACATGACTGCTATTGGCTTGATTTTTTTTTTTTTTTGTCCACAGTGCTGTGGACTGTTTTCAACACTCCCATGACACTGTAATGCCCCTGAAAACTCCCAAAACTGGCTGTTTCTGGTATGCTCAAACCTCTAACATACTGTGTTAAAAGACACTTCCTGATTCCCCCTGAATTGTGCACACGTTCAATCCATAGGTACACGCCTACCTCAATTAAATAGCATAAGCTGATCATGTGATGCTTTCAGTGATTGAATGGTCTATTCCGTTGAAAGGGCATACAGGTGTACCCAATCAAGTGGGCACACTCAGAGTACACCCATAGTGTTATATATGACACATGGATTCCAGAATCAGAGAAAAATTTTGATCCAAAAATCCGCTAATCATCATGGGTGTCAGTTTTTTTGAAAAGTGCTGAGGACAACGACAGGTTCAACTAACTAAAAGGCTTTCAAAAAGTGGTGGGGAGGAAATGGGCCATGGCAAAAAGTTGTGGGGACATGTCCCCAGCGTCCCCAGCATAAATGGTGCCTATGCCATGCTATCGTGCTATCAGCAATGACCACTCCATTGGGTTACATAACCCATGTTACAACCACCAATTAAGGCGCTCATGAAAGTTCGCTCCCACCCCCTAGCCAACACCGATCCAGCATAAATGTTTACAAAACATTTCACTTTATGAAAAGGCCCAAAGGAAAAGCATACGGTGGAGACGCTGGCTAACGTAATTTGTTTTGAAAGAGCTGCTGTTGGTTTATGTGTTGTTTTTGTAGTGATGTGGTGCACTCCTCCAATTTCCTTCTACTCTGACATGCTTTCTTTATCTTGACCAAAAAAAACCTTCTGTTACAGTACAAGCCATTCCTGACAGCTGAGATTACTCCACGGTAACTTTGAGTTTCCTAAAAAATTGTATTTTATACACAACTGATGTGAATTATTTGTTAACATAAAACATGACAGCCCGTGAAGTTACATGTTTACTTTCAGTTCAAACTCTTCAAAAATCAAGAGTATGTCTGCTAACACTATATATGGGGGCCAAGTACACAAAATATTTGGATGCAAATACATTGTACACAAATTTAATTAATTGTATTCAATTCTAATTATTTCAAGCCACACTTGAAAACGTATTGATAGCAATGTGCTGATTTCAATCTGGCAACCATGTATGCAAAGTCACTGCTAATTTTCTGCATTTCTAGATCATATTCCCTTTGTACTGATGGCAGAGTGTTTTTATTAAACCTCAAAATCTTATTTTTATATATACATGCAGGCCAAGCCATAATTAACTTTAAACTGCAGGTGCTTCGCCTTCATACAGTCAACAAATCTACATACATTTTGTTTTCTTATGTATCTGAAATGTGGTTGTTTCTAGCAGCCATATTTTTTGCCTGAATATACAATACAAAATATAATACAATAACTACTGTGTACACAATCATGTAAACATATAATAAACATACATTAATCATATATCATATCCATATCACATATGAATGGTTAGGGAGCTGGGATTGTAGATTAGAGGTTGCAGGTTCAGTTCCAGCTCTTGTTCAATACTGCTGTACTCTCAGGTCCCTAGTAAATATCCACCAGTGTAAAAGTATAGAAATGTAACAGCGTAAGTTGCTCCGAATTTGAGCATCTGCTGAATGAAATGCAAATAACATACCGTGTTCCTATGTTATAGTATTCAAGTTATGTCTATAATAGACCAATCATGTGACAAATTTTATACCTAGAATTTAACTGGAATAATACATGAATATGACACTTAAGTGAAAATCAACTTTTAAATTCACATAAGAAAATAACTCTCTATACAATGTGGAATCAATCAAAATTGTGAAAAAAGGCATTCAAAATGCTTATCTCTAATTGAGCAAGATAAGGTTCCAAGCAGTACTGAGTGATCTGGAACACAGAATTTGGCAGATAGTCTATACTGAATTTTGCATGTGACAGCCTATTTCCCCACTGGAGATGAAAACCTGGCAAGTACGACCTGCAGGCCAAACAAGCTGGCTGACCTGTTTCCTCACGATTGTTTTTCCATCTCAGTGCCCACAACCATAGATGTAGGACATGGCGTTCTTACTAGATTAACATGACTGCTTGGGTCTCTTCTGCAGTCCGATCCTGACATCTGACAAATTACAAAGTTACACTAGAGAACATGGATTTTATATGAAAAAACAAGCAATCAATTAAATAAACAGTGATTTAAAAAAATACACATCGCTTAAGCTCTTGGGATCACTCAAATGCAAAATTGTTACATTTTTCCCAAAGCTTTAGGGTGTGGAAGGGTGACAACCAACATCAAAACAATGATTTTTGCGAATGATAGTACAAAATTGATGAATTGTAGACTTGGTGCATGCCACTTGGCATCAGTCCAATCGTGAGTCCCTGAACTCTAACTATTGCTTGCCTCTGCATTTTGCATATTTGAATTCATAAAGACACACCCCCACGTTCAGTTATGCATACAGTATTACGCCTCATTGACTCCATTTATGGTTATTATTGTTGCTTGGATCATTTTTTAAAATGGAAAGAATATTCCAGAAATGGACAAGTTTGGGTTTGCTCTGAATACCATGTTATTATCTGTTTGTTACTACTATATCACCATTTCTCTGAGAGGCCAGACTTGTATCCACTGTATGCCATTAACTGAACACAACCGATCGTACTGCAATGCATACAGAACAAGTAATGGAGTTAAAGTGGAACCAGACAAATCACTGAGTCATTGAATCAGACCTTCTCATCAATCCTGTAAAGTGAGTCTCACTATCCTCCACAAGAAAAATCCCTTTGCCCTCAATCAATATACCAGATTGACACTCAAGAGCACTGTGATTCAACTCTTTGAGTCCAGGGAGAATACATTTTTCCAAACAGTGTTTCCGCCATACAGGTAATGTAGCAATCCTTATCTGCACAAGAGCAAAGCTCCTCTGAAACAATGATGATTACCAGCTAATTTGGATAGCAACAGGAAACAATGAACGTAAAAGTAAGCCTGGGTTATATCAAAATTTTTAATGGCCGTTTGCTGAAACGGCAAGCTAACATAAAAAGGCCACCTTTTCATTATGAAATACCACACCTTATTGTTTGCAGTACATCATTCAGACTTCATATATTCAAGAAGACTCTCTCATTTACAAACTAAATGATTGGCAAATTTGACCCACTGAGGCCAGATACTGTATGGAAGCAATAAACTAGATTATTTTATTGCTTTGTCATTCTCATCGATATTCCTGATTATAAATGGTTGAACGATGACATTCAAAGGAATTGGTCATGGAACATTGGCTATAACATTCAGAAAAAATCCAAGAGATTTTGGGTGATTCTTATTCACTTCATTTTAAAGAATTACCAATGGTGGATACGCTACTGAATCCCAGATGAATACAGATTGGGCACTTGCATGGAGACTTCCCATGAGTGCAGCTGTGTTGTATTTTAAAGGTTGTAGAGAGTGAACATCTCATTCCCCAAAATGGATATTAACCGTCCTTGCCGGAAATGTCAAAAATCTTCAAAGCACTCCAAAGTTTTTGTTTGATAATTATCAAGTCATGAAGGACAAATTCATGCGAGAGTGGCCAAAACTGTGTGTCTTACACCGATGAAACGAAAAGCAATACAATAACCTGTGTAGAATATATATTCCATTGTGTGGGTGCGTGACTCTTGTATTTGGATAAGCTTGCACAAACATGTCCGGTTATTTGGGGTAAAGCTCTGCTGCGAGATGTTGATGCCGTCTCTGTCGGTGCCGTTTTCGAACCGGGCGATCTGTCAACCCGTGTCATCCGAACATGTCAGCTCTCGGCACAGACGTCGGCTCCGAACGCATCAGCAGGAAAACATCTGCTTGTTAAAACATTTGTTGAGTCTGCTTTTCAAAAAAAAACCTTTTAAAAATAGCATTTAAAAACATTTGCTCTTGGAAATGTTTCCCCAAATTCAGAAGTGGGGGGAGGGGGTGGGTGTTCAGACTCAGACCGTTTCGATATGAACAGAGTAGCTGTGGTCATCTGCAATCCTTTGCCCTGTAGGCCAAAAAGTACTGACAGCCCAACAAAGTCTCCAAACCTAAGAATATGATGCAGCTGGTCTCTGCGCTTACCATTTTGTACTCTTTCCAGGTCCTCTGGAAATCTACACTCCCATTAACTCTGCGCTGAAACACTGTCCATCCACCTCCATTGCTCTGCATGTCGCAGAACACCTGCGTCCAAAAAGATATAGAATTACGATCTCAATCATACACTGTTGGGAATAGGGGTAAACACAACTCATTAATTTACTGTACAATGTATGCTGAGTTTTTCTTTGTATGGACTAGATCTGTTTCACTTGAATGAATATACATTTCAATTTTAAAAACAAAAATCTGTCACAGTGTAATTACAGACTCTGGATATTGTAGCTGTTTGTTTTGTTGGCTTTTAAAATAGCACAAGATGGCTTCTGTAAAAAGAAAGCTACTATCAGGGCAATCTGAGAAGCAAGAACATACTGATTCTAAGAAAACGAAATGTTCATAGAATTATGAGAAACAATTTTAAAATAAAATCACTGGCATGAAATAGACCAATCATTCAACATCTCAAGGGTTTTTATACCCAGATAACAATGTTTGGTTGCCAGAACGTTCATAAAACGTTGTATTGATGTCACCGGGGCATACATTTGTCCAGTTTCCATGGTGTCAAATTAACGTTATTTAGCTGGAATGTTTTTACTGTTATCTTGACAGAACTTCTTTGAAACATTATGTTCTATAAATGTTTACGTGTTCTGGTGACATTTTGAGTGAACTGGGTACATATCTGTACCAGAAATGTATGCATTATAGTGTGAACAGTATTTACCTTTGTGGGCTCCGTCATGTTGCCAATGTATATATGGTAGACTCCACTGATATTGTTTCCTGCTTTGAAAGCATCTGCACAGTCCCGAAACTTCTGTTCCCTCGGCAACGTCACTGGTAGCAACCAAAACACACTCTTTACATCACAGCGGAATGGAAACATATAAATCAAAGTCACATTTGAAACTTCTGTTAAATATCTCTGTCTGACATGTTTTTCCATAAGGAAGAGAAAATGAGAACACATGCTGTCAAGGTAAACAAAAGAACATAATTCTTAATCGAATATTACTTCGGTTGAGAATCTTTTGCAGTTTTAGAAATTCAAAAAAAAAAAAAAAATAAACCAGAGGGAAAAATTCTAAACACGGTTTAAAATTAGGAGATATAGTCTTTATATCTAAAGGCATCACTTTTGGATCAAGGCAAAGAAACCAAGGGCCACATGCAAGCGATATTTTGTTCCACTGAGTGAGAAATAATCACATTCTAAGTATCACATTCTAAGTTCCGATAATATAATCACATTCTGAATCACATTCTAAGTGACCGATAATATAACAGAATACAGAGCAAGATCTATGTTTTTTCCTCACATAAAAAGTTATGTCCCGGGGAGTTGGGGGCAAAATACAGGAAACAGCAACACTCACACATGGTGTGGGTTCTTGAAGTTAAAATGGATTTAATTATGCACAATATTTATAAATTCCTTGCGGGTGGTAATGGATTTCCGTCTGTTTCAAATAAAAATTAATGATCCCAGTCTTTCTTCAACTGTAGCCAATTTTAAGGCAATGAAACTATTTCAGAGTGTTTTGAAATCGGCTTAATTCTCTGAACTATCACATGATGCAGTTTTTATTTGAGCTAGTTAATTTTAGGGGCGTAGCATGACTTTTTTTATTCTACAGCTGCCATTTCAATTAGCCAAAAATATGAGTAACATATTGCAATGTTGTAAATTGGTAAAAACTGTTAAAGCAGCATATAACGATAGTGCAATGATATTCAGAAATGTATCTGATCTACTGCAATCAACCTTCAATTAACCTAAATATGTTATTCATTTATTGTCTTGCTATGAGAAACATCTTTTTTATTCGTTTTTCCCCTTTTTTCTTTCCTTGAACTTAGGTGAATTATTTATTTCACCCAGCATCCAATTCACAAGACTGAGTTATGTGAGGACAAGCTCTCACTTGTTTTCACATGGCAGGCACACCACCAATTACATAATGTCATTGGAAGATATCATTGGCAGTATGTAACTTGTGCATTGACGTGCACCTGGCTGACCAGGAGTGGGCGCTATTGAGCAATGAGACTCACAACCTGTTATACCGGCTTTACCCTTTTCATTCCCTGGCAAGGCTGAGCCAATTATTGCCTCGCCAGGGCGGACCTTTGGCCGTAGCCAGTGGCAACACGGTGGAGAGCTGACCCTTCAGTCGCATGGCTCATATCTGCCTCTGAAACAAGTGTCTTCACTGCTTGAATTGCCCAGCGACCCCAAGAACATCTTTTGGCCTACAGTGACATCCATCCACATCACTAGGATACATAGACTCTCTTTGAGGAAGGGAAAAAAGATAAAGAAATGATACCTGGAAAAAAAGAAGAATTTTTGACTGATTGAGCGAGGCACTTTTCTCCTTCCCCAGCCACCACCGTGGATGTCATTACTCTGCAGTGTCTATGTCCAGATTTGAACGCTCCTTGAAGCGAGAACGATAAGGCCCTCCCTAATGAAGGTTCATGGATGCATTTAAGGCTCCACGTTAACGTCTCTTTGAAGTTCCAACAACATCAACATAATGAACACCATCAAGTGGGACTGAATGAGTAGTCACGACCATATCAGTTCTGGCAGAACCTTTTAAATGATCGTGTTATCATTACGAGTGGGGTAAAATACAACGCTTTCCGCAGGTGACATCATCAAATAGGAGGGAAAGAAAACTTTTTGACAACGGACGAATTCCCTCCGCAATAGCTAATGCACAGTTTTTCATATCGTTGTCAAAGGCAGTATGTGCGGTAATTCGTTACCCAGCCGCCTACGAACATGCATTGTCTGGTTTAAGGTTGCAGCAATAAAACTAAAAGCTGCATGAACCAGAGCGACTTAATCCGCAGATTTCCATTCATGATAAATTGAGTCCCTATTGAGCCTATTTTCATTCTACAACTCCGATGTGAAGACAGACACTGGGGAGATTTCGTTGTTTCAAATTAAGAAGATGAATAAATAACATTCTTTGTTAGGGTACGCTATCCCTTTAATTTATCCATTCATTGCTACATGAAATCAAGTGGGATAAACAAACATTTTGTCATTCTAGCCACTGTTGCCAGTGCTTTTGAAAACTGAGGATGTTTGAATGATGTTAGAAATTTTTTCTTGTGGTCCATAACAATAAATTCATGAATTAATATATCACAAAGATGATTGCTAACGGACAGTGTAAACACCATCCACTTATAATTTCCACAAAGTATGACTCTTATGTGCAAAGCTTTATGTAATATTACACGTTTTGTGGTCAGAAATCATTATAAGTAATTCTGACAGATAACAGAATTTACATGGAATAATCACACACACTATTCAAGTCTTCATCTTCATCCACTGTCTATGTTCGTTTCTGTCCCTTCATCATCGGGGAAAAGAGATCACTCAGTTGCAAGAGCTTCCCTGTTGCTGGCTTCCAAATAGAAAAAAGAACCATCCTTTGGGGTTTTAATTGAAAGCAGTTGTATTTGCATGTTGCGGAATGTCTGTGTAAACAGATATTGACACATATTCTACACAAATTAACCCTAGATGTCAGCGGGTTGATTTCAAAGTTCAGGGCGGACTTATCTAAGTGTGTGGCTCGCAAACGAGTGAAGTCGATCCAGGCCTTTCCAACTGAATGGTGCCAAAGAAATCAGTGGGAAGAAAATACCCGTATTCCTCATCGTTCTGACAATCGCAAGGGATAAAACTTGGGCTAAAAACAACATTAAATTCACATTTGAAGGGTCGCTAATCTTAGGCTAATTGAGGTTTCTAGATATACAACTAAAATAGGGCTAGATAATTCCCATGAGAGCCTTTTCCTGAAATGTTTGTCTTTATGTATGTTCATTCACCAAACCTGAAACGGGGTTAGGCTGGGAAACGGGTGGGAGATCATAGAATTTGTCGCTTATGGATGAAACGAAAGTCCCAAGATGGAGTTTTACTTTATCATAACACCAGAATTCATCAGGCTAAATGCTAGAGCACGCTGTGTCCATATTGACCTTGTACGAATTCCTGTAGTCACTGTTTGTTTGTCTCAGTGAGAATTTTCCTCTGCACTGTCCGAGCTGCCTGTGAGCACGTTTCACTTATGGTGAAAACCCAATGGTCCATTCTAATCGTCTCTAGTTCAAAACGGTGCACATTTAAAACAAAATTAATTTCAAGCACCAGGAGTGGGCGCTAGAGAGCGATGAGGCTCACAACCTGTTAGACCGGCTTTCCCCTTTTTCATTCCCTGGCAAGACTGAGCCAATTGTTGCCTCGCCAGTGCGGACCTTTGGCCATAGCCGGTGGCAACACTGGAGAGAGTTGACCTTTCGGTTGAATGGCTCATATCTGCCTGCAAAACAAGTGTCTTCACTGCTTGAACCGCCAGAGGCCCCAAAAAACATCTTTTGGCTTACAATGACATCCATCCACAGTGCTGGAACACATAGACTCTTTTTGAGGGGGGAAAAAGATAAAGATTATGCACAGATGAAAAGGCTATATCTCAGTACCTGAGCCGCCAGACAACAGGCCGAGGAGAGACTGTACAGATTCCATTAGCTGCTGCTGTTGTCTCTGGAGGATTGTGTTATTGGTGCTGGCTGTGTGCAACTGCCTCTCCAGAGCCTCAATGGCTTCCGTCTGGCGCACCACCAGGGCCTGCAGCCGCTCCTTCTCCTCCCTCATGTCCTCCAGCTCCATCCGCTGCCGCGACTCCAGCACCTGCACCTTCTTCTCCAGGCGGCTGGCGGAAAAAGAGGCGACGGTCACGCAAGAGCTGAGCTAAGGCTAACGGAGCTAACTTTGTGGGAGCTTGTGGAGTGCAACATTGTGACAGCGTACAGTTGTGATCTGGACCAGTTGACCATACAGCTTTGCTGGAGATTTGTGTAGGGCTGGTAAAGTCACATGATTGTGCTGTAGCTGGGTGCTTTCTGCAGCCAGGAAAGGCCAAAACCTAGGCCCTGGTTTTCCTCTACAGAAAATGTGTAGTGTTTTTCCAAGAATGCCAGGTACACACATTCTCTAATAGCTATAAATGTTCAACGCCACGTATGAACTGTTTTGATGCTATATAATTGACTCAGAATGCATCTGCATTTTGTGTACAATAATTGTAAAATAGGAAATTCACATGATGATAATAGTGAAAGGATTCTAATGGTACTGATATTGTAAAGAACATAGTAGGCCTTATTATCAGTCATCCACACAAAGCACTTTATTAGCATCTCAGAAAAACATTTTTGATGTTAAAAATGCCAAAGTATTTTAGCAGTTTTCCTGCAGACATATTTAGACTGGGTGGTTCACTGAGACAAAACATATCTTTGTTTGGAAAAATGATTTGGTGGATATAAGAAAAACATAAAATACATGTTGACATGGAAATACATGAAAATGATCTATTCTTAAGTCTTAATGTAGGGGTTAAATTAAGATAAAAGAGAAACGGCATGAGTGTTGCCAGCAGCAGCGATCAGTTGACAGACAGATGAATGTTTTCATGTACTTTACTTAGCTTAGCTAAGTTAAACATATGTGATATAGAACATATGCTCTCAATAAAAATTGCAACATTTTTAAGCAGACTTCAGTTGAGACAAATGATAAAATATTGCTCCTTATCATTGTTATAACTGAAAATCTCTGACTTGCCTGTTAGCTAGATGTTGTAGTTAGTAGTGCGATAGTTAATAGAAGTATTTGTTTCTGATTCTAGGCTAAATTAAGTTATGAAAGGATTTAAAATGAAATCCTGTTGTCAGCTGTTTGAACAGTTGAAGCAATTTTTACAATAAGTAATTGTACATGTGTATATATGCAATTATTCCTTCATAAGCAAACAGATCAAAATTCATTAGATTTCATTTGTTAAATTTCCCTTTAGACTCTCATATTTATCTGAAGTGAGAGAGGAATTTTACCCTTCATCAAGGCATTGGTTTTTCCACAGATTAATCATTGCCACTGCTTGTGTCATAATAATTACTTTTTCACTAACTTTTGTGTTATGTTACCTGTTTTTGTCTTGTAGTTTCAAAATCTCAGTGACTTGCATCAACAGCTCCTTCTCCAGTTTGTTTGTAGATAGCGAGTTCTCCAAAAGCTGGATCTCAATTCTCGAGGTCTGGTTCATAACCTAAAATGTGCATGCACACATTAACAAATAAATCCGTACAATCACACTTGGAAAGGAACAGAGAGAGGGGAGAGACAGAGGACAGAGAAAGAGTGATAGAGGCTCCTTTAGAAACCCATTTCTATTGCTGTTAATTTATCTCAAGGAATGTATACTAAACGGTTATTCACTGCGTGGTTTGTTGCTAATAGAGATGATTAGTAATGTGAGCTGATCTATTTCCTGGCAAGAGACTGCAGTGAATGTGAAAGAGACTCAATACTGCAAAAATGTTTTGATATTTTCGCTATGCTAAAACAGTTGGCTATTTAAGACCTACAGGACATTGTTTGGAAGTATAACTGAAATAGTGCAGCAGTGATCCATTTCTGGTCTACTTGTTTTTCATAAACATATGTTTCTATACTGACAGTTTAAGTTTGTTAAATGTCATTGTTCCAGCAATTGTTCTAGAATGTCTTACCCACGCTTACGTGCCAGATTTAGAAATGCCTGTTGCACATGTTACATTTTTTCAAATGCAATTTTAGTGACACGATTTTTGATTGGAGCAAACAAACGACCTCAACCAATAACATGCTCTCTTTCTCTTTTTGCACCAGCGAAACAGTTTCATAAATATTAAATGCTTCAATAAATTAGGCTCTTAATCGAGCATAACTCATTCCATCCCTATTGTAAATCAGCATAAATAACACTGTTCGATATGGAACATTACCAAACAGAAACAACAATACTTTTTTATACCTTACAGTCAAAACATTATGGAAAAGAAATCTATTTTAGAATATATTGTGTGTGGGTGTGTGCATAGATATATACACACACACCCACACACACACTATAGTTCAGAGGTGTCAAACTCCAGGCCTGGAGGGTTGTAAGGTTTGCAGGTTTTTGTTGTTCCTTTTCAATCGGCAGCCATTTTAGGCCTTGGAAACCAGGTATGTTTCAATCAGTGAGTTAAATGTATCAATTCAGTTCTGAAACATGAAACTAAATACCAGCAGACACTGCAGTTCTCCTGGACCTGGGTTTGACTCCACTGCTGTATTATATAATATTGCAGCATTGTAAGGTATATGAAAGTGTTGTTGAAGATGTAAGCAGAAGTAATAGTTCTGGACCCGTGTGACGCATTCGGCCAGTCTGTGACGCATTCAGCCAGCCGGTACCTGGGCCTCCACGACGTTGAGCTTTCGTGTCTGCTCAGCAGTCTGAGTCAGCAGGTTGGTTCCTATTTCCAGCATGGTGGCCGTCTGGTTGTGCACAGCGTGGGCCTGGATCTGCACTATCTCCGTCTTGATGTTTTCTTGGATGTAATTCTCCAGCTGGAGTTAGAACAAGGGAGAATAATGACCTCAGACAAACTCCCAAAAAAAGATCACCTGTGCAGCCAACATAGTAAGCACCTCTTTTACGCAGATATCATTCTGTATTTATATTGCCAGTTGCTTTGCGAGTAAGTTATTGATGGCTGGAACAGCTTGCTGGGATAGGGGTTGGAGGCAGGAAGCCTGGTAGAGTTCAGGTCCAGATTTAATAAAGTACTAGACAATATATATTTTTCTTTTTGTATGTTACTGCTGCTCATAGGACGTTGTTTTCGTATTTTATATTCTCGTGTTATTATGGTGCACTTTCTTGGTCATTGAGCTGTAAACCTACACACTTTGTAATACACACACACACACACTCAAAGATAACGAGCTTACTTGGGCTATATGGCTTGTTCTTGTTATAAATGTTCTTATGGAATGTTCTGCCGTGAAGCTGCATTCGCTGGTGCGTTTACCTTTCAGACCAAAAAGCATCACCCCAATAGAAAAATGCACTTAAATGCATTTTAAGCCACATAAGACTGGTTTGTGCACAAAAATGTGCTTAAGTGCTACACAAGTCACATAATGTGGTATTCTGCCTTAAATAATCTTTTGCAGTGACAACCTAGTGAGCCAAGGAAATGTGTACCCCATCAAATGTAGTGGATGATTAGCTAACCAGATGTAGAGAGCCTAAAAAAGATGTAGTCGTCTATATTTGCAAATCCCATCTGCACAATACCCATTCATTTTTCTTGTTTATAGACTTGTGTTTTTTTTACAGAATATCGGGCCAGTAAAACTTGGACAAGAAGCCTGAAGGCAAATGTCACCAGTGGCCATAATTTATGAATCAATTATTTTGAGGTCAGAGCATTAACAACAGTTGTTGAAAATGAGAGGACATAAGATGAACTAAGTTCCTCAATTGCATTTTAAAATCTTTAGCCATAGCTCAAAGCTTGAATGCATTTTGTGCGACACCCAACTCCAATTTATTTGAATTGGGAAGAGGTTGCAACAAGTTTCAACCAGCTAGTGAGTTTTCTATCTGACTGCTAGCTCAGGACATCTGGTCATTTCCACAGATTAAATAAAGATGTAATATATTTATCATTTAAGATGATAAGTCTTTGTTTTTGGCTTAAAGCCCAAAGGCAGAAGATTGAGTACAAGCCAGTGTCATTAGGCCTAAAAAGCAATACACAATTAAGAAACCTAGGGGTGAGGTGTATATGGCCTCTGGGTTGCTAATTTGGGAAGCAGACATGATACTTATGATTAGGTATTACAGTCCCAGCCACAGTCCTTGTGCGAAATTGCAGTTTTGTCATATTTTCATCAAATCAGTACAGAGTTTTGTCCCCCAGCAATACGCAACATTTTTCCCCTCAGTTTTAATATGGTGTATTGACAGTCAGCTAATGCTGAATAGAACGTAAATGATAGTGTGTCAGCATGCAGTCTTTCCAAAGCCTGTCTGCTTTTCTAGAAGCTTCTTTTGTGACAAGTAGATCATTCACTTGAATGATTATTGAGCCACAAAGGGATTGTTGTTTAGCCAGAGATTTCAGAAACGGCTGCAGTGAATCTGTAATATTGGGAGGAAGGAAATACTCAAAAATATTGGATTTGTGAGGGCCCTAATTATGGACCATTCCCTGGATCACCTTGTGGATATTACATGAATACAGTAATTCCATATTTAAGACTTTAGGCCTTGCTAAATAAAACTAGATGTTGCTAACCAAGGAGCAGTGTGGTACAGTCTTTCAGTTCTATAATATAAAAACTTATTTAAAAAAGAACATGGAAAACGATGAGCAAAATATGCATTAATCTAGACAGAAATTGGCACAAAGAAAATGAAGAAGGACTGTTAAATAAAATAAAATGAAAAAGAACTAAAAGTTGCATTGCACAACAGAATAAGTGAATCATATCACAGTATTTAGGAAGAAAGGGAAAAATTAAAACACCTTTCTTTACCTACATAATATGAGTCACAGGAAGCAAAAATAGCTTAGAATGAGAGTTTGTCATATTTTGACATTTTTATCCCAAATTTTTGTCAGTTGTGCCAACTGAGTCATCACTCTGCCCACATACCCTTGAAAGAAAAACTGCAACAAAAGCATTCCTACTTCTGAGATGAAAAAACCTTCAGCCAAGAAAAATTTTGCACTATTTTACACTACAGTCTAAACAGTAAAACAGCAGATCACTGATCCAAGAAGAGGTGAACAACTGGTAAATGTTGAATTTCCAAAAAATGTCAACATTTCCTTCTAATACATATTTACCAATTATGCTATTGGTTTTTATTTATGATTGAACTGGGTGATTAAGTGTTATTTTTATTTAATTTTTGTTTTACCCAATTTTTCAAACCCAGCTAAGCTGGTTGATCTCCTGCAGTAACCTTGCGTGCTGACCAATCACATGACTCCTCACTTCACCACAACTTCACTTCGCCTTGACAGCACACTGCCAACACACCACTGATCACATGCTGCCCATATTGTTGGAGGATGACAAAGCCAGCATGTTCTCTGTTCATGCATCTCGTGGTAACTGGCACTTCCAAGTGTGGCCACTAGAGAGCGACATAACCAACAGAACTCAATCCAATCATTCCGCAGTAAAGATGGGCCAATTGCTGGTTCCCTAGTGCAGACCTGTAACCATAGCTGGCAATGGTGCAACTGGGACTCAAACGACCAATCACAGGCTTCGTGCTTCATTTACAGAACAAGCATCTTTACAGTGTGAGCCACTCGGAGATACAGTTAAATTTAATTGAATTGTCTGGCTCTGGCTTTATTTATAATATGCTGATTATAATGTAATTACAAATATAATTTGCCAGGTCACCCTTGTAAAAGAGAATTCACACGTCAGTGTGACTTTTTGTTTAGCCAGGAAAATCACACTAAGAAGTACTCAAAATCAACCTGGGGTACAATTGGGGGTACTCACACCCCACGTTA
This sequence comes from Albula goreensis, assembly GCA_022829145.1. NCBI lineage: Eukaryota > Metazoa > Chordata > Actinopteri > Albuliformes > Albulidae > Albula > Albula goreensis. The sequence continues at coordinate 37,214,781 of CM040745.1, forward strand.
AACGTATAGTTATCCAATAACAGGATTAATGTATTTTTCTAGCTAAGGACCTGCAAACCGTAACCCTGATTTTCCTTAATATGCAAAAATCTTTTTGCTAATTGTACATTCAATTTTTCTAACTGAACTACTTTCACATTCTTAATTCCCATAAAAATATAATTTTTCCATCAAAAAAAGTGTACATTTCCCATCATAATGGGGCCAGAGATTTCCCGTAGCAACTGCTGTTTTTCCATTATTTTGGTCGGCTGCATTTCTTCACCCCGATGCTCACCCCATTAGACACAAGTTGATTGCACTTTGTTCTGCAAATATAAACATCACCCATGGCCTTCTCTAAGAAGGAAGTTATTATGTATTTTTCCATTTTACATCTATGTGATTTATAAAGTTGAAATAGTACTGTACTCTCTCTCTCTCTCTCTCTCTCTGTTTGTGTGGGTGTGTGTATGTGTGCATACATGAAAGGGGTAGACAAAACAGTAAAGACGCCGAATGAAAACAAACTCATGTTTTGAAGTAACTAAAGCTAATCACTAGTCGAATGTTAGCTAGTTTTGTGTCAAAAAATACAAATATTATTTTGATTGTTGGATGAATTCCAGCAAAGAGTCCCATATACTACTATTCATGTGGCTAGATCATGGTGAGGTGGTGCTTCACAGACACTAACATTGAATAGTGACCAATGAAATAATTTTTTATGTAAAGTAAATGAATAAATGTAAGATTTTCTGTTGTTTGTCTCTGCCTTTTATTGGTTATATCATATTTTTTGTGAGAATGTATAAAATACAGTTTGCTTCTGGCATGGAGATAATTCAGGTATACAAAGGGAAAAAGAATACATGTGTCAGAATGGATAAGACATAAAATTTAAGTTACGCTTCATTTTAAGTTTTTATGTTTACATACTTAGTCTAAAAGTACAAAGACTAAGTTTCATTTAGTTTCTCATAGACTGAAAGACAATACGCAAATATAAGTCTCAAGATTTTTTTACCATGTAGCTGCACAACTCCAAACTAAATAGTGAAATTCTACCTACAATTTAAATATACCTATGACTGAAATGTCATAACAAAGAATTGACAATCTGGACAAAGATACATCTTTGATTATAGCGTCAGTTTATGATGTGTTTCTTACTCCCGTCGCATCCTTTGTATAATAACAGCATGCATTGTTAATGTTAACACCTAATTTGCGTTTCTCCACCTAAAAAGGCGTGCAAAATCTTAAATAACTTTGGTATGGGCATTGGGCACAGTGTTAAGGCGCACAGAAATAGGAAACAAAAAAAAAGAGCAGGGCTTTTTAATGTTAGCTCCCCACAGACACACTGAGCCTTGACCGGTTAATTGACCCTTGCTTCCTGCCTTTGGATTAAAATTACACGGGACATGGCCATGATATGTGCTTGGGAACACAGATATACTTTCTAAGGGCCTGTTCCATTGCTGCTAACTTAAACCAGATGTCCCGTTCTTTCTGATCTTTTACCTCATAGACTTCCACAGCGCATGGGCACGGAGCCAGTTGTCAATGAAAGAAAAATGATTGCCGGGGAAGGGACTAATTGCAGCTGTAAAATACAGAATGTAACAAGTGGACTTTTTTAAGATAAGGTATACCTGCACAAATGGAATGGAAGCCATGTTTATGTTAGGCACCTCATAAGAGCGGGACGTCAGGATTTATGTGCAAGAATCTCGATGTACAAGAGTGCGCTCTGGACAATACGCCATCCCGAAACAGAGCTAATTCCCTAATCTGTCTCTGTAGTACTGAGTGCCTAGGAGAGGCAGGGGCTAATGTTTAAAATATTTGTTATGACTTGTTTTTGGGATTTAACCGATAATCAGAAGGACGTCAAGCCAGGCACTTTAACAGCTTGAGCTATCAGTCTACAGCTGACATGTACATGAGATAAAATACCATGTTAATAGATTGTACTAATAAAAAGTGCTCATGTTGTACATGATTCAACCTAACTTCTGATTAAAGAAAGACTCTGAGAGGGAAATAATAGAAATTTAATGGCATATCTGTTCCACTTACACAAGTGTAGCCCAGTTATGTTCACTTTCATTGTCTTTCCCATTTTACAATTTTATGAGTATAATATGTTATAGTTTCATTCAAGAGACAACAATCTTTTTTATCCTCTCTTCACCTGTATGAAAGGTAAAATGTACGTCAGGGCCAAAGTGGCTGACTATAGGGAAACTATGTTATTACCTTTTACCACAGACTTATCTAAGTCTATTTGTTTTGGATTTATCTAAGTGAAATTATTAATTTTAGATCGTCATATCAAGTACCTTTGAAGGAAGTAAAACCTAACTGAGTCTTGAATGCTTGTGGCATCCATGGCTTAAATTAACGGAAACACTGACCAGCATCAACAGGACTCGCCTCTCAGAACCGATGCTTTTTCATCAGGTTTTTAAACCAATCGTCTGAGAAATGTGTCCTGCAATTCTAATTATCTGAGGGTGCCAAGTAAGAAAATTACAATCTTTTAATTTCATTTTCACCCATTACTTGAAGAACAGGTTCACTTGGTAGAGTATGGAACTAGACTCACTGGTTACCAAAACCGGTACAGTCATAACTCAAGAAATTCATTGACAAGCACCATTTGCTAAACTAAAATTCTAATAGATAATCTGAACAGTGGACTTTGCACTAACAGTAATATTAACATTAATATATACTGTGACAAAAACACTGGATGACCAATAAACAAATTAATGACAGGGAATGACGATGATATTTACTGGAGCTGGCCCTTTAAATTGGCTCTTCTTGCTCCTGGATGAAATTTGACTTTAGCTGAACTGTGGTTGGTCACTAGCCTCACACCCTATTACTAAGGCATAGACAATTTTACTTCCCGTCTGATTGTGTTATTTCCACAGAAGACCATGCCGAAATCACCCTGGAGACCGTTGCTCATGGAATAGCAACAAGGTGAGTCACCTTGGTCACTGAATCTTTCACTAACCCCACCCTCACCAACTATCTGCACATTTTCAAAAGCCATAATTATGGGGAAGGAGGCCTGTCCACCATTTTAAAACATGACCCTATGCCCGCTGGGAAACTTAATTAGCTTTTTTAGTGGCGAACCCCATCAGTGTGGCTGTGTACGATTTGCATGTGGTTGCCTGTTGTTTACTTTGTTCGCCACCAGGGTTAGAGTATGTTATGATGTGATTTTTTTTTTTTTTAAAGCTCAAAATTGTATGACATGAGGAAAATGCTAAATAGTTTTGAAGGTTTGCAGATTTTGAAGGTTATTCTATTCCATATATGGCACATTTTATTTTTTATTTTTGGAATTATGTTTTTAACTCATCTAACATCATGTTTCATTATTTATTCATTTTTACACTATCCTTTTGAGCAGTGCATAACTGTGATTTAAATGTTACCGCTCTCACACTAAACAGTAATACAAATAAATTAGCAAATTCTAGCTGTATTTACAAATGCCACTGGCAGTCAGCTAAAATACATTCTCACTCAATTGACTTTGGTTGAATTAGGAATCTTGGACAAGCACATGCTCCCACAAGTCCTGCCAAATACCCTTGTCCTGAGAAGGGGGTTGAATGGCCAATAGAAAATGTTGACTTTTTCACCCTCTGTCCAATCAAGTCTCAACGTGGTCAAGGACACACTTTACTGTTCTTTTTAGACACATACTTCTCCGTCAGGGCGAAAAAATAAATAAGTCTGAAGCAGAGACGTGTCCGAGACGAGCGGAACGCGACGCTGCCTCTCTGCCGGGGTCATGGATCTCTCCGGAATAATCTCTCACGTCTCCGGGGGTAGCTTCTGTCTCGGGTTCTACACGCACCACCCCCTCCCCCCCCGAGAAACCCAGCGTCTCGTTCTCCACCGAACAAAACAAAAACTTCCTGCCATGTCCCTCCTTCTAAATTCCCTCCAACATAACTTTCAATAATTAAACAACTTTAATCCCCTGTCTGCCGATATCTTAAATGACATCTCCAAGAAATATTATCAGAAAGGCTTAGCGTTTTCC